>OZ010634.1:1200000-1800000 GCA_963932165.1 Pimpla rufipes | reverse complement strand
TACACGTTATTGGAGCTATCCTAATGAAACCCATTTCCCACTTTTGGCATAACGCCGTTTATGTTCATAAACTATAATTACGTTGTTGATTGGATTGCCAAATGTTTAGGTACCGATAGAATGGGAGACGGTCGACGTAACACCGGTCAAAGGGCCCGACGGCAAATTTGGAATTCCGCAAGCGGCCATCGATTCAGTTAACAGAAACAAAATTGGACTGAAAGGTCCGCTGATGACGCCCATCGGCAAAGGTCACAGATCATTGAACCTTGCTCTAAGAAAGTAAGTTTTTTTTCGAGCGTTGCACATGAGCAAAAACTCGTCTGCGTATTGATAATTGTCTTGATTTTCTTGGGTCGTATCACAAGTGGCGTACATTGGCTCACTCTTGAAATGGCTTCTTGGCTCGGTTTAACGATTACATAACGTCAGAGCGACGTTAAAACGAGAGACGAGTCGTACTAATGCAAACAAATCAGCCTGGCGATAATGTCGCAGCCGGCGATAAAGAATAATAACATGTAACGACGACTTTTCGTTTTCAAAGAGAATTCAACTTGTACGCGAACGTACGTCCTTGTCTTTCACTGGAGGGATACAAGACGCTCTACGACAACGTCGATGTCGTAACCATCCGTGAGAACACCGAGGGCGAGTACTCCGGTATCGAGCACGAGATCGTCGACGGTGTCGTGCAGTCCATCAAATTGATCACCGAGGAGGCTTCGAGCAGAGTTGCCGAATTCGCTTTCCAATATGCTACGGACAACAATAGGAAAAAGGTTTGTTTATTCGGAGAAAATGGAAAACTCACGACCTTTCTCAATAGCCGTACATAAATACCTCAATTCACGGAATTTTGTGAAAAAGACTTAACAAATGAATGGGCCAAAGTTTTCGTTTTTAATGCACATTAATTTATAATTGCTTAAATTAAGGTATACATTTACGTAAAACGTAAACGCCCCTCCTCCTTTTCCACACCTTTTGCGAAGTAAATTTTTGTTCAATAGTCGTTAGATTTTTTTCCCCGTAACTCGGGTAGTTGCAACACTCGTCTTCGGTTTGTGCTGCAAAGCGACGCTCCTCAGAGACAATTTGTTCGCACTCGTATCCTAATGTACCATTGTAAAACTCGCTAAGTACTCGACCAGACGCGACTCAACGGTTGAACAAACTCACAGGTCACTGCCGTGCACAAGGCCAACATTATGAGAATGTCGGACGGTCTTTTCCTGAGGTGCTGCCGCGAAGCGGCTCAACGTTTCCCCTCGGTGAAATTCGAGGAGAGGTATCTCGACACCGTGTGCCTGAACATGGTCCAGGACCCGAGCCAATACGACGTTCTCGTCATGCCCAATCTTTACGGAGACATCCTGTCCGACATGTGCGCTGGACTCGTCGGTGGTCTCGGCTTGACGCCCAGTGGAAACATTGGTCTCAATGGTGCTCTCTTCGAATCCGTAAGTTTCAGCTTGAAAATTCATCGAATTTATGGATGCTTGCCGTCGGTGGCAGCAAATAATTGATCAATAGCAATGCATAAATTTCGTAATTCATATTATTTGATTGTAAAACACAACCAGGTTCACGGAACAGCCCCCGACATTGCTGGATTGGACAAGGCTAACCCGACGGCTCTGTTGCTCTCTGCGGTGATGATGCTGAAATACATGGGCCTGTACGATCACGCGCGAATCATCGAGACATCTGCCTACGAAACGATCAAGGAGGCGAAATTCCTGACTGGCGATCTCGGTGGCTCGGCCAAGTGCAGCGAGTACACCAACGAGATCTGCAAGAGAGTAGCCGCCCAGACAAAGTAATTAACGCGAAGCTTTGTCCGAAGCAGAAGCACCAAATACTCGTAGATATTGTGACTCGGGAGGGGGTGGCAAACGATTGGTTGACTTCCGGGCCACGCGTTACTTTCCACCGCAGTCTAATGTTACATGCAATTCAACTTCAAAGTCGATTGACGCAAACAAAAACGGAAATAAATTACGAATAAACACGAATGAAAGATCAAACGAGCCAGCGAGTTTGCGGAAACTAAACGCGAGATCGTTGCATATCGGCACAAGCAGTTGAGTACTTGAATCTTGCTGTTACTTCTGTTCTCCGTCTCTCTCAACTTTATTTTTTAATCCTCTAGTCGCGCGACTCGACTCACCGATGATCTGCCAGCTAAAGTTTAACAGCATTTAAAAGTATTGTTTTTTTTCTCCAAACGCGACCGAGAACCGTGCGCGAACCGTGTCGCCTTAATCCGCGGACATTGTACATCGACTGAATGGCTGCTGTTACGTCTTTTGTAGTGAATTGTTCATTGTCAATGTCGACTCGAGTTATATTAGTGTAATCTGTAAAGATTAATCGTGTACAAACAACAAACAAGCAACAACAACAACAACAACAACAAAAACAACAAAATGCGAAAAATCATAGGATTACTTGTATAATAATTTAAAATAAATTCGTTACACGAGACAAGTGTCCTCAATGAGGAAAAATTAGAAAAGTGCTGTGCAGTATTACAGATCAATAAAATGCAAGAAATCGAAAAAAATGAATAATCCATTTTTTTTAAGTATTCAATGATTCCTCCTGAACTATGAATTGCGCCAAGCGCGATGTTTGAGTTCTTGGTCGAAAGTGGTTATCAATTTGCGGGAGCGAGGGTCACTGCCGCTGTCATTGCAAGACGATAACACACCCCTCGACGACGTAATTCTTGTGGTATCTTAGATATTCGTCATGCTTATCGAAGGATGGAAATTGCGGTAGGAAACGCTATCAATGATTTAGAAAAAATATAAACAATTAATCAAAACAAGTATCTCTAATTGCTAAAAAATACTACATTATTATTTCAATAAATATAACGAGTATCGTCAATGTAGTTGAATCATCCCTAGAATTTTTGTCTCACGCCAATGCAGCCAATATTTTGTCTCACGCCAATGCAATATTTTGATATTTCTAAAACCAGTAAATATTAAATCCTCCAATATTAATTTCCATTTAACGGTTCAGAGAAACAACATTAATGATTTTGTTACCATAGAATCATTAATATTGTCTCTGATATTCTCGCTAGATAAAAATGTTCTTTTGCGTCCGATTGTTGGTGAAAAATCCGCTGAAATTCGATCCCTCCGAAAATCACGTACCTATCAAATGACTCGTATCTTCGAGCGAAAGTAGTTAAAGACATCGAGTGACAAAGAGGGTCGTGTAACGTGCGGGCAATATGGGGAGTGAACGAAGCGAGCGTTGCCTCATTCATGCTCCAAGTATCAACACGATTCTTGTAGTGGGTACTTGATATCGTTCCCTCCGTCGCCCCTCGAACTGATGTCGTGTAGCCCTGTCTACCATCCCTCGAGCGGCGCTATTCTCCCGCGAGCTTCAGCACAGCGAGCTGCCGCTGTGTGGTGCTTGTGCGGAAAACTCCGAAGTATGAGAAAAGTTGTCGGCTATATTTCATCCCCTGGACAAACGAGCGGCAGGAGGGGGGGGCGAGAGCTTCGCGGAGCGGCGGTCGAAAAGATGAAGATCCCGCCAGTGTCATCTTCGCTGCTCGTTAATTCTCTTGAGATTTATCAGCGGCGAAATTCTTACCGAGTGAATAATGACGCGTCGCTTATAAATTTTATATATTGGTTTCGCGTGTTATTAATGAGCCTTCGTCGTTAGCCCGCAGACAGCACACTACTCTATGTTTAGGCCTCGAATCGCTTCTCATAATTTTCTCCGCATTATTATAAAACCAGCAGATTTATTACTTAGCGGACTCGAAGATTGACAACAATCTTGGAAGAAAAAACAGTGGAATTATTGTTTTCTTTCAATAAATCTAATAACGTAGCTATAATTATTGTTCCGCGAATATTGTTATCCTATTGATATTAATACATTTATTACTGTTTTCGTTTTTTCTGAAACGTCCCTGTGGATTAATGACAGAGGACTATAAACCGACAGATTAATCACTTACAGAGTTCAAGATCACCCTCGTAGTAATAAAGAAAATTAGTGGAATTTTTCGTATTCCGGTGAATAATAATACTTCGCTTTAGGACTCTTTGCGCTGCGACGCACTTGTTTTATTTTGAAGAGTCCAGTCAAGCTTGACACAACCGAACATGTTGACAATAATTTTTCTGACCAAGAGAGAGTTTTAACCTTATCATCGTTCTCAAGTCGCATATTCTACCCCCGAAACACTGGTTAAGAACCTTTTTTTAATCGATTTTGAAGAAAATAATTTTTGTCGACGTTCTTTTTGTCAGAAATCGTAGATCCGGCTTCGGACCGAAAATCGCTAAAATCGACCCTAATTTTTTTCTTTTCAAAATATCGACTTGTAACCTGTACCATTATTCTCAAGTCGCATATTCTACCCCCGAAAACACTGGCTATTAACCTTTTTTAACCGATTTTGAAAAAAATATTTTTTTGGCGACGAAAAAAATATTTTTTCTGTCAGAAATCGTAGATCCCGCTCCGGTCCAAAAATCGCTAAAATCGACCCTAATTTTTTTTCTTTTCAAAATATCGACTTGTAACCTATACCATTATTCTCAAGTCGTACATTCTACCCCTAAAAACACTGGTTACTAATCTTTTTTAATTGATTTTGAAACAAATATTTTTTGGCGATTTTTTTTTCTGTCAGAAATCGTAGACCGGCTCCGGACCGAAAATCGCCAAAATCATCAAAACGTCGGAAATTTTCATTTCAAAATATCACCTATAATAGGTTAATCAATTTTGCGCTGGTGCACTCTTATAAAGTTTTAAAAGGTTACGGTGGCTGTCCCGCCTGTCCTCTTATCAAATTTTTCAAATTTGACATCAAACTGATGTTGTTTATCGCAGTCTTTCCTGGCAACCAATCACAGCTCTAATAGTTTGCTAACAATGCTTCCCGTTGCTCATGAACTTTTTAAAAGAGAGATCATCATAGCAACGTCTCATATATTCCATGCTTACAGCCCTTGTGCCTGCGAGGATCATTCGCAGCACAAATAAAACAACAACAATGATTTCCATTACGCATGAACTTTTTAAAAGAGGGAGGATAATATAGTACATCAGTATACAAGGGCGGAAAAACTTTTTCTCACGAGTGTTGCAATCGAGTTGAGAAAAAGGTTTTCTACCAAGTATTGTATGCAATTGTACTTGAAGTAAAGGATTTTTTTTTTTTTCTTCTTTGCCGGATCGAATTTACGGATTAATGACGGAGTTGGCGAAAAGTTAAGACCAAGATGACACTTGTGGGCGAGCAGAGACTCGTATAGAAAGGGGGTGAACGATGAATAAAAATTGATGCATCAAACGGGAGGACTGCGTATACCCTCGAGCAATGCACATAACAGTCGCACAGGCCGTAAGCAGAGATCGCGCAAGGTGTAGCAAAGTCAGGGTGCGAACCCGAATGCGGGGGGCTAGTTATACCACAGGTCCGACACTCTCGTACCAAGTGTGCCTAGAGAATCATGCATATTTATAAGTGCACACAGAGAGTATAACGCGGAGGCCGCGGCTACAGACACGAGAGACTATGAGAATAATAAAAATTCGAGGGTTGAAATTATTTAGATTTATGCCCGTTCTCTTGTCCTCATAGGCGTCGGTGACGAGGAGCGGATTCGATTCCGCGGGAACAAATTTCATGAATTATTCAACCCTTGCGTCGATGCACCGCCCCCCCCCCCCCCCGCCACCCCTCCCTCGTCCTACTGCATTCACTGCCTCAGTCAATGCAAGCGATACCCTTTGAAAAAAAAAGACTTTTTAATATTTCGTCGTTGCGTGAGCCTCGCTGCACTTCTGCTTGGGCGCACAACGAATCCGTCTTCGTTACTCCAAAAATTCACGCGTCGGGGTGCGTCAGGAATTTTTTTTTTCTGTTCGAGATATGTTGAGGGCGATTTTCGAAATCTGTCGATTTTTTTACACAAATAAATACCTTGTTATTTTTAAACATTCCATGTACTGTTTGCGGCTGAAAAAAAAATGAAGATGACATTTTTAAACTCGCAAATATCGCAGTTTAATTCAAAACTTGGTTTCGGTATTACCACAACGATTTCGCATATTCGTGGCGTGAGCCTCGTTGCACTTCTGCTTGGGCGCCCAACGAATCTGTCTTCGTTACTCCGAAAATTCACGCGTCGGGGTGCGTCAGAAATTTTTTTTTTCTGTTCGAGATATATTGAGGACGATTTTCGAAATCTGTCGATTTTTTGACACAAATAAATACCTTATTTTTAAACATTCCATGTACTGTTTGCATCTGAAAAAAATGAAGATGACATTTTTATACTCGCAAATATCGCAGTTTAATTCAAAACTTGGTTTCGGTATTACCACAACGATTTCGCATACATTGCACCCAATAGAAATTGTATCACAGCGAAAAAAATGTTCCTCTTATTTTCATCAGACGAGAGATGAAAATAAGAGGAACATTTTTTTTTTTTTTCGCTGTGATACAATTTCTACTAGGTGCGATGAATGCGAAATTGTTGTGATAAAGACACATAATAACTATTGGTATTTCACAGTGAATACCAAGTCCGCAAATAAAAAAATATGAGTCATTATTAATTATCGATCAGACTGTGACAGCCGTACACAGCACAGGTCGTCGACTCATTGCCTCAAGGTTTCTTCACGTGCGAGAAAGAAGATTTTAATCAACTTCTGCATAGCGGCTCGTACAATCGCCTTAGAGAAAGAAGGATTAGGCGAGCGTTTATTGAGCGCGATACAGCAGCTGCCGAATAAACCTCCACATACGTAGCGCTGAAGCGAGTTGAACACTTTGGCTCATTCCATGTTCATCCGAGACCGAGAGACCACCAAATCAGCGACGCAGTCCGGTCACTTCTACCTCTTTTTCTCTTTCCATTAAAAAAAAAGTATAACCCGTGAAAATGTCGTGCAAACTGCTTTGCATCGTGGGTCTAATTTTTTTTGGCTGCTGCCTCGCGAACGCCCGGGTTTTTTACGTGGACGAGCCGGGCAACATCAACCCTCGGAGAAATTACGGTTATTCAGTGTACCCGGAGAACGAGGGGAGCGAACAAGCCTCACGTGATTTGGATCTGAGCTTCACCGCCGGAGAACCGACCGAATATCCGGACGACAGAGACATCGTGCTTCCTGCGAGAAAAGTGAGATTGGATCATGCGTTTTTTTTTTTTTTTTTAAGGGCGAATTGAAATTAATTGGTCGATTGGTTTATTTTTTGGAGCAGATCTACAGCTACGCAGCTCCCGAGAGGCCAATCGTGGAGGTGAAACGGGAATACGAGCGTCCCGCGCCGTATTACAAGATAGTCGATGTGCCGACTCGCAGAATTATATACGGAGACCAATATCCGGTAGCCGAGAAAAGCCGGAAGCTCGTGAAGCTCAACAATGGACCACAGAAGGGCGAGGTCGTGCTCGAGCTTCGCGTTATCGCCAACAACAATAACAACGGGGCATAAACTGTACTTTTTGCACGCGTAGAAAAAAAAACGTTATATTATTTAGACAGTTATTGTGTTGCGTATGTTTTTTTGTTCTCAATTTCGTTTTGCCTGATTGGAGTGAAAAATGTGTTCTGTTTCAATTTCAATGAATATTATTTTTATGAATAAATGTAAGAATAATATAGGTGGGGATCAAACGTGAATTTAATTTTTTGTTTTTGTAACCTTTTTTTATTAAATTAGATTACTTAAAGTTAGTCACCTAATTTTATAGAATATGTGTCGAGAGTTAAAGTTTATCATTTCTACGATAATTCGTCGATATTTACACGAACTTTTTTGATCTTTCTGCTCGTCTATTTTTTCTTTTCAAGAAATCGACTTTTGACCCGTACTGTCGTTCTCAAATCGCATATGAAACACTATTTTAAACATTTTTTACTTGATTTACAAAAAAAAATTATTGTCTGAATTCAGAAACCCGAACAGAGTCGAAAAATGCCAAAATCGATCCCTCGACCCCAGAAAATAATATTTTACTAGTCTCAGCGGCAAATCTATTCCTTACAGTACGACGAATATTTGTAATATGAATATGTATGCACGAAAACAAACGTTTTATTGAGAGATCGTTTTCCGAATCCATTTCACTGAAACGACAAAACTTGTGTCAAATATCTCGCCAGACTTTTTATTTATATCTACAGACGAATCTACGAATGAAAGAATGTCGTAAGGAGAATTAATGGGGTATTAGACGGCTGTGCAGAAGTAATGAGGTGTAAGTTGCAGGTGTTATGTTGTGATAAAGTCGTTAAATGCCTCTGTAACAACTACCCGTGTCCGAAGCACTTGCATACCGAGTGCTTCTTTTATCCGCATTAAATAACGAGGTACGTGTCATCAAGGATTGAAGTACGTGCAGGATGAAACTTCCTGTCTGCAGAAAGAAGGATACACATTTCTTCTGCATCGTATCTTTCGTTGAATAGTAACGCTTATATCCCTGGGTATCGAGGACCAAAGCGAGAGAATCGATGCCACGAGACCTCATTATCAACTGGTGAACGAGAATTTTCCATGCTCGATGAATTCTCAAGAAGAACGCGACACTTCAAACCAACTTGAATAGACTGGCTTGGAATAATAAATATTTATGTTTATTGCTTCCTCACAGAGCAGGTCTGTTTTTATGTTTTTTTGTTGTTGTTGTTATTTTCATGTCTGCAAACTCAGGACCTTCCGAAATGTCGATAAAAGCGGTTTAAAAAATGACCGATTACGTTAATTTGCCCAGTTTCGAAAATTAATTCCTCCACAACTCCCCAACGGCATGAGGATACAAGCTGAAATTTTTACTGTGACTTATTACAATAACTATGGACAAATAGATTTCACTGCATTTTTAAAAAATGTTCCTCGAAAGTCGGCTCCTTGAAATTGTTCTTATCATGATATCGACTTTAGGCCTTTTTATGGAAAAACCTTTATTTAACTGATAAAAAAATGGTTCTTCCATGTTTCTGATTTACGAATTCAATCGGAGAGCGTCGCAATGAAATTATTGAAGGCATCCTTTATTTTCGTTAATATTACTGTAATCTTGAAACCGGACGGTCTCGAGTCGAACGACTATTCGAACGAATAGTCTGAGTCATGACCCAGACTATTCATTCGACTGTACATCTATATTGAATAGGTAATGCATTGATAACCATCTAATAAAATAACTATCTAATAAAAATTTGCAATTTGGCAAACTGTAGCAAACATTTGCAAAAATAGTTAACTACGCGACACTTCAGTATCAAAAAGAAATAACTCGTTATCATTTATCTCTTTAGTTAAACGAATATTTTTTATTGCACGTTATAGTCATTTATACAGTGAATTCACGGTTCGATAGTACATTTACAGATTACAGATAAGTAGGTGACGGAGGGTGTGAGAGAGTCTATCGACTATTCGTTATCGCATTGAATGTTAAACTTATAGATATTAATGCTATTTACAGAGATATCACAAACAGTTGAATTCGGGATATTTCCCAGTCTAACGAGGCTTCGATCATTCTCGAGACATACGCAGATACATAACTTGTCTCTCTATCTCTCTTAACGCTATACGTATAACTAAGGTAATGACTGCGCGCTCGCCCGTAGATTTCCGGCGGCAAGCGGCAATTAATTTCCGGCTGGGACACCCCGAGAGGGATATTTTCCGGCTTCGGATTCGCTCTCGTCGACTCGAAAGCTCGCGTACCGCGCGAGGATTTTCGGCTGTGAGGATTAAATATATAATTCCCGGCGAGCGTTGACTGGAGAGAACCGTCGCGCGATCGCTCTCGCCTATCCCCAATAAGTTCCGCGAACGTTTCTCCCGCTGAATTATTAATTAAAGACGCGTCGAGGAGTTCCGTACCCCACCCTAGTAGCTTCCAATATCCGGCTAACGTGATAATTGTGGTCGCAACCTCCTCAAAACTTGTCGGGTGAACTGATGCATTTATTACACACGAGAATTCGGGCTTGAATAACTTTACGGTAGCAAAAACGTAAGTAATATTTGGAACAAAAATTGCAAACATATCAAATAATTTATGATGAAAATAATGACGCATTTAAAAAAAAATGCGTTAGGGTGGGGAACTCATTTCCGGTGACCTATAAATTGTTAAATTCGAGATAGCGATGCTACAATTTGATAAATGCCGCAGTTTCGAGCATCGATTAGAATTACTGTGACGAAAAATTACTCTCCCACTTCGGTCGACTGTTCTTCGTCGGTAGTTGGATCTTTCTTGGGTTCCTTGACGTAGTCCACGACCAATTCGAGCCCTATCAGAGCGCGAAGATCCTTCCCTTCGGTCTCCTCCTCTCCGGCCTCTGTCGGGTGCTCCCGCGAAGAGGAGGAACGCGACGCGGTGTCGCTTTTGGGCAAAGTCCTCCCTGAAAATATTCAACATAGAAGCGAGCAAAGTTTGCGAGGCGCGAAGATGCGGTATGCTTTCCATCATCCCATTCCAGCCGAGTGCGAAGTATCGATAACGCAATTCGTCACTGCGATGTATCACATTTTAAGACCAAGTTTTGTAATACCAAAAGGAAATAAGAAACCATAGTCGAGGCTTCGCAAAGGTTTTGAAGTATGATACATTAAAGCGAACATCAGCTAGGAGAATTTGCAGAATGTGGATCAACCATGATCGACAATAATCGAGAAACTAAATTGCAAAACTTACTTAATATATTGTTTGTATCTTTCAAGAAAATACGATATTTGCAATGATTTTTCATGATTTCGTCGCCCAGGAGATAACAACATTTTTCTGTCAAATAACGAAAATATTTTTCTTGAAAAGCGCTGCTTTCGTTCGTATCGTTGGCTTGAATGACAAATAAAAAACATCGAAGAAAACCTTCGGTTCTAAAGTCTACGATAAGTCTACGAGCCTATATAATGTTTATATAGGCTCGTTAAAAGAGGTACGCACTGGTTTTATACGTTCCAATGGAAACATAAAAACAAAGACCCGAGCGGTAATCTGTTTGGAATCGCTGAAATAAAGCGCGAAGCCGCCAATGGTGTTCGTACACGCTATATGAAACGCATTCCATTCGCGCCGGACGCGGGATAATATTTATTTTATTGTGACCTGTGAAATTTCGTTGGGTATTTGAGTGTTAGCATAAAAAGAATGCGATGCGCTCCACAAACACCGTAATTCCTGGATATTCCTATGACACGAGATTCGCAAGAGTGGAAAGGACATTAGTAAGACAAAAAAATCCGCATGAGAAAAAAAATTAGGTATCGACAAAAATAATTTCCAAAATACCTCAAGCTTAAACACTCTCAGCTAGTGGATGATTTTAATTGTTTCTTAACAGATTTTTATGCAAGAATCATCGGTTCCCAAAAAATAAAAATAAAAATTCCGCCGGACGCGGGACAATATTTATTTTATTGTGACCTGTGAAATTTCGTTGGGTATTTGGGTGTTAGCATAAAAAGAATGCGATGCGCTCCACAAACACCGTAATTCCTGGATATTCCTATGACACGAGATTCGCAAGTGTGGAAAGGACATTAGTAAGACCAAAAAATCCGCACGAGAAAAAAATTAGGTATCAACAAAAATAATTTCCAAAATACCTCAAGCTTAAACACTCTCAGCTAGTGGATGATTTTAATTGTTTCTTAAAAGATTTTTATCCAAGAATCATCGGTTCCCAAAAGATAAAAATAAAAATTCAGTTCTCACCTGGATAATCATTGCTCGCCTCATCCGAGCTCGTTCCCTTCGCGCTCTTCTCCATCTCCCTGATATCCTTGTACGTATCCGTGAGATTCCGCAAGATCGAGTGAGTCCCGCGAAGATTTTTCCCGCCGGTATTTCTCGCGGACGAGACACCGGACGACGTGGCGGCCTCGTCCCTCGTGAGATTGAGCGGTCGATTGTACTCCTTGGTCTGCGGCACGCTGAAGGCCGAGCAGTGTTTGCTCTTGAAGGGCAGCTGCCGTTCGTTCAATTTCCGATCCCATATGTGACCGGACACGCGCAAATCGATGAAGAAGTGAAGGGGATCGATGCCGGGATAAGATTGCGCCATTGCCGGATAAGGTGGATACCAGAGCGGCCCGGCCGGAAGAAATTCCGAATTCGGCACGTTACCGTTGATCCCGAAACCCTTGGCCGCCTGCTGAAGCTCCTCGGCCCGGGCGCTCGTCATACCCGGCAAAAAATTCCGCCCGGCGAAGTCCAATTTACTCTTATCGCCGATAAACGACAATTCCTGATTGGCTATCTTGGCCCGCTCCTCCAACGCATTTCTCTCCAGGTAATTACAATTCTTTCGCTCGCCGCCGGCTTGCGAGTCCTCGGGTTTGACCTTCTGATTGGCCGCCGCGAAGAGAGCTTCCTGCTGGGCCGACTGCTCGCTGCTGAAGAGCCTGGACGAGTCGTCGAAGAATCCACGGCTTTGTTTGCAAAAATCCGCCCGATTGTCGTCCACGGGTTTCAAGGGTTCGCCGACGAATGAGCTGGTCTTCTGCTCGTAACTCGGTGTCAGCTGGCTCTTCGCGTCGCTGGAGTAACTTGTGGCGTCGCTGTGGCTCTTGAATCGGTTCTCAATGTGCATTTCCGGTTGCGGCTGCTGCGACTGCTGCTGTTGTTGCTGTTGAGCTTGGAAATATTTGTCCTTGTGTTGCTGTTGTTGCTGCTGCTGCTGCTGTTGTTGCTGTTGTTGTTGTTGTTGCTGCTGCTGGTGGTGATGATGATGATGCAGGTGATGATGAGTCTTGTCTTTGGTCGTCAGTTCGAGGGGTCTGTCCCTCGCGTCCCTCCACGACCGCTTCCTTCGACGCGGCGCGCTCGGCGGACTCGTCGCCGCGTTGCCGCTCTCGGCTTTGGCCTGCACGAAAGAGCGCAACATTTCGCTGAAGAAGAAACTGTGCGGCGTGAGCGGAACGTTGTAGAGATAAGGCGGAGTCGCGGCGAGGAGACGCGAGACCAGATCGCCGCCGGAAAGTGTCGCCGGCGTCTTCAAGATCGACGGGTCACCCGTTGTCGTAGTCATTCTGAAGCTGGAGATTTTACTGAGTCTTCACGTTCGGATCTTGAACAAAAAAAAATGAAATCAAATCCTTTAGACAATTTTAGCAATTTATAATGTGGAATATTTGAATAATTATTTTTATTTTCTATAATTCTATCAGGGTCTAATTAATCTGTCTCATTGTCTGAGCCCACCAATGTTTGCGTAAGGAGCAGAATTCAAGATGAATTCCTGAAGATATTAGGAGAATGTGAAACGGTGGATGTGCGCGACGGAGATAAAAGATGGATGACTGAAGAATCCATCGCGGAGCCGACCCATTGTATTTGGGAATTAATTGAATGGCAACGCCTGGGGAACTCCTTCCGAATCCTGAGACAGTGGAAGACAGCGTAAGGACCTCGTAGCCGGGGAAGCGGGATGGGAGGATCCAATGTCGGGAAACAGGCGAGGAACGTTCGTCTGGTGATTCATTAAGGATTACTCCTTTCTGTCAAGAGCACGTCTTGCATTGTCTTTCACGTTGTCTTCAGTATATGTATATGGACACGTATATTATAGCAGGTGATTTTCTCTCACTGTGGCTTTAAAATTCAAACAAATTCGAGGATTCTCGAGAGGTTGTATTTTTTAACCAAACACAGAACATTATTTCTATTGTTTCTAGGATCAATCGACGACGATTATTAAAGAAAACTGAAGATATAAGTATCAAAAGTGACGTGATTCAAAAGGAGTAGTTACGATTATACAGATTGCAGATGACCAATTCGTCCCCGTTGCGAGAGAAACTATAAAACATCGTCTGCCTGTGAATCACTAGTGCAGATGATATGATGGAATGTATTCGCTGCACCAAATGTTTGCTTAATCCGATAGAACGTTGATTTAATAAACAAAAAACTGAGCTAATCAAATAAAATCTTCATATCAACGAAATACGTGTACATTCATTACTCTCGGTGCGAGAAACGCACGCTTCGCCTGCACAAAACCCTATTTTCACACCTCGTGACATAAAATTTCGTACGATATAGGTACTCGCGCGATAAGCTTTTTCTTAACTCATGCGATTGCATGTCGTCGAAAAAGGTTTTATCGCGCTAGTATCGTAACGTACTATTATCTTTCATTCAATGATAGATAAATCCGCGCAATTATTGCGATTGGGACTTAATTAACGGCTGATCGAACACTTGGTTGCTCCACTCATCCGAGGACGTTTCAATCTCGGCACCAATCTTCACAATCACGGTGATGAGGGACGAATGATATAGTGAAAGAGATTGTTGACCTTTTCTGCGGGAAAAAGCTTCGCGTTTTTTTTTGTTATGCAAAGTAGAGTAGAAGGTAGAAGGTTTTTAATGAGCGATAGAAGCGGAGCAAAGTTGCCGAGGGGGCGACGAAAGCTTTCTTCGAGGAAGGGAACGCGAGGAACCGCGACGGAGCCTCTCGCTTTCTGTAGTCTGCATCCCGCTGGCTTTCGTATATACCAGTGGCAGACTATACTGCCACTGTGGAGAAGAGGGATGGGCATTGTTTCGGTCCATTGTTACCCAAACAAACGGTGTCCACGCTGTTTCGTCACGACGAGGGAGACAGTGCGCCGCAAGAGGGGAAGAGAGAGAGAGAGAGAGAGATATTATGTTCCCAGGCAGACAGCCCGGCTGGTAGAACGAACGGGAAATGGACCGCTGTCAGTTTTACTCTACGTGATAAATACGAGAGAATACCGTGTCGATATAACGTCGACGATTCTGCTCCGCTGCCTCTCAGTCTCAATATACAGTGTCGATGTGTATGCGCATTTACTGGACCTTCCGGCAGCTCGCATTATGTACTCTACATTAAGCGTACACCGAGAAGGATTCATTATCGAATGACTGTGGAGTAAATAATTAAAAAAAGTATCGTTAATGAAAAGGAACGATTTGCAGACACGACTGGCTAGACGATTTGAGATATTGATAAATCAAAATTTGCGCAGCAAAAAAGTAGCACGTTTATGTGTACAAGAAACGTTTAATTGTTCTACCCAACGTTGAATAATGTAAGCGGAAAGTAAATTGCATCGCGCATAATTATTTACACTGTTGAACTCGCTGTATCCCGAATTTGTCTGTGTGCCATTTTTCGGTGGGTTGTTTAATATATTTTTACGGTAATGCATTTTTTTTACGCTGCATTTTCGTGCCTACAAGAAAAGTTGAACTATCATTTGTGAATATTTTTGACCTGCTTCGACGTTTTTTTTTAGTGTCCGTTAGCCTCGGAACGCGGTGTAATTAGTCTTTTTCATAAATCCAGAAAAATGAATGCCACGTCAGGTTATTTACCTGCTGGTTGCAACTAATTTGTCCGACGGCTAATTATTCGCACGGTGACGCACTGCACTCCGAATTTGACTGTACACATTTTTCGCGGTGTAGATATCCGGGAGTAGACTAATAAAGCAGCGGGGAGCCTTCAAACTGTTGGAGCAGAAGTTTGCAACTACGAAAAGCATTGTATTACCATTCGAGGGATGGTTGAACTATCATTTGTGAATATTTTTGACCTGCTTCGACGTTTTTTTTTTAGTGTCCGTTAGCCTCGGAACGCGGTGTAATTAGTCTTTTTCATAAATCCAGAAAAATGAATGCCACGTCAGGTTATTTACCTGCTGGTTGCAACTAATTTGTCCGACGGCTAATTATTCGCACGGTGACGCACTGCACTCCGAATTTTACTGTACACATTTTTCGCGGTGTAGATATCCGGTGAGTAGACTAATAAAGCAGCGGGGAGCCTTCAAACTGTTGGAGCAGAAGTTTGCAACTACGAAAAGCATTGTATTACCATTCGAGGGACGGTAGAGCGTCAGTACCTACTTCCAGGCGCTCGTGGGGTGGGCCCTGACATAGCGGCGACGTATAGCTATATACATAGCGGTACATACAGCAGAATCAACGGAAAGCGAGTTTCCGTACTGGGGAACACGCAACGCCCGGTTTACGATTCATAAGACAACTCGGAGATTGAATTAAGCGAGCGAGCGACAGCTGCCAGTCCGGCACGTCTGGCCGTACATATACCTGCACCACTCTACCCGTTCCACTGTCGCGCGACTCTCTCGTCCCTTCGTCGCGATATCAACCGCATCACCCACCCACCAACGCCCCGAAAATCTGCATAATCTCGTCACGCCGACGATTCTAATTGGCGGATTGTTTCAATTTCTGTCTCCGCGAGCCGAGCGCTCGCAGCCGGCTTCCGCGAGATATTTGCATTTGCTTGGGCGCGAATAGCCGCTCATCCGGCGAAGGGAGCCGGAGGTTTATACAGCGCGCGGCAGATGTACATCAGCGTATATACAGTAAATTATTCCGATTTCGCGCGCGGAAAGAAGCTGCATCGCATTTTAGAAACTCGTCGCGCGCCCGAGTCGCAGTTATTTTCTCGGCGAAAAAGAAAATTCCGATAATACTTTAATGAAGAGTAAAACGTAAAAGTCACGAACGCCCGGGGAGAGTTGATCAACGCGGCGGGACGTGAAAATTAATTCCCGGAAAAAAATAAAAGCCGACTCGTTTTCGGAGCGTTGGGCGCGGGAGAGACGACCGCTTTTTGCGGATTTTATACACCTGTGCGAATAATCTTGAAAATTGAAGTACCCCCGACGTGCTTGGCAACGGGAATAGTAGTCTCGTTGGTGGGCGCGGAAAAAAAGGCGGAATAGAATATTTTTCGGTAAATATTTGGTCGCTTTCGTGGAAACTCGCGAACGTAAATACATTTGGTTTAGTTGGAGCGACGAAATTTCGCATGAATATGTAGAACTGCTTCCGGCGCCAGAAAAATGATCTCTTCATCATGACGTCTGCCAAGTATTAATCATTGAAGGACTTTCCACGCCTGCTAATCTTTCAGTCGGTACTGTTGATGTTATTTTTATAACAAGGTTTACGGTAGGAAAGTTAAAGACATTAGTTTAACGAGTTTGATGTATCGGACATGGAAAAGTGAGTTATTTTTTTTCGTTCAATTCATTCTACCGTCATTTTTGTCTCTTCCGTGCAATTACAATCACAGAAACGATCGACTTTATTAGCCGAGAATCAAGAGTAACAAATTTTTGGCAAGTTGATTCATTTTCACGATTGATCGTTACATCTGTTAGACCTCGTAAAATTAAATGACACTTTACGTCAATTCATCGACATATCGAACCCCAAAACAAGTTTTCGAAATCGCACGCGAATAAAAGACCCGGGTCTTGATAATTCCGCACGAATATGTTTTTTATTTTATCTATGGACCACGACTAACCCAGTTTCATCGATTCCCCGGAGTAAAAAAACCCGCGACTTGCGTGTCTCTTTCTTCTCTTCCGCAGGGGGGAGCGCCTATCGCACATATTCTACATTTCCCTTATCTTTACTTTCTACTCGCGGGATTCTCCCGGAGCACCTCGCATTTTTTTTCCTCCACTTCCATTCTCTCTCCCTCTCTCTTTCTCTTACGAAGCCCGTTGGGTGCCGTTCCCGCTCCTCAACTGTGCTGTCCACATAAACATTTTTATGACAACGACGAGCTCTTTCGTAAAACGATCTTACTTTACATACACCGTGGAGACTGAAGGGAAAAACGACGCGGAGGAGGAAAAAAAAAATCAAGCTTATAAGGACGGATGACGACGAAGAAGAAGAAACTGAGGCAAAAAATGTCACCGCGCTCGCCCGCACCTGCGATACGCCGCTCCCGTTTCTGCTGCGCGCCTTTCTCGCGGTTGAACTCTCCGCTTTCCCGAGTCTAAGTATCTGGAGCGTTTCTTAATGTCAGCTCTGGGGGCATTCGCGGTCCTTCTTCTTCCTTCATTTCTCTCTCTGTCTCTCCCTCGTTTCCCCGTCTCTCGCTCGGTGGCGCTTTTAATCGGCTGATCCTAACGATTAAAAGAAAAGGATGAAAGCAAGACAAATAAAAATAAAAGAACCTTTCAACTTTTTCGTGATTCCCTCAACAGGGACCGAGTGAGATGAAGATATGAAGCATGAAAAACATTCCAAAATTGTTGCAAACATTGACTGACGTTCCCCACAAAATATGCAAAACGGTTTAATTTCTAAAATCTTACCGAATTTGCAGAAACTATCGAGGCTAAAATAAATAAGGTGGCAACGTAAAAAGAAGAAATCGCGGAAATTTAACAAAAGTCGTACAAGCCACTTTGAAGTATCATTCGAATGTCATGCATTAAACTCCCGTATATGACAATTAAAAAAATACAAGTACAAAAGTATAAAAGAAGAAATGTCGCAAGGTATTGAATAATGATATTCTACAAACAGTTCTATATTACCATCACAGCCATAAAATGGTACCTGACAGCTACCACATTGACCCGAGAAAAATTAGGCGAGAACATTGAAAGGAAGTCACAAAAAATCAAATTACATCGATACCGGTTAGAAATATATTACTGGCATTTCACAGAGGATCCCAAAAGCTGTCTGTATATCAATAAATCATCCGAATTTTTTTTCCACTTCCCTCTCTACAAATCAAACGATCCCCCTTTTCATGGAGAACAGAAACAACAATTGCTGTCTTCAATCCCACGACAACCGCAGGTACCACATAACCGTTCGAACTCAATAAACGTCACTCTCCCTGCATCTCGCCCTTAAATCCAGCCGCCTCCGATTCTCCCGACCAAAGGAAATCTCATTTCTTCCCTCTCGCGACAACCCCGACTGCAAATCTCTGCAAAAACCGCATTTATCGCCAAAACTCACCCGTGAATTCGTCCCCCGTCGGATCACCACGTGGCCTCGCGCTCCCGAACAGCCACCTTAGATTCCTTCCACCGTTTCCCTCTTCTTCGCAGCTTCGCCTCAACCAGCCCCCGATGAAACGCCGATTCGCGTCTCTTCAGGTATCCGTCTTATTCCTTTTTCTCTCCCTCGAACCCTGGGCTAAAGTCAGCTAGTCTTCACTCCGGTCGACGCCGATTCCTCTCGATCTCTGCCACGACTCGTCACCAATTGTTCCTTCTTCTTCTTGTTCTTCTTCTTTCCCTCAACTTGTCTTCTTCCCTCGACTCTGCACCTTATTTCCTCTTCTTCTTCTTCGTCTCCTTTTCCCCAATTCGTCGTCCTCGCACCGGCGGACTCGATCGAGTAAAACCTCAGCACCGTCGACTCCTCTTCGCCCCGCTCAATCCCACCAGCAACACCTGTATCCACGCGACTGACCGGTAGTACGCGTGTCAGCGTGCAGCCGGCAAATGAGATAATAATCGTAGGACAGTGGACCGACTCCGACTCGCCCTCGCAGTGTGTGGCGTTGCGCGCGCGATACCGATGGAGCATCACAGAAAGATGCATCGAGGACGAGGGTTGGCGGTGGCGGTGGTGGTGGGTCTCGTGGTCTCGTGGCTCGTGCGGCGGGGGTGGTGACAGTGGCGTCCGGGTGGGGAGGGGGAGGGGGACGCGCGGGGTGTGCAGGGGGGGATCAGAGAGAACGAAGCGATGTATACTGCAAACCCACCCCCAGCCTACCGAGCGTACGCAGCAGCAGCAACGGCAGCAGCAGCAGCAGCTGTACGTCGCGACGCGCGATGCTTTCGCACCGGAGCAGCCGAGGGACGCGAGCCGAGGGAGGCTGGCGGTTTTTGAGATGATCCGGCCAATCTGCGCATCATTTCCCCATCCTCCCGCGTCCGCGTGGTATTCGAACGCGCGCGCCTCCCTCTTTCTCTCTCTCCCGCGCTCTCTCTCTCCACCCCCTTTGCCCTCCTTCGCCCTACCGCACCGACTAAACCACCCCTACCTCCTCCATATAACCGAGCGCGACGCAACCCGGGGGAAAGGGGAAGAGAGAAGCGAGAGACCCACCGGGACTTCCTCCTCCTCCCTGCCTCCCTCCTCCTCCTCCACATTTCACCGAGCGAGCGGAATCCGCGCGTCACACCGAAAGCATTACCGCTCTCTGAGGTATATAGAGAGGAGGAGTGCGGCCCCCTGTTGAATGCCACATTTCGAGGCGAGAGCGATGAAAGAGAGGAAGAGGGACGCGAGGGCGGTGGGAGGGAGGGAGGGAGGGATGGGACTTGGATGGAAGAAGGGAAGAGAGAAACGAGGGAGAGGAGGGTATTACGAGTGAACGAGAAGGAAAGAGAAGCGGGAGGGAGGCGAAGGGAGTGGGGAGTGGGGAAGAGAGTCGGAGTGGATGTACCTTCGGCTATAGAAGCGGGAACGTTGTTGGGCACGTGGGGAGGGTGGGGAGGAGAGCTGCTGCTGCTGCTGCTGCTGCTCCTCCTCGCTATACATATATGTTATATGCACGAAACGCGTGAGGGTTGAAAAACGTAGAAAACAGATATAGAAAAGGGAGGCACAGCCGAGTTGCAGACTCTTTCGGTATATTGCTCCTCGGTCTTTATACGCCATGTATATAGGATACATAGCCCACCCCCCCCCACCCCCACCCCCCTCCCGCAACGTACATCTCGCTTTGTACGTGAGGATGCGGGCTTCCCGTGGATTTCTCCGCGATTTGCCACTTCCCTCGCTGCACTTCCATCCCAACCGGGCTCCGCCGGGGGGTACGGCGAGGGTGCGAAACCTCGCGTACGTATAGCATACGCGGTTTTCGCCAGGCTCGAGGGGTGTCGGCGGAGGGTAGGGGGAGAATATGGTGACACACTACTTTGCACGGTAATGTTGCGTCATATCGCGAGTTTGGAGTTTAGATTTTTGAGGATTTAGACGCGATTACTCGAGGGGGAGGCGACAACGACCCCCGGCAAAGGAGCTGGTGCAACATTCGCACGCGGACGGGCCGGGGGGATGGTCGATGTATTAGGCAAATGGCGTATGTGTTGAGGGTGCCAGGGGGAAGAAACACGAGGGAGAAGCGATCGAGGCGTATTGCTCGCGGGGGCATGTGAAGCTTTTTTCTTTCTTTCTGCGATTTATCAACCATTACGAGTTCCACACTCATGGTTTGGTTTATGTAAACATCTTTAGCGGAATTTTGCAGAGCGATAATGGTCGCGAAAAATGAGATTTCTTTTTTCTCGCAAAATTGAGTTCAATGTACGAAACACACAAAACGTACAATACGTTTTTTTTGGCATTGTCTTTTTTCTAAAAAAAAAAAATAAAAATAAAAAAATGCTTGGCGAGCTCGGAATCTCGCCAGTTCTATAAACCTGCTTCTCGAGATATTTCCACGTAACGCGAGAAGCTAGGACGGAATTTGAATACGCGGATAGAATAACAGAACAGTCGAAGGCGTGTGAATTTAGTTGGAGTAAATTAAATTCCGTTGATTAAATTAATTTAACTGAATTATTTAACAAAATAATTATCGTTAAACTGAAAGTACGTAACATTTTTTACGACCACTGAATAAGAGCCCAAAAAAATGATCATTCCTGTTTTCGGATTACGATTGACTCAACGGTGTCCAGATGTGAAGTTAAGTAAAAAGAGGTGCATACTTCAAAGAGAGAGCAGTGATTTAATTCCTTTTTTTAAATTTCAACTTCGCTTCCCCCTCGAGGCCCGCGCTCCCACCCCGCGGCTCTCTAGTTCGCTTGACGCGCTCTTGAGGGCACCGAACGACGAAGCCGAAAGACGAGCGAAATTTCGCGCGAAGGGGTCTCGAGGGTCCTTTTCGCGCGCCCTCCCCGCGCGCTGTAGGACACCACGAGTGCTGGACCAACAGACGATCAACACGTCCACGGTATCGCATTTTCTACCGAACCACAGACACTCCCTTGGAGCTCGGGCGTGCGTGGAGCAACCCCCCCCGAAAGGGGTGAGACAGGCAATCGGGTATGTACGAGGGGGGAGTAGTACCGGCGACAGAAGGAGCGGAAAACAATTTGCTCGACATTCCAAGTGTCGCGTCTCGCGGCGGTTCGCTTCGATTGCTACCCTCGATACACTCCTTCCTCCTCTCCCTGTGTCTGCGGCGAACATGTCCATCCTCCCTCGTTTTCTCATTCTCGATACCTTCGTCGTATTTATTTATTTTTTCCTTTCCGAGCTTCAAGCTTTTTTTTTCTTCTTCTTCAGCCGTCCCGCTAACGCGGTTCACCCCTCCTCTCGACGGGGCGAAGCCATCGAGCAGCGACGAATCACACGGGAATTTTAAACACCGACGATTCGTCACCACTCACACCGTCGCTTTGGTCCCTTCTTCGAGAGATTCCACCCCGTCTCCTCATCTTCTCGTAGGATTTTCCGCAGCAGCTTGACTCTCTCATTCTCGTCCCGCGCAAGTTGTCGAGCCCCGCGCGCTTTGTGGATGCTCCGTTTCGAAGACGAGGCCTCCGTCCTCTCTCCTCCCTCGCGTTCCTCTCATTTCCCTCGCGGCTGCGGATTCGAGCGGGCCAAACGCCAAATTACCATCCACCGCTGTTCTGTCTCCCGCTGTAAGTTCCTCTGACTTCGGGGGTTTCGAGGTTTTCTTGGGAAACCTCGCACAAAAGACGGATCCACGAATACTTCTCGTCCCTCGGGAAGCTGTCAAAGGATAAATACTATATATTAGTATATATTTCTTGGAGCTTTGTCGACGCAGAGGCCAACGGGAGACCACTCGACGAAGTTTTCGTTCGGGAATTCGTAAGTCGAAGAATTATTTCGCGAAATTGCATTAATTTTCGTCGCTCCCTTTCAGAAAGCGGGTCACGTTGCGGTGGAGACTGCCGCGAGAGGATTGCGGAACTTCCGGCCTGCTTATCATTCTTTATACAGGGCCAATGAGACTAAATGTGTTAGATAAAGATTAAATGGAATTAATTTTTTGCAATGAATAATACATTTTTTTCAATAAATGTAATCGATCATTTTTTTTGTGTGTGGATTTCTATAAGTATCACGTCGTGCATATATTTTTTAACATTTTTGAATGAAATGTTATAAGCAGCTCACGGTCAACCACTTTTTGCCAGATTAGTCTATTAAAGAACGGGTTAATTTCAATTGAACACAACTTTACTTCAATCAAATTCGTATAAATAATCAATAAAAAAAAAGTTAAGTAGGTGCTTGGACCCACGACTGTTACTTTCGATCTTACACAGACTGAGGTGACGAATCGCTTGCGAGAAACGCTCCCGCCATTCGCCATCTAGCGGACACTCCGCTGAAATATTTCAACATACATAATTTAAAAAAAAACGTCCAGCAGTTTACCAAATAAAGAAGACGACGTCTATCCCCAAACGGTCAGAAAATATCGGTACAAAAATCGGTGACGAAAAAAAAAACTGCAAATAAATTCGCGAGAACGTGAGAACATCCAGTGAGCCAAAAATAAGATTTCCAGTATCCGGTATGAACGATTGCCGCGAGCAGAAATGGCAAAAGACATCACAAACATGTGTTTATACGATTGCATCTGGCGCGAGTGCATCAGTCGAAGCTCGGCCCGAGAGCTCGAGCGACGGAGAGACAACGAGATTCGGGGCGCGAGTTTCGCCGCGCGAGAGACGAAGAGCGCGACAGTGAACCAAAGAAGAACGAGTTCATCCGCCCGTCTCTCCGCACCGCACGGTAAACCGCTCGAAAACCCGTCAGACTCTTTCTCGCTCTTGTCCCCCTAAGCTCGCGCCTCCCTCGCATCGCCGAGTGTAATATTCCCGGGGAAGTAAGCTCCGGAGAATTTCGCTTCTCCGCTCTGCCCCCCCTCGCGCGCTATATGCTTTGGCTCCCAGCTCCCCCCTCTCGCTGTACTCTCGCGCGGTCTCGTCACTCTGCGACGAGAAGGGATGCAAATAACTGGTGATAACAGCAGATAGCTCCGCGCTCGGGCTGCGCGCTTTGGTTACGCCGGCAGCGAGACAGAGAGGAGACGTTGCGCGATATATAACCTACCAGCGTGGTTGCTGCCGTTGGCCGTCGTCTCTGTTGAAAATGGGTGGACTCCTCCGACTCGCTCCTTCCCCTCGTATACGCGTGTATATACACGTATACACATGCATACCAGACTGCTCTAGGTGGTGAGGCATCAGTCCGCAGCAAACCGCGAGACTGTCGGTGGTAGTGGTAAATAGTGGTATACCGTGGCACGGGAGAAATCGCGGCGGTTGAGGTTTGCGCCGCGCGCGCGGGGCGGGCGTCCATCTCGCTCCCGCGCGCGCGGAGGGCAGCGTGACTGTGTTGCGTCTGTGCTCGACGCTGCCGCGGCTGCCGGCCGACACTGTCTATCCACGGCTGTGTGAGAGAGACGATGCGACGGTGTTGGCGCTGGTTGAGGTGGCGGTGACAACAGTCAGGCTCGCGGTTGTGGGTGGTTGAGGGTGAGCGAGGGAGACGCAGCGCCGGAGAGAGAGAGAGAGAGAGAGAGAAGGAGTCAGAGTGAGAGAGACGGAGACTCGGTTACTACCACCGCGACGCATAGAGCAGCGCGGGCCGAGGGAAGGGACCGCGGAGAGCTGAGCCAGAGATGGGCACAAAGGGGTGCTGCTCTGCGTGAGAGCGACTCGGCGTGAGCGCGACGGAGAGAGAGAGAGAGAGAGAGAGAAAGAGAGATAGGCAGAGGGAGAGGGAGCTATATATACGGAGGGTTGACGCGCGGAGGTGGTCGCCGGAGGAGGGAGAGCAGAACGTCACTCGCTGTCGCATCGAGCGCGAGCGATGAGTGGCGCGCGCGTTCGCTCGTCTTTTGTTTGCGATGCGATGCGACTGCCAGCGCGTTCCTACCGAACCTCTCCTCCCCCCCCCCGTTACCCCCTCCGCGCCGCTCTCCTATCCCCTCGCACGTTGAGCGACGGAGAGAGAGAGAGAGAGAGAGCGCGTCCCGCGGAGCGAACGGGTGAGGACGCGGTTTTCTATATCGCCTCCTCGCGCTCGCTCGTTCGCCCTGGCGACGAGAGCTTTCGAGGGGGCTCCGTTGATGGGCACGTGGGAGGAGAGCCTGTGCGAAGATGCACAAAGCGTGTGAAAGAGAGAGAGAGGGAGAGAGGAAAGAGAGAATTGTCGTGGAATCACGCGGGGAGGGAGGCGGAGAACCGGGAGAGACCGCGCTGTCGCTGTACGGCTCTCCCGTTGACGCTCTGGACGAGAATCATAGAGCCACGCTACACTTAACGCGACCCGCGCGTTACATACACCAGCGTCGCGCGAAGCTTCCACGAGTTTCTCTCTCTCTCTCCCTCTCTCTCTCTCTCTCTCTCTCTCTCTCTCTCTCTTCATCTATCTATCTATCTCTCTCTCGCGCGCGCGCGCGAATTCGCTGGATCTCGAGCGCCTCGCTCCGCGTTCTTCACGTGTATTGGGCCTTGTTGTCGGCAAATCCGGCTTCGGATACATCCGGCGCGAGAGAGGTATCTCCTTCCCCTGCGGCTTTCCCCTCCTCCCTCTCTCCTCCGTCGCCGTCGCTACTGCCACCTCTCCCCCCCCCCCCCCCCCCGTTTTCCCACACCTCACCCGCTTCGTCGTATTCGTACTCGGCTTTCCGATCCGTGTCTGTCCTAGGCGCGTCTCTGCGACCATTGTACACGACGTATCTGTGGCTACGAAGGTGGCAGGTGGTGTAGGTGGGATTACAAGCCGATATCGATAGGCAATGCGTATCCCGGTCGTCAGCATGCGAGTCGCACAAAACACGGGCCGGGGCTGTGCATGCCGAAATGTGTGCATTTGCCATGACTCGCGCGCGCTGCCTCGTGGACTCCGGAGAAACTCGACGCGGTGAATTTGTCGCCTCGGGGGAGAAGCGCGAGACTCGCGACGACACCTCGAAATTCAATCGCCTCGCGCGCGTTTGGTTTGTTGGTCTGGCGGGCTTGGGAAACGGGTGAGGCGCTGCTGCGCTTCCTCGCTTTGACGCGGCTTGAGACGCCGATCGCGCTTCAGGATCGATTGTCGATACTTTGTCGCTGTTCCATCGCGTCGCGTTAGGCGCGGTGGAACAATTCGACAGCTGGAAACGCTTTTATCTCTCCCACAACGCTGTGTGAGACGTCGAGTTGTTTTGATCGCAGAAATAAACGCGGTGATTTTATCTAACCTCATTCACTTATTTCGCCTATTTGTTGACGATTTTTTTTTCCAACTGAACTGAAACCCGTTAGTAAATCGAACGCTTGTTTATTCAAAGCATAGTTTAGTAGGTAGAAACGCCCATTTGTGGTAAGGATTACGATTAAGCTCTCCAATGGCTGTACAGGGAGTCGATAATGAGTAGTGCGTTCTGGAATCGATCCATAATCAATCATCGTAGCGCGCATAGTGCGTTATCGGTCGGAACCGTCACGATTAATAATATACACCGATGATGGGCGTGCGTTACGCGACGCGAGCTTTCTCTGACTATATAGAGTAATCTCAAAAGTAAGCAGCTCTGTGCATGTATGCTCAAAGGATATATGCAACAGCGGAGAGAGACAGAGAGAGAGGACGAGACTTCTGGAACAGGAGAAGAGAAAAGCAGCGATGCAGCGATTGTTCTCCGCCGCAGCACCATTTCCTCGCTTCGACCACAGAGGAAATATATCCGGCGTCGAGGGTACACCGAGATGCACTCGCAGCGACGATATATTGATATATCTATGTTTGGAAACCATGGACAATGCGAGCAAACGTGGGAGACTCAACGCCGTATAGAGACGGGACAGATATCTGATGCATTCGCAGATTATGCCGTGAGTCAATATATCTCGCGTTGTCGGTCGGACTACCTGCGATTGCAGCAGCGCCGAATGATCCGAAGGGGTTTCCACGCGGGTCGATACATCGACATCATCGACGACTGCAACGCCGAAGCCGTTTTTCATTCACTCTGCAGTGTTCTTTATTTTTTTTTTCGTGAGCATTGGGTTTGGACTATAGCGCAATTAATTTTAACTTGAAGAAAAGTTCAAGGTCTTTCAACTGAATTAGTTTTAAAGTAAATTCTAATGTACCTGATTTCGACTGTTGAGTTGACGAAATTTAAGTTTTTAGAGGTATTTCAAATGCTTTCAACTTATTTTTTTTATGTAAAAAAGTTCGGACTGAAAATTGAAATTACCTATCCGACAGAAATATCGATATTAATTACCTCGTTATTATTCTTCTTTGATATACTTAAAAAATCAATGATGTTGTTAATAATACAAAAAATGCTGCATCCTGTTAAAAAAGTCAGTGGCTAAAATATCTTGAAATTTCGATAAAAGTATTGTTGTTGGGTTACGCGTTCTCTGATTGGCTGTCAGGTTGCCTGCAACTCGTTGCTAATTAACGAGCAGTTTCATCGTGTTATTGTAATTCGTTTCAGAGAATAATCTTCAGTTGCAAAAAAAAAAATTAATAGAATAATCTAACATCAACATTATTATATTTGCAAAGAAGAAATAATTTATACTTGGCATCGAGACGCTGCCGCGTCTCTTGATCATTTTTCGTGTTTTTCTCGTCGAATTTTCTATTTTTCGGGCAAACATTACGGTGCTTTTCGAAATCAGTGGGAATTTTGCCGTCGAACAGAATTTTCAAACTTTACGAAATCGAACAGAAATATTTTCGGATAAAATGCAAGGAAAACATTTGCAAAAAATTACTAAAATAATGTAACATTATTATATTTGCAAAGAAGAAATAATTTCTTTTCATTTTTTTCTTTTTTCCCTTTATAATTTTTCGTGTTTTTCTCGTCGAATTTTCTATTTTTCGGGCAAACATAACGGTGCTTTTCGAAATCAGCGGGAACTTTGCCGTCGGATATGATTTTCAAAATTTACAAAATCGAACAGAAATATTTTCGATGAAAACGCACGGAAAACATTTGCAAAAAAATTACTAAAATAATGAAACATCAAGTGGGTGAGCGCGTGAAGCGCGCGTATAGACAAACATTATATTTGCAAAGAAGAAATCATTTCTTTTCATTTTTTCTTTTTTCTCTTGACAATCTTTCGTGTTTTTCTCGTCGAATTTTCTAATTTTCAGGCAAACATCACGCTGCTTTTCGAAATCAGCGGGAATTTCGCCGTCGGATAGGATTTTCAAAATTTACAAAATCGAAAAGAAATATTTTCGGAAAAAACGTAGGGGAAACATTTGCAAAAAGATTACAAAAATAATGTAACATCAAGCGAGTATGGGCCAGTTTACCGTAAAATCCTTGTTGAAATGAGTGAAACCGACAACTGTACGGTACATTTAGTTGTACGTATTCTGTACATTGAAGAAGAGTTTACCAAAGTTTCAGGCTGCGGAGGGACGACGTGCGAAATCAGGAAACCTCCTGGACGGTATATGTACGGCATCTCGGGGTCTATGCGGCTGGCGGGTGAGCCGCGAGCGTGCAGAGGCGAACCGGTGGTATATAGAGGCGCGCACGACACACGGAACACGCAGGACGAAGTAAGTTCGAGATGACGGAGTGGGGTCAGAGGATAACACGGGTCCCGACCGAGAGGGTGGGACCCGTGCCTTTGACACGAATACGTTTATGCGATCACTTGGCCTCCGGTTTCTCGAGCTCTCTCTCGCATTTCTCGTGCGCTAAGGCGACCCTCACACCAGAAAATTCGACAATTGTCATTTCGGCACGATTGTTGTATATTTTTTTGTCACAACAGATCGTGCAATTAATTGTGCCGAATTCTCCTCTAATATTAACTGATTTTTTACTGCACTGACTTTTTTTCTATTTTGAGATTGTAAACATAGAGGACATTTTTTTTTTTAGAATATTGAAACGCAAGAAAAATTAACGACGCTTGCCTGATTTTCGGTACTTAAAAAAAAACACTTATTTTATGGTGCCAAAAATCAGCCAAGCTTTGCTAATTTTGTTCACTTAAGAGGGTGGGGGGTATGGTTAATTCGGGGCGAAAAATATCCATTTTCAACCATTTTTTTTTTACAAGATACGGGCAGTGTATTTTAGATTGAATTATTACAGTATTGTAGAGTAACATTTCAAGAATATTTTCTGAAAATGTCAGCGGAAAAGATTAAAAATTAAGCCGCAGCAAATCTCTGGAGACGTCTCCAAAAAAAGTTGTTTTGCGGTGATGGTTGTAACTCATCATCTGGTGTCGATCATCTGGTATCGAAAAATCAAATTGATTTTATTAGGTTATGCGTTTCCCCGGGTAACGCTGTCGTGTTTTTTTTTGGTTTTCAATTTTTGATAACACTGAAAAGTCAAAAACGCGATTTTTGCTAAAAAAAAATCGGTAAATTTGTTATTGTAAAATAAAAAATGACAATTAATAAAAAAAAACTCGACAGCGTTACCTCATGAATTATACAGAGAAAGAGTGTACCAAGTTTGAAAAAGAATCGGCGTAATAAAATTTTAACTACAGCCGACTTTGAATACGTGAAGTGTGGGAAAATCGCTTTAAAGTGAATACCTATATACGGATCGACTCATAGCCTCGGATGTTTAAAATTCCATACCTCCGTTTGTTTTGCTCCAATTGCTCTTAAAATTTGATACAACATTTTTGCGAACTTGTGCATTCAGAAAAAATATTTAGAATGAAAAAAGAAGGTTTCAAGACCATACACCCCCCCCCCCCCCCCCCCCATAATACAGCGAGGAGCTGAATTTGACTATGGCTTGGATGTTTGAAATCATTATCCTCTTGGGTGGTTGAAAAATATTAATTCCTCACCGTGAAAGCATCTCTCTCTTCGTGAACGTCACATAGAGTTGGGAAAGAAGCTTTCTCGACGAGGGATTAACGTTTATAGCCTCGCTCACATGTGGGAAACGCATTTTGCCATCAGATTTGGCACGTTAATAATTCTAATTTCAAGTAAATCCAGTTTACGAAAACGAAAAAGAAAAAAAAATCCATCGCGATAAGAAGTAAACGCAAACCTATGCCAAGAAACTTGTGGCGAGGAGGGAGGGGGTAACCGGCAGTCATCCACCTCGTAACTTGTTTACGAAGTCGGATGTGCCGGAGGTTCGAAAGGAGGCAGAGCGAGCAGAGGGGACAATTAAATGCCCCTGTAAGTTATCTCCCAAGTTTTGAAACTCCGGTGCCGAGGAGGATCCCGTTTGCGGCCGCGCGCGGGCAAACAACTTTGATTAAATATCTCCTCTGGTGGAGAACGAAATGAATGTGGATAATCCTCGTTTGATTGTCTTTTCCAGAGCTCTCCGCGAGGTTGCTGCCTAGCGGCGACGGGATACCCGGTGTCGTGATTTCTCCCAGCCTCTCTCTGCCTCTTCCTAACTTTCTTTCGCTGTCTCCTTCTCTCGCTCTCTCTCCATCCTTCACTGCTTTCGTTAAGTAGAACCGCATAATGGCTCGACACGTTAATTACTATCCGCGGTGACCGCGTCTACGTGGCTCTCGGTAGTGATTTCTAAAACGCCCCTAAAACGGCTGCAGTAGCCGCGCCACATTTGCGTTCATATTTGGCCAGCCTCGATTTAAGCTCTTGGGACATTTTATTAAAACTATAGAGACTTAAAAATAAAATGCATATCACCTACATCATTTAAGGTAGTCCTTGCGGATAATATTCATTTCGCATAATTTCGAGGAATTTGGGAGAGACTTGCAAACACTTCTCGGTGATATAAAAATCTGAAAAACTTCATACACATTAAAGGTACTGAAAAGATTAATTTTGCATAATAATAATTCGAAAATGTTATCAACAAATTGATGAAAAAAAACAATCGTTTAACAAGTATTTCGATGACCCAAGATTTTTTTCTTATGAAAATGATTCCTTCGGTTTTCCGAATAGGTATGAATTTTTTCAGATTTTAAAGTTCACATTGAATTTTGTGCGTTTTTTATAGGGAAAATATGTGAAAATTCAAGGTGAACTCCAAAATCTGAAAAAATTCATACGTATTCGGAAAAACGAAGGAATCATTTTCATGAAAAAAAAAACTTGGGTCATCGAAATATTTGTTAAACAATTGTTTTTTTCATCAATTTGTTGATAACATTTTCGAACTATTATGATGCAAAATTAATCTTTTGAGTACCTTTAATGTGTATGAATTTTTTCAGATTTTTATACCACCGAGAAGTGTTTGCAATTCTCTCCGAAATTCCTCGAATTTATGCGAAATGAATATTATCCGCAAGGACTACCTTAAGTTCTTGGGACATTTTATTAAAACAACAGAGACTTAAAAATAAAATTCATATCACCTACGTCATTAAAATGTTAAAAAATGATATTTTTCGCGGTTATTATATTTTGCGGATTTCTACGAAATATTAATCAACGAATTCTGAAATCAGAAGCCCCCGAAATTTAACTTTGTTTTAACGAGCTACCGGGTATAAAAATGAACGTACAGCAGAGCAGATTACGTGGGTTGAAAGCAATATGCATATTTTAGTTACCTGTTTGCCAAATATGTTACTGTTCTTTTTTTTTTAATTATGATAAAAATCAGACTTGGATCATCCTATAAGCGTGAAAACGTCGTGGAGGTTGTCGAAACGCATTACACGATGATAGCGCGCGGAAAGCTCGGATCAATTACGTAATGGCACGGATGAAACGGATGCGCTCTCTTCGCGGAGAGAGTCATCCCCCGTAGCACACCCCTTATACGCGCGGGAGGCGCGCGCGCGCGAGTTCTCGTCGATCCAAAGCTCACTCGCAAAGTGACTATGGAACAAAGGGTTGAGTCTCTTCTCTGCGGGCGCACAGTAATTATTATGCTCTTTGACGAGATCCCTCTCTGCTGTCTGTCAACGCGGTTTATACGTCACTGCGGAGAATCGATACTTGTGAAATCTCGGTGAATCTCTCGGCGGATGCAGCGCAAATTTCCTAACGCGCCAGCACTTTTTTTATTTTCATCCGCGCTGATATTTTCCGCCGTTTTCTCTTTTAAAAAAAACTCGATAATCACCGTGGCAGCGCGACTGATGGGCAAATGAAAAATATCAAACTATTATCCTAGATGTTTCCACGATTTACATCTCAACACGCGGAGAATTTTTCCTTCGGCAAAACAATCGTAATAGTCCTGGCCGATATCACGTATAAAATATCAATTTTTGATACCCACGACTATTTTTCTGATAACTATATTTTTATAGCGACTTAAATATAAACTAGTAGCAGTCACTTAACAATTGTCAGGACTCTCTAAGTTTCTAGGATTTTCTTAGTGTTAAAAGTTGTGGCTGTAATATTTCTGGAAATTTTTTTTTTTAGTATATATGATACACAAATTTATATAATTCGTATCTATATGTCTTATATTGCTTCCTCATAGAAGAAGCTTTGTATTAAAAAATTCTTCAAAAATTCAATCGCCTCTTACTCAGCAACCGATTAAGCGGACTGAAATTTGGCACGCGAGTAAAGTAGTTATATCTTTCTTTGAATGTTACGATTGTTTATAATATATATTCACTCAGATTTCATGTAATTTTCGTAAAATTGTAATTATTTAGCTAATAGTTCTTCATAAGTGTGGAAATGTTCGATGTTGTTTGGTAGTGAATTTCGATAAAGTCGGTGAAGCCGTTCAAATTTTACGTGACTTTTAGTTTTTGTAAACATTAACGTCTTCGCTCTAGTTTTCGCAAAACTTAAACAGGTAGAACCAAAACTTTTTACGTAATGGAAATATGATGCTACGGTATTTGTTACGACAGTTCGTAGCCGTGTGTAACGTCGTTTGGTTTTTTTTTTTAATACTGTATGATTTATCGAGCTGAAATTTTACACGAAGCGTGCGAATAACATCCGTTATCGCTCCGGGTGAAGTGAATTAAAGAATTTATACTTTTGTGTTCTACATTTTTATACTGAAGTATATACATCTTTTTGTCGCTTTGTACAAAGTATGCAAGTCATGTATCCTCGAGTACACTTTAGTTTCATGGAGAAATCCCGAAAGCATCTCTACCATATTAAAAATCTACAGCATTACAACTCAGTCACAATACAACTCTGCCCGACGATAGGCAGGAGAACGTCTGCATGTGCGAGCGAAGAATACGCTTCACACTATAATTATAGTATACAGTGCTCTGCTTCAGCCGAGAGCGCGTTAATGATTTCGCGTATATATACGTTGATGAATAACTTGGTAATGACGAGAGGCGGGCTTTGTCGTCAGCGTCGTCATCGTCGTCGTCGTAGACGGAGCTCTCTTAATTTTCCTGCCTAATGTTCGGATTAATTTTCCGTTTGCTGTCCCCATTCTCGTTGTGCGCCACGCGTGCCAGAGGGCGGCTCGCTGAATCTCTTCGCGGCACCATGAATCACTGATAAATACTCTCTGTATACCCTTAAAAAAATGATTATTATTATATTATAAATGAAACAGACCGCAGTCTACGTTTGTTCTTACAACGCGAATTACATCGTTACAACTTCCATTCATTTTTTTCATTAACGAGGAAGGTGTCAATTAACGTAAAAACTATTCGTTATCGCTTCAGCAACAAAGCAATTTTCTTAAACCAATACAGCAATTTTTAATCCCCGAGCCGGCAAGCATTTCATTCATTACTTGTGTAAATAAACCATTTTATATTGCTACCGGAACTCGATTATTTGTTTTCAATTTCGAAAAAGCACGTAAAACATTCAGATGTACCAGTTGTATGTAACAAAAAAAAACCTATTTTCGCAGCAATTATGCAAAGTGGACAAAATTGCAATCGTTCGTGGAGACGTTAAAACTGTTAAAACGCTTCTTGATTTTCCTTCACACCGTTATGTATTTTAAAATGAAAAGATGCAGATGTCGTGGAGAAAACCACGATACTTTTTTCTAGTGAAAAGAAGAACAAAAAATAAATAATCGCGACTCTACTGTACTGTACTGTCGTTCTTTATGTAACACGAGCTGCGCGTGTACGTTCTGGCATATTGATAGATGTGGCTATGTACTGGAATACGTAATATCTATTGGTGTAGACGAGCCAGACGAAGCGTAGATACGGCGGTCCACAGGAGCGAGCGAAATCTCAACCCACAGGAATGACAATAGACTGTCAGATAATGAATCCCCACTGCCACCCTCTCTGCCACCCTGCGTCCTAAAACTCACCCCCGCCCCGGGCTCGCTCGCTTTCTCCCACCCCGTTTACCCCCTCTCTCACTCTCTGTAGTTCGTCTTTCATCAGCGAGGTCTTGAAGCGCACTACCCACAAAGTTGAAACGAACAAGCGACTCGACAATACTTTTTTATTTGATTTCCTTTTTTTTAACGCTAACTCGAGTTTCTAAAGATATTTTCTTCGAGAATTAATTAAACTTTCGTGATGTTGAGCAAAACGACTTTTGTGGCTATTTTGAATTTGTTCTCAGATTTGTTGAGGCAGTGAAAATTAATAACAAACTGAACAAAGCAACAAAAATTAATAACATTTTTTCGTTAATCTTATTTCTGACCGCAATTTTTGGATACGCAGGTTCGTGAATTCCATTCGAAACATCAAAGAGAACTTTTGATGCTTTATCCGACAATATATACCACAAAAGTATTTGCGAAAAATTGCAATGTTTTAGTTTGCACCACCAAATTACTGGCTTATATGAAAACCATAAATTAGATCTAACAGTTTTTCAGCTTAACAAAAAACCGCGCTTGAGCCCTCGCAAGAGATAATAATGATGTCTCATGTGGGAGCGCTCGCAGCCCTCGCTATCCAACCCCCATTCTTTTTGCATCCGACTCTTGTAGGAAACGCGACTGTGACCGAGTAGGCGAGGCGTCCACTTAGCGTTAATGCCCCTTTTATTGGTCAAGATCTCGAGCCGTAAGCTGAATAGATGTCCCGTTGCCCCGCAGGCCCGACGCTCCCATATTCTCCCTTTGCCACGGCAAACTCGAGTGAATACTTAACGAAAGAATTATTCGTTGATATTGAGCTCTCTCTCTCCCCCTACCAGCGAAAATTCGACAAAAGATTCATCCGCGGTCGTCGATTGATCGTCCGCCAGACGTAGCGCTAAATGTTTTCGCCTGTGAACCCCCATCGTTCTGTTGTTGCAAAAAGAAATCGCACGGTCTGTCGCCCGCGGCTTCGTTCATTTACACTCCTCCTTTTCTTTATTACGTTTTCCACGAATTCCCGATTAAATTTTCAGCGCGAGGGCTGAAAGGCAGGATGGATAAATCCCTTTTTTCCATTTCTCTTTTTTTTTTTTTTTTTTTTTTTTGTAAATGGGTTGAGAACCGTACAGAGTGACGAGACTCGCACAAACCGCGCGTAACGTATCGAACTGCGGCGCGACCCACCCCTCAGCCTCCTGCGAATTTCGTCCAACTCGGGGGAAAAAAATTCGACTGGATGATAAAAATAGGGAAAAAAAGATTTCATAAAAATGCGCGCGTGTACGTATAATCCGGATGAAGCTTAGCGCGTCATGCGAGGACCGAGCGAGAGCATCGCGTCCGCCGCCGCGCTGTAACCGCCGACGCGAAACGAAACGCGGCGACGGAAAAATCCAAAGAAAAAACAAAGCTCGCCTCTATGAGGAAGCGAAAAATAAAGTAAAAGCCGCGAAAAAATTATCGATAGACGGGTATGGAAGGTGCGTGCGCATGCGACACACATTAAAGACAATCGATGTTTTGCCGCTGCACATAGAGCTATGTTTATTAAAAAATATTCGCAGTTGTTTCTCGATGGTAGTTCGTTCTGCGGAACCTCGAGATATGCAAGAAGTTGCGTTTTTTTTATCCCCGACTCTTGTACACAATATTATTGTATATAGTACATAGTAACTAATCAGACAAGGTCTCGAGTATAGTAAATCGGAGAATGGAAGAGCGAACCAAAAATTAGTAACGATGTCTCCGACGTTTTCGAAAAACGCGAATTTCGTGTATAAATGTAAAAAATGAAGAAAACAAAATAATCACTGTTTTTTTTAACTAAACAAAATTGACGACTTTGTGGAAAGTCTACTGCGATCAAAACGGAGACTTTCCAGTTCAATTCGCATTCTTATTCGTTTACCGTAGTACGAAAACGTACCATCCGCGCTAAGGGCACGGGTTTGGTTCTTTACGAATAAGCAATCAATCAATACTTATTCGTGTATAAATATGCCGTGAGATCAGGTTTTTCGTTCGACGAGGCTCGGGCGACAAGCAGCGAGGCAGTTTAGGCGTTCTCACTGGCTGGTCTTTTCCTTCTTGTTCTACACATACAAAAATCGAGTTTAGTAAATTAAGGGTTCAAGATACTTTTTGTTCCTACGGAACGTTTCTATGATATATGTCTAGCTTTTTCATATCATTTTGTGGACTGTTAAATCAATGTTTCGTCTATTTTTCTTCATTTTAAGGCTATCTAAACGGAAATTGTCCGTTTATTACGTTTTTAAAAGAATTCATTAATACGTCATAGTGAAAAATTTTAAAAAATATTAAAAAATCGGGTTGTCATTTTTTTTTTGTCAAATACTGTTTTTGTGATCTACTGGCAAAAAACATCGAATCAGGATATTACTAAAATTTAATCACAAATGTTTTCGAACCCTGCGCAATGTTACGACTTCATTAAAACTGAGGTTACGTTTTTGACGAACCGAACCTGGATTTTCTTTTTCCGTTCCAAAGAAAACTCAAGAGCGAAAAAAATGCCACACGGGAGCATTCGATAACTCAACTTTTTAAATTTTGCTCGTTTTTAAAGTTTACCGTTCGAACACAGAAAAAGACAAACCGTACCCTTACATTTTGTTTTTGATTTTCGAACGCTGTTCGAAAGGTAAACTTTAAACGTCTGCAAGAAATGGAAAATAATTATGATATTCGGTCGTTACAAGCAGCATTCATTTCATTCTGATGAATTCATTCTGTGATCTTTACCCAGTTATTCATTCTGAATATCTGTGTAAAAGTTAATTGTTGTGCGCCGACCAGAAAAAAAAACATCGATCACCTGACTTTGATGAAACATTTTTCGACGTTGTTTTTTTTGCCAGACATCATAAATCCAGGCGCTAATCCTAAAAACTACCTTGTCCCATTACAGAACGACTTCTGCACGAAACTTACGTTTTGCTTAGTTGTCTTAACGTCGCTCGTAGTTGCCCTCGTTTTTGAGCGTTCCTGCTCCAATTGTGCGTGAAGCGACGTCACTTCGAGAGTGAGTTCTTCGCGTATCTCTTGGAGTTTTGTTACCTCGGCGAGGACAGAGGCCTTATCTTTCACTACGAGAAAAAAACGTCCATGAGTTACTTTAAAAAGACATTAGGAGCATTACGCCACAGACCAGCAAAGTCTTACTCGATTTACTTACTCTCTCCATGGGAAAGTATTTGATATAATTTGCGATTTCTCTTTTTAACTTCGGTGAGCTCTTCCTTGAGGGTCTCCACTTCGTCCCTGAGCTGCGCGATCTGTTCGTCTCGTTTCTCCACCTCTACCTTCAACTGAGCGGACGTTATATCGTCGTCAGGCTGATTCAGTCTTTTTTCCAGCATGTCTTTCTCTTTGCTCTTTGAGATCTCGTTTTTCGTCTCTTTCTCGACTCTCTCAAAGAACTCCGCGTCGGACTCTGGAGCAAGCATTAAATCTGTCGCCTACTATCCAAATATTCGTGTTTTCTTTACACACAAATCAAAGTAACTGTCGAAGGGAGAAGAAAAAATACCTCTTAATTTGCAATCGCCACTCTCGAAACCTAACTCAACGTTTGGATCGACGCTCGTATTAGGTGTACCCATACTGTTGAATTCGCCCAGTGACATTGTAGCTTTCTTAGACTTTTTGTTACTTTGAGATTTCTTCGAGCTGTCCTGATCCTTTGTTCCGCCATTCTGCTCTTGAGCCTCGTAGGCTATCTTAGACAGCAGAATTGCCTGGTGCAGCTCTTGTTCGTATGTTTCCTCGACGGCCTGAACAGATTGAGCAATGTATTAAGCAGGTTTAAAACAATCAATTAACAAACATTGCACTGACACTCCGCATCTCTTTGTACTTTGAAATAAGCATTCACATATTCATCAATTTATTTAAATTATTTTATCCAATTGAATCAAAGGTTTGAATCACAACATTTAATAAGTGTTTGTTATTATTATTATTTTGTATTTAAAGATTTTTTGGATGCATATTTTATACAAGTGGACAGTGCAAATGTTTATTTGTGCGACAATTTACCATTGAATCTTTTTCCTTCCACTGTTCCCACTGTTGGCTCTCGTTACCGCTCTTCTTCTTCTTATTCTGTGCACAAAAGATGTTTAAAAATCTGAGTGTCCGATTCAAGCTTTCCCGCCAGCCGGCATGGCCGGGGGCGGCGTTGATTGGCCGAGAGAAAAAAAAAAACATCGCGTGACCTACCTTATTCGGCTTTTTCTTGTCATCCTTTTTAGGCTTCTGCTTATCGTTCTTGTTGCTCTTGGGGTTCGTTTTACCGGCGCTCGCGGGTTTCGGTGCTTTTTTCGGCTTGAAGTCGTCGTCGTCGATGCTCAGAACGGCGAATCGCGAGGGTACGGCGGTCGCCATTATTATTCTTGAGATATCTCTCTTAGGCACTCCGGACTCGAACGATAAGACGAGAATTCCCAGTCGCCGTGGTACTTCCGGTGCGGCTGTGAGACTCGGCGCGCGATAATCCTGACGATTCGCGACTTCCCTCGGCGAACTCGGCTCCCCACGAGTATTCGCTATATCACGAGAAATCGTATCCACTCGCCGGCGCGGCGTGAAGAGAATCGTGTTATAAACAACTAACGGCGTCGTGAAACGACAGCGTAAACCGGAAGTTCACGCCAATGCCCGCTCGACGTCAGCGCCACTGTGTCGTAACTCGCAACATTACACCTCGACAACACAGAGCTGCCAATGCAGAGACACAATAAAAATAATAACGAAGCTCATTTTCAATTTACTACGTGTACAATCTCACGCATTTTTTTTGGTTAACAACAACGCACTATCTCTAATCTAATTTATTAATACCCTTCATCATCTCGCAGCTTGATCATGAAAATCCCACACATCCCGCGACAGAAACTCAGCAAAACATTTGATAGGCATCATACATATTTAACGCTTTTTCTCATTCTTAATCGATCCTCACGAATATAGCCAAAATACAATTCGTATCACAATGTAACAAAGCTACCGACAATTCTGTAAATCCCATCGGATATTATTCGCCCGTATCGCCTAATCATCGAGCACGTGACTCGCGACTGTATCATGTTTTTTTTTCTTTCTCTTTTCCTCATTCATAGCAAACATCGCGTTGCGTTAGCGCGGTTCAATGGCCCTGTGCGAAGATCTCGGCGAGTGCGAGGGTGGGGAGCCGGTAAAACCTCGTCACACGATGACAATTGAGTGACGACGGAGGGGCAGGAGAAATTGAGCGGGAAAGCGGCGGAGCTTGCGATATATATATTTCAGCGGCACGATTTGCCAATGCGGTGTCGTCGTGTATTCTCGCGTTGTGCGCCGCTGCTGTTGTTGTGCGACGACGACGGCGGCACGAGGTTGGCTCCACTGGCTCGACAATCGAAAGTCGTCTCGAAGTCTAGAGCCGCCGCCGTCGCCGCGCCACACACGACAGAGGAGGAGAACGAGGAGCGAGACTACTGGCGGTGCCCATACAGTTACACCCCGTGCATTATATCTATATCGCTGCATATCCATCCATAGGACGGGGGCGCCCGTTGCATGTCGGGAAAAACGAAACATGTACGTACGTAGTACATCGGGCAAAAAGCGTTGAGTTGTATCGTGCGCGCCGATTGTGTTGGGCCAAAGAGTGTGTTGAATTTAACGAGTGCGACGAGGAAGCCCGCGGAGTTAGCCGGAACGTTTTGTCGCAGCCGATTGAAGCCGCCGAGCTGGTGAGCACTGGCTGGGTTAGGTGAGATACGAGGAGGACGTCCTTCCTCCTGGGACGCTCGCCAATTTCGCTACGGGAGCGTCGAAAGCGAATTCTGTCGCGGGAGTTGTGTGTGTGTGCAGCAGCAGCAGCTACAGCTACAGCAGCTACAGCAGCAGCAGCAGCAGCCGCGGCAGCGGCGACGACGACGGCAGAGCAGTGCATCGGGTATACCGCACACACACCACCCTCGTATTCAGGCGTAAAATGCGACTCGTGCGTTACGAGCGCATTCGCGGTATTAACAACAGACTCGTGTTAACCGATCGCCACCGAGTTTTCGTCAATTCCAACGACGCTGGTCTCGGTTTTCCCGCTATCGGACCACTACGTCGCCCCGGTTGCGGCCACTCGCGATTCTGCCCCGTCGAGATCGACGACTCACGATTGTTCGCACGTTTTTCATAAACAACGACGGGGCCGACGTTGCTCGGGGGATCCGGTGACTCCGCAGTGTCACGAGTGGTTTATCGCGATTTTTTTTTTTTTTTTGTCGTTGGCGCACTAATGACAAGGCAATGGTGCTCCATGGTTTTTCCGCCGCGGACTGAAATCTCATCCCTGGGAGGTGGCGACGTTGGGCGAGCGACGACGATGCTCACTTCGGAGAAGTAGCTGTTTCGCCGAGGATCCGTGCTCTGAATGTTTAGAGATTCGGGACAGGGATAACGCCGCTTCGAACTACCGTTAAGGTATGATTTTTGTGGAAATCGGGTAACGAGGGTTTTGTTTGACGCGACCATTCTTGTAACAGGTTGACTCTGGATCGTAGTCCGGAGATAGGAGATTTTATGAACAGGCGAGACGCGTAGAAGACGCTAAGATGTGCGATCAGACGGAAATCAATTATCTGGACGGGGACGTCGTGTGGGTGAAACTTGGTGCCTGCTGGTGGCCCGGCGAGGTTACCAGCTTTCACAATTTGCCTGAGGACATTCAAGTGGAGTTTAGAAAGAAACCTCTGATAGCGGCAGTAAAGTTCTTTCAAGAAGACACTTAGTAAGTTCTTATTTTTTACTTAGTAAAATCTTTTTTTTATTCTCTTGACACTGTTCTATTGAAGTTCCAAAAATGTTGCGTAAATGTTTTATTGATTTTTATTATTCTTGTATTGAAAAGCGGTCAACTTAATTTTGACTTTAGACTGTCCTGTAGTCAATGTATAAAATCTAAATTTTATGTTAGTGGTTAGATCAATTAATTAAACAGACAATTTTCTTAAGTATTTAAATAAACTATTTAATATAACTTCTGATCCAAAGTAAATAAATTTTTAGTTTACATATTTTGTTATGACTTTGAATATTAATAGAATAAATTATTCTAAGCGCAAATGGTAACTATCAAGTGATTATATTCTAATTTTTCCTTTCAATATGTCATTAATACCATAACTAATTCCCGAGTAAAAATCCAACATTTTTGACAATTTGTGTGATCTTCAAGAGTTCAAGATTATGTAGAGAATTGTTGCTAACTAATTAAATAATTTGTCGATGTAATAAAACTTAACAAAGTTTCCCGACAAGAGTGCATTACAATAATTAATTGTGATAAAACGCGACAAATATTATTTGGCATAAAAGCTTTAACATATATTGTCTTGCAGTGAATTTGTGAAGAACCTGCATCAGATCTACAAATACAACTGTACACAAAAAGATGAATTTATAAAAAAAGGCCTAGGTAAGTGATTAAAAAAAAAATCCTAAATTCGCCGTGTCATGAAAGAATACCATGCATAACGCACATTTTTTTCAGACAAATATCGAACGAAGAGCAAGGATGGTTCGAGTTACATGGACAAATTCCCGGGTGATGTGGAGATGGCGGAGAAGCTCACGGGTGGCAATCCGGACATTCTGACGAGCGAGAAATTTTCTCCAGAAGAGAAGCCTGACATATCAGCGCTTTTCGGCGAGAAAAAGATTCCAAAGAGAAAGCGTGATCGCGAGGAGATGCACAGACGAAGCGAGGGCGGTATGACCGCTCGAAAAATAACGCATCCGCGTTTTCTGCGCGAGAGCGATCACGAGATTCGCATTCGTCAGCAGCCGAGCAGTCTGCCGAGCACTCCGAAGACACCATCGAGCGATTCCCCGCAGTTCTCGTGTCACCTGTGCAATTTCACGTCCACCAGAGTGAACGTGATCATCTGCCACACGAAGAGTCACCGATCGGGAAGCTTCGAGAGTCCGATCGCGCGTCCAAGAATCTCCGGTCACTCGCCGCCGAAAAGCGCCGGGAGAGCCTCGACCGGCGACACACAGAAGCGAAAGTACGTGAGAAAGTCGAAGAGCCAAACGAGCAAGAGCAAAACTGAGCGGGAGGCGGAGCCAGTTAAGCGAAAATACACGAAACAGGTCGAGAAGACAACGCCGACGACGACAAAGAAGAAGAAGACGGATCCGGAGCTGCGCGAGAAATTGTTGGCCGACTGGGACGACGAGTCCGACGAGGACATGGATCTCGAACTCAACAAAACAACGGAAAGCGCGAGTGGAAGTCCATCGACGAAAACCTTTGATTCGACGATCAATCGTTCGGAGAGCAACGACGAGAAAATGGATGAGGACGGCGATGACGGAACTGAGATCATAAAAGCCTCGGAAAAATTGCTCAGAGACACGGAAAAATTTACTTCGCTGCTCGGTGGCGATTCGCCTTCTCGAGCCTCGCGTAACTCGAACAACAAGCACCCGGAAGACTTTGACTCGGAGGATACAAGTACGTCTCTGACAAAAGACGAGAAGTCGCCGCTACCGAAGAAACACAAGAAGAACGTCGCACCGGAGGACAGCAAACGAAGCGCAACTGCTGAAAAGGACGACAAACAATCGAGGTTTTCGTGCTTTGACTTCGACGAGGAGGATCTTCCGGAACCGACGATCACGCCCGTGCGAAAGATTCCTCGGGTTTTCGGGGAGAAAAATACGTCGGTCAAGAAGGAGATATTGAAAAAATTTAAGATGAGCCAAGCGCTGAAGAATGAGAAAGAGGAGGAGGACGAGGACGAGAAAATTCCGCAGGATTTTTCTCGCAAAAAGGAGGAGGAGGATAAGATGGAAATTAAAGAAAAGGACGAGGAAAAGAAAGAAGAAAAGAAGGAAGAAAAAAAGGAGGAGGACGAGGAGGATAAAGTTGAAAAGAAGGAAAGGGAGCGCAGCCAAGAACCAGTGAGTGTCGACAACGAACGCAAAAGCTCTGCCAAAGAGGATCTCGAAGAGGAGCATGACGACGAAAAAGCCAAAGCAGAAGCGCCAGCGAGCGACGAAGATCGAGATCGCGAGAACAATTTGAAGGCTACGGCAACGGAAACGACAGTGGAAATCGTTGAGATATTTGAGGTCGAGGGTGAGAAGGATAGCCACGACGAGAGCGACGAAGTGATTAAAAAACTGGAAGAAGAGCCACAATCGGAAATGATAGCTACGGTCGAAAAGAACGAAGTAATTGAACAACCAATGGAAACCGAAGTTTCAGCCCCAAAGGAGGAAGCGTTTGAGAAGAAAGATGACGTTTCTTTGGACAAACCACCGGAAAATCAATCCGAAAAGGACGAAATTATGTCCGAGGTCGCAACCACGGAAACTGAGGACGAAACCGTTTCGGAACTGGCCGAATCATTGCAAGGACACAGCGAAAATTCCGATACAGACGGAACCCTCACTCAGGGCAGTTGGGACAGCGCTTCGAAGGCAAAAGTCAAAAGCTCACCAGGAGCCAAAGAAATCGTGGAGAAAGTCGCTCCTCGGCGACGCGGGAGGCCACGAAAGAGTCTTAAAGTCTCCGAGGCCAGCGATAATGGTGATGATTCTCCAAAAATCGAGGCAGTGACTAAGCAAAAAGATTCCCCGGTGAGTCGAGACTCTGAGCGCAAAACCTCGGAATCTGACTCCGACCGCTCCTATACCGGACGCAGACGCAAGCCGAACAAACGATATCTACACTCGGAAATATACGCTCGAAGCCCCGATAATAGAGCCTCGAGAACCGACGAAAGTCAATCGGAAACTGAGGAAAAATTGCAGAAAGAGCCCAAAGGAAGATCCAGAAGAGGCAGAAAATCCGCGGGTATCGTCGAAACTCGAGTGGAATCTCTTGAACAGACTAAAGATCAAGAATTTGAGTTCTCGAGTCCCACGGTCGAGCCAGCGGAGCTTCAGGACGAAGCGAGTGTGTCAAAAGTTCCAGAAAACGAGCAGCAGAAAGATTCTCAAGCGAAAAAATTTGACGTCACGGAGACTGAGAGCGAGTCGAACGCTTCGAGTCTCCTGGATTTCGGGAAAAAAATCGACGCCATTGGCTCACCGATCAATATCACGAAATTCCTGTCTGGAGACATGGAAACACCGCCTAAACAGACCGAAGAAACGAAAGAAAAATTAATTGCGTCACCCGAAAAGGTCGCGAAAACTCCGCCGAAGTTCGAGGAAATGGAAGTTCCCGAGGAGCCGAAGAACGTGGTAAAATTTGACAAACTTCCGCCGAAGAAGTCGCAGATCAAGAAGTTCGAGCTCTCGCAGATTGATCTTCTCGAAGCCTGTTCTGTACAAGTCGCCGCGGAATCCGCCGCTGAGAGGTCGATGGAATTTACCGGTGACACGGAAATGGAGGTGGCCACTGTCGAGCAAATTGCCGAGCAAACTGCCGTGCAAATGGTCGAGCAAACTATTGAGCCAACTGTCGAGCAAACTGTTAAGCAAGCCGTCGAGCAAACTGTCGAAGCCGTGGTCGAAGCGGTGCACGAAGAAAAGGATAAACTCGAGGTCCAAGTTACGCCGACCGAGCTAGAGAACAAAGAAGTCACTTCCACCGAAGCCACTGACAACGTGACCGAAGAACTGGTCAGCAATTCGACGATCGAGACTGTCGAGGCCGAATTAGCAAGGATAACCAGTGAAGAAGTCGTCGAGGAGAAAGAAAAAATCGAAGATATCGCAGTTCCCGAAGCGCAGGAAGTTGTAAAGCCGGAGAGCGATGAGAAAATAGTTCCAACGCCAGAAGCGGAAGCCCCGAAAGTCGAGGAAATCATCGCGCCTAAGGAACCCGAGCAAACGATTCACGTCTCGTTTCAAAAGGAAACGTGTCCCACCGAAACGACCCCAAAAGAGGTGAAGGAAGTCGAGGCCGAGGAAATTCCCGTTAATTCTTTTCAAGAGGCCTTTCTCAAGACTCTCCACGTAGAGAAAGACGCCGAGAAGACAAACGAGGCTGATGCCCTCGCGGAGAAGCCGAAACAACCCGAAATTCAATCGGAAAACGTGGCAATCGAGACAAAAATCACAACGACCGCGTCAGTGACCGACGAGATTCCGCTTCAGCCCACCGTGACTGTACCAACGCTGAACGCCATGACAGAATTCGAGGGCGTGGAGATTCTCGTCCAGGAGAACATCGAGGTCGACACGAAATCGGCCGAAGCGAATGCCAGCCAAATGGATCTCACTTCGAGTCTCTCCGGGGCGGAAGCCAAGCTCGAAGATGCTAACGCGCTCTCTCTGGACTTGCAAAAGATCGAAGATACCCTCACGGACGCGGTTTCAACGCCGTCGCCCACCTCGGACGTCTGCGTTCCCGTGAAGAAGCGCGAAAAGCCGCGAATAATCGAGAACGTTGCGCTCAAAGAGCCGATGCAAATACTGAAATCAAAATTGCTGGAAAAACTTCCCACAAAATCGACGAAACACAAGCTCGAGTCGGACACGCCGAAGAAAAACGAGCCGAAAGGCGCGCCGCGAGCGAAGATGATGAAAATCGAGACGCCGTCTCCGAAATCGCGTTCTCCGACAAAAAGTCACTTCACCGTATCGAGAAAATTGCAAGCACTGAAGGCTGAAGAATCTGCAAGTCTTACCGCGGAAAAGGAGCTGCAGGAAAAGATTCAGGTCGCTCAGACGATCAGTCATCCCGCGGATGGCGAGAAGTTCATTCAGCAGAGTTCGCAGAGCTTGGCCGACATGGAACTGGACATAAACTCGATGCCTTTCGTTCTCAGCGAGGACGTTCTCACTCCGGAAAGCATCGAGCAAATGCCCGTCGTGATATCCTCGATAATACCTTCTTCGTCGTCGGCACCGACAATCGTACCGCCCTCGCCTTCGTCCTCGACCTCGAGCGCTGTGCAAGTCTCGCTCGCGCTCACCCCGAGCTCGCAACTCGTCGCGCCTAATCAAGTACAGACGGTGACGACGGAGACACCGACGCCCGGCAAGAAAAAGAGCGGAACGCCAGCGATTTTAAAGAGCAAAGGCAAAGCCAAGCCAACGATCACGAGTATAAAGACTCTGGTGCCACCGCTGACGGGAGGCGTTAAGGGCATCAAATTTCAGAGTCCTCAGGCTGGCAAAGCGATGCCCATGATATCGCAGAAGAGTACACCTGGAAAATACGTAATAGTCCAGACCGGCGGTCAACAGATGCGCTACAGCGTTCAGGGAAAACCGGGAATGTCGCAGAAAATCGCGATTCCAGCGGGAAAAGGCACGGGGAATCCGCAGATCGTTCAACAGGGCGGCAAAGTCGTGATTCTGACCTCGGCGCAATCGGGACAGACGAAAATGCTTCCGCTGAATATATCGAAGACTCTGAGCGGTAAAGTGCAGAAAATTGTTAACAACAAGGGACAAATTTACACGCCGATAAGCCCGCAGGGTCTGATAGGCTCCAAGACGATAATAGCGCCGAAGAGCGACGCAAGCTCGCCGACCACCTCGAAACTCGCGCCTGGGCAGAAAATGATCAACACACAGGGAATATTGACTTCCAAGGGAGTTCTCACGCCCATTTCCACCTCGAAATCCGGACTGCTCAGCACTCTCTCTCAGGGAATCATCACCAAAGGCGGGCTTTACACTCCCATAAGCTCGGCTCAATTGGCCGGTAAAACGATAATCAGCGGCAAGACAATAGTCAACAAAGCCGGAACTATCATCTCATCGATCGGAACGCAAGCGCTGGGCACATCGAAGGCCGTGCTCGCGCCGATATCTCACACGCTCACCGGAAAGACTATCATAAACGCTCAGGGCATCGTCACGCCGAAGGGAACCGTGCTGACGCCGATAACCGGCCAGCAGGTCAGTGATTAATCGAAATCAATCTACGTTGTCTATTTGCAGAATATATACGAATAATTGTCGATAAACATTGCGAAAAAAATAAGAAAATTCGATTTTCATATAATAGAGAGATTGAAATAAATGCAGATATTAAAATCCACATTTATCCACAGGTTAAAGCGCTCGCGGCAAAAAGTCCCGGGAAAGGAAGCAAAGTTCACTACCAAGCGGTCCAGCAAAAACTACAATTGCCGATGCTGCAGAAGTGCCAGAAGATCCCGATGACTTCGGGATCGCAGCCGAGAGTCGCGGCGAGCGGCATTAAATCGCCCGGCGGCAGTGGAACGATCGTTTTCCAGAACGCCGTCGTTCCCGGACAGAAGGTCACGACTCCGAGCGGCAAGAAAATCGTTCGACAAGTCGTGGGCGTGCGCTCGCCTCAGATGGCGGTAACGCAAACGACGACGGCCTCGCCGCAGCAGATTCTCCAGCAGAAGGGAAAACCCGCGAGCGCCACGCAAACCGTGCAGAGGGTGGTCGTTCCCCGTGGCCGACAGACGAAGGCGCAGCAGAAAATCGTCGTGCAGAAACTCCAGGAAACAACCACGACCGCGTCCGCGCCTTTGATGAATATCCAAGGAAAGGCGAGCACGAGTATCGTCGGAAACGTCGGTGGCGTCGTGAAGACCCCGCAAAAAACGCCAGCCCCGCACCGAGGCTCCGCCAAAGCCAACAGAAACGCGCAACATCAGCAGAAACACCTGTTGAACGTCGCCCTCAGCTCGATATCCGCGACATCCAACGAGTCCTCGACGCCCGCGATGAGACAAACTCAGCCGCAACCGCCGCCTCTCGCACCGCTCGTCGCCACGGAAATGCCGGTCGCCGAACACGAGGGAGTCGCCAAGAGCGACAAAGCCACCGACAATCTCGCCAAAGACAGTTTCAAAATCGAAGCGCCGAGAGACGCGAGCGGTGAGAGTCAGAAGATCGAGGAGAACAAAATCGCGAGCCAGCCGCAGATAATGGCCCTTCCCACGGAGAGCAGCGACGGGACTCAAACTTACGTTCTCGTGACGATCGACGAACAGGGCCAGATACAACCGCTGGACAACAATACTCTGATGTCGCTCGAGGGAACGACCCAGAACGCCGACGGAACGAGGACTCTGTACATCGACCCGTCGAGCCTCGGCGAAGCCGGCGCCCTGGACAACATCGTGCTCCAATTCGACAACGGGGCGCTACCGAATCTCCAAACAGGGGCGAACGTCGGCGAGACCAGTCAGACCGTGGCGTCGACCGAGAGTTTCTCCACCTCCGAGGTCATTCAGACGTCGAATCAAGACATCCTCGCGGCTGCACTGGCGAACACAGATTTCCAGCAGGAAATTGGACTTCCGGAGAACACAGCCGCGAGCGTAATGACCGGCGGTTTCACGCAAACGAGTCTCATAAATCAGACGATCCTGCAGTCGACTATTATACCACCCACCGAACATATATCCTCGCCAAGCGTCTTGGAGACTTCACTGACGCTCAATCAGCCGATAATGACGCCTCTGGAGGTCCCGAGCAGCCTTCCCATTCAGGTGGAAGCGACTCCGCCCTCCGTTGTCTCGACAATCCCCACGTCCCTCGAATTGCCGATCACGATCACCAATCCGAGTATCTCGTACATCGCCGCGAGCGCCGGGGCCGAGACGCACATACAGATACCCGGGAATTCGATGCCCGACATCGGCGAGATAATGGAGAGTCCGGCGAGCGCGGAGATAGCTCAGGAAATTCCGGCGAGCACGCAGTATCTGGTATTGCCGAGTCTGGACGAGAATATGACGATTCAGGCGCAGGCTATCGAGACTACGACGGACTCGACCACGGGATCCGTGTCTTACTCGGTTTCTATCCCCGAAAGCGCGGTGATCGAGACATCGGGAGTTCAGAAAACGCCTTCGATGCCGATCATCGACGATAGCTTCGCGGAACCCGCGGAACCCGTGGAATCTGCGGAACCCGCGGCGCCCGCCGAACCCGTGGAACCCGTGGAGCAGAGTTTCGAGGCTCCGGCGACGGATGTTCCGGTGGAGAAGCCAACCAGCGTCATCGAGACCGTCGACACTTCGAAGGAAGCCACGAGCGAGAGCCTCGAAACGGAGGTGACGGAGGAGGCTCAAAAACCCGAGGAAGCAGCGGCGGATTCGCGGGAAAAGTTTTTCCTGCAGGAATCCCCGCCTTCGGTCGCGGAAGAGGCGCCGGTGGCGACCGTTGCCCTTCCCGAAGAAATTCCAGCTGAATCCGTCGAGCGGAAGGACACCTCGGAGAAGATGGAAGTCGACGCCGAGCCCAACACCGAGGAAATCGTGATTCCCGTTCCCGCGGCGGAAGACACGACCTCCACGGAAATGCAGGTCGAGGTGCAATCGTCCGAGAGCCTCGAGAGCGAGGCTACGAATTCGGCTGAAGTTCCGGCGACCTCTCAGGATGCCGAAAACGCGGAAAAGCGGCTGGAGCCTCTGTCGTCCGCCGAGGCGGCCAAGGAGGAAGCCTCCGCGGAGGGAACTTCGAGTCTCGAGGTTGCGACGGAAAATCCCGTAGCTGCCGTGGAGGCCGCGATTGACACGGAAATGGTCGTGGAGCAAGCGGCAGCGCTGGACGTCTATCCCGGCGAGAATCCCGAGACTCCGCGCGTCGCTGAGTCCGTGGAAGCTACGTCGCAAGCGGAGGCTGCTCAACCGGCGGCCAGCGAAACCGTCGAGCGTATGGAAGAGGCCATCGCCGAGACTAGTCAAGCGGAGGCGCCGTCTCAGTCCTACGAGCAATTCGACTCCTCGGTGCCGAGCAACTCGATCGAGAGTCCCACGCAGTCGGCCGGAAAATCCGAGAACTCCCGCGAGCCTTCGCAATCGATAGTCTACGATCCGATGGAAATCGACGAGAACATTGTTTCCGGCGAGCCGCCGACGCAGTCCTTCGACGACTCGAAGCAAAACGAAGCGTCTCAATCCTACGAGACTTCGGTCGAGGTCAACACAAACGCTCCGACGCAGTCGTTCAACGAGATAATGCAGTGCCAGGAGGACGGGAACTCCGCGGCGAACGCGATCGACGATCAGAGCTTTCCCACGCAGAGCTACGAGGTCGGAAAGATGGAGAATCTCCTGGAGAATCTCGGGAGCGACGGCGCGATAAGCCAAGAAGGAAACATACCCTCGCAATCGAACGACATAGGCATCGACGGCATCGGTACGTCGTCGGTGTCGACGAACAACCTCGGCCTGAACGAGGACGAGACCGCGAGCTCGTCGTACATGCCGGAGACCCCGGAGAACCAGGAACGCGATCAGGACCAGGAGAGCGCGATAAGCACCTCCTCCTACGAGATTCCCCCCTGCGAGGAGCTCAACATCGCCTCCTCAAGCGTCATCCCCGACACTTCGGCGAGCGCCGAACACGCGAGCATCCACGACAACGGGGTGCCCGAAATTCCGACCTCGTCGTACAGCCTGAATCCCGACAGCAGTTCGACCTCCCACGTCGACACCCTGCCGACCTCGAGCTACGAGGATCAGGTGATCGTCGAGCAGAACGTCTCGACGTCCTACGAGGTGCCGATCTCGATGCCCGGCTTGGAGGAAAATTCGTCGCAGAATTTCGTCACCGAGAGCAGCACCGATCATCGGGACGAGCCGACGTCCTACTACGCTCGGCATCCCGAGGTATCCGCGAGTTACTACGAGACCGTTCATCAGGACGCGAACTCGCGTCTCGAGGCGGATCATCCGCAGGAGGAGGTGACGCCGAGTTACTACGAGGCGACGACCCAGGACATCACCTCCGAGGCCAGTCAGAGCTACTTCAGGGCGACGCCGCGCTACTCGAGCCAGAACGTCTCGCCGAGCTACTACGAGACGGCGCCCGAGAGCGAGGCGAGCCAGAGCTACTATTCGCACGAGATCGAGGCCACGGAGCAATCGTCGTCGCGCAACGTCGAGGCGTCGCAGAGCTTTTACCAGGAGACCAACGACGAGATGAGGCTGAGGCAACAGGGCGAAGCCACGCCGACGTACACCGAGCGATATCCCGTGGATTACGCGCTCGCGAACTCGCCGATCGAGAGGCACGACCTCGTCGAGAGCTCCGTGCCGGCCACCAGGCCGGCCGAGAGGTAATACACCGTTTGAGACTGTGCTGCGAGCAGTCGAGTCGCCCCCTTTTTGCGAGTCTCGCTCCGCAATCCCGTATTTTCGTTCGTTGAGCAGCGCGCCTCAATGAACGAAAATACTCGTATCCACGAGCGCGTTGACTCTTTTCAAGTGTACATATAAATAAACAAAGCAAAAAAAGTAATGACGATGGAATGAGAGCTCGTAAGTGGCTAGAAGATATAAGGCTAAGATTTAGATTCTTATAATTTATACCTATACGAGTCGAATAAATTTGAATATATATATATATATATACATATATACATGATATTATATATATACATATATATATATTATTATATTATATTATTATTATATAAAATACTACGTCGAGCGCGGATGCAATCCGATAATGGAACTCGATCACACGAGCACTGTAGATTACGAGCCTATGAGTGCGCTTTTGTTGTTATCGAACTCTGTGTTTCTCCCTTTTTGCTTTTTTGTTTTCTTTTTCGTGTCGGTGATTTCCGGGTACGATTATTGTGGTTCGCCGTTCTCGGCGACTGTGCTCAAGTTATCGGGAGCGACGAGCGCGCGGAGAGTTTGAACAGTCCCGGGATCCCGAGACGGTCGGCATTATCATTTTTTTTTTTTTACTTTTTATTTCGTAACTTCTCTCGCGTTTGCGTTACATCGGAGTCGTTGATTCGCACAATGTAGGTCATTGCATTAGCAATAATACGGAAAGAAGGTACGGGAGGAGTTTGAGAGTAAAAAGAGCGATTTTCAACGGCGCGAATATTAGTAATTAAGAATTTCGCGAATTCTCGGAGACTTGCATGAATGGTTCTCTCTTTTGTTACTGCTGTGAAATCCCGCGATTGTTTAACGTATATGTTTTGCAATAATTGAGCAGCGACGCAATATTTTTCGGGAGAAAAAATATATTTGTAATCGTTTTCGCTGCCGAAGAAGGAGAAAGAAATATGTTTTTTTTTCTTGGCGCGAGGTTTTACGTACGCGCCGGTAATTGGCACGGATTCTTAGTCCGCTCGATGCTAAGTGCCGACGTTATTTGTTGTTTTAATGTTACGGGCGGAGAGAGAGGAGTCTTACGGAACTTTGTCCTGCGATCGCAGGAATCAACTGGTCGACAACATCTGTTGAGATTGTTTCTCCACAACGAGGCAGGACGAAGGGTCGAAATGCCTCCGAAGATAAACGAGGAAGCGAGTGATTGTTGAGCTGAGCAAGAATTACTTTCATTGATAGTTATCATAGTATTTACGTTTTAGGGTATAGCTTATAAAATCTCTATGAACATACAACAGAAGCCTATTATCTTAATTTTTACATTGTGTAATTTGGGTGTTACAAGTTAATGTAAGAGAGCCGGAGCAATGGTGTTTTTAGGGGAAATGTTCTGTTCCACATGCACGAAACCAATAAGCTTGAATATTCGATAAATCGATGATTCGGGATGCACCGATCTCGTGGTTGTTTCGGCTTAAGATTCGAGCATTTGGATTCTATGGGGAAAACCAGTGAATACGCGAGATTTTATATACGATTATCGTCAATGGGTTGTCAATGCAAATGCATAACGTGCTTTCGGGCCTCAAGACAAAAAAGTACAGAAGATAATTTAGCGAGCACCTGGTTTCCGGAATTCTCGAACAGGATACATTTTCTAAAGCCCGCAAGATCATAATTATATTATATTCTTCATAGAATTCATGTTATTCAAAAGATAAACAGGTCTTTATTTTTTTCTTTGTGACATTGTTAATAATGGTCACGCGTGTAAATATTATGTTAAATATCCGAGAAGAATTTGCGAATTCTTCATACATTGTCTCAAGAATGATTCAAGTGTAATGAGAACGCGAGACTTTTTTTGCCCCCGCATAACGATAAGAAGTAAAAGCATTGGACTATGATGAAATTGTTGATGTTCCCTGTAATTCTTAAAATCTATTTGACGTAAATAGTTCATTATTGCCGGATGAGAAAAAAAAAACACAAAATGGTACATTAAGCTGCGTTCCTAACGAGAGTGAACTGTATGATGAGGCGAGAAGGAAAAAAAGATAAAAATAAATTGTTACGTTTTTTATTAAACTTTCGGGTAACGTCGGAGGAGGAAGCGACTGTACTATGTTGAACGAATAGATAAAGGGGACGGTGGATATAAAAAAGTACTATTACAATCGTATCGATTATACTTGATATTTTCAACACTAACAATATTACTTTTTAATTTCTACAGTGTGCACCACATACGCAAATGTAACTATGGAATAAAAATAAATATACGGATATTTACGTAACAAATAATATGTTGAAGGCTTTTTTATTGTCTAATTGATCAGACTTTTTTTTATACGTGAAATTTTCTAGATTATTTCAATTTAAAAATTACTTTCACTGTCTATCATATATTTCAGTTCGAAAAAATTGTCGGAAAGTGCAAATGTATTCGATATAAAATGCTACATCAATGTCGATATTTTGTTCAATACGAATATCATTTTTGCCTTGGAGTACAAGATTTTTAAGACTTCAGGCGGCAAAAAGAAATGACAAAACTCATATTTTTCGTTTACGAAACATATTTATTATTCAAAACAAAACAATTCGAAAATACAATAAATTATATCGCCATATTTTCGTTCGTAGCGCCGTTCGCGTATATACATTCGAGATCGTTTCTCGCAGTGCCAAAGAACTTTCCTTCGGATTCTTACTTTCGCCAGTACTGTGCAAACTTATGGAATTGTTCGACTAGCGCGGCCATCACCGCGGTAACCGACAAATCAAGCTGATACTGTACGTAGTGAACGGCCTCTTCGTCGCTGAGATCCAAGCGCAGCTTGTCCTGAACCTTCTTCACGGCTTTGTCGGGTTCCAGCGCGATGTCCGGTACGCTCGCGTCCACCATAAGTGAAAAAAGGTTGAGCATGAGATTCGCGTGCCTTCGGAGATGCAAGAAGGCCGTGTAACACTGCTTCCTGAATTCGTGATAATGCTCGGACCCGACGCCGCCCATCGCCTCGACCATTTCTTTACTGAGCTTCATGGGCGGCGGCAGAGGCTTCGGATCCCGACCCAATATGTAACCAAAGTCTATGTGAAACAATTTGCCCGAAGTCGTGAGCAGCAAATTATCCAGATGCCGGTCGCCGACACCCAAGACGTATGTGATTATGCAGTAACCCGCTGAAAATTGAAAATAAAATACAGATTATCGAATCGAAGCTGAAGATTTTGAGCATACCCTTATGTAATCTCTATTTTTTTACTTACCACAACTTCTTACGTAAGTGTCCATCACCTCTGCCGATACACCGTAAGGTCCAGTTTCCGATGGATGGTGCTTTCGGAAAAAGCTCAATATCGAACCCTCGCTCGCCAACACCTCGGCCACCGTTGTCGATTCGATGAACTGTAAAAATCCGTGCCTCGTACTTGTCGCTAAAACCCTGAAGCAGAGACGTGGCAATTGTTAGCCGCTAAAATCGAATTTCGTAGATTTAAAAAGCACATTTAAAAAATGTTCGACATTTTTCTGGCACGTTTTTACGTTCCCAATACAAATTGTCCTATTATTCTAATTATCAATAAATTTACGCAGATCGAAGTTATTGCGTTCGCTATGCATCACGCACCTGTAGGGTGTCAACTTGAGATCGAGGTTCTCGCGTCTCAAGAGCTTGTCCATTAGCGCAATAGTCTGCAAGATGAGCTGATCCTGCCGCAAATCGTCGCCGTGCTTGAATATAGCGATGTATTCGGTGTTTTCAGTCGTCAGAAATGTCAATTTGGACGGCATGAGCGCTGACTTGAAAAGGCTGGCCCTGTCGCGTTGAAATGTACAAACTTTAATATTTCACGAAGTAAAAACTGAAAAAAGCCTGAGTCCAGCAATCGACGTTTTCTTACTTTTCCGGTATGATCCCTTTGATGCTGATCTCCGGATCTAACGGGAATGGTATAGGCTCGAAATTGGAGAAATTAATTTTAAACGTCGGATCTGGATCTGCGAGTAAAGCTTTGAGCCTGTCGGTTTTTCTCTTGCGATTGTCTCTCTCGCGCGCGACTACTTTCACCAGCGCGACCAGCTGATCGATAAAAGTCTTTTGCCGCTTGAGAAAAGCTCGTCTCTTCTGCCAGACGACGTTGCCCTGGGACAACGTCATGGAGAACATTTTCATCACCGTGACGTACATCTCCCGAACCCGCGTGTCCTGTTTCACGGTGATCGCCGGATCCGGCTGATCCTCGCACTCGATCGAGAGATACCAGTAGAAGTAGTTGGCCAGAGTGGAATTTTGGCAGGCTCGCGTTATCAGAAAAGACGCGAGATCCATTGGCGGCTCGTGACTACTCGTCGATTGTCCAGTCTCCGATTCGCTAGACTGCAACGAAAACAATCGTTTCGTCGATTTCATTCGCATTTAATATAAGTATATTTCTTCTACTCCAAGCTGAGGAAACGTTGCATAAATAGTCGTTTTCAAGAATCTTATGTTTTTAAATAACAATATTCAGTACAATAATAATATATAATAAATATAAAACAATAATAAAATAACAATAACAATCTTAGTTCGATATAGTCGAGTAACATTTTCGATAGAAAATACGAAAATGTTTAACCAAGATTTCTCAAGGACGAAATTTGTATAATAATAACTTGTAATGAAAAGTAAACCTACGGTAGACATAGGCGTGGATGTGGAATGATCGTTGATTCTGGAGTCCCTCTCGAGTCTGTCATTTCGCTCGGATTCCTGAATGAGCGCCTCATTGGCAGCTTTGATACCCTCAAAATCCTCATATTTCAGAGCCTGAACTAACTGCAGGAGATACAGCATGAGATCGTCGTCGTGCGCCTGATTCAAGCGACCTATCGCGTATCTCCTGACCGCCGGATGGGTGAAAGCCGGGCCCAGCAGCTCGAGAGCGTCTTCGGGATCCGGAGGCGCCCAGAGCGCGAGCATCTCCAGCGCTTGACGCTCCTCCCCGCCGACTTTCCAATTCACGCATTTCACGAACTTCGTCAATGCCTTCTTCTGATTCGACAGGTAAAATCTGAACTTCCAGATCAGATCCTGCTCCTCGGTGGACAGCGTCGTCGTCGGAGGATACGCGAGAATCGTGTTCAGAGCGTCTCTCACACTTGACGTTGGCTTCACCTCTCGTGTATTACCACCGCTGCGCAAACTACGCGCTAACTTGTGATGTTTGGCTTCGACAAGGTTTTCCTGACAAAATAAAAAATAATACAAATGTTATTATATAATCTTTAGAATAATAAAAATTGTCGCAGACATTGGTAATAATAATCTATCGTTTATTTTTTGTACCATTTTGAACATTTTTGTGTTCCCAAACAATTGTCGGCACTCAACGGTCATCCATTCTTTTTTTTTTTAGAAAGTACGTCCATACGTATAAGAAAATTGTTGAATGCCGGCGGTTGAACTGCTTAAGAAATGCCTCGAGAATAACTCATCAATAACACCACTTCACTCGTCAACTTATCAGCTGTCGAACAATTACCGCGCGACGATTCGTGTGTTTTTACCTCGGTGCAATTATCGTTGTGCCACAAGTTGTAAAAGTTGTATATACTCTCTTTGGACAATTCCTCGAAACACGTTACCAAAGTTTTGAGCAAACTTCGGGCGAACTGCACGACGAGGCTCTCAATTTCCGTCAGCCATTCAAACATCTTAGACAACTTGTACTAGTCGTGTACTACGCTATTATGGCTTCGGATTAGTTTAACAGGTCAATCTTTATGCAAAGTCGCGCTGGTACACGACGTGTGCGGGTGGAGAAGGAGGAGAAGCGGAGACCGAGGGGAAGAGGAAAGTTTTTGTTAAGTCTCACCTGCAGAATTTCGTAATCCGGCAGCGTTACTACATCCGGTTGGGATCTGTGTTGGACAACTTCGTCCCCGTCTTTTTCGTAATACACGATGGAATACTGTAAACGAAATATACTATATATTAGGCCATTTCGTTTACTTTAAGCAAACAAGTTTTTGCAGAAATTAAAAAAAGTTTAAACATTTGCAGTATTAGTTAATAATGGTCACTAGTGAGCAAATAAATCATTGTTTTTCTTAATTATTTTACTTCATAGGTTACCTTTTTCGTATTTTTAAGAACAAAAGTGAGTGTTTTACCCCAAATGATATAATTTTTGCTAAAAGATTAAATTGTTTAAATGTTGACATTATCCTACCGGTAGACCATCCATCGTGACCTCGGGAAATTCCACCATGAGATAAAGATACTCCGAGGCTCTCTTTTCCCTCTCGTTAATGAGCTCGATTTCCCGGAATGTTAATCTATCCAGCCAATCGACTCTGCTCATCTGACCGTTTCTACGTTTTTTCGCGAGCTTCGCGAGTCGTTGCATCTGCTCCTTGCCGTGATCCCTGGCTTTTCCCGGAGTCGAGCTCGGAGAACTGCCGTCCGCTTCGATACCCGGCCAAACTCTAAGATCCAGCATTCCCTGACGGAAAACCCCGTGCTTTCCGAACAGAGAAATTGTCGTTCCTCCCACTGGTATTTGCGTGCCTGGACCGGCACAGTCATACAGAGTTATGCAGAGTTGAGCGTCTCTCGGCAAATCGGAGTACGATATAGGCAATGTCACCCATTGATTCCAGCTTGAATTAAAAACAATCGTTATAATTAAACGAGTACCGACTTCCATAAATTTGAAATTCTTATTTCTTTATTATTATCATTATTAAAGCAATTAAGAAATTGGTATATATAAATAGATAACAATAAGACTGATAACGATACCAATTTTATCATTCAACCTTTTTCAATTTTCTTAAAGACTAATTTCACCTTTTGTCATTAGACTTTTGGATAAAGATATAAAATGACGTTGAAGTTTGCATCGTTGCAATGCAACGAAATGAAAAGCAACAAAATATTAATGAACCCAAATGATTATACCGGCTATAAAAAGTTATTATAACGACTAAGAGCATGACAAAAAAATAATTTCAGCCCCTAATGGGGGTGAATTATTTGAATTTTTATGGAATTATTATTTTGTTGTTTAATTTCGTTGCATTGCAACGATGCAAACTTCAACGTCATGATATAAAAGAAATGAACAAGAATACAGAAATATTTATGAACAGTAATGATCACTACATAGATGAAAATAAAAAAAAGATTCTGGTAAAACAATTACGAACTATTAGGCTACAACGGTAAAAACAATAATAATTATACCAACGATACTAATTACTTATGTATGTGAGTATCAAGAGTAATTGTAATTCATATCTTTCTGTCACGACTTCCAAGCAAATTATACAACCAGTCTTTGCGATAATAACAATAAATCAAACAAAAAATTCAAGAAAAATCTCAGACCAGAGGTACTCACTTCCATCGCGAGGTGAAGTGCTTGTACGATGTGTGAACAGACAGAGCAAGAGGTCTACCGCCTCCCCAGACCTGCAGCGAGGCTATCAAGTCCCCTCTGCCACCGCCAGCTCCGTACAGACCAGAAAACTTGATCATAGGATCCAACAGCAGTTTGTCGTACTCCGGTCTCTGTCTCTTTCCCTCCAAAGTCCCTCTGGGGAACCGAAAACCAAAGAAATTCATTTCAGACGTTGCACGCTCCAAAATTTATCTACTCTAAGTATAAAAAAAATATTGATAGTAATATTTCTCCGCTTGACCAGACTCAGCAGATGCGCAAGGAGAGTCTGGCGCTGCGCGACTGGCATGCTGGGGGTCATCTTATGCGTGCATAGTCATTTAAATACAGGATTAAGCCTCTTGGGGATTATCATCGGCTCCATCATTATTTTTCCCTGTTTAGGAATGTTAAGAAGCTTTTCGATTGACGTTAGGCGTCGTTACATGACACGAACATTCGACAGTCGTTGGCGTTGATTGTGCCGTCAACGAGAGTTACGTGCGTACTCACATTTTTATCTGTATCCGCGTCTCGAGCGAGGAGCTATAGACATAGAAAAACTTGTCGCTTATGTCCTCCATGGTCGACGACGGGAGGGAAAAAAGCGTAGATCCTCTCGTTGACTGCCCGGCGATCTAAATAGATCGGAGTGTGTCTTCGTGCACTCGTGTCACCGCATATCTCACGGCACTTCAACACGCTACACTGTTTTTTTTTCCTTTTTTTTTCGTTACATGCTCTCGCCGACGATTGCGGGTTCGGTGTAAATAACTTGTTCCTTTTTTTCACTGTATTTCGTTTCACATCTGGTGGACCAACGGGACCTAGCTCAAACGTATTATAGGTGGGGACTCAGTCAATCAAAAAAATAAAAATACTGCCTGTGTAGAAAGAGCGATTGTTATTCATTATTGTCAATATCTAGAGTGAAACATTACTCGAGCTGACGACAGCAGTGACAGGAGGACCATTGCCCGCAGTCGGTAATACAGATCCCATACTCTCTCATGAAAAACGTGTATTAAGGGCATGTGAAATACCGACTGCGGTAGTAAAAACTGTAATGAACGTTTTTTACGCATATTTGCATTTACAGCTAAAAGAAGAAATTCATTCCCTGCACTGGTGAAATCCGCAGGGAATGAATTTCTTCTTTTAGCTGTAAACGCAAATGTCAGTCAAAAACGTTCATTACAGTTTTTGATACCGACTGGGCTCGACGTGGATGTTTCACATCGCCTTAACGTGTAGAAAACATACCGCCCGTTTTCATCTAACTGTGCAATTGCACAATTAAAAAAGGTCCATTTTTCCGTTACTCCACAGAAGTTATATTTACCAATGATCGCGTATCAACTAACCGCGCTTAATCTTCCACTAATCACAAGCACCGAATCGTCGCAAACAACTTTGAATCAACTCGTCGCGCCGATAATCCACTCACGTGCCGCGGACGGCTACGCGCCGCGCGTGGCGCTGATTCGGTCCATCGGCAGCGCGTCCAAAATCTTTACTAAAATTTTACGAAAAGTAGCCGCCGCGCCCCCCAAGGACTGGGAAAAACCGAGAGAGCCCGAGAGCGCTCGCTGAAGTATCAACAATAGACAGCAGCGCAACAACGGCAAACAATCGTCGGACGAACGTCGATAATCGAACAATCGAAGGAGCGCGCGAGGAGCCGCGGCGAGAGCGCGCACACATTCAGCATCCCGGAGCAGAGCAATTCTATGCACGATGACCACCCCCGCCCGCCCCCATAATCTCTAATCATGTGGCTCGGTGATGAGCAATAATAGCCGTCAAGTTCGGTATTCCTCGTCGCTCGATTTCTCGCAATCGTTCGGGGGGCGCTTTTTGTTTGTTTTTTTGTTTTATTAACCATCCGCATCACGCGCGTAGCGGCGATGGACCCGCGTTACAACCGCGTGGAAAAATACGCGAGCAGAAGCGGTGAGCCGCGGTGATATTGTGAATCGCGACTCTCGGGCTCGTGCGTCGTGCTCTCGATGGGCACGCGAAAAGCAACCCCAAGCGAAGCCTGGCCGGTGTCAAATAGTCAGCCAACGTTCGGTCGCGAGAGCATCGACTCCGGTGGGCTGATAGAGGAACGCGGAGACCGAGCAGGAAGCTGCGATAGCGCGATCGGGAGAAGCGACGCTACGTCGAGTTGATAGCAGCGTGGATACAACGTGGGGCCATGGGGACCACCACTTGATCCACGATTGATTGACCGTCGATTGTCTGTACTCAGCTGGATATGTCGTATTTGGTGAGTATTTTGTAAACAAACGGACGAGAATATCGTCAATACGTCGCTGCTCGCTGCAACAGGCTTTTCTCTGTTTCGGAGCTGAAATCAATTTAATTGGTTGACAATTGTTTGTTTTTTTTTTGTGGCTTGTCTTTGCTCGATGGAGAAACAATTGGTAAACACTGTCAAAGTGTTTCTGGTAACAGCTGCAAAAAATGTTGAGCTCAATGGGAGCGCTAAAGAAGAAATTTGTCCACAGCGTTGCAGCATTTTAGTTTGAAATGCAAATCTGGAGACAGAAGTTTGCTCGCTACTTAAATGTGATGTAAGACGAATCAGTTGTAACGACAGTGAAGATTTGATAATTATGTGACAAAGATGAGAAAAGAGTTTCTGGATTTAATTAATTGGGCTGAAGCTGTAATTAACCTATAACATTTATTTTTTAATGACGCAGTATTCATAATATTATTTGATGTAATAAATAATGTAGTAACGAATTAGGGATTCCACGATTAGTATCGTTGATCTTGTTTATTCTTGTACAAAGTACAACAAAAACAAGGCCAATTCGGTGTTGTCTTTTGTACAAAGTCAATTGTTCTTTGCAGATTAATAAAGGATGGGTTGTGTCAACAGTCGAGCCGATATCAACGATCTCCATCCTAATATATTTCAAGTGATGAATGTCGATGATCTGGGCAACCTCATTACTCCCGGTCGACTTGAAATAACCAGGTCCGATATAGTGCTCTATCAACGCGGCAAACAGCCCGTCAAATGGCCATTGACATGCCTGAGAAGATACGGCTATGATTCGGAAATATTTAGCTTCGAATCTGGGAGGCGGTGCTCCACAGGACCGGGCATATACGCATTCAAATGTCGTAGAGCCGATCAGCTGTTTAATCTTGTGCAAACCAACATTCAGGTGCGTCTATGATCCCTTTCAAATCGAGTTAAATAAATTGCAGGTACAATATCATGCTTATTTATTTATTTACTTATTTATTGTACAGGTTTACAACCCTTTTACACATGTAAATATATCATAGTGATTCTATATGTAGTTAAATGAGAGAAAAAAAGTGACGATATTATTGCATGGAATTAGAAAAAGAAAGGAATATTTTTATTAATAACGGTTTAGCTCCAATCGTTTTATTAATTCTGCGCTGCGCGATATTACAGGTATGCAACGGTAGTGGCGACGATACAGTATCGAGGGATCTCTCGGTAACGACTCACACGGTGCCGACGATAACTCGTGTAACGATATCGCCGATCGAGGCCAATTGTCTGGATCCTTTGCCCACGCGAACGAACAGCCGTGCGGCATCGCGATTTCCGCACAGCCAACAAAATGGCATGGGCAGATTGAACAGCGCCGGGAGCAGCAGCGGCCCCTTGTCGCCGCAAGGAACGCTGGGCTCGCCTTCGCCGCCGCCGATCCTCATGGCGGCAGCTCCGATGGGACCACCGCCACCCCCGCCGCAATCGACACCGCAGTCAATCTCGGCCTCGGCGTCCTCGACCCGTCACCATCCGTCCGCTGTTTACGTAAACGAGCAGATTTTATCAGCGTTCGCCATGGAAATGGAAATGGACAATAATAACAAGAGTCTTCGACGAACGATCCAGAGGTAAGAGGAATTCATTGTCGTCAATTGTCAACAATTATACACCACTATTCGAACTTTGATTGAATTTCTTCGATTGTCGAACGGACTGTTTGGATATTAGTAAATACATTTCCACGTTTTGTTCTTTGTACACGAGCGCAAAAGACAAAATGTACGATAGTCAAAATATAATTTCCACGTAAATTTTTGGAAAAAAAAGAAAGAAAAACACTCAAGTCGAAAAATATAGGCATTTATCGATCCACCAAAAACTTGCAGTTAAAACACAAAGTTCACTGTAATCTCGCCAGTGAACAAATTCAAGAATTCTATAGAGTAACCCGCGCGCAATAAATCCAAGAATGTGGTGTCTAATGGTTACGAATAATCGCGGGACTTCCCTTAACGATAACCTGACTCTCCGATTGGCGAAAAAGGTCGCAAACAGTGAGCAGCACATCGAGTAGCGGGCTGTTATCCGAGCCGTCCTCGGGGATGACGCTTCACAATCAGGATATGATGAAACTCGCGACCGCGGCGGCAACATACATCAACGTCGACCTCAGCAGCGAGCCGAGTCCTCTGTCGCCGACGCACTGCGCTTCCAACGCGGGTCAATTGCCGCGAGACGAGACGAAGGAAGCCGACAGAGCGCGCCATGCCTACATGAACGTGAGCCCGGGTCAGGAGGCGGCGAGCGTGGAGACACTCGTGCGAATACGTCCAATCGCATTGCCGCAGCTTCTCCCGCAGCAGCAGCAGCAGCAGCAACAGCAGCTGACGCCAGGTGGAGATCGGGACGAGGCGTCGCGGCATTGCTACGCGAATCTCGAGCCCGCCGAAATCGAAGGTCTGAGGGCACGTTTTTCCGGTGGCGGAAGCGTCGTGCCCGGGACGGAAAAATCTCCGCCGCCTCCGCCGCCGTTGCCTCTGTCGTTTCCATCGCCGGCGCTAAATCAACCGGTCTCGACGCCTCCGCCATCCGAGCCTATTCGAGAGGTCAACTACGCCGTTCTCGATCTCGACAAGAACAACGCGACGTCGTTGGTGTCCTCCTCGACGCCGCCGGAACCTCCGCCCGCGAACGCGGCGCCTTCCCCGCCGGACTCGCCGAACAAGTCGCAAAAAGGATACGCCACGATAGATTTTAACAAAACAGCCGCCCTATCTCATTCCGTCAATCCTAATGTCGTGAACGATAACGAAGGATCGCGAAAGACTCGACATAACTCGACGATCAACGATCTAGCGGCTCCTTCGAGGCACAGCTCGTCGATCAGCGAGTGAAGAGGAGGTTCCGCGATTTTTGAGGCTCGCAGCCTCTTCGAAACGCGTTATTCATACGTTATTTCCCGTTTTCACACGGATATCGCACGGATTGTTACGTTAGTTTTGTTACGATTGTGTTGACGCAGAAAAGTTTATTTTAGTTTTTTTTGTGTTTACTTTGTTGTTAGCGTTTGGGCGGATGTGAAATGATGATCGAAGGTTGCTGAGAACAAGAGACGCGGTAACGTCTCGATGCTAAGTTTAACGCGATGCGCTACACGTTTCTGCCATTCTCTCTCGCTCCACCGTAACACCAGTCCCGTTATTTTACTCGTACTCACGGCGACACAGTCGATATATCACCGTAACATACAGATATAACAACGTGAACTTGATTGGTATCAAAAACTGTATTTCGAATTTGTTTGCCACGATTGATCGAAAGATTGCCGGTTAAAAGCCCTCAAGCTAATTTTTCGGTAGAGCGACGTTCTTGTCACTTATTCAATGGATAATCCATGACGCGTTTCACATCCTCTTAAATGCGAAAAACGCTATCCTCCGCATCTATATTCACACGCATTTCGGTACCGCTGCGATACAGTTTGAAAGAAATGACTGACATTGAGCGTGGTACCGGTCGTTGCGTCACAGTGTAAGTCATCGACTTACCGAAGTTGTCGCGCTCTACACTGTTTTATTTTTCAAAACCTTTTCGATTCTCATACAAATAATACAATCATACGTACGCACAAGCACACACGCGAACGCCTATGAGCTTCGATATAATAACAAGACGATGAAGTTGATGCATCAAATGATCGTACAACGTGTACGTGACATGTCGAGCGTGCAGTAACGACGAAGAGATCTTGCTAGAATTGACAAAAAAAAGGATACCAAAAAAAAGCGCGTGGGAAAATATACACGCGGTACCGCTGATTCATATTGTTTTGTAACAATGTTGATAGACGTATGGGAGGATATTTGTTGACTCAATGTTGTATAGCGCTTGAGGTGTATACGAGAATTCATCGAATTTGGATCCGTCGTGCCAACCGTAAATCGGAATTGAGTAATCCCTTGATAGAAAGAGTCGTTTTTCACGTGTTTTCTTGGGCCAGTCAAAATTGCATCGACCCCGGCGACAAATATGAGCTTTTATCGGCACAACTGGAACAGCAGGTTGATCCTCCGATTTCATTGATGCTCGTATCCATTTTGACATTGTAGCATGTATATTAGATTAATGTAAAGTGGAAATTACCATGTGTATGTGCAACGAACAGATTTTTTATCGAGATGATAGGGAATTGTGGTTTTAATGTGGATATTCATGAATATCGCGCAATTTCGTCTCTCTACTATGGCAGTATTAATTGCACGCAACTGAAATATTAGTTTATCCATGTATCCGCCTTATCACGAGAAACAACGGGGTGAACGGACACTCGCGAGAGGCGATTTAATTTTGGCAAGATCAAAAAATCCGATAGGTGCCGATATACTATTGAAATTATTTGTGTTAAATTTTATATAAAGTTTACGAAGATCTTATATGCGAATATGTTGTAATACTTAGAGATCGGTATTGCCGGAAAGACAGCGGCAAATCACAGACAACGACAAAGATTCAATTCGTTTAATTTGGCCTATTATTGATAAACGGGAAGTTTTTCAGCTTTAAATATTTGAGAATAAGAAAGTGAGTTGTTTTTTTAATTCGGACGTAGGCTTTTTAGGATGTTTAAAAATATGAAATGAAAGTTTCGTAATGTATTTTGTGGAATTGGTCATTTCTGGATAGATAAAATCGGTGTGTATCGGATCTTTTCGGTAAACCAGGCCTTGCAGGCAGTGCAAGTAACCTCCAGTGTCCCCCCGTGTCTGGCCCCAGAACAGCAGATTTTACAAATTTGTATGATAACGAACTAAAATATGTAGTTAAAGATTTCTGGTGCATAAGAGCCAGTGGCCTAAAGCCGCCGAGGGCAAAGAAGAAGAAGTGATAGTTCTATATAACAACCTGGTTATAAAGCGATGAAGCCAATTTAACATCGTCCTTACACTCTAACATACTCGGAGATGGACATTTGCCGTTACCTCGAAACTCGTTATTTTTTTCGCGTCTCATGAGAAAAGTGACCAAAGAAAATAACAATGGATACTTTCACCGTTACTCGTTACGTCTGCTTTCCATGATTTGTGTTTACGCAATTTCGAACGAATATAATTTGAAAACGTTAATAACGTTTCAAATTAAACGTTAATAACACTTCAATAACGTTTGTATGAGTGATAAAACACACAGTACGCAAAAAAACATATTAAATAGTAAAGAAAGATGTGTCCATCTTCGAGTGCGTATCCTGTACATTCTATACTGTGATCATTTTGCGATTTCGGTACGAGCCCCTTTTTATTTCCAACGGTATTACCTGCTAAATAATAGCGATTTCACAGGCGCATTTTACATTATGCCAAGTAAAACTTTCGTTTTACTTGAAAGGGTATAAAAATGGCCTCTAAGGAAAGCGTTATAATTCGATGATTCGTACAAAGCCAAAGGCGCCTAACTCGCGTCGTAAAAAAAAAGAAATCGTCAACGCATCGACTACGCTGTAGCAACAAAGAAGGAAAGAGAATATATCGAAGCAGTAATTAACAATAAGGAAATAAGTGTGGCCCAAGATAAATGTATTTTGCATTGGGTAAGCTTGCTGAGAAAAAAAAATGCAGAAAAACCGAATCCAATGGCTGTGAGTGCGTCATTTGCCACGATCGTTATGCTCCGATAAGAAAAAGAAAAGAGAGAAACAAGTGGACGCGTCACGACCCAAAGATTGCACAATTTTTTTCATCCATCACAATGAAAAGGCACACACAATGACACAGCCACAATGAAAAACGTACACGCGCAGGTCTCCGCGACTGGTGCGCTAATATGTAAGACAGTTTAAGTATAGCGTATACGGTGTAAAAAGTAATTGAAAAAAACGAAAGTTTTATTTTTCTATGGGGAAAAACGAAGAGGACGGCTGATTATTCTCATTGATGGCCAAAGAAATATAACAAAAAAAAAGAAGTAGCCGACGAATCGCGAGACACAGTCCAAACTGTTAATCGTGTGAGCCGCAAGCGTAGGCGAAAAATTGTGTAAATTGAGCAACATCGAGAGGCTAATCCAGTTACTCTTTAACGTCGTTCGACACGCGTGCATTGAGTGGTGAAAACGAAGAAAAACAACAAAAAAATCCACGTACATACCATACTTACATACTATCGAGTACCTACCTATTTATGCGCAAGGAGGGATAACACTATTTGATAGATTAAACGAAATGCCAAATATCGCGCATATTTTATAATAATAATAATAATAATAATAATAATAATAATAATAATAATGTTAATGATATTAACTATATTGATTAAAAACATAGCGTACAATTATTTTATACATATATCAGTGACTGCACATAGGGTGTACATAACAGTATGTAGGTAGGTAGGTATAGAAAACAAACAAACCAAAGAATGAAAGAATGTCATTTCGTTTATTTGTACCTCGTTTTAAATCATGCATATATGAAATATATGAAAATGTTATTCGAAAATGAGCAGTTCTCAATTTTTCTCAATGCTTCTTGGTTTTCTTCCCCAGTTTGGGTTTCGCGAATTCTACAGAGACGTGTTCTGGTAAGTCAATGCTTAGGCAACCCTGCCTGCAATCATAGCCGCGATAAGCTTCGAAGCAATCACTCGAATCGTGCGGATAGAACTCCTGCGAAGTTTATTGCTGATTAGTATTCGAAGAAATTTCATGAAGTCAAGAATAATTTAGCACGTTCATGATATTTTTTTCATTAAAAAATCATTGATTTGTTTCACCTGAATAGTATTTCGAATGCATTTTCATGGAGACTTTAACGTCAATTCCTCCGAATATTAATTCCACCACGTAGTAATTACTCATAACGATGGTATCGATTCGATATTTTTATTTCCGTTCACTCCATCAGAAGATCCTTTTTACGGCCATATTGACAAACCGACAAGTGTTTTTAATTTGGAATGCTGCCCATCCCTGATCCAAACTGGTTCGTCTGCGAAGTCATCACGGTCTTGACGATTTCCGCATGGATACTGAATGTTTATTTATGAGCTAAATAAATTATTTCGAAGGGGTTAACACACTGAAAGGACGTGTTGTATTGGTCAAATTGAATAGTTTATTGAATACTTGGTCATGTTATTCTTACAACATGTATAACTAAGAAACATCGTGTCTCGTGTGAACGAAAAAAGGAAAAAGGAAAACTTATGATATACGTGTATTTTTTTTTGCTCTGCGGCCAACTGAACAGTAATTTTCTGTCTTCGTGGCCTATTATTTATTTAAGGTTTTCTTGACGCAATTATTGAGAGCTTCTTCAAATTCGATGAAACAATGTGGTGGGACACGAAGCAATTGAATAGCAGCGGTTGTATTTGGCTCCTATCCTCGCGCGTGTGGCACTCACAATCAGTCGTGACGAGAGCTTGTTCCATTGTAATCCCCGTTGACATTTTTTCTGCAGAAATAACGCATTTTTATAGTAAAACGTGACTTTTGACGAAAAACAATAAATTTGTCGCTTTTATTTCATAACTTTGTCGTCAAAGGCAAATTTATCAATAGATTAAGTAAACTTAGACTTTAAGAATTGCAAAAAAATATACACTTATAAAAATACATTTCTTTCAACATTAGTTTCCAAAATAGAAAAAGTAATTTGAAACCCGAGAATGGCGGAAAACACGAGATATATTCGTAAAGTTCCTGTAAAATCAACTAATCCTAATTAAATTACATTTACCGTTTTACCTGCTACGTGAGCGTGAGATGGATCTTGATTTCGAACGGCGCGGCGGAGGACTGCGGTCTTTGGAATCAGATCGTCCCTTGCTGCTGCGCGATTTGTCTCTGGCGTTGGCTCCGCTCCTGCTGCGAGAACGGCTGCGGGACGATGAGCGCGAGCGCGAGCGCTTGCTACGGGAGCGGGAGCGCGAGCGAGACCTGGACCTCGTGCGGGACCTATGAAAATACGGCAAATCAACAATTGCGAACCCGTCAATCATGCCTATCCACACAATCTAAACACACTCGATACTTATTTATCGCCAATTCACCGACGAATCGTCGCCGCTCGCTGACAAATTTGTTCTTTTTTTTGTTTTGTTTGCTTTACAAATGCCTGTCCGAGTGCTAGTGCAAAAATGCATAAAACATTCCTTGGGTCATTTTGAATTCTAACGGCAGAATTTTTAGGTGCCTCGTCTCAATTTAATCGTAAGAGTAACAATCTAAAAACTAGTGTTAAGAATAATAATAATGGCATGATTAGAAGAAAACCGTGTGTTGGACACAATTTGACGAAGCACCGCAGCATCAATTTGTCAAAATCTCAACGAATAAACATGGTGTCCAGCAATTTGCCTGTAACGAATTCTAGGATGTTTCCAGGACTGTACCAGAAACTTTGCAATACAAATCACTGTCCCGTTGCTGTTTTTATTATTATTTTTTTTTTTTGCTATTTTACCTTTACAGAAATGTTTATAAACATTTAGCATTGATTTGAGTGATGAGCTCAAAAACCACATTAACAGCTTCTAGCGGCGAGTTTCAAACTTTAACATACCGTTCGACAGGGATTTAAAAGAAAGCAAACAGTTATGTAACAAGCTTATTGAGATTTTTCTCGATACCCTTGAAACATTCGAGGATTAATTCGAAGACAATGCAAGTTGATGCAAAATTTCGGGAGACTCCGGGGCTTCCAGAAGCTTCCAGGAACGCTGGACACCACGCAAAAGTACGTAATTTTCGAATATACCATATTTGAGAGAGATTATTCATTTATTTTATGTACCATCTTGTCTTGGGTGACTATCGGAGTGATCGCATGTAGGCAGACACAAGTACACGCGATGGCAATCGCCAGAATCACGAAGGGTCGAGAGCGGTCGAGCACTCGTCGCGAGGTGGATGAAATAGGGCGAAGATCGGATGAACGGACGACTAGAGAGCAGGCTAGACGCAGGGATGACTCAAACTCCGAGGCGAATTCTAGCTGGCTCTCTCAATCTCTCTCTCTCTCTCTCTCTCTTTCTCTCTTTTTTTCACTGTCGATAACGACGTCGACAACGCGTGTAGGTGAAGCTGAGCGAAGAAGGCTGGAGCTAGCAGAGAGGCGACGACACCCGTTATCGCCGTCCCTAATACTTTCTTTCTCTCGAGGGCGACGAGAGAAAAAAAGCTAGCGAGAGGCGAGCGCGCGCGCGCTCGCACCCAGTTCTCGGCGAGTAGAATCGGAGTGCGCTGATGTAGGACTGGATTCTAGACACGTGTGTAGCTCGATGTGCCGTGCGCCAACGTTTTTGCATTGTTCTCTCGCTCTCTCTGGTTCATTCGCAGCAGAGTGCAGTAGGAAACCCGGAGTAGGTGGGTGCTCTACGCTGTAACTACGCAATGTGTGTGTCGCGAAGCAAACCCAGGACGAATCTCGCGAGAATCTCAGTAGAAACTGGTTGCAACCACACCATTTCACATGTGTGCATGTGTCTCTGCTCAGCCCCATCTCCTATAAATAATTGGCAGGATTACATTGGCAACGTTCTCTCAACATTTTTTCGCTGTGTTGATTTTTCTTTTTTTCTTTTTCTCTTTTATTTACGTTTTTCGCCTTTTTTTTTTACTTTTGTCTCGTTAACGAGAATGAACAAATCTCGCTACTTGCATATTTACGTTCTTTGATTGTTAGCTCATTGCTGTTGATTGGAATTATCAAAGGTGAGGCAGAAGCGCCGAGAATATTTATCACATCACGTTAACGTGCGAAATTAAATGCTAGCCTCAATGTTTAATGGAATTCAAAATCACATCGCGTTTATAGAAAAATCTGGAGTCATAAAAGAAGTAACAGCAAGTATAACCGACAAACGGGCGTGTTTACAAGTAACGCGAGATCTGTGCTCGTAACTCGCTATCGATGATTAAATCATCGTGCAATCGTGGCATCGTCTCGGTTGCTTCATCATCCAACTCTTAAGTCATCGCGACTTACCGATGCCCAAAAAGAGGGACACAGAAAATGTGTTGAAAAGAAAAAAAATGGAGAACGTATCTTATCTCGAGTGTTTGCCAATACTATCGTTAACATACACAAATCACAAATGCGAGTAAGTTCGAGAAAACTCGAAAGATTTAAGAATGACGTTGTTAAATATTGTTTTACGGTAATCCACGAGCAAGTTACAGCGGAGACGATAAATAAAGTAAACGAACCTGCGCTTGCGGCTACTTCTGTGACGCGGACAATCTCTGGCGTAGTGTCCGCGCTCGCCGCACTCGTAGCATCGATCTTCAGGATGAAACGGTCTTCCGGCTGCGCGTCTGGAGGAACCTCTGTCCCTCAAGCGTTTTCCATTCGACAACTCGACTCGAGCCTGACGACCGCATATCGCACGTCCGTCCAGTCCTCTTATGGCGTCCTCGGCGTCTCGCGCGTCTTCGAATTCGACAAACGCGAAACCGGGCGGATTACGCGCCACCCATACGTTTCGTAGTGAGCCGTAGTACGAAAATGCATCCTCGAGCTCTTGCTTAGTCGCATTGCTTCCCAAATCGCCAACGTAGACTTTGCAGTCGGAAGGATAACGAGACATCTGAAACAAAACGATTTTTTGTTCGTTTTCATTTTCTTGCTTCATCTTCTGTCGATTTTGCCACTTTATTTGTACGTGTTTTTTTTTACATTCCTTTTACAGACGTCTGAGTGTGTTCAGTCAACATTTTCTCAGATGCCTTCTAAAGAGTTCAGTATTTTGGTTTATGGTTGTTATTATTTATGTCTTGAAAGGGAAAATCACACAACAAAAACATACGATAAAAAATGTATATTTTGATGAACTGTTGAACAAAATCTGAAATTTGCATTTAAGCAAAATATGTATTTTTCAGCAAAATTACAAAATTAGGTAGGTTTTTTTTGCCTAATTGAAATTCCATAAAGTTAAGCTTTTCGTAATTAAAAATTGGTACTCAACAGAATATTAGTATCATAAGACAAGAATAAAAAATCCTTGAAACCTTTTTAGAACCATTTTTATATGTAAATATTTTGATAAGATAGAGTAGAAAAATCATTAAGAGCAGAGTCGTAAATCCCTAAGTTTTATACAAATAAAATTAATGGTACAATTGATAGAACAATGGGACAGCTTTGCAATTATGTTTTATAATAATAACTCGTAATAATTATAACATGATGTGTAAACTTTTCAATAGAGTCAAGAAATATTAATTTCCCATAAAACTTCATGATAGTCTTATTGAAAAATTGAGAAATACTGTTAATGCATTGGAAAATAATGCATGAAAAAATAATAAATTTAATGAAAAATTACGTTTTTCTTACGGCTATTCAAAAGTTCACATATAATTTTATAATCGCTGCAGGTCATTGTTCTAAAGTTAAGAAAAAAAAACTGTGACGCTGAAGTTTGCATTGTTGGAATGCAACGAAATTCAGAAAAAAGAATTAACTCTAATTAACCCAAATGATGAAATTAGGTATAAAAAATCATCATAGCAACTAATCGCTGTGACAACTTTTTGTACCTGATTTCATAATTTGGGTTAATTAGAATTAATTTCTTTTTCTGAATTTCGTTGCATTCCAACGATGCAAACTTCAGCATCATAAAAAACTGTTGTGCAAACTTTAATTCTTAAAGTAAAAGGGTCCTACAACCCTGATTAATAGATATGAATCTGTTTAGCTATTCTATTTCTGGTACAAAAACAAAACCTGAATAGATCAGCCACCATCTGCAATTAATCTTCGTAATCAGAAAATAATTGCTACCGCATATACACAAAAAACCATAAAAACTTATATATATTAAATTCTTTAAAACAAAATGGTCACGTCTTAAAACCATTCTAAAACAAATCTGTTGTATCTCTAGCTTGTCTCCGTGGCAAGTTCCTGCGTCAAAAATATTATTGCAAAGAAACGTCGTTAAAATATTATCACCAAAACAAACACAAACGTGACTATCATCGATGCCACACGAATCTCCCTCCAGATGGCAAAAGTGGCTAAAATTTGTACACAATTCCCCACAAGAAAAAAAAAATGCAATTATGAAAAAAAAAAAATCACAGAATGCAATATCCATCGAATTTACCGTTCAATCGATACAGAGCCTAAAGCCACGAAATTATTTTCACACGCGACAAAAGTGTACCGCGCGAAAAAAAAAAACGTTTTCGTGGAATACCGACGCGTGAAAATCCCCGATCGAAAAAGCACAATGATGGTGGCCGAGAACCGCCTTAACCAATAAATAACGCGTCGATTCCGCGCGACCGTCCGGGCGGCTGGCGAGAGCGTGGCGGTTGTATTTTTCGATCGCTCGTAGCGTCGCGATTGTGAGGCGAGCAATTCTTACCTTATTCATCTTTTGATGGTCTCGATTATCCGGGCCTCTTGGCCTATCCAGCGTAGAACAAAAGCCTAACGAAACCACCGACTTCTCGGACGACTCGATGCAGTAGCGGCGGCGGCGGCAACGACGACGGCGGCGGCGGCGGTGGCGGTGGCGGCGGTGGACTTGACACTCACGACCACAATCTCTCTCGTCCCGCCGTGTGGCGCGATAACGCGATGGCGCGTATCGACTACGTCAGCACGTAGTGTGTCATACTACACGTTTAATACACCGTCCGTAGGTCCGTAATATGAATCCGGCATTCGTCTATCGATTTTCGACAATTTCTCGCTGTGCTGCTCACCGTCGCGGCGTCTGTCCGTCTGCTGCTGCCGTGTGCGTCGCGCGCGCGGCCGAATAGTCAATAGCGGGCTCTAGGATCGAGGGAGAGGGGAGGGGGGGGGCGTCCGGCGCGTCCGGCGTCGGCGTCGCGGTTGCCGACGACGCCGAGTCACGACGACGCCATGGCAAATGCCCTAAAAGTCACATCGACGATGCGGAATGGACGCCCTACGGCGTTATTACTTATTAATCAAACATTCGCTTCGTGAACCAACGAGAACTCTGTTTTGTATTGAGGCATTTTTTTTTTTTGCAACACGATTGCAATGGGAGAGTTTGTATCACGCCCGCTGAGAATAAATTACGCTCGAGCGAGCAATAATAAGGCAAAATGGAGATACGGGAATGAAAACACTCGCTTGGGCTGCCGCTTGGCCCATTTTTTTGTTTATGTTAAAATAAGCGCGGTGCGGTGCTCGCTGTGTAACAAAATTGTTGTATTTGTTATTATGGTAGCGCGCATTTATTATGATGCATGAATAATTGCAGTCTTCGTTTTCATGAAGCGTTTCTTTCATGCGTATTTCTTGATAAACTCGCGTTGGAATGGCTGTTATCTTTTCTGGAAAGTTGCGTCAATATATGGCTCAGCCAATCCGGGAAGATAAATATTTTATACGCACGGTTGAAGGTATAAGCCCAACCCCGAGCACGTAACGTGTAACTTTCGGAGCCAATCGCGGATTCGGCATTCTACCGCATTCTCCAATGGGAAACTAATACCGACACATGATTGGCTCGCGCAAAATACATGAATCCTATGGAAAAATCAGTTTTTGGATAACCATCGACAGTTTTTCATTATACTACTTCATTCGGATTTAATTCGAAAATATATTTTCTAGAACTCTTTTTACAATGTTCAGTTGTAAAGCATTTCGTCGACTTTCCGTTAACGCTAAAATCCCTATATCGCGTTTGTAGACCCGCTAGTCGAGAAGGAAAAAGCTTAGATCCAGGGTTTTTAGTCGGTCCTCGCTGACGTTGGACCCCATCTAGAGATGTGCAATGACCGTCACTCTTCGATATCGTCAATTGACACAAAAATGACCGTCACGTGACCGTCATTTTTGTGTTTCCGAATTCTGTGATGTGCAATGACGGTCATTTTTGCTGAGCGTCACAAATATGACGCTATTTAGTTGCACAATGACCGTCATTTTTTTATGGTCACAAATATCGTCATTTTTTTAAGGGAAAATTCTGTGATGTGCTATGACGGTCATTTTTGCTGAGCATCACAAATATGGTCAAATTACGACAAAACCGCTATTTAGTTGCACAATGACCGTGATTGTTTTTATGGTCACAAGTATCGTCATTTTTTTTAAGGGAAACTTCTGTGATGTGCTATGACGGTCATTTTTCCTGAGCGTCACAAATACGGTCAAATTACGTCAAAACCGCTGTTTAGTTGCACAATGACCGTCATTTTTTTATGGTCACAAATGGTCACGAGAAAGTCATTTTTTGGCTGGTCATGTGACGGTCATGGGACAGTCACAAGACCAATAAATGACCGGTCACAAATTTCTTGCGCATCTCTAACCCCATCGACGCAGCGGGTGTTCGCAAAGTCGCAGGAGCCCGATTTCTCCGAGTTCGCTAACGCGGGCGCTTCCTTCACGATTTTTTAAAAATAGTCGGTGGTGGTGCAGGGAGCGCAAACAGCTGATCCGTTTTGGCGTTGGGACCACATGTTTATGCCGCAAAGTGTCGCATAGTTATCTCGTTTCTCGTCGAGTCAATGAGTCCCCGTTGAGGCGACAGGGCTCGCTGGTGAAGAATAACGGCTCACGTTCCTCGCGCTCCCGGGCTCTCTCTCGGGACATGATATATTCGTAGTAATCGCGAGACTTTTTGCCGTCGAAATTTTTGCGGATTAAAATGGCTGACCGCGATAGCGCATCCGAAAGCGATTCGAGCTCGATCGACGGCGGACCGATCATGATGCCGCCGTCGCCGGTCACCCGTGAGCAGCTGCAGAAGAGGATAGAATCCCTGCAGCAGCACAACCGGGTACTCAAGGTCGAGCTCGAGACCTACAAACTTCGCGTAAAGGCTCTGCAGGAGGAGAACCGGAGCCTCCGCCAGGCTTCCGTCATCATCGTGAGTCGTCTTCACTTTCATTCTTCGATTTGCCAAAAATCTTCTTTGTCCCCTCGCCTACCCGTAATTACGAAAAAAGCTCAACTTCTGCCTTGTCTAATTGCATTTTTGGGGGCTTTCGTTCTAACCTATATACACGGTTACATAGCAAATTTGTGGTTGAGAGAAAAAAAAAAAAAGAAGTAATTCGCATGTCCCAAATCTTAAAATAACAGAGGTGACAGGCCGATTGGAAGATCAAGTGCGAATTCCTGTGAATGCTGCATTTACAGAATGACAACTTCAGCGATATCCTTAGACCTTGGATATTGATTCTTATCAATTATGTTGATTGACAATTGGCTAATTTTCTAGAAGCGTAAGGACTTTAAGAACATCTCATTGTTCATGATGGAATGAACTCCCAATAGGTGACAATGGAAAATGGTACAAAGTGATGATAAGCTATTGTGACTCTGAATTGTCTTTCTATTGTTTTCCATCTTGATATTCTACCAGAGTCAAACTTCATAAAAACTTGTTTCTTTGAACAAGAAGCTAACTAAAGTTTTTTTTATTTTGTTGTAAGAGTCACATGTATTGAATTTAAATGTGTAAGATGAGTTGAGGAATCTTGGTGATGCAAAAGAAGGAAACTTGTGAAATTCTATTACCTTAAGAGGATGGGAGTTGGGAAATTCTGTCCCCTTAAAAGGATTGTACTTGCAAAATCTTAACCCCGTTAAAAATGGTCCTCAGCAAATTTTATGTCCTTAAAAGGATGAAAGAACTTAAGTTGCAAAATTTTCCTCCTTTTAAAGAGATGAAACTTTGGAAATCCTATACTTTCTCCTTAAAAGTATCATAATTGGGAAACCTGTTTTTCTTCATTTATTTTCTTCTTTTCATTTCCTTGAAAGTATAAAGCACAGGGTAGTGATTAACCCTATTTCTGAATATAACTGAATTGTAAATAATAATTTGGAAGAACTGTTCTTCAGATTTTACAAGATATGAGTAAAGAGTTCAATTTGGTTGCTTCTCTTGTCTCTCCTAATCACAAAGTTGCAGTTTGGAAATTTAGGCAACATCCAGCAAAAATACTGACCCTGATTTCTCAACCGTTTGACCTTTGTTTTGCAGCAAGCAAAGGCTGAGCAAGAAGAGGAGTTCATCAGCAACACGCTGCTGAAGAAGATCCAGGCCTTGAAAAAAGAGAAGGAGACTTTGGCTCATCATTACGAGCAAGAAGAGGAATGTCTGACCAACGACTTGTCGAGAAAGTTGAATCAGTTGCGCCAGGAGAAATGCCGTCTGGAGCAGACCCTGGAACAGGAGCAGGAGTGCCTGGTCAACAAGCTGATGCGAAAGATCGAGAAATTAGAGGCCGAGACACTGGCTAAGCAGAGCAATCTCGAGCAGTTGCGCAGAGAGAAAGTCGAGTTGGAGAATACTCTGGAACAGGAGCAGGAGGCTCTTGTTAATAAACTATGGAAGAGAATGGACAAGCTGGAGGCGGAGAAGAGGATGCTGCAGATTAAATTGGATCAGCCGGTCTCCGATCCTACTTCACCGAGAGACATTAACAACGGCGATACCGCTACCAATCTCAGCACGCACATACAGACTCTGAGAAGCGAAGTCGCGAGATTAAGGCACACTCTCTTAATCTCACAGCAAGAACGTGAGTTTCCGGCGTTTCTTTACGCTCCCAGAGTACTCAAACGTTTGATTTGAAAAAAAATTGTTTCCCGTGTTTTTATGAAAATTCACGACGTTGAAGTTTGCATCGTTGCATTGCAACGAAATTAAAAACAACAAAATATTGATGAACCCAAACGATTATATCGGCTATAATAACTTATTATAACGACCAAGAACATACCAAAACAAAATTATTTCATCCCCTAGTGGAGATGAATTATTTAAATTTTAATGGAATTAATATTTCGTTTTTAATTTCGTTGCATTTCAATGATGCGAACTTCAACGTCATGAAAATTCGGTTATGATGGAAATATTTTCATACGTGTTTCGTCAACAGATACCGAGAAAATGCAAAGATACGTGAACGAGGAGAAACATATTCGCGAGGAGAATCTGCGACTTCAGAGAAAACTGCAGCTAGAGGTGGAACGTCGTGAGGCGCTGTGCAGACACTTGTCGGAATCGGAATCGAGGTACTGATAGGAGTGTTTGAAACGTTTTTTTTTTTCTTTTATTGCAATACAGTGCAGCGGCATGCCGACTTATTGATTTTATGACTCTTTACATTCGCTTTTATCGCAGCTTGGAAATGGAGGAGGAGCGTCATTACAACGAAATTGTTATGTCGGGCAGCAATATCAGAAACCGTACTGTCTCGAGCCCGGTGCCGTACAATCCGTCGCCCAGCTCATCGAGACCTTTGAGCCCCGGTAAATCTACGAATCGATCGTATTTACGCGTATTGTTATTACTTTTCCTTTCTTTTGCTGATTATTGATTGTTTTAGGAATCAACGTAGTCTGCTCGACATCGCGAGACAGTTTCACCTCAAATCGTTGCTACGCCTGTGGCCAAACGATAATGCTTCCTTTCTCGAGCTCTCCGCCACCAACAGGGGTACGTATATCGATGTACATAGCTCAACTAGTTTCAGATATTTAACGACGACGTTTAGCGCGAGAAGTTACAGGAACCGGCCCGAACCAATAAAATATAACGAATTTTGTTGCGTCTTTATACTTGACCGAATATAAAATAACATTTCGCGTGGATAATAAAGGCGTCTGGCCCACGCGAATGAAACCATAGGTTTTTCGTCAGCGATTACTTGATCAGACACTGAATTACGGCGTTTTACGTGAAAAATTAAGGGATCCAGCCTAAACTAATAAGACGTACCAATTTTTTTTCATTGCTGGCTGCCGTTCGCCTCCCTTTCACAATTTCGACACGAATAACGTTAAATTCACACGAATCTATATTGTTTGGTTCAGGGTCACGTTGTACCACCGTCCGGCAGGCGCACATCGGACAGATTTGTGAAGCCAGCGATTCCACCGACAATCGTGAGCCCCGGTGGTCTTCCGATCGCGGCGCCAACGATGCCGTCGGTGAACGCAACCGGCGGATCGCCAATGGACATCGCCAAGACGTAAAGAGCAACCGCGACAAACGATGCATTCTACTTACTATTATCATTCATTTGATATCCCGACGATACGAGGTGTTCGCCCGTTTATCGCTATTCCGCGATATACATTCGTCCAGCGAATTCGCGTAAACAGGATTCTCCGAGGAGCCTTCGCGTGATCGCGCGTCCACTGCTTTAACAATAACAGCAATACGATAACACGAGACGAGTGAACCAGTATTTATCAGAGATGATTGTCGCGAATCTCGTAGACGAGGCACTGAAAAACTGCAAACGACATACGAATAACGCTCTGTCATTAACACATCGTCGTAACATTGTCTCCCAATTATATTTCTCATACACATCTCTCGACGAACTCGTGATCTTTCCCGTTTTTCTTTTCTTTGTTTTTTTTTTTTTTTTTCTAATTAATCGTTTATAATTTTTTTTACCGAGACCGGAGGAGATTGAATAATTAAAATCGTGGGTCGCCGCTTTTCTCGAAATTGATGCGAAATTTCGTTCAGAATGTTTACCTGGCTCAAGGATCGAGAACCGCTCGTTGCCCTAACGTCAAAATCGTTTATATGTCGGTGTATCGCTTTTACGCTTCTACATACTATATTTGTAATCTCAATGTGGAGAAACGATGCGTGATATCTTTTGGATACGGTGGATGATAATAATCGTGTTTGCCCGGTGAGGTAACGCAGCTCTGGGGCGTCATATATGTCGAAGTAAAAAGGACGAAAGGAAAATAATAATGCAAAAAAGCAAAACAATGTTCACTAGACTGGAGAAGATCGAGAATTAGTACGAAAACCTGTTTTTTCTTTTTTAAATCATTGAAGTGATTTTTGGATGCACAGCGTTGGAAATTCAGCTTTGGCAATGTTATTTTATTATCTATTCCATCGGATGCCTAATTAGTACTAATACCAATTGATTAACGTTTGAAAGTGGTTATTTTTTACTGGGTCAAATGTAGTAATACTTTTTAAACACACCTTAATTGCTTAGACCTCTTGCGACGTTACCGTGAATCGTTCGATTTGGTGTCGATTGCGAGAAACCCTTGTCGAATAGGTGCTGCTCTCGATTGTAACGATATTCCGGATGTAAGATGTTTCTCAAGGTATTTGACGACATTGAATAGGGAAACACTGTGTACCAGATTCCTCCGAAAAAGAAACTATCAAGGTGAGGCAAAACATCGAGATAGACGACAATTTTTAGATAATTTCTCTCACAGATTGTTAACATTAGAAGTTTTACGGATGACCGCAGAATAATTTTTCCTGAAATGTCGAGCATCTCTGAGAGAAGATGTTAAAAAAACAGCTGTCAGCGATATTTTGTTTCCCTGAAGCAGACTAGACAGTCGCCAATTAGCAATTTATACGCTCATGATCGATTCATTTTTTCAACTGGCTTTTACAGTGAAATTCCACCGTTGTTATCGCACTTGTATTAATTTAAATCCTTTGCCAGATGAAAATATTGATCAAACATCAAATGAAGAAGTATTATCGTTCGGAGTATTTCCGAATTTATCGAAAATACGTATACACGTATCAAATATTCATTTATCAAATAATTCGTTCGTAGATTTCTGGCATATCTAATTGCTTTTGAAGACATGTTGCTAATTGGTGGCTTTTCTCAATTCTACGTAGTCTCGTCTACGGGCACAAAATCAGAAAGTTTTTAATACACATTATAAATGGTCCTTAGCAATATCGAATGGGTCTTGTAAAAAGTCTCAAGTTCGGTGCTTTCCATCTGACCCCCCGTACATAGCTATTTTACTTTGGTTCCTCAAACGATCCTTGCATCCGCGTTTAATTGAGAAAGAGGGTGGGAGGGATAGAGTGAGGGTGGGAGGGAGAGAGATTGTAACGCGAAGGGACGTTGTTGAATATAATTATCGTTGTTTCGACTTGATAGCTACGAAGTGAGAACTGCGAGATATTTGCTGTTATCTTGAGAATTTTACAATGATCGATAAAACTACTATGTGTCATTGCATTGCACCTACTAATTATAATAATGTCTCTGGAGAAGTCAAAATATACATCTGTAAACATTTCCTGTTCGTGTTGAATCATCAATGAAATTTCTTTTTGTTTTTTGCGCGCGCGCGATGCTCACGCGACTCGTCATACTTTCCATCGTCGGTGCTTAAAGCTATCGGAATTTTAAGGCAAATTATGACTCAAAGGAGCAATGTGTAACGTTGAGAGGCCTGTTACTTTGTTCAATAAATAGCACAAACAGATTGAATGATTGTTGCTTTAATACATCGTTCAGCCAGACTTAGATTTGTTATTCTTCATTTTCGGCAAATGTCTCATAATTTATTTGATACCGTTCGAAATTACATTGGCACTGTAAAAATCTAACGTTACTGTTGATTTTATTAGCATTAAGCATTTAATGACGTTTCGTTATCGATTATATGTATTTTAGTTAACGCTTAATGTTACAAGTATACAAAATGATTCAACATTTTTTTTATAATATATAACTGATTTTTACATTCGTTCTGAACCTTTTTGCAGCCAGAATTTGTGTGCATGATAAAGGAATTCTTACAGTGCAATTAGATAGAAATGAGTAGAAAACAAGTGGGGTAATGAACCAAGTTATGCTTTTTAGATGGAAGTATAAAAACAGCCAAGCGAGAAATCTAGTGAAAATATGGATTGCTCTACAATCGATTAGGAGAATAAATGCGTTTTTACAGTGTTATGTTTATTGGGCCCTCAAGATACACTCTGTTTACAACTATCTACAACCAGCCTCGTAAGTATCATCCATGTAGTCAGAGATATAGCATCTTTGTCAGTGTTTGGCCAGCTCAGGACACTCTGCAGAGGCCAGACAAGGTTTTGAGGCAGATAAGCAACTGGTTCCTTTCCGTACATGTACATCAGAAAGATAGAAATGATGATCTAAAAGAAATGCCAAATCATTAAAAATCCTTGGACATTATCATAGAAATTGCATTATTGATACTAACAGTGATAATTTTATTGCCGTAGGTCAGGAACAGTTGAGTCTGATTTCTTGATGATAATCTTGCAGATACTAAAACAAAAAAATGATCACAAATTATTTTAGGGTGCAATATACACAAATCACAAATTCGTACCAAAAAAAGTGTGAGCTTAAATGACGTGTAGAACAGAACATGTTGCTCTGACAATTTTCTTTAGATATTTTTGCTATAAGATTCGAGTCTACCGACCGTTGTTCTTCAGCTCATCCTTGAGCTTCGTGTGCCTTCGTTGGAGTCTCGTGAACCTCGCGAATTCGTTAACGAGCGAAATCCCAGACATCTCTTGCTCCAGTTTTCGCATTTCAGCGCGAATAGCCTTGTCGGACTTGTTCTCCGAATAAAACGATGTCATCAGCTTCAATCCGAGAGATTAATAAGTACAATTATTATGAGTCGTAATTTACGCACCAGTATCGTCGTACACCTATTATTTATTGATAATACTCACGTATTTTATGATCGTCGGAGTTAAGTATCCCGAGAAGCAGACAAACGTCGACACGAACAGCAGAGAGATGCTCATTTTTGAAATTTTATGTTGCGTTGATCGACGAAATAAATGAGTTAAATGAAATATTTAGCATCGACCGATCCATTCGGCTCACCGGGTTGCACTGTCTATCTAGCCTCGCGGCTTTCCGTCATTTTCCTGTAAAAACATCTCATGCCTTTGAGGTTAGGTAGAGACGGCACAACCAATCCGCGGACAGGGATTTTTTTTAACCTACCAAACACTGCTTGCAACTGCTTGCATTGTGATGCATCGATAGTAACAGCCATAGTCATTTATAGTGACAGCTTCATTGATCGTGTACGAATGTTTCGGTTGTCATCGTATAATAATTTTTTTTTGCAATGTATAATAATTTTATAACAGTATGCCGACATTTTCGTTGTTAAAAATGTTAGAAGCAAGAAGTTATAAACGCGCGTTGAACCGCGCGGCCTGATGATTCGAAGACGCTTACGCGCACTTTTATGATTTTCTGTTTTTTTATCTTTTATTTAATATACTAAGCTAATCACACGCGCTGGCGCGCGTGCCTGAAAAACTTGCCAAAATCGATCTCAGGAATTTGTTCTTTTCAAAATATCTATTTTTAACCTATGCCATCGTTCTTAAGTCGCATATTCTACCCCCGAAAACACTGGTTATTAACCTTTTTTAATTGATTTTGAAAAAAATATTTTTTTGGCGACGAAGAAAATATTTTTTCTGCCAGAAATCATAGATCCAGCTCCCGACCGAAAATCGCCAAAATCGACCCCAATTTTTTTCTTTTCAAAATATCGACTTGTAACGTATACCATCGTTCTCAAGTCGTATATTCTACCCCTAAAAACACTGGTTATTAACCTTTTTTAATTGATTTTGAAAAAAATATTTTTTTGGCGACGAAGAAAATATTTTTTCTGCCAGAAATCATAGATCCAGCTCCCGACCGAAAATCGCCAAAATCGACCCCAATTTTTTTCTTTTCAAAATATCGACTTTTTACCTATACCATCATTCTCAAGTCGCATATTCTACCCCCGAAAACACTGGTTATTAATCTTTTTTAATCGATTTTGAAAAAAATATTTTTTTGGCGACGAAAAAAATATTTTTTCTGTCAGAAATCGTAGATCCGGCTCTGGACCGAAAATCACCAAAATCGACCCCAATTTTTTTCTTTTCAAAATATCGACTTTTAACATATACCATCATTCTCAAGTCGTATATTCTACCCCGAAAACACTGGTTACAAAACCTTTTTAATCGATTTTGAGAAAAATCCTTTTTTTGGCAACGATCTTTTCAGCAGAAATCATAGATCCGGCTGCGGAACAAAAATCGCCAAAATTGTCCTCGGAAATTTTTCTTTTCAAAATATCACCTGTAATATGCTAAACGCCTGTCCTCTTATCAAATTTTTCAAATTCGACACCAAACTGATTTTGTTTATCACGGACACTATTGGTAACCAATCACAGCTTGAATAGAATGACAACAATGCTTATAGAATAGCACTGCTATTGTACAAAATTGTACTTCACAAGGTGTCACACCTTTGTACAATACCAACATTTTGTACAATATTGGTCAGAATAAAAAATGTCCATTGCTTTTTGGTCAGAATTCGTAAAACTTTCCCCGTTCGAAAAATTAAAAAATCAGTTTACTATCAGTTTACGTCGGCGAGTAAAAAATTCCGCAGTGCACGCATCCTTTCTTATCGTGCTATATTGCAGTACTTTTATACCAGGAACTGTCCGCATTCTTGAATGACGATATTCGTTTACGCTTGAGCCTAGGTGACAATTTTTATATGCTGTCTCGAAAGAAGAATCATCGAGATTTTTGTACGTCGTACAAACGAAGATGGAAAATGATTAAAAGGGAGTTGGAAACTGATGTGAAGGCAGAATAATAGATTGAGAGGACTATAGTGCGAAAATTTGAATATCAAAGTTTATCAGATTCTTTTCTTTGTAACAATGCGATTAACGTCACATTTACGACAAAAAATATGTATCGATATAGTCAACGATATACATAATAAACGACAATTAAGAAATTCAAAAAATCGATATGATAAATTATTAATTTAGTATCCAAACGAAACTGTGTGTTGAAAAATGAAGATTACCGTGACAATAAAATTTGCTGCCACGTGTCTGTCATGCAATTGCTTCGGAAAATGGCTAGAGCGAACCTCTGGTTAATATTGAGCTGTGCACGTGAAGAGCATTGTCGCTTTTTACGATCCGGTGGAAAAATAAAAACGGCAATACCGAAGGAGACGCTGAAAAAAGAGCGTGACAACCAATAGGGTTCGTACCTGTTATATTAAAAGTTCACGACTCCGGACGGACGAGGAATAATAGTTATGTTATTTACTGAGTCATGACATAGGGGCTCTGAGGCAACATTTAAAGTTTCACACAAAATAGATGCTCCTTTTTGCACGAGAATTCGATTGTTCGTTTGCTCAGAAGGAAATCTATTGCACAAACATGTTCACCAAAATAATATGCGTCGCGTTCATTACTGTCGCGCTCGTTGAGGTAAGCGTTAATAGAATGGATCACAAATACGAATATAAGAAAAATTTATCTATTTTCAGGCGAGTCCAGTGAAGGTAGCAATTAAAGACGGGCACTCCGATTACTACGAAGTAAGAGTGATTCATCGGCAAGAAATGCGTTTAAATATTTGGAATGATTTTGAATTTTTGTTTTAAGCTGCATGGTATTCCTTCTGGGCGGAAGATAAATTATCAGGTTAGATACGATCTTGTGTCGGGTGATCCAACTGATGTAAAGGGGTATCATGTTGAAGACGGTCATGCTGTTTCATGGGTAAATACAAATATACATTAAAAAATATAAATAAAAAGACACACAGAAAATAAAACGTTTTGAAATTTAGTGGTCTAATTTGAAAGTTTGTGCACATGAATTGGTATATTTTATTTAAAATACTAATGTAATGTAAAATTAATTGACAGTATTACAAAAGTTTCAAAAGTTGTAACTTTTGAAACGCTACGAAAGTTGTGCTTAATAAAAGTTCTTTAGTTCTTTAATGCTCGGAACATTAAATTTTTTAATCTGTTTAATGATGCATTTTATCAAACGCACTATTATTATCATTATTATTATTACGAGAGCAAAATCTATATACGCAAATATGTATTTTTTTACCATTGTAAAATGATTGTTTGGATGCCTAGGAGAAAAAGCATGGGTCCAGCCATATCGTTCGGAAGTTCAGTAAGTCCGCCAAGGGCGTACTTCGTGAAGGCGTTCACAACTTAGGCAAGACGGTCGACTCTGTAGTAGGAATCGGCAAATCGGTTCTTCATGGTGTGAAAACGATACTCGACTCGAATGTTAAACTCGTCGCGTCAATCCCAAAAGTCGGATTAGACTCGCTCGGCGATTGGTTTAAGAAATAAGGATTCGCCGCCGTCTTCACTGGAATGGAAACGAATACGTCAACTGGAATTGTGCATCCGAAAAATTACGTCGTTCGTGTATCGATATTTTTGTGTGAGTGCGTAAATAAATGTATTTAAACGATATGAGCCATATGTGAGGAACGTAATTCTGGTGGAATTATTTTGAGGGGGTGTAGTAAGCAAATGGAATTAATTCTGCAAAAAGAACACCGGATTACGGGTAGACTTTTTTACAGCCCAACCTGTAATTTATAGATATATATTGATACAATTTGTATATATTGATAAAATCACAGGATTAATTTTCAAAAAAACGTTGTACAAGCACATTATCTCTTCTATTTTATTTCTAAGTATTGGCATCATTATTATCATTCCTATAATCAATATTCTAAGTTTCTATAAGGTCGTGGATAATTTTTCGAATTCTTTCCTTGCCGCGGAGCACGACGTACTATTTGATACATCCCTTAAAGATACAATAAATACTGCAGAAAATACGGTTTCTAGTGAAATGCCTTCATCTTCGTGCCATTCGCTAAATAGATAACCATCGAAGCACGTTTATTTGTCGTTCACATTCGGTCGGGCTGGTGTCCTCTCGACAATCCTGACGGTCAACGTTTCCACAGGCTTCAGCATAACGTCAGCTTTCAGTTTGATGTCCTGAATATTGACGAACTTGTCTTTCTTGAGAACGTAGCGACGCAGAACCGTCGCGAGAAGAACTTTCATGGCCATCATCGCGTACTTGAGTCCTGTAGAAATTCGATTAACTCGTTTTATCGTCTCGTTTGCGTGTAAAAATGATTTCACACAGGTCGCCAATAATCGGAAATGTAAGTACCTAGGCAATTTCGGGGCCCAGCACTGAACGGGATGTAGCAGTAGGGATGACGCTTTGCGACTTCTTCCGGAAGAAATCGATCGGGATCGAATTTCAAGGGATCGACCCAGTACTTTTCCCACCGATGCATCTTCATTATTCCCAGAACAGCTGAGCTTCCTTTAGGCAAAGTGTGATCACCTGCGATTTAAGATAGTGTAAATTATAATAAAAACTGCGATTATCACATCTTATTAAATGTATACATTAAATGTTATAGATTTATTTATCAATATTTTTCGCTGAAATCGAAACTATAATTATTCACCCAATTTAATGTCGTCAGTCATGTGGCGCACAAGTATCGGACCGACTGGGAAGAGCCTCATAGTCTCCTTAATGACTCTCTCCAAATATTCCATGCGACTGATGTCTTCATTCTTCACCGGGGTATTCGAAGATATTTCGTCGCCGTAGATCTCGCACAATTCCTGATACGCTTTTTCCTACAAGTCCGTTATACGTCAATCCAGATTTGTTTTATTCACAGAAATTAATCATTTATCTTACTAGGGTAATCACACGCGCTGGCGCGCGTGCCTGAAACATTTTTCGGCAAACCTCAGAAATCGTTTCGCGACCTCAGGAATATTTGTTTTCAAAATATCGACTTTTAATCCATCTCCCTTATATCGTAATGTACTAATTTACTTCATTAAAAAAAAAATCATCTTTGCGATATTCTTTTTGTCAGAAATCATAGATCCGATTCCGGATCGAAAATCGCCAAAATCAATCTCAGGAATATATATTTTTTCCAAAATATCGACTTTTAATCTATCCCTTATATCGTAATGTACTAAATTACTTCACTTGAAGAAAAAAAACATTTTTGCGACGTTCTTTTGTCAGAAATCATAGATCCGTTTCTGGGCCGAAAATCTCCAAAATCGACCTCATCATTTTTTTTCTTTTTTTTCAAAATTTTACCTATAATAGGCTAATCAATTTTGCGCTGCTGCGCTCTTATAAAGCTTTAAAAGGTTACGGGTCTCTGCCGCGCCTGTCCTCTTATGTCAAATTTGACACCAAATTGACTTTGTTTACAACGGACTTTTCTGGCAACCAATCACAGCTCGAATAGTGTGCTAACAATGCTTTCCGTTACTCGTGAACTTTTTAATTAAAAGAGGGATGATATAAATTATCATACACGTCATAAGATAAATTAGAAACTAAGTTTCCATGCGCTGTATTCTCTACAGTACCCGACACTTGGCGTTCGTTCGTTTTACTTACTTGAACCTCAGGAAAATTGGCGAGCATCATCATAACGAAACTGTTGACCGACGCGGTTGTGTCGTTTCCCTGTGCAAAATGAAATCAGTATTCCGCACAACAAATCGGCCGCGAGATTGAAGATGCGATTTCGCGGTGACAATTAATTTTCTCACCGCTATCATCATCGTGTCGACCTCCTCGCGAAGTTCCTCGTCCGTAAATTTCGCGCCGTCGTTTGACAGCTCCATCAGCAGATCCAAGAAAGCTTTTCTCGTCGTCGTCGTGCGCTCGGCTGTAAAATGATTCATAGCGCGTTGAAGCGTCCGGTTTTCGCCCGAGAATTTGCAGTCCTCGCGAGGCGCTCGCGAGCCGTAATTTATTCCGTAACGTACGTGCGGCGGTCGCGTTCTCCACGCGGGTGGCACTGTTGTAAGCGCTTTTCTTCTTTTGTATTACGTCGTTGGTTACACCGTGCAGATACTTCAGGCACTCGCGTTGATCCTTCCCGAGCTTCGTCATGTTGAAAATGAAATCCGGGTGCAACCAAATTTTGAACATCCTCGAAAAGACCACCTCGAACACTCTGACGAGGGGAAGAAAAAAAAAATAATTTGTTATAGCTTCGACGGAATCGTCTGTGACGAAATATGCAAATTCGTTTACCTCTTCGCCGCTTCGACGTATCGAGTGTCGTCCCCCGTTTGCGCTTTTACCGTGACGCCCATAGCCGTTTCTGGGAATACAGCGGAACGGAGATTGAATACAAAGGACATGGGAGGGTTTTTCCGAATTCAGCGAGCGAAACGCTATCGTCATTCGTCGAACGATATAATAAAACCCACCGTATTTTTCGCTTTAAATTCGCGGTTATGCTAATAAGTCAAGAAGTAATGTAAGAAAAAATAAAAACAATGACTAAGAATACGTAGAACCGTCGAATATATTTTTTTAATAACTTGACAAGCGTTTTTATCCTTAGGAAATCGATAAATAGTAATTTAAAAAAAGAAAAATGTTGCATGTTTATGGAAAAATGTTTGCTTATAATTTTAATATATAAACAGGAACACTCAGCTCAGTGAGGATAAAAACTACAATCCCTAATTCGTTGCTAACGAATTAACGTATTAAAACAATAATTAACAATAATTAATAAAAAATTAATCCATTAGTAATTAACAATTGAACCAATAATTCGTTAATTCGTTGTAACCGATCAACGCTATAAACGAAATTCTGTCGAAAAAATTAATTTCTGTCTCACCGCATATAATATCCAAGGTGCACAGGGACACGTAGTGAAATATGTCGAATTCGCCCTTGTTCAATTCCTTCGACATCTGCGTCGTCATGACTTCCGATTGTTCGGCGAAAATATCGACGAACGAGTCGAGTACCCGTTGATTGAAAGTCGGCATTATCAATCTCCGATGAATTCGCCACTTGGCGGCTGCGAGAGAGGAAGGAAAATGTATCGCCGTGGGAACGCGCATCGTAGATCAATTTAAGCGGTGGACCGGGGGGCAATTTCCTTTGGTGAAAAACGACCATCGGCCCCCCCTCCACCAAATTGTCAAATACTTTATTTCCCCGAGCTTTTCCGTACGGTCAACATATATCAAATAAATGCGAAACGTGTATCGCCGCGATAATCAGAACAGCGAGGATTACGCAAATGACGGGGGGAAAGAGGTGGCGGCGCCGCGGACTGGCCCCCCCGGCTCTTTGATGCGTAGCACGTACGTACATATAATAAACGACCGACGCTTCTGCCAGGGATAATTGACCGTCTTGTAACTGAGGCACGTTTCTCTGTACTTAGAGGGAACTCACCTGGAGCCGTAAATAATCCTGTTCCCAGCCAAGGACGAACGAACTTGTATAGGTCCTCCTTCTCGATGGCTCTGGGACTGAACAGAATGGTCTGAAAAAAGACAACTAAGGTCAATACATAAATGAAGTTCAATTAAGGTAGTCCCCCTGCTTGCGTTCAATTTCGCATAAATTCGAGAAAATTGAGAGAGAATTGCAAGCACTTCTCGATGGTCTATAAATCTGAAAAAATTCATGCACATTAAAGGTACTGAAAAGATTAATTTGGCATAATAATAATTCTAAAATGTTATTAACAAATTGATGAAAAAAAAAATTGTTTAACAAATATTTCGGTGACCCAAGTTTTTTTTTCGATGAAAATGATTCTTTCATGTTTCTGAATACGTATGAATTTTTTCCGATTTGTAAGTAATCTTTGAATTTTGGAATTTTCCATATAAAAAAACACCAAAATTCAAAGATTACTTAAAAATCTGAAAAAATTCGTGCGTATTCAGAAATATGAAAGAATCATTTTCATCGAAAAAAAAACTTGGGTCACCGAAATATTTGTTAAACAATTTTTTTTTTCATCAATTTGTTAATAACATTTTAGAATTATTATTATGCCAAATTAATCTTTTCAGTACCTTTAATGTGCATGAATTTTTTCAGATTTTTAGACCACCGAGAAGTGCTTGCAATTCTCTCTCAATTTTCTCGAATTTATGCGAAATTGAACGCAAGCAGGGCGACTACCTTAATTGTAATAAAATCGACGATTTCCTCGTTGATTGCCAGAAATAAATTTAATTTCAAAAGGGCGGTAACTATAATTGTTAGGACTTGATATGCGATTGAAATAACATTAATTGAGGTATAATTAAAAACATCCTCGTTGACAGGCAGGCAAATTTCAACTCGAAAGCGCGGAAAATAATTGTTACAGTTTGATACGAGATTGAAACAATAGTTAAAAATTTGGTAGCGAATATTTGATTGTTCTTAAAGTATTCTTGAAACGAAAAATTATTAACAACTTCCTCGTTGACAGACAGACAAATTTCAACTCGAAAGCTCGGAAACTAATTGTTACAGTTTGATACGAGATTGAAACAATAATAAAAATTTTGGAAGCGAATATTTTATTGTTCTTAAAGTATTCTTGCAACGAAAGTGGACCAGGTTCGTTAAAAATGACTAATTGCGGTGATTGGTAAATTATTAATAACGGTGCTCTCTGCCTTGAAACTGCGCAATTGAGATAAAAATCAGAAAGTCAAAAGTGCGATGTGAAGAAACGAAAAGGCGAGAATGCAACTGCACATGTTTGGCTTCGCGGCTAAAAGTAGAACGGCTTCGAATTTAACCACTTCACCCCACTGGGCCATTACGAGCGCAAAGATTTTATCGCGTTGACAAGGATTTATCTTGATTGTTTCAAACCGTGGCCGATGAAAAGTAAATATTTTGAAAAAATTCATTGTTCAAGGGTCAAGTGTTGATGCCGAAAGACGCCTTGGATTACATCATAGCCGATGAATTTGGCTTGAGCCCCGACTCTGCGTATCCGTAGAAGCTTGACGTATGAGGAAACTATTGATTTCGAAAATAATGTCCCGTTACTGACAAATTTGTGTAAACAAAAACGGGTGGAAGATAAAATCGCGAACGATTAGGAGTTTTATTGATTTTTTTTACTTATAATAAAAACTAACTTTATAAAACTTCAGGCCATATTTGTTTTCGATACACCACTATTAAAATAAGTCACAAAATTAAATCTGGCACGTTGCTTAAACTTCGTTACGACTCGACCAAAATCTAAAACCAACTGTAAACATTGTATATATTTGAAATATTTGTAATGGTGACGACGGTTTGAGGCTACATTTAGACGGCTTAAAAAAATTGAATAGATTCCTGTCAATCTCGAACTGTGCAATTATGATAATCTTAATTTAAAAAAAGATAAATGTTGAAATTACCAAAAAATAACGCTGTATGGAAGTTGTTTTTTACAACAAAGAAAATATAAATAAACGAACAAACAGTTCTTTGTTTTAGCTGTTTAGAAACTTACTTTAACTTTTTTTTTTCAATAAATCATCGTGCCTGCAATATTTTTTTGCCAATTTGCCAGTCGTCTTTACGGCTAACACAACTAATTACAATCGATCGCATTACAGCGGTTTGAATAATCTAATACAGACATTTGAAATAGGGTTGATCGAAGGGTTGATTTTAAGAGAAACACGGAGTAATCCACCGTATAATATTCATACCTTCATATCGAAGTATACATACCTTCACCTCCTCGGCGTCGTAGACTCCAAAGAAGAGTCGGCTGCCGAGCCAAACTCTGAAGGGCGAAGGATAGGAATCCAGCAGACTCATGATTTTGCTCAGAATAGCTAAATTTCGTGCAATTAATTATTAGTTCTTTTCTTCGTTACTTGCAGTCGACGGTACAAATTAATTCACATCTTCGTTCATTACTCACCCGACGTGTCGCCTACGAAAAAATGCGCGTTACCGAGAACCGGAAGTACCGGTGGGCCTGTGAATTTAGCTGCTTCGCGATACAAACGCAGCCTCTTTATGTGGTACACGATCAGCGCGATAATTCCACAAATGCCAGTAGTAACGAGCATCGCTCCAGTGAGAGACAACGCCATTTTTTATTCCAAGGGATGACACCGATTCGAGGGATGATTTTGCCTACGAATTTCACTGGTACGCGGCCACAGGACACACCGGAGCGAAATCGCACTTCCGCCGCGATAGGTGCACGAAGAACAATTCGCCAACGAAGACTGTCATCAACCCGTTAACAGTCTGGAAATCGCCAGCCGGTCCCCACTGCTTGTATTTAACTCGCACAGCGCCAACCGAATATAAAAGCAACTGACGCGATATAAAAAAGACCGGGTGTTGGGTCTATGCGAATGGAGAGGAAAGTCAATGCGAATGCGAGATAAACTTCTTGCATTGGTTGACGCCACTGCTGTCCCTCGCGTGTTCAACAAACCCAACAATTTGCATGATCCTTGCGATGCAGCTATGCACATTAATTTTCTTTTTGTATTTGTAAATGTTTTCAGTTTTATCTGATATCTGATATCACGATTAGGAATTCTGTGTTTAATTCCATTTTTCGCAAAACTGTCATGTTGAGACGGGCAAACAATATTTCTTCAGCTTCGGTGTTTCGTTTGACTGGGAAATAATTTATTTCTTATTTATCACATACGCTTTGTGACGTTTTTTACGTTTTCACAATTACTCGGAGGCATCATTTGTACAAGAGTTTACATTTTTTTTTCGTAAAAATTGGCGCACATTGGCCTTTCATCATTTCCCTTGCATAAGACTAAGTGTAAGAATCGGTTTAAGAGTGGCTCAGATAAACTATATACATTAATACGTATATACATACACGATATAAATAGTAACAGGGTACAAAAGATATATATATAAAATTGCGGTTGCTTACGACTGAGCCACCGGTAATTGAAAAATTGATAGACGATAAAAAAACTGCTCGCGCTTCCGCGAAGACTAAAGCAATTACAGTGTAATGATAAATTTACATATGAGTTACAGTTAATAATTTTTTGACTTCGTAATCGATTGACGCGGTTGGTGAATTAGATTCAACGGATGAGACGAGCGTTGTGCGTGTATGGTCCATCCTCCGGCTCGTTTTCCGAATGATCAGAGCTCATTAGCTCCAGAGTTTTTCGTCCCGAGCTATTCGACTTCCGAGAGAATTAATTTTTTCGCGTTAGCTATTTAACTCCATCGCTGACGATACACGTACCACGTGAATGCGAAAAAAGTGTAATAACGTAATTACGTGTTACCGATAATTATTGCGTTACCTTTTTCGTGTGAACGTTTGTCAGAGGATTTGTGTATTCGTGCGCATCCGCTGGCAGAACAGGCACGACGAAGTCGCTCATCGGTCCACTGACTGCTCTTCCGAACGATGGATTTTGGAAGTGAATACTGTAATGTAATCGCTTCATTTATATTCGGCCCGAAATACGCTCAAGAACGTTTTGTTAAAAAAACAAAAAATCTACTGATCACGGTTGATATTTCAAAACCAAGAAATTGTACTTTCTCCAAACAAAGTTGTTCTATTACAGTATTTTATAACACCGGTGAATGAATATTGCCACGTTGGACAGTAAATGATGAAAAAGTTGTTCAATTAAGAATAAATATGATGAATATTGTCGGGAAGACAAAATTCAAAGAAATCTATCTCGACGACGATTAAATAAAAAAAAGTTGTTACGATGACGTGGGAGTAAAATTCGCGAAGAAGTGACCAAAAATGTAGTCGCACGGTGCCTCACCTGAGATCATGCTTGCTACGAATGTCGAATTTCTTCTTTTGGTAATAATAGTAAGCCGAGAGCACGGCGATTCCCAGAGCGACGGTTATGACAATACCGGTAAACAGTCCGCCCTCCTGACGAGAGCCGCTTTTCTTCAGCCCGAGCATGGTCGACTCGAATTTAAGGGGGCTGGTGCCGTTGACCTCCTTTCCGCACGTAGCGTTCGCCGCGGTCGGCAAGCCATTCGGACAGATACACGCAAACGTGTCGTTGCTCAGTACGCACATGTAGTCGCACTCGTGATTCTGGCAGACGTTTTTCACTGCGAAAGGAGAGAAAAAAAAAAGTGAAGAAATTTCGTGACAAGCATAAAACTCGGTCTCGTTACAACGGCCGGACGACGATAGCGAAAGCTATTTACTACCCACGTTGGCCCGTGGCGCTCGCGCGTTGCGTAAATATTTACTTTCGCGTTCATGCTCCGAATTGAAATAATAATTTGCGCACAGGAGTTCGCGACTCACCGGTCGGCTGCCGCGATTTGTGCGATACAACGAACAATTTGTCCACGCTCGACGACTTCACGTCGATGTCCTCGCAGATCTTGTCGCCGTGGAGGCCGCATTTCTTCAGTATCCCGGAAGTGCCCATGAGCCAGTAAACCGAATCCTCGAAGATGTTTATTCCCAGTGGTTGATAGACCTTGAAGAAAATGAGGCTCAGAGTTGCGACCGTGAATCCTTTTGCCAAGGGGCTCGTCGAGTCAGGTTGGAATCTACGATACTTTACGCTAAGTACAGTAGGATACTTTACAGTATCTGCTTCGTCTGTTTTCGAAGACGAAACCCCTTTCCACATAACTCATATTTACCCATATTTTTAGCTATACGTTCTCACGGAAATTTAGGTCAGTGCAATGAATGCCAAACATGTATGTGAAGTATACATTTTAACATGAAGATTTTTGGGTACAAATATATGTTGCATATAAATATTTTGAAGATGAATCAAATATTTGCTACTAGAAAATAACAAATTTTTTAATTACCGTAGATATTAAGTCAAAAGCAAAATTTTGTATTCTAATCAGTGTCCTTGGCCAAGTATGTATGTTTATTTCAACAATATTTTTTGTTGGATAAAAATTCAAGCTCACTTGATTCTTCAGGAATATCTCTCGATTTTTTCCATCGAGGTCCGAGCGCTCGATTACTTGAAGAAGGGCGTCGGCCCAGTAGAGACGCGACCTCGTGTGATCAATCGTGATTCCGCTGACTACACCGAGCTTCTCGTGAACAATGTTGACCTGATTAGAACCGCTCATGTCGGTTCGATAAATTTCGCCGTCGGGATCTTCGAATGCCTCGAAATTTGTCTGACTCCAGAACAGCCAACTGGTGTATTGGGAAGATAAGGAAAAGGGATGAATATTTTTCGCACCGAAAGCTGAGGAATCGATTGAAAAAAAAAAGAAAGAATACAAACCCGTTTATGGGGTCAACGGCGATTGCCATCGGCTTGGCTGAACCCTCGATCTTGACGACAGTCGCACACTTTTGCTCCTCCAAACTGCAGGTTTTGATGGACGAAGGCTTTTCGCCGTCGTAGAAGTAAACGTTGTCCGTTATCCAGTCGATGGCCAATATTCCGGGCCGGCCAAGGCCGCTCACCAATTTAAATTCGTTTGTTCGCATATTCAGTCGGTTTACGGTGCCAAGTAATTCTGAAACGAAAACGACGTATAATTTCGTTGGCACAAGCCAAGTAAAGCCTATTTAAATTCTACGCAGTAATAAAACTGTAATTTTCAGATTTATATTGAAAAAAAAACTCACAGACCTCCCCAAACTAGGAAAAATTGTATAATCCCCACCAACTTTGTTGTATTAGGTCAAAATTCAACTAAGAATTTTTTACTGAAACCCGTCAGAATAAATAATAATATATCATGTCCAAAAAATTCACCACTGGTCCAATAAAGCGTCTCCTGCGGCATATTGATGTCAAGTCCAGTGACATCGACGCTCGGCTGACGATGAATGACTTCGATGGAGCTGAGACTCGCCGAAATTCTTCGGATGTCCGACTTCTTAGCGGTTATTATCTCCATCGGTTCGCCTGCATTAAAGAAAATTAAAGTTTTCATATTGCCCCAACGTCGATGGTAATTCGTTGGCGTAACAAGCGGAACATTTCGAACCGGTGACTTTGCAGGATATCCTGTTGCTCCTCAAGACATAATTCTCGTAGCACCTGCACTCGAAGGAACCGGGCTGGTTTATGCAAAGTTGCGTACAAATGCCTTGCTCGCACTCGTCGATATCCCGACACGATTTGCCATCGTTATCCAGGGTGAATCCCTCCTGGCACAGGCAAAGCGGTCCCGAGGGTGTCTTCTGGCAAACTTGCTCGCAGGGATTGATGCTATCGCACGAACCCGCTGCGAATGGGAAGGTCGGAAAAAATTATTCGACTCCTCTGAACTAACGTCGTTTAGGAGTCAGATGAAAGAAGAAAAGAGGGAATTAAAAAGAAAGAAATTGTAAGAGGAAACGAAGAAGTGTAGAAAAAAAAAGAAAAGAGGAAATTAAAAAAGAAAAAGAAGTTGAAAGAGGAAACGAGGAACTATGAAAAAAAAGGAAAGGAGGAATAACGAAAAGAGTAGGAAGAGGAACGAAAGGACGAAAAAAAAATACGGAATTGAAAAAGGAAATCGTGACTCACGGCATTTCCCATCCTCGTCGGTGCCGTCGAAACAGTCGCGTTTGCCGTCGCACACTTTTTCGTAAGGCAAACACGTGCCGATCGTACATTTGAATTGTTTGCAGTCCTCGGACTTGGCCTCCGTAGTTGTGTAATTTCCGAGGCTCCGCGCCTCGCAGTTCTTCTCGTCGGACATGTCCCCGCAATCGTCCCAGTGATCGCACCGCCAGGAGCGCGGTATGCACTTTTTGTTTTCGCACGCAAACTCGCTCGACTCGCACTGGGCGCAGTGATGCTCGTCGTCGTTCTTCGGACAATCCTGCTCACCGTTGCATCTGGCAAATAATTAGGGCTCGCAATTACAACATTTATATATTAAATGTGAAATGTGATATAACATTTCCGTGCATGCATCTTTGGCGCAACAGCGTTAGTAATTTTAAGAAAATCTAAAATCAAGATATTCTCATATTATACGCAGGCTTCAAATACAGGAATATTGGCTTGATATAGAAAAGCAAAAAAACAGCAATTAATGCACAGGCAATCTTTCCATTTGATGAAAACAATTTAAAAAATCTATTGCTTCAATATTTGAGTGGTGAGAATATTTTTCTTTGAAAACTTTTGAAGATTACATCACAGATGCACATTTGTTAATATATATTTTTTAATTCTCCCAGTGCGCAGAATTGATTTTCTCGTCGGTTCGAGAGCGGAACTTTACCTCAACTTGAGAGAAATGCACTTTTCGGTCCCGTGACACTTGTACTCGTTGAGCGTGCAGCCACCGGCGCCGCCGGCCGCCTTCTCGTTGCAATTTTTCTCGTCGCTGTTGTCGCCGCAGTCGTCAGCCTTGTCGCAAACAAGAGATTGACCCAGGCAACGCTTGTTCGCGCATTGGAACATATCCGCGGGGCAACTGGAGACTTTGCACTTTTCGTTATCCTCGTCGGAGCTGTCGTCGCAGTCGATTTCCCCGTCGCACTCCCAGCTCTTGGGAATGCAAGTGCCCGAGGAGCAGCGAAAGCTGCTATCGTCGCAGATGTGTCTTCGGCAATTGGTCTCGTCGGTGAAGTCTTGGCAGTCGTTGCGGCCGTCACAGACGAGAAACTTGGAGATGCATGGACCATCCCAACACTGGAACTCATCTGCAATTCATTCGCAGCGGCGAAATTAAGCCGGCTTACTTTTCTTACGGAACCAAGGAATAAAAAATAAAAAATCGCTGGAATAAATTTACCATCCTTGCAAGTGTTCTTGTCGCAGTTCGCCTCGTCCGACTGATCCGCGCAGTCGAAGTAGGAATTACAACGATTTTTCGTGTCTATGCACTGGCCGTTTTTGCACATAAATTCACCGATTCCGCAGGTCTTTATGTGATCGCACTTTTCCTCGTCCTCGCCCTTTGGACAGTCGGTTATTCCGTTGCATCTGTAGACATGAAGAATCATATGGTTTTTGGTATTAATTTTCGAGTAATGGAGCTAACAATACCAAGGTAATATAATTTTCTCATTTAATTGTACAAAGAAACAAGATCGTATGAAAATTTCTATGCGTATATAAATTTTCATACGATTTTCTTCCGATGTGAATTCTGATGTGATCCTATCGATCCTGATGTGAAAAAAGCCAAACCCAAATGCGGCTGTACAGAAAATACAGTATTTATATCTGCGACCCGGGAATTTTCTTACATGACCTAAATAGTTCTTTCTTACATGACCTAAACAATTTCTCCCATAATTATTTTTCAGCGACGAATGAAAGTGAAAACGCAATTTTGTGTCTGAAATCTTCGAATCCCTTGATATTTCCACCTTCCGCTATACCTCCATCCACGAATTTGCTCTTTTCTGATTTGACATCGGAAAAAAATCGTATAAAAATTGCTATGCGCATAGAATTCTTTGCGTGATTTTCTTTCAATGTGAATTCTGCTGTTATCCTATCGATTCCAATGTGAAAAAAAAACCCAAACCCGAATGCGGCTGTAGAAAAAATACAAGTTTTCTATCTGCTGCCCGGGAATTTTTTTAAACGACACAAAAATTATTTTCTACCTTCGAATAAAAATAAAAACGCAATTTTGTGTCTGAAATCGACGTCTGAATTGTGTCAGAAACCCTTGAAGAAATTGTATCTGAAACTCTTGATAGTTCCACCATCCGCAATATCTCCACCCGCGAATTCGCTCGCTTCCCCGTAAAAAAAAATCAAAATTCACCTTCTCATTTTGCTGATACACGCGTTGCTCTCCGCGCACCGGATCTCGTCGTCCTTGCAGGCGGTCTGCATGCTGCAAGTTCGTTTGTCCTGATTGAGCACCATGCCCGTGGGGCAGGCGCAGACGTGGTGCTGGGTGACGGCGACGAGACAAACGTGCGAGCAGCCGCCGTTGTTAACGCGGCACTTGTGCTGCGTGCCGGCGTAGACGCCGCGCATGGTCGTGAGATCCATGGATTCGGAGTCGTCGTTGACATTAATACTGGCGCTCTTGATGCCGCGAATTTTCCGCAGTTTGTCGGACCACTGGATCTTCTTGGATTTCTTGAGAGTCCAGAAGACGTACCGGTCGAGTATGGCGATGCTCACAGGTTCCTCGAGCCCCGAGTGCAGCAGGTTGCGATTCGCGCCCAGAACGGAAACGCACTCGATCCTGCCGGTTCCCTCGTCGGCCCAAAAGACACGCTCCGTCTCCTTGTCGTAGGCCAGCGAGATCTTCGGTCCCCGAAGATCCTCGACGATGTGTTCCCTCGGGTCGGCGCTGTTCATCTGCAGTTTGTCGATGTGGAAAATCTCCTTCGACCTGAACACGACGTACATGATTCCGTGCTCGGGAATAAGAAGAATATCCCGGGGCTCCTCCATAAAATGCAAAACCGTCTTGTGTCCGGATTCCAGACTGTGGATCTCGATCGCGTGACGCTGAACGTCCGACCAGTAGAGGTTGTTGCCGTAGTAGTCGAAGTCCATCCCGCCGATGTACTCGTTGTTGATGCTCATTATCTCGCTGATCTTGTCGTTACCGGGATTGAAGCGAAATATCGAGTTGGTGAGCTGATCGCTGGCGATCACCGTTCCGGTTATCGAGTCGTACGTCACGTGGGTGATCCGCTGAAGCGTCTGACTTCCGGTGATCTTCGGCCTGCCCAAGATCTCGTGGTAATAGTCGATGAAGCTTTTGCCAGCGGCGATTATCAGGTGCTCCCGTTTCTTCAACGATTTGCAGCTGTGACGATCGGCGCCGAGCTCCTTGTCCATGGGACAGGCGCAGGAGTAAGTTCGGTTCGCCGCGAGGAGACAGAGGTGCGAGCAGGGCTGGGTGTTGCAGGGATTCGGCATCTTCGGCTTGAGCACCGAGTGATAGATGTGGATGCCGTAGATGATATCGAACTCGCGGAGAAGGGTGGAGCGATTTTTTCCCGTGTACTTGTCCGCCGACTGGATGCTCTTCGTCTCCCAGTCGCTCCAGTACAATTTGTTCTCGAAGATCGCTATGGAATAGGGATGAGTCGCTGTGGTGCGCAACACACGACGGCGATCGGTGCCGTCCAGACGAACCGACTCGATGGTCTCGAGCTTCGCGTCCACCCAGTACAAACGTCTGTTCGGGTAGTCGATCGCCAGACCGTTTGGCCAGGCCACGTTCTCCGATACCAGGGGCCTTCGACCTCGACCGTCCATTCCCGCCACCGATATGTGAGGCCTCAAGCCGAAGTCGCTCCAGAACATCTCGCCCTTCGTGGGATACAGGGCCAAACCTCGGGGCATGTCCACCGACTCGTTGATCACCACCGTGCACAGGGAACCGTCGTTCTTGCAGACTCCTATGTGCTTCCACACGCTGTCCGTGAAGTAGATGTTGCCGGTTATCCAGTCGACCGCGATTTCTTCCGGCAAGCCGAGACCTTTGAGGAAAAGTGAGCGACGTTATTTTTTTAAAGCCGTGTTTCTTGTTTGAGGGCAATTTTTTTTTTGGTGATTCGTAAGAAAATAGAACACATGTGAAATTTCGTGCGCTCGAGCATTTTCGAAGATCTTCGGCTTTTTTTTTCTTTTTATTGTAAAATTTTTAATGGTCACGACGAACCGATATTTCTTACACGCGGAAACGATGACGTTGTTTTTAAGCCGTGTTTCTCGTTTGAGGGCAAAAAAGTTTCGTAATTCGAATCTTTTTTGTTTCGAAAGTTTCATTTGCGAAGATCTTCGTGTTTTTTTTTATGTAAAATTTGTTTAATCGTCACGACGAACCGATATTTCTTACACACGGAAACGACAACTTTTTTTTAAAGCCGTGTTTCTCGTTTAAGGACAAATTGTTTTCGCAATTCGTAAGAAAATAGAATACACGTGATATTTCGTGCGCTCGGGCATTTGCGAAGATTTTAGTGTTTTTTTTTACTGTAAAATTTATTTAATCGTCGCGACGAACTGATATTTCTTACGCGCGGAAACGATGACATTTTTTTAAAGTCGTGTTCCTCGTTTGAGGGCAAAAAAATTTCGTAATTCGCAAGAACATAGAACACATGTGAAATATCGTGCGTTTGGGCATTTGCGAAGATCATTGTTTTTTTTACTGTAAAATTTGTTTAATTGTCACGACGGAGAAATATTCCTTACCCGCGGAAACGATGACTTCAGGTTTGGTGCCGTCCTCGCGACTCCGGAAAATAGCTTCGTTTCCCAACTTGATGTCTGACCAGTAGATGTAATTCACGTCCAACGAGACGGCAACGACGTGTTGCAAATTCTGGGCGATAGGGAAATATACCTCGCTCTCCAGGTAAAACCCACGGATCTCTTTCTTCGAGGAGAATATCATTAACGCTTCGCCGCCTGCGGAAGTCAATGAGGAACTTAGAGCACTGGCGAGAAAGTGTCGGTGATTCAAAAGCCATTCGCTTGCGTGCTGACAAAAAAATGTGATGCAATTTCAGCTTTACTACCAATTAATAGTTTTAAATCTGTACGAAATTTCGAAAAATTGAGATGTCAGTATCAAAGTTTTATTCGTAATGCAAATAAAACTTGTAACCAATGTTGTAGCTTACGAGACGAAAATCTCTTAATTTTATGTATTTTTGCGAACGAGAAATGAAAATACAAAATACTGCATTTTTTTTTTAACGCCGGCAAATCGTTTTTGGATCAACAGCTGTAAAAGAAGTGGATATTTACCCTCCACCTTGCAGGTCTTCTTGTCGTCCTGCAACTCGTAACCGACCTCGCAAATGCAGTTATACGAGCCAGCGACATTGATGCAACGTTGATCGCACAACTCGGGATTCTCTGCGCACTCGTTGATGTCTAAAACGTATTATACACGTTATACGTATGTAAAAAGGATTTGATACATTGAATTCTACAAAAACTGTGTTGTACCTTTGCAGGTTTGATTGTTCATCAATCTGTGGCCGACTGGGCAGGAGCACGATGGTCCCCTGGGAGTTTTGTTGCACGTGTGGCTGCATTGAAGACCCTTTTTGCACACCTCCTCGGCTACGAAATCGACGCAGAGCATATAAGAAATGCATTTTCGTTAATGAACAATTTCCTTTCAGATATTGCAGCCATTGGCATTAAATGTATTTTAATTGTGTTTTCCTGAAACTCACCGATTTTGCAATTCGCCTCGTGCTCGTCCGAACCATCGCCGCAGTCGTTTTTGCCGTCGCACGTTTTGTTCAAGGCCATACAACGTCCATTGTTGCAGAGGAAGCGACCGATTTGATTGTTGCATTGTTCCGATGGTATCGTGCGATTGCCTGAACAAATAAGAGTCTCGCGTGAAATTGGACATACCGGTCTCAATGATATTTGCGTCTCGACGAACGCGTGCTTACCGCAATTAATTTCATCGCTCAAATCGCCGCAGTCGTCGACACCGTCGCACACCCACTCGTTCTTCACGCAGTATCCGTTTTTGCAACGGAATTCGTTGCAAGTTTTCTGATACGAGGGGAAGACATTTGAAATGTAGTTTTGGAAATTCATCATTTACTTCCTTTCCTCGGTTTTAACGAAATAGCAAATTGGAGCACAATAAAAATCGAGGAGGTCATGCAGAGTCCAGTGTTATAAGTCCCCAATACTTTGCGAATTAAAGTTTACACAATAGTTTATTTTCTAGTTTCGATTTTATAACCATGACCCGGTGCGATCATAAAATTGTACGTGAACTTTTGAATAGCCGTAAGTAAAAACTATTATTTTCTATTAAATTTTTTGAGAAATTGTGAAAAAAATGGATAAGTGCAGACCTCCATTATTTTCGCAATGCATTAACAATATTTCTTCATTTTTTCAATAAAATTACTATGAAGTTTTATGGGAACTTAATATTTCCTGAATCTATTTAAAAGTTTACACATTGCATTATAATCATTACGAGTTATTATTATAAAAATGTAATTACAAACCCAATCGTACCTTCGATTTTATTTCTATAAAAATCGGGGTTGTACATTTTATTTCTATAAAATTTACAACTCTAATGCAGACTACTCAAAAAGAGGTGCGAATAATACCGAATATTCTGAATGGAATTAAAATATACGTACATTTTTCGTGCAACCAATGTACTCGTCGCTTCCGTCGGGACAGTCGTTCTGTCTGTCGCAAAAGGCTTCGAGGGGTACACAGTAGTTGTCCGTGCATTTGAATTGGTCCGGGAGGCACTCGGTGTTGACATGTTCGACCTAAACAAATCAGAGGGCGACGAATGAGCCGAGTGCTATTGTCAAACCAGAGTCAACAGCTTCGTCGATAATCACCGGATTACTGAAACAATCCATTTCGTCGGTGTTGTCGCCGCAATCATCATCGCCGTCGCATACAAAAAACATTGACAAACATCGGCCATTCCCGCATCTCAGCCAATCCGGTTTTTGGCAAAAGTGGTCTTTGTCTGCAACAAATGGTTAAATTAATTGTGGGTAACAAGTGAAAATAATCAAATTAGTTGCGGGTAACAAGTGAAAATAATCAAATTATTTGCGGATGAAAAGTGAAAATAGTCAAACTAATTGCGGATAAAATGTGAAAATAGTGAAATTGATTGCGAATGAAAAGTCAAAATAGTCAAAGCAATTGTGAATAAAATGTGACAATGGTGAAATTAATTGCGGATGAAAAGTGAAAATAGTCAAAATAATTGCGGATAAAATGTGAAAATAGTGAAATTGATTGCAAATGAAAAGTCAAAATAGTCAAAATAATTGTGAATAAAATGTGACAATGATAAAATTGATTGCGAATGAAAAGTGAAAATAAGCAAATTAATTACGAACGAAAAGTTTAAATAGTCAAATTAATTGCGGAGGTAAAGTGAAGATAACTTTGACGAAAAAAATATATAGCATCCCATGGACAAGTTATAATTCGTTTACCTTCGGGTGGCGCGCCGCCGGCTACCAGCAGCGACGAGCATATCAAAAACGAGTAGCGCAGCAGCGTCATCTGAAAGAAAAAATGAATGTATGCAAAAAATTAGAGACTGCAATTTCAGCAACGGTCGCCACGCGTCGTATACGCGATATAATTATAGCCGCACGATGTAGAATTATTTGTCGTGGATGCGAGTCGCGCGAATTATCATTGCACTCGATTGTACGCACCCACGAAGCGCGTAAAATCGTGACGGTTTAATGGGTCGACGACATCGCGCACGTCCTACGATTTCGTTCGAGCTTATTATCGCAAAACCCACGCGAAAATGCACATCTGTTGAGCGTATTTCTTCCCATTCAATGCAACAGCTTCCGACGAAAGATTCGCTACTATCTTAACCGGATATACGACAATATAACAGATGAATTTAATGGTAATTAAAGAAATTTGAAAAAAAAAAAAAAAAAAAAAAAAAAAAAAAAAAATACCTATAGTACAAATTTTATGCGCGAAAAATATTTGATGTAGCACGTTGGAAAGTTCATAGAATATGCCAATAAAACGTTGTTGGACGAATGATCAATTAATGTTTAAATATAGTGTGTACAATTTTTGAAAAATAATTCATGAATTATAATTGCGGATTAAAAAGGCGACGTTTGTGGTGAAGATATTTATTTATTTATTATTATATCGATTAACAAGACTTGCCTCAAGTGACGATGAGCGATCGGCGGGAGACAATCCTCTTCGGTGACCAGCAGCCTCGGAAGTGAAGAGAATATGAGCCGCGTGTAACACGTCTGCGAAACGTAACGACGCGACTACGACTACTATTTGAACTGTCTTTGTCTCGGTTCGGTACGCGGGTCTTGACGATCTGTAAATAAAGTCCCGACAGACTAACCGTCGACCCGTCAGATGTAAACAAATACTTTGGCCGGTTTGTCCTGCGTGGAATTGTGTGGATGATGCCTGCGGAGTTTCTAACTGCGAAATTCCCGCACATCATTTGTAGCGACAAATATGTATGAGCATTTTTTTTTTTAATAATTTATTCTCACTCGCGATTTTACGGTAAAAAAAGTCGCAGTAAAATTTACCCGCGCCTATTGCAAAAGTCTGATATTTCTCTCACATTTGTTTCATTATAATCAAACCGAATAAATATAGTTAAACAATTTTCTCGAGGTGAAAATCAAATTAATTCTTCACTTTCACAGTGCTCAAAATACTTTATGTCTGGAGACAAAATGTAAAAAGAAGCCTGCATTGATGTCTGTGTATGAGTAAGACTGGCTTGCAAAATTGAAACCTGTGTAACATAAGAACGACTTTATAATAGAGCTGGCAATTGGCACACAAGTAGACCAGTTACGCTCCTTAACTTTTTATAACGCACACAATAAGGTGGCTATTCGAGCCGAGTGAGTCAAATCAGCCTTGCAAAAAAAAAAAAAAAAAAAAAAAGTGAATGACAAAAACGCGTATTTAGTATTATTAGTGTAATTTTTTTAGAGATGTGAAGAAATGCCTTTTTTTAAACACAAAAACATTCTTTGATTCTTCACAGAGTTGCAAAATAGCGAATTGAAAAAATGGTAAAAAATCGTATCTTCAAAAATGCGGCGCCATGTTTCTACTTGAACAATGAAGAATAAAAGGAGGAAGTTTGCAAGTTAGAGGAGTTTCTCTAGCTATTAAGTAGTTACATGCTAAAAAAAAATTATAAGTAATTTAGTGATTTATAATTTTTTGGAGCAAAAATGAAAAAATATTATGTTTCAGTTAAATAATAATGTCTCGAATATATCTTTTTTCGCGCTGTTGAAGAATAACCATCTTTCAGACGGCAGACGAACGGAACTTCTGGGAACTTTGTACATATGATTTTTATCAAATTGTAAAAAAATCGTATCTTAAAAAAAATGGCGCCATGTTTCTACTTGAACAATGAAGAATAAAAGGAGGAAATTTGCAAGCGGAGTTTCTGTAGCTATTAAGTAGTTACATGCTCGAAAAAATTATAGATAATTAAGTGATTTATTATTTTTTGGCGTAAAAACGAAAAAATATTGTGTTACAATTAAATATGTATGTAAAATAATACGACTCTACCTCGATGTATCTTTCTTCACGCTGTTGAAGAATAACCATCTTTCAGACGAGAGGCGAACGGAAATTGTCGCTGAAGCCTGTACAAATGATTTTTGTCGAGTCGTTTTGGGTATTTCGTCGAGAAGACCCCGAAGTTTTGTCCACAGATTTATTTACCTGGTTTATTCCGTTATTCCGTTCAGTATTTTCGTACAATGCGTTTTCTCGCACCACTTGGCGTTATAATAACTGACGATATTGCCTAATTCGCGCATCGTCGACTTACGTTTTTCCTCGCAATACGCCGCTACTGATGCCCACACTACTTTGTGATTCAGATGTTCTGCAGAGAAAAACAATAGACTATCGGTCGCACGCCAGTTTTCCCCGCATTTCTGAGTTCGCCGATGAATTGTAAATTCTTCTTCACTCTACTTGTACCCATGTACCTTCGTGATTATCGTATTATCAAATCGCGGACATAACAATGCCGCGTTGCCTGATCAAATCGATGGTGCGTTATCGACAAATGGATCGTTTTAACGAAGGTACGGTGATATCCATTTTCGCAGGTGTTGCCTACAGTGCTCACACTGACATATCACAGAACCGAAATAATTTCCTACTGACACTGTCGAAGTGAAATAATTGCGTGTTTAATGAATCAACGATTTTTTTTCCGGTCCTTCGACTCATCGCGACTGTCTGAGATAAATTTTCTTGTCCTGTCACTTTAAGACTCCAGCACATCAATGCTGCCTCCGTCAGTGGACTCCACAAAGAAGAGTAAAGCCAAAGAGTCGTCCGCAAAGTCAGCAAACACCTGGAACAATGCCAGGCTGCCTATCATGACCAGATACAACTTCAAAAATAAGGATCACAGCATGCTCTGGAATACTTCAATTCCTGCCGAGCTTGGTCTCCAATTGTACAGCGATGAGAGCAAAATTGTTTCCCCAAATGATATCTTGTTATCTGCTCCCGCCATGACTGAGCACCATGATACTGCAAATCATTATGGAATTTCGGAGGGAAATGCAGATAAAAAGATTGCACCCAGCGTGAATCAAACCTCAAGATCCTTCAGAAATGAGGCAAATATAATGCATTTAATTCATAGAGCAGATATACTTTCACTTTACTGTCTTCCTAAAATAAAAAAATCTATTTTATTTCATTTGCATCATAAAAATCCAAACACCTCAGCAAATTAATTCTGAAATTAAATTTTTAAATCCTGTGTCACAAATACAATTGTATAACAATCCAGTATCACACCCACATTTCCCTTAACTAAAAAAAAAAGTTATTCTTGAAAAGTGATCCTTGGATTGTACAAAAGTTGCTGTCTTCAATCACCTAAAAAATGTAAACTTAGAACAGCGATGTTCCTCAATGTCCTAAGCTGATCGTTAAACAGACAAACGCAATTCTTCTGCGGTTTCATTTTTCATCCAGACTAGCTACGTATCGGTAATCGATAAGAACATTAGTAACATTTATTCCTATCAATCCTACAAAGGTAAGAGGTGAGCCTGTGATGGAAATGGAGTCTCCGTCGAATGTTCAGAGTCTCAGCAAGATCCCGCAGAGCTCTACGCAGCTTGCCGCAGTCTCGGAATCGGGGCAGGGACAGAACTGGAAAAGGCACAAGGCGATGCATTACTGTCCCTATTGTCGCAAGAGTTTCGACCGTCCATGGGTACTGAAAGGACACTTGAGACTCCACACCGGCGAACGGCCCTTCGAGTGTCCCGTTTGCCACAAGTCCTTCGCAGACAGGTACGCAGCATCCGTGCCCAAAATATTTCAACCATTGCAATGTGGGCCCTGCTTTATAATTGACCCTGATAGAAACCAATCAAATGGATAAAATTCCGATTGAAAAATAAGCAGTTCGAACAGGTTTCAATTGGAGTTTCGTCCGTTTCATTGGTTCGAATCGGATCGTCTCTTAACGAGGGGAATTAATTCCAACACGACTGTTGCTACAGGTCGAATTTGCGCGCTCATCAGAGAACACGAAGTCATCATCAGTGGCAGTGGCGTTGCGGCGTTTGTTTCAAGGCATTTTCGCAGCGACGATATCTGGAGCGACATTGTCCCGAGGCGTGCAAAAAATACCGAACGACTCAGCGCAGAGAGCCCATCGTTACTTGAGATACATTTTTCATTGTACTGTAATTTCAATTGTTTTTGTAATACCCGGATCTTAACGAATTTAAAGTATTGCCAACACGCTCTCGGGAAAATCTGTTCGTCTTTGCGGCACATCGGCGACGACTTCTCGCGTGCGAAAACATGTTGACGAAAAGACGAAAATAAATAACTCGTCCGTTTTGGAAACCGGTGTACGAGTGTCCTAAAAATTGCTGCGACCTGAAGATTCGTTGGCCGATCGTCGGAAGCGCGGGAAATTTGAAAGAGGTGTAATCTGTCACGGGGAATGATAGAAGGGAAAGGAAGAGGCGAATATGAAGAAAGTGGAAGCTTTATTGTGGTGTAACGTAGCGATTTGCGTCGTAAATCGGCCTCATCGGTTTGATCGGTTTCTCGGTTGTCGAAAGACTGAAACTGCCGTTGCGAACCCTTTTGGCGCCAGCATCCAGCGGCCATTCGAGACACTCAAGGCAGCCACAAAAATGAGCAGACTCTGCCGGTAACAGAGATTGTTATAATAAATGCCACTTAGTGTTTGTACGTATTTCAGAAAAAGGGGGAAAGTCGGGCTATCTGCAAAATTGAGAGACGAAGAGAGCGTATGAACGGGTTTTTTTTTTCATGAAACATTTATGGGCGTCGCATAGCAACGCAGGCTCTAATACCGACCGAGCAATTACACGTCATCTTTTGATTAACCAACTCTACGTAAATTGAATTCCGGTCTCTGAAAGTATGTCACACATCGTCGGACATTGTGTGAGACCGTGAGACAAAAGAACCTACTTATCGAACAAATTGTCGTTTTATCTTTGACGTATTATTTTTGCCTCCGCGGCGAAACGTCATGAAAACTTGGGAATGTACGAAAAATCGGTGACGTGGCGTTGATTGGTTCACCGAGGAACGAATAAAGGGACGATTCTCGTAAGTTCGAGACGCGACATTGGGAACTCGCCTTGTCGGGTGAGCCGGGTGTGAGGCGCGCACGCGCGTACAGCTTCTACCCAAGCCAAAAGCCAAAGCCATAGCAGCCAGAAGCGCCACGGGATAATAACGGTTTACTGTTCCGAGTGTTTTTATCCCTTCATGACACACATCGTGCATATTCACCGAGTAACAATTGTCGCGAGCATTTGACGCAGTGCGTTAGTTGCAGAGTCGTTTATCGAGTTTAAAGACTACAATTAATATTTAATAATAGAGGGACGTCAGAAGTGGACGAAAAACCGTAGGCGCGAGAGATTTTTGGGGAGAGCGCGGAGAGCTGATCAGTGCTCTGAAGGGAGGAGAAACGCTGGGTGAAGCGTACGGCAAGGATTGAAACTTGACATTGGAGACGGCCATTTTGGCGTTTTGTTTCTCGTTCGAGTCGCTCTGCTCGGCATCGACATCCATCCTTATCGAGGTAAGCGACTCGGCTCCGTCTGCGCCTTTATTTTACTCCCGAAGCGGCGGCTTTCACAATTTTCCTTTTAGTTCTCATCCCGCTTGTACACCAAGGTTATTTTTAACTTCGGCCAGTTAGGGATCAAAGTTCGTGGAATTCGGGTTGACGGTGTTGTGTTGCTCCCTTTGAAAATCGCGATATCCCGATCACTTTCTAAAAGACTTCGTTTCGCGTTACTTCTCGCCTGCATTTATCCCCGCTATTATCGCTGTTACTCGTCATATTTGTCTCGCATTTCGTCATATTACCGCCTAATTATTTTTCGTGCCCAGGTTAGTTTGGCGCTTCGAAATTTTCGCCGACTAATACACATTTTTTTCGTACGTCTTGCGCGAACGCTCTTTCCATACGGGCGTCAATTTCGGTCTTTCGGCACAGCGAACTTTCTCCGATAATACCGGAAATTCGCCAAATTGTGCTCAACTGCCGTTTGAAGAAATATATTTACTAATATTAGTTGCATTAACCATTGTATCAAATAGCATCAAATATGATTTCAAATAATAATTTTATGTAACTGATTATTTAATTATTTATCTGAAAAAAAAAACCTAAAAATAATAATTTTGATATAGGAATTATGACTGGGATCAGTCAGAAAAAGTTTTGCCAGTAGGGAGAGAGGAGTTGAATTTTGAAGCAATACTATTTCAAAGTATTCTATAAGAAGTTCAGTGCCTTTGTAATGTAGATTATAATCGCCAGCTTTGGGTATGCCTGCGACGAAAATATTGAAAAACTGTTATTGAGCGTAGCACCAAAGCCTACATAAGGTGACCTTTGTTTATTTTTGTCTGATCCCCCAGTGTTTGCACAGTTAAGCTGAGCATGGTATTACATTGGAAATGGTACTAATGTGACTGGGCTACACCTCAAACTGATAAATTACTTGCCACCATCCAGTGATTTTCAACTGTTTCATGTAAATAATAAAAACTAATTATTTAAACAAATTTAATTGGCTTATGTTAGCAATTGTGTGCAGTGCAGTAATTAACTGATTTAAAATATAATTTGTTAGCAATTTATCATTCAAAATGATGGTACTTAATTAAATCAAGTTTATTTTGCTTTTTGTTGAGTCACTTAAATTTAATTGCCAGAGCTTATTCTGTCTGTTATAGTCAGTGGGCAATTATTTTCAATTATTTGGAAGGTTAAGACTAACTTTTACTTTTTTTTTTTTTTTACATTAATTTAAATAATTTTAGTGCAAATGCTGCCAGCTTTGTAAACTTGGTTTATCAATTCAGTTTTTAATTTATATGCATTTCTTTGGCAGGAAATAGGAAAACCACAATCTTTCCGAAATGATGACTGAAACGCATATCGTTTCAAACCACATGCTGAATTCTGGTCTGGGTTCCAAAGCGGATCTGGAGAAAATGGAGGATGAAGGCTGGAAAGCGAAACTGAGAATTCCAGCAAAGGACAAACGTGTCAAGACTAGTGTGAGTGTACAACAGGATTGTTTATATTACAAAAAAAAAATCGCTAATGAAAATCTCATATGATAATCTAGGAATTCGTTGATTTCCACTATAATTTTTGCATGTAATTACAGGATGTCACGGATACACGCGGTAACGAATTCGAGGAGTTCTGCCTGAAGCGCGAACTGCTGATGGGAATCTTCGAAAAAGGATGGGAGAAACCGTCGCCGATTCAGGAAGCCAGTATCCCGATTGCTCTTTCCGGCAAGGATATATTGGCGCGCGCGAAGAACGGAACGGGCAAGACCGGAGCGTACTCGATTCCAGTGCTGGAACAGGTGACTACAAACGCAATACTTCTCCATCATCCTCGTTATAAATTACCAACGAAAAACGCAGGCTCTTGACTCTTCCCGTTTTTTCTTGTTCTGTTCACAGATTGACCCACAAAAAGACGTGATCCAGGCATTAGTGATCGTGCCCACCCGAGAGTTGGCACTGCAAACATCCCAAATCTGTATTGAACTCGCAAAGCACATGTATGTGAAGGTTATGGTAACCACTGGTGGAACTAACTTGCGTGACGACATCATGAGGATTTATCAGAAAGGTCCGTAAAAAAAAAAAATTATTTTCTCCATAAAAGTGATTCTGTTTATTAATTATTAATACGTTGCCATTTTGCGGTATCTGTGAAATTATTTTGCAACTGAGATATTTATTATTCCAACAGTTCAAGTGATCATCGCGACGCCCGGAAGAATTCTCGATCTGATGGACAAAAATGTCGCCGACATGAGTCACTGCAGAATTCTGGTACTGGATGAGGCGGACAAGCTTCTCTCTCAAGACTTCAAGGGCATGTTGAACCATGTTATTTCCAGGTAGGCGCGCTGCGACCTTTAAATTGTAAACAGTCGCGAAGCGAGATTATCATGAGTATCCGATCCCGATTTTACGAACGTTCTGTTTCAGATTACCACAGGAACGCCAGATATTGCTGTATTCAGCCACGTTCCCGCTCACGGTCAAACAGTTTATGGAAAAACACTTGAGAGATCCATACGAGATCAACTTGATGGAGGAGTTGACGCTCAAGGGTGTTACGCAGTACTACGCTTTCGTCCAGGAACGCCAGAAAGTTCACTGCCTCAACACACTATTTTCCAAGGTTAATATACAATTATTCGCTATGGCGAACCTCGATAGCTTAATACTTAAACAAATATTAGCCAAAGATTAAATAAGATCTTCACAACGATAAATTTGTTACTTTTTTATAATTAGAGACGCAATGAAAAATTGAAACGAGCTACCCTGCAAAGAATTAACCGACATTTTTTTTCCTTTATTTCAGTTACAAATAACACAAAGCATAATCTTCTGCAACTCGACACAGCGAGTCGAACTACTGGCCAAGAAAATCACAGATTTGGGATACTGCTGCTACTACATTCACGCGAAAATGGCGCAGGCTCACCGAAATCGCGTTTTCCACGATTTCCGTGCCGGACTCTGCCGAAACTTGGTAAGTGAAGTCAAACGGCGTCTATAATTCTTTCATTAGCGTAACACATCTGCTTGTCCTCTTTTTGGTAAAAGAAAACGTAAAAAAAAACCTCCTTTCCTGTAAAGGAAATACTTTTTAATTACAAACGATCGGTTTTTCGAGATTTTGGATAAATCATCTTCGCATTTTCATTTGGATAAATCATCTTCGCTTTGCATATGACCTTGAAGTTTACATTGTTGCAATGCAACGGAATTAAAAACAACAAAATATTAATGAGCCCAAAAGATTATACCGGCTATAAAAAGTTATTATAACGACTAAGAGACAACATTATTTCAAAATTATTGATGACAAAACAAAATTATTTCACCACATAATGGAGGGTGAATTATTAATTTTTTTATGGAATTAATATTGTATTTTTAATTTCGTTGCATTTCAACGATGCTATCTTTAACGTCAACTTTGCGTGATGTGTGCGAATCGACGACCTTTATTTTGTTGGCCTCGATGGTAATGAATCCTCGGTGTGTTACAGGTGAGCAGCGATCTCTTCACGCGCGGTATCGACGTCCAAGCGGTGAACGTCGTGATAAACTTCGATTTCCCGAAGATGGCGGAGACGTACCTGCATCGTATCGGTCGCTCGGGCCGATTCGGGCATCTCGGTATCGCGATCAACCTGATAACCTACGAGGACCGCTTCAACCTGCACCGGATCGAGCAGGAGCTCGGCACCGAGATCAAGCCTATCCCGAAGGTGATAGATCCTAGTTTGTACGTAGCCAGGCCGGAGGACAATAACAGTATGGAAGAGGGTAACGTGTCGAAGTAGTTTCGTCAAGAGGACGAGACGAGAAGCGAAAAAGCCCACAACAAACAAACAAACAAGCAAGTGATTTGTGACTCGTACACGCGCGGCATAAAGCGCCGTCCAGACTTCGATAACACAGCGAGATGAAGATCGGGCGCGCGCGCGATGAATTTAGTGGACAACGGCAAAACAACAAAATAACAAAAAAACAAAAACGTTACTTAAGTCTGATGAAGAAGTCGTCTACCACTATTGCTACTACTTCTAAACCGGGGTGTGCGTGATTAGCAGTGTAAAAAAAACAAAAGACAGAAACACAGTGCTATAAAAATGGGGGAAAAAAAAACATAAACATTAGGTACAGAGAGATTGAGAGAAAGCGAGAAAAGTGGCCGGATATATATATAGAGAGAGCGAGAAGCGAGTTTGCAAGAGGCGAGTGAGACGATGGGAGAAAAGATAAATGGGAAAAAATGAGAATATTACAATTATCATCATCGTATTAAGCAACAGGAAAAAAAATATGTTACTTGTAAATAAGGTATAATACCGAGCATGGAAAAATCCACACACATACGGATACACACACACCCACCCATACACACACACACGAATACATTCACACACACATACACACAAACACACAAACAAACGAATAATCATCCGCTTCGCGCTCGGCCAAAACTCAGTGACTGAAGTGAGAGCGGTGAGTGCCGGTGCGAGTCATTTCTTGTACATAGATACATTTAAATGTACATAAATACTAACAAAAACGTAGCTGGAGTCAAGCCATTATCAAGAGCACAACGCGCGCCGAGGGGAAAAGTCAAATGATGACGCTGGCGCGAAAAACGAGAATCATTTCGAAAAAACGTAAAATTTGAAAAAAGAAAAAAAATTGCATTCACACAGGCGACACACAGACACATTTAAATACCATTCGTGAGAATAGAAGTCCATCATTGCATTTTATCGTGAATGTGTAAATACAGCATGAGAAAACGAAACTCGTAACTTTTAATAGTAAATTTTTATACGAAGGCCTCATACTTTCAAATATCCTTCTACTTTCCGTGTTGTTCGTGGGACTAAATGAAAATAGAGGCGCGGGCGTGAGCGTCCCGCGACGAGCAACACGATTATACAATGATATCTTCAAGTGAATTAGAACTTTGTGAAGTAATAGAGAGAGAGTGTGAGAGAGAGTGCGAGAGATAAGAGAGCCTTTGTTTGCTCGAAAGACACGGAAATAAACAGCAAAAATTCGCGAATTACACGAGCAAAAAAAGAACAAAACAACTTAGATTGGATGAGACAAGTCTTTTGACCTTGAAATGCGATCGCCAAACTTTTCCGACGCTCGCGCCTAACGTATAGTTTGATTGTGGCTTGATTTTGCTATCCAATACTGTCATAACACAACTCTGAGATTCAAATCACCATTAAAAAAATGAGATACTAGAGAGAGAGAGAGAGAGAGCGAGAGAGAGAGAGATAGAAATGACCGATAAGAAGAGCAAGTTTATTTTGTTTTCCGTTAAATTAAGCCTCATTGGAAGCCAATTATCATTTTTTGTTTTGTTTTTCTAATACACTCGCGGGAGTGCAAAAAAAAGTGGAGAATACGATTGGAAAGAGCTTTTTTTATGGTACTGTGATTGAGGGTCAGAGGTTGTAAAATTGACTAGATTTATACAATTATTTTTATAAACAACTGGCTGGTGGGTTTCGCGCGACGCGACGGGGATCGTACGCGATGTCTCGAACGAGAGCGAGACACGTGCTTTTTTTTTTCTTTTTCGTTTCCTCTCTTCGTTTGTAAGCCACGAATCAACATCACTCCGACGGCCGAGACGGATACCTCACTATCCGGCGCTGCGAGCCGCGCGGACCTGTATAAATATTAATAACGCGTTTTAACGTATTCTTCGATGTGTAGGGGGGGATGTGCAACGGCGCTGCGAACAATTTTTTTTTTTTTTTCGTATCCGACTCGAGAGCTCAACGGTAAGAAAACGACGAAAGCCTTGAGCGAAATGGAGCAGAGTGCGACTGTAAAAAAACAAACAGAAAAAACAGAAAACTGTCTCTCCGATAGAAGACCCAAGGAATCGAGCTCAAGATTGATTTAGAGAAGAACGCGGGCATGTAAAAAATATGGAAGCGATTTCAGAGAGTCGTTTAAATGGCTCGTACGGTACTTTCGCAGCGTCCGTGAAGCGCGAGTATTTAACATTGTAAAAAAGGGGAGGGGGGGAAAGAATAATTGAGAGCCGAACCACTCAGAGGCGAAAAAAAAACTAATTAATCAGTAAGAACAATACGATCCCGCGCGTCCGCGACACAATATCGTCTTCGCGTTGTTTAGTTACTTCATTTTCTTCGAAATTTCGTGATCGAACGGACTCACTGTCGTCCGCTGTATAAAGTTTAAATAATGTCACGGTTAGAGAAAAACAGGCGACGAAAAGAAAACTGTATAAAAAAAAACGGATATTCCGAAGTGAAAATGAGAGCAAACCACCAGCCAACGTGACCTAGATTATACGAAGCGAGAACTTCGGGGACGGGCAGCGCTCAGGCCGAAACGGTCGCGAATTGATTCTCGATTGAGGCGCGGGCGAGGTTGAATCAGGAGGCGAAATAATTTACGAGCAATTCGAATAAATAGCCCGTCAGAAGCGAGAGTGAAAAGAAAAATATAAAAATTAACGCGCGTCGCGCTTCCACCGAGAACACATTCGTCTGACGTCGTAAGCGAGAGAGGGAGAGAGAGAGAGAGAGAAAAAAAAATACAATGAAAAAGTTAGGCGCGGAAGGACGAGAATCGAGATCGTTGAACGCTTTCAACAAAAGTCGAAGCAACGAAGAATTACACGTACACGCGGTAACGAGAGTGTACGGTACTGCTCTCCAGTTAATTCGAAGCTCGACTCCGCCAGAGTTGTTGCTCGTTACAAATATACGCGCGCGCGCGCGACTCGAGAATCCAACAGGACGGTACAACGCGAAAACTTCGGAAAGCTCAAACGTCTTCGTTTCTCCGTCCTCCGTCCTTTCGCCGCCCTTGTACACTTTACGCGCGAGTTGCACACACACACACACACAAAGATAAACACTCACACACACGTTCGTGAGTACGAAATAGTTAGCCGAACGGTTTTTCAAGGGTGGAGCATGCCTCTGGGAAATCGTGAAACTCTCTACTCGCGCTAACGATAAAAAAAGCAAACGAGAACATTTCGACGAATATATCTCTCTCTCTCCCCCCGCACGAGATCCGCGCAACGCGCGTCACTCGACTGTGCGTCGGCGATTAGTTAGCCAACGCGAGCGCTGCTCCCCCCCTGAGCGACGCTGTTAAGATCAGTGCGAGTCTATGATGTCGAACTACGCGTGAGAACTCGAACTGAGAGAACAGCAGCTGGGTTAGATCAAAACATGCGATTTGTGTACATTATATTCAGCGTATATTGTTTAAAAAAAAATATGAAACATCAACAACAACGAGCAGAGGCGAGGGAGGGTCGGAATTTCGTCCGAGCAGAATTTCGCGAGTGGCGATTGTCGCAATGCCAGACGCGAGATTGCGCTCGGAATATCGCGAGATCAATGAATTTGTCACGTCAGCGCGGACCGAGGCGCGAGACTTTGCGAGTCCGTGGCTACCTTGGGGCAAACGACGAGCGAAAACAACGGGGGAAAAAAATTGTAAAATAGGCACAAAGGGTTTCGCGAGCGAGGGGCGCGCGCGAAGTCGGGGCGCGAGACTCTCGACGGAGAATAGTAATTAATTGAAAAAGAGGTGTGAGAGGGGCGAGAAAAATATAAAAAATCGGAAAAAAGAAACGCCGCCTCGCGCTCGCGCGCCTCGCTCGTGACTCCGTCCGCGGAATCGAGTCCAACGCAAATGAAGCCGAACGAACACGCGGAATATTCGTCCGTGCCTGGCTCGCACGAATATTCTTTTCTTTAATAATCGCCTGAAGATTGTTCCGCGATATCCGCGAGTTATACCGAAGCCAACTCGAAGGCCCCGAGCCGAGCTTGTCTCGCGGCGGCAACGTCGAATGCGGAATTATTTCGCGATGCCTTGCGAGAGTGCACTTTCGCCGAAGCTGCGACATTATTTTCTTTCTTTCCTTTTTATTTTTCTTTACGTTCTTCTATATACATATATATATATTATTCCTTTTTTTACAGCGCGCGGCTCCGGCACGAAGTCGAGTACGTAAACAGAGATCGCGTAACAAAGTTAACGCAACTTTGCGAGCGACGAAACGAGTAGTAGTAACTTTTAACGGAGCCGCCGCCGCTCGCTTTATATATTTCAGTGATGAAATTATCGCGCATTCCCGCGACTCTCCGGGGTCTTCTTCACCGACGGGATAATAAAGATTGTGCAGTCTCGCAAGTGCACACAACAAAGTAGCTCGTAGTTAGTATATATAGAGAGAGAAACGTGAGAATGAGAGAGAGAGATAGAAAGAGAGAGCGCGACGAAGTTAAGATCGGGAAAGGCGCATCGATTAGCGATGCTTAGAAGAAACAAGATTGCTCGAAGACAGAGCCGTCGCTCAGCGAGTTTTCCGCGCGCGAAAGTTTTTCGGTTAAATCTCATAACCGTCGAGTTTGGCACGATAAATACACCGTCTCCGGGATGCTCCTGCGTCGGTAATCTCGTCCCGGCGAACATTGTAATCGGGAGTTGCGCCAACTTCACGAGTCGTGCAATATTTCAATGCCGAAACTGCGAGGCAAAAATATCGCGTTACGCGAGTACCAAGCGAGTGTAAACTTATCCTGCAAATCGACTTCGCGACTCGCGGACGACGCGGCCACCGACGCAGCCCGCGAGACAATGTGTAGTCTAGATTTCCGCGATGCGCTTCTGAGATTTCAGCTCTGTCTTCGCGGAGTTTCTCTCGCGGAGGGAAATTCTCGTTGAAAGTGAAGTTCCTAGATGGCGAGGAGCGAGAGAGAGAGAAAGATAAAAAAAAAAAGCGCGCGCGGAGGAGAAGGAGGTTTTCCTCGCGCGAAGGGTCGAACGCGATTGTTTCTTTTTGTCTGGGGAAACAAGTGCGTGGTTGAGACATCAACAGCCGCTGTTTGCGGCGTGGTGTGAAGAGGCGAAACGAAAAAGATTCTTTTAGGAACATGAAGAAGAAAGAAAGAGAGACGAAGAGGCAGGAGGAGGAGGAGGAGGAGGAAGAACAGGCGAAAACATCCCCCGCGAAGAACGGTCGGGGGATCTCCGGCGTCGGGAGACATAGAGATGGTGTGGACAATTCTGGGGAGAGTATCGCGTACGAAAACTCTCGTACGTGGGGAAAGTGAAGAGATTGAAGAAGAGAAGGAGGAGAGGAAAAAAACACAAACACGCGACGCTGGCCGGGGGCGTCCTGCGTGAGGAGAGAAAGAGAAAGAAGCATCGATCCCCGTTCCTTCCGGTAATATCACATCGGTCAGACCGATGTAACGCGTGCTACGTGTCACCGCTGACAATACCAACGAAACAACAAGAAAAGCCATCACGGGTCTCAGCGGGTGAAGACGACGACGGCGAAGAGCCGAGGGGGATGAAGAAAAAAAGAAGATGAAAAAAAGAGAAGAGAAACAGACGACCAAACAAGATCCTCACGGCTCTCGCGACACGTATCACTCTATTGGCATCAGATCTCCGTTAAAAAGAAAATTTTTAAGCTGTAAATTAAAAAATGAAAGAAAACGTGAAAAAAAAAATCGAAAAATATTAGGGTTCAGTGTGTGGATAGCGAGAGAACGAAAGAAAGATATATGTAACGTCGTCTCGGGAAGACAACCGATTGCAGCGGCGAAGCGCGTTTCGCGCTGAATATTCGAGAGACGCGAGTATGAAACGCATCGAGCACGTGTTCAAGGTAATTAGGGTGCTACACAATGTGAATCGTGGAAGATATTTGCGGGTCCGGGTGATCCGCGCGGTTAGCGACTCGAGCGGATAACATTTACTTCGATGACACTCGTTTGAATCAGATCTTTATCGCGTATATCACTCCGTCCTGTGCACGAGTATAGTGGACAATAAGAAGAAGAAAAATTGTTAAATCATGACTGTGAAGCAAACGTAAACGAAAAAAAAAAAAAAAACATTCGACATGACGAACCGAAAGCTCGAGTCCACGATCTCAAAGCGCAGCGAGTCCCTCGGTTTTCCCACTACGTAGAAAATCTTCCACGACGCGATTCGACGCGAGTTAATGATTATGTATATAATCGAAATGTGCGTCCTGCGTTTAAACCAGTGTCTGCGAAACACGTGTTTGGCGATGAAAAGTTAAGAGATAAAATATGAAAAAAAAAGAAAAGAAGAAGCGAGACATGTAAAACGACGGTAAAGAGTTTGAAAGCGGAAAATCATTGTAAAATTGGGCTCGCGCCCGTTACTGAGAAGATGAATGAGAGATGAAAAAAAAAAAACTTTTTATTTATCCCATACGATAGTTTCTGTTGATTGCGGGTATCGGGGAAAAAGGTGTCTTTTTTTCCTGTTGCCCAGCGCAAATGTCCGAAAAACGACAAAATCTTAATTTTCCAGGAGAAACGACGGAGCTGCGAGCTCGTATTCGTTTCCTTAATAAAAAGAAATTCCAATTCGAAATACGCAAAGTGCAAAAGAACAAAACACGTTGTGAATCATTTACCGATTGCGCCCGAGTGTTGTTACGCGATTGAACGAAAATCCATCGTTAACACGCCATCGATCTCCGCTCCCCCGCCCGTCCGCGATTTACAGTTGCATAACAATAGAGGGAATTGAACCCCGAGTATATTACTCCGGGCGTCCCGGTGGAAGTGTTTCTGGTTGGGATATTCCATCGGTAGGAGAACATCACACCCCGCTGGACTACAGCGCGTCCGTTGCGGCCGTCGGACCTGCTTTTGCTCGTCGTTAATTAACCGCGTGGGGCTTAACGATTTGCGTAAGCCTCGCGGTTTATTCGTCCGGTATAACTGTGCGCCGCGCGGATAATAGCGAGTTCCGCATGTGTTTATCGTACTTTAACGAGCATAACCCCGGGAGCGAAAGTTCCTCAACGAGCTGGCCAGAAATTCATTTTATTTAATATATGTATACGCGTATATCTATATACCTCGCTGACGAGCCAGGTTCAACTTTTCGCCGTTATTAGCCTGAGCTTGGTCCTCGAAACGTTCCCGGGATCCAAATGAGAATTCCATCATCCTCGTCCGAGCGAGAAAGATTTTCTATTACTTTTATTACTCGAGGCGTTAAAATAACGTTTTCACGGTCGTTAGATTGATATTCGAATTTTTATACTGTTAAGCCATCGAAGCGGCCAGCGTGCGGAAATTCGCTTGCCGCCGGGATGTGGGCGAGACCCGGGATATTTAGATTATTTTTTCTATTAAAATTTGTTTCGTTTTTTTTTTTTTTTTTCTACGATAGATCTATTTCCTTGCGGGGTACAGTAGCTGGATCATCTACAATTTCTTGAAGCTAAGATTAAATAAACGAGCAAATTCGCCGTTAGAATTGGGTAACTTGGATCCATATCGAAAATGGTAAAAAAAAACCCTCTTCGAAAAATCACTGGGTAAAATATCTCGCATCTTCGATATAAGTAATGTCGTCAGGTTATCCGTTTTTTGATAGGCTATTATGTAAGGGCTAATATTATATTTGCAGAGAAGAAAAATCATTTTTCGCGCTTTTCTCGTCGAATTCTCTATGTTCGGGCACACAACGGTGCTTTTCGGGAACAGCTGGAAATTTACCATCGGACAGGGTTTTAAACCTTTACGAAATCGAACAAAAAATCGCGAAAAAACGCAAGGGTTATAAAAATTCGTAAATCAAGTTATCACGTGATAACGGGTTTGATCTCTTCCTCATTGAGTTTTCTCTCGAACGAAGGAAGAAAATCCAGGTTCGATCGATTCCAAAAAGTAATCTCGATTTTAGTGAAGTGGGAAAACCCTTTTTAACACCTTATTTCGATGTATTTTTTATCATAGACAACAAATTCGCCATTCGTTTTTTTAAACGCAACATTCACGAAAAATGAAAAAATCTCGTTTATTTCCGATTAACATTTTTGTTGTTGCATCAACTGGGTAAACAAGCGCGCGTATAGTCTAGTATTGTTAACACATAAGAAGTTTTCGATTTTCGTCGCCTCGATTCTTCATCCGGTTTACTCGGACTTTGTCTGGTTCCAACTAGCCCCGGTCTGTCCAACTCGAGGATCCTTGGCAACTAATGATGATATCAAATATATTGCTCTTGCTGTGTATACTTGGTGTACCTACATACGGAATTCGTGCGGGAATTATGTGCGATATGCGGTACAATATTATTTAGTAATCTCGTGCGAATCCTTATCACCGGTGAATTCGCCGCGTATTACTGCGGTACACGAAGCACATCTAGCATGTCTCTGGAGCCGGAGATACAGCACGAACAAGCTACTGTGAAACTCGGCAACTAATTACTGAGAAACTGCTCCCGGAACACTCGCATCTTAGCGAACACGGGAGAAACCCGTGTGTAGTCGAGTACGCGCGAGCTGCTCGACTGACTGTTACCAACTATGCCCACGGGATCGAGTTTGGAATTTCGACTAAAAGCGCGTTAAGTCGGTTCCCTCGTCAGGCTGACTCCAAGATCTTTTTCTTCGCCCGAGACACAGAGTCGTGAGCCGAGCATCGCGACGGGTTTTTCCCGAAAAACTTCGGCTTTCGCAAACGAAAGAAGAAGTTAAAAAAAAACATACATTTGCTAAAATAATATATTTCGTGCTAATAATTATTACAATTTAAAAAAGTAATATACTAATACTTTTTCTGACATCAACGTAATCGGCCACTTTATCCAGTGAAACTGTGTAAAGCCGGCAAAAGGAAACAAAGGAATCGGATACATCTTGCGCTGCCTACGGAGTCCAGCTGTTCGTCCGCTGTGCACGAATCTACAATTCACGCCAGGGATTCCCGGTATCTATTTTTTTTTTTCCACGACCCACGTTTGTGTCTCGCAACGTTTCCAAGGTCATTGTTATCACTTCAGGTTCGCGCATCCCAGAAGCAGCTGCAAAAGTGACAAACCCAGTGTGTTCTTTAAGAGCAATTAGAATAAAAGCCTCGCGTTGAGCGTCCAAAGTGCAGCTGACGACGAAACAAAGGAAGTGTCGAACAAAGCCCAGCAGCAACAGCAGCAGCAGCAGCCGCGCGGTTCACGTGACAGCGGTGCACATCGATGGATCAGCGTTTCTGGCAGCCGAATCGTAAAGCGTAAGTCGCGAATGAAGATTCTCCACGCTAGGCGGTGGGTGAGTCACTCGGCTCGCTTCGCGTCCCTCACGGGCTCCGGGATTTCTCGAGCCGCACACCGGGGGAGACCCCCCGGAATCGCGCGATATCCGCCGCGCGACCGAGTATAACCGAAGAGAGTCACCCCTCAGATAAAATATAAATCCTTCAAAATCCCTAAGTTAATCTCGTCGCGCCCGGAGCATTTTCGTTCGATTTATCGCGGCCCGAGATTTCCAGTTGGCTCGTCGAAATATCCCTCGGTAAGTACGCACGGCGAGAAAATGTCGATGGTGGCGGCGGCGGTGGTGGTGGTGGGGGTGGGGGATCGTCTTCATCTTTACGGCCAGGACCGCGCGCTCGGGCCACGCTACTCGGCGAAATGTAACTCGTAAACGTAACGATTCTCGCTCGTTCGCGTTCGATCACGAAGAACTCTTCGCCCTGCACGTGCGGAGACACAGAATCACAGACACACACACACACACACACGCACACACATTCGCAATCACCCATCTCACTCGCGCTTCCTACGGCAGCTATTGATCTCATCGAATGGCTATTAAAGGGCCTATCTTCCTGGATGCAGCCGCATGCGAAAGCCTCGGGAATCAGTAGTCTATGAGCGATTACGGCGGGGAAACAGTGACCGCGCCACCGCTCGCTTACGTCGCTGCGGGTTCCAGTGGAGTTTAGTGCAGCGTCTGTAGCGCGCGACGCACGAGGAGAGGGAGAGAGAGAGAGAGAGTGAGCTGTGGAGGGGGAAGGGGTGCTCGTGCACGTGGTATGATCTGGATGAGCGGCCGAGTTAGACCATCCACTGTTATTACAGCGCAGTAGTAAGGAAAGCCGATAATATAGTAGCCGTATCGGATTGAGGCGGGTCGAACACGTGGGCGCCTTATCGCAATACCCCGGGTACTGGTGGAACGCGCTAAGAAAAAGCCGAGAAACCGCCAAGCCAGGTACAATAAATGTTATTCTTTTTAACGTTCGTTAATGCGAGACCCCCGTTCGGGGAAGGCGGGGCGGTCGTGCGGCTGACAGTCCTGAAATGCGGTGCACACATTGTTGACGTTTTATTTGCGCTTTGATTGACTGCGGCGACCGCGTGCGGGCCGTAAACGAGTTGTGAAAACGGGAATGTCGGGTTATAAACGTCGAAAAATCAAACCCACGCTTGTTGCAAAGAATGGTTTGTGTTGAGAAAAGTTGCTTTAATGTGAAATTGGATGAGTATGTTGAGATCGAAAATTGATGATTTATGCCGGGATTTCGATGCGGGTGTGCAGAATTGAAATTTGGTTGTCGATGATTCCTTTCAGTGCGTTCGGCGTGAATATTTTTGTCGGTTTTTAGGTATTGAGATTGTCGAAGGCGGCCAAGGTCATTTTATTCGTGTCACCAAAAGGCGGGTCAATTTTTTTTTAGTCCGACGGTCAACTTCAGAGTCCGCCTGCAGCAGGTTGTTTTAAAATTTTAGTTCGATAAAAGACGTATTTTTTTCAATGCTTTTCGAGCGTCGTGCGCGATTATTTTCGTCGGGTTTTGGGTCTCGAAGCCGTCGAAGGTCGAGCGGGTCACTTTATTCTTATGATTGGGACGCGAGAGACGCTTTTTTTCGACCAATGTCACCTTCAACGTTTGTCCGTAATAGGTTCGCGGGAATGACTCGCGTTTTAAGGGGCGCAGAGATATCAGGGTTTTTCGGCCTCGTCATTAATTCTTCAGGTCGGCTGGAGCGTAGAATTCGTCCGACGAGCCAATTCGCGTTAACTACGTTTCCACGCGCATCGAGCGCAGCGATTTATCATTGTTATTGAGTATTTATTTTTATTATTCGTCATTGAGGGTCCGCGCCCCGGCGGTTGTATCTCGCGAACGACCCTATAAACATAATTACGCTTGAAGTTAGCCTCGATCGTAAATTGTTTTACAACTTTGAGGCAATCATTCGTTTTGCCGGCGGAAATCACTCTTCCGTGCAACGTTTTCAGTGGGGTAATGATGGAAATAAAACATACTGGTGAAAAAAAAAACCAATTTGAAGATTGAAAAGTTTCGGATAGTTTAATGTTGGGCAACAGTGATGAATGCACGAGCCGCCGTGATAAGATTTACCAGAGCATGTTAACACGAATACGGGCGCGGAAAAATTTGAAACTTCGCGTATTGATAACCGCGAGGTAATAAAAGTCTCAAACCTCGCTCCTGACGGGATTTTAAAACGCCACCGGAAATTAGTTATCCGCTGAAAGTAACGTAACATCAGTAAAATGCAACATCTCTTTAGTCTCATAAAAAAATGGTCTTCGTCTGAAATTCATGTATTGTAATTTGTCCTTAAATATCGCGCAATATGAATTCAAAACCCACCACGATATCCACACGTTAAAATCCCACAACGACTAAATCCACCGATAATTTTCAATATCGACGCACATCCCGCCCACGCAAAAATGTTCAACGTGAAAATATGAAAATCAAATGAAAAGGAATAAAACAAAATGAAAATCGTCGAACGCGAATTCAGATGTCATCTCATTCCGCGAAAATGAAATATCCGTTATAACCCCCCTTAAACATTGCGCAAAATCAATCCATCACCCGTCGCGAAAAATTAATCAAATTACCGAAATAATTAACGAACGTTATTTTTTTTTGTTTCAAACTCAATCCCCCGCACAAGAGGACGAGAGAGGGAGAGAGAGAGAGAGGGAGAGGAGGACTCGATCTCGGTAGTGTCGCGTGCACTCCGGCGCTGCGGTTTATATCGCAAATCGATAGGCGTTCGAACGCACAAAGAGGGGTTCGTCGGGCCGTCGAGTCGAGTAGACCGCTTCGTCACGCGCAAATGGAATACGAGTGTGTGCTCGAGAGCGAGCGAGCGATCGAGACACTGGGAGGGAGGGAGACGGAGAACGAAAGTCCCGATATATCGAGAGTCAGAGATCTCCACGAGTGCCATTCACGTCTCTCTCTCTCTCTCTCTCGTCTAACTCTCTGCCTGTCTGTACCGCTGGATTTGATGCGAGGTTGTTGGTGCGATGTTCGATCCCGCTGATAGCTTAGAAGCTCTTCGCTCTTTGCACAGCTACACTACCACGTCAGAAGCTGAAGCAGCAACAATAGCGCCAGGCCGCCTGTACATTTATATATACATACGCAGCCAGACACGCACTTCCCTCCCCTCACACACATACACACACACACATCTGACACATATATATTATATGTATCACATCCAAGGTGTCAGGTAACCCTTGCCTCGATCACGGTCAAATAGACGTCAGGCCCTCTGCCGCCTCATTTCGCGTACTATATCCAACCGTGCAATCTCTCTTAAAAAAGACACGGACAGTCGAAGTTCGAGATAATCGTGAAGCCATTTTATTCCTCCCCTGATTGGCTGTGGTTCGCCGCCTAAACTACACGCCAGACACGCGCGCGCGTTCAAACACGCCGTGAAACATGCTTTTGCTAGTATAGATAAGTATCGAGACGCCGGTCGGTGCGTGCATTACGCGCCATTCGCTGAGCGCCGACCACCAGAGTGCGCGACTTTCCACACACAGAGGGAGACAGAGAGAGAGAGAGAGAGAGAGAGAGAGAGAGAGAGAGAGAGAGAGAGAGAGAGAGACAAAGCGAGAGAGGGAGACCCCGCGAGCTGTCCCGTCCACACACTTCTCAGTGTCTACTACACAATCTCAAACTCCCAGGCTCTTGTGTCTAGCGTGGACGCACTGTCGTTCGTGAAATGCCGCTAGGGGCAGGGTGAGCGATACGGTGGGTGAGCGACGGCGGGGTGGGGGGGGGGGAGGGGGCAGAGTTGGACGCGGGCTATATCAATATTCCTCTCAGTCGGCGAGCGTCAGTAGTACAGCTCGCGAGGGCGAGCGAGTGCTGAGAGTGATATCGATTCAGACAGCCAATTAGGGCTAAAAGGCCCTTCAGCGAGAATTTGTGCATGGAGGCGCTCAGCCGTCAGTCTGTGCTCTCGACTCTCACTCTATCTATCCCTTTCTCTCTCTCTCTCTCTCTCTCTCTTTCGTTCTCGCTCATTCTCGTTTGCTCCTCTCTCTCTCTCTCTCTCTCCCTTCTCTCCCGACCGCTCTCAGCAGCAGCAACTTTCCCTATCGCCCGTCTCTGTCTTCCCTTGTCCGCGAGGCTCTTCCCTCTCTCTCTCTCTCTCTCGCGCGCGCCCGAGCGTCTCTAACTGTATAGTCACTTTCGCAATGCCGCCAGCCAGACCACCACCACCACCACCACACCACCACCAGCGGCACCGGCACCGCGACGAGGATCGCTACTACCGCTGACGCCAGAAGCACCATCCGGACCAACACCACCGGGCACATCCCCCTCGTTGGCAACCTCGCGACTTCCATTTTTCTTATAATAATTTTCGTAGCAAGATGGCCGTCGACCCCGCTGGCTGCTGCTGCTGCTGCTGCTGCGGCACACGGCGGCTCGCTCTCCCCGCTGGCTTCAATCTCTCGCGGGAGCGACGAGTGAGAGAGACCCTCGTCACTGCTTTTTTTTTTGTCTGCAGTTGTCGGCGCGTTTTCTCGCGCGCTCTCTCTCTCTCTCTCTCGCTCTCGCTCGCTCGCTGCACGCGCAACTATGCAGTCTACCACTCCAGTGCCTCGGCTCTCGCTCTGGCGCTGTTGATGCCGCCGCCGCTGCTTGCCTACTATATTGTGTACGCGTGCAACCCTCGTCTGAAGATGAGCGCATCAGCACGTCACGAATTCACTCTTGACGCAGGCAAGAGGGAACCCCCTTGTCTGGGAGATCCAAGAGATCATCGTTGTTGGAATTTGCCGGGTACACTAAGCAGGCTTGTACTCTCTCCTGTCGGCTATACGTATATCTGCATAACGTAGGGGAGACACCGCCGCTGCCTTGTGACACCGGGATCAGTGTAACAGTCGACTTTGGGTCGCGCGCTTCATCGGACAAAAGACTTTGTGTTATTTAGGGAAATCTTAGGCTGGTGTTGAGCGATGTTTTTAGTGCTATGTTAATGTTATGTTGGACTGATGAAGGTCTTGTGTTGGCATTGTGTCCTGCATAAATAATTTTCTCATGGCGTTATTTGTTTTACTACACTGGAGTAGTTACACGCGCTGGCGCGCGTTCCTGCATTTTTTTCGCCAACATCGACCTGGGAAATTTTTCTTTTCAAAATATCGACTTGTAACGTATACCATCGTTCTCAAGTCGTATATTCTACCCCTAAAAACACTGGTTACTAACCATTTTTAATCGATTTTGAAAAAAATATTTTTTTGGCGATTTTTTTTCTGTCAGAAATCGTAGACCCGGCTCCGGACCGAAAATTGCCAAAATCGACCCCAATTTTTGTTTCTTTTCAAAATATCGACTTGTAACGTATACCATCGTTCTCAAGTCGTATATTCTACCCCTAAAAACACTGGTTACTAACCTTTTTTAAACGATTCTGAAAAACAAATTTTTTTGGCGATTTTTTTTGTCAGAAATCGTAGATCCGGCTCCGGACCGAAAATCGCCAAAATCGACCCCAATTTTTTTTTCTTTTCAAAATATCAACTTTTAACCTATACCATCGTTCTTAAGTCGTATATTCTACCCCCGAAAACACTGGTTAACAACTTTTTTTAATCGATTTTGAAAAAAAAAAAAAAAAAATTTTTAGCGACTTTTTTGTTGTCAAAAATCATAGATCCGACCAAACACAGCCCGAATAGATCGACAACAATGGTCACGTTGGCGCGAATTACGAACTTCTTAATATAAGATTAGTTCATACAAAGACAAATATGGTTGGAGGAAAGTCGTGCAATATTAATAATAGCTACGGTTTCTTTACACGTGGTTCTCATGCGAGACATTTTTTTAAAGATGAGATTTAATAATTTATTGGCTACCATAAAAAGAAATAAAAATAGAAATAGAGTCATGTAATTAGTCATAAAGTCTGTTACTTTGCGTCGCAAGGGGCTTCTTACACTTGTAGATTTTCTTTAACGTCGAGCAGCGACGCACTTTGGGAGCGACTGGGTCAACATCGCGGGTTACGGGGATGGGTTCGGGGCGTCGTTTGACGAAGACCCTTTGCTCAAAGGGCTGGGAAAACAGCTACCGAAAATCATTTAATTTCACATAAGTCTCAGTAGCGATTTCGAATACGCCAAAGATTCCCGTATTAAAAAAAAATCGCTAACATTTTTTTCTCACTTCCATCACGAGAAACCCAAATGATAATCTAATAATCATCTTTTGATATCATTAAAAGTTTAACGAGTTATCTGATAAATGTGCGCTGATATCAAACTAGACCAAACTTCAAGTTCGGTGTAATGTAAAAAGTTGCATCAACTCTGTAATCTGCCGTCAAGGTTAGCCAGGAAAATAATGAAGTCATTTACTAGCCACGCTTGAATGAATAAAAGCCGTCCCGCAGAATAATTCAATTGACCGCGATATATAATCAATAAATAGTACATTACTATACGAGGGCGGAAAAACTTTTTTTCTCGTGGATGAGTTTGCATGAGAAAAAGGCGAAGGCGAGTGTTGCAATCACGCGAGTTGAGAAAAAAGTTTTCTGCCGAGTATTGTACGAAATTTTACTGTACAAGGTGTAATACGTCCATCACGATACCGAGTGAAGTAAACGTAAATAGTAGATTGAAAATGTAGCCATAAACTAAATGGCCCGGTGGCAAATGATTTTCAACACAAACCACGCTCCACGGTTAACCCGCAGAATTTCCTTATACCCAAATAAACAAAAAATAAAAAAAAGTAAATCCCACAAAATCGTTTCACGAACACCGGCACGATCGTCCGGAGTCTAAGAAAATAACAAGCGTGCGGAAAAAAAGCAATGAGGAAAAGGGGGCTGCTGCTGCATCGACTTCTCGATTGCTTCCCGCGTCTCTTCTTTTTCCCCGGCGCCTCTCTCAAACCCCGCGCGTCTCGCCTTCTCTCATCGCGAATTCGAGGCGACAAAATAAGTGGGGCTTGTCGCTTGCACAGAGCTTTATTGCCATCTCCCGCTTCTCCGGCGTTACGGCCAAACCCCGGGGTTTCACGGGGTATACTACTATATCGAGATAACCCGATCCCGCTCGTGCCCGGAGTACACACGGGATAGTGTGCAACGTACAGTACATTGGTATAGTAGTCTCGGTGGGCCCCGTGCGATCATAAATCCTCTCTCGCCGGTTCTCGCTCGCTCTCCCCCCCCCCCCCCGCTTCGCTCTCTCCCTCGCTCGTGCGGGGTATCTCGGTGGGACGTATGAGGGGGCGCGTCGCAACGACTATACGACGACGAGGAAGAGGACGACGCCGGGTACGACCCCCCGGCGCAGCCCCTCGCGGACCGTTTACGATCGCCTTTGTTGCCGAGGGATGGTCGCGTAGCGGTTCCTGGCGAACGAGGGGGGCAAACGAGGAGGGGTATGAACCACGACGTCCCAAGAAAAAGCAAGAAAGAGAGAAAGATAACACACGGGCGGGCCGGGAGTGGGTGTCGGTGCTTTGGTAGCGAGAGAGCAATAGTCGCGAAAAAGACCGGGGGGTTCTAGCAATGATAGACAAAGAGAAAAGGCAAGTAAACAAGAAAGAATGAGGGGGATGCGAGGAGGACGTAGGGCGGCGTGAGGGGGGCAGGGGGGGGGGGTATGGCGGAGGTCGAGGAGAAAAGCGGTAGCGAAAAGCGCGAGACGGGCGTTGAATTTGGTGGACCCGGAGAGAGCCGGCCGCCTCTTCTCCCCCTTCCTCCGTCCCCCCCCGCCCGCCCCGCGCGCCCCTCTCGTCCCGCCGTAATCTGGCAGTGCATTTAACCACTTTGCGAAACGGCTGTGTATCTGAGCGTGGCGTGGCGCGCGCGCGGGGTCTCTGTAACGTAGCCTGCATTCGATACCGCGCGCGCCTCGAAGCGTCTCTATACCCGCCGAACTATACTACACCACCAGGAGCGCACGGAATACAGAGAATAGTTGCAGCCTGTGGAGAGCGCGAGGGAGACTAGCGCGCGGCTAGGCGGCGATATATATCGCGAGCGGGGTGTGCGAGCGCTTGCGCACGAGTCGCTCGCTCTAGGGCTCGACGGCAGAGCGCGGGCGCGCGGCGGAACGTGGCACGGGGCAGGAGGGGCAGGAGGGGGGCAACGTATGACGTCGCGTTGGTTGGAGCGAGAGAGAGAGAGAGCAGAGCGAGAGGTCCCCCACCCCTCGGCCCCCTCTCAGCGGGGCGTAGAGGGGAGTGCGGAATCCAGCCGCGGAGACTCTCGTCGCGCGAGCGCCGGGACGCGGGGTGAAGGGGGGGGGGGAAGGAGGGGGTAGTTTCTCTACGAAACAGACGGAGAGAGGACTGCCAAGTTCGTTTACGAATATAGGGAGAAATGGATAGATGGAAGAGGAGAGAAGCGACCCCCCCCCCCCCCCCCCCCGCAGGCTCGTAGGAATTGCGAGAAGATGCAGAGAGGGGCAGGAGGGGGGAAGGGGCAGGGAAGAGGCGGGGGCGGGGGGGAGAGCGTGGGAGCAGAGAAGGGGATGTAGGGATTGCGAAGTATCCTAGTAGAGCAGAGCGAGAGGGTGGCATCGGAATCACGGCGTTGGTATAGCTCGCGCTGCTCGCTCGCTGGCGCTATACTACGCTTCTCTCTAGTGCTATAGCCAGCGGAGCGAAGCGGCGGCGGAGGAACCGTCGGCGGTGGCGCTGGCGTGTGGCGCGCGCTCTCCGCGAGGAAATGAGGAAGAAGGGTGCGCCCTACTTCGCCTCGGCGTTTTCCCTAGCGCTCGGCGTACTATACTCCGCACTCTTCTCTAGCGCATCTCTCTCTCTCTCTCTCTTGCTCTCTCCCTCCCTCGCGTACTCCCGTCTCGCTCCCTCGTGGATTCCCCTGTGGTAGGGGGCGGATTTTCGTCCCTCCGGCCCGCGCTCTCTCTCTCTCTCTCTCTCTCTCTCTCTCTCTCTCTCTCTCTCTCTCTCTCTCTCTCTCTCTCTCTCTCTCTCTCTCTCTCTTTCTCTCTAGGTTGCGCCGACTGCGCCGCGCGCGGCGCTCTTGGCATTCGCGGCGGTTGGACGGAGACGCAGCGACGAGCGAGCCGCACGCTTCTCTCGCTTTCTCTGTTTCTCTCTCGCTCTCGCGCGCGCTCTTTCACCCCCCACAAACACATGTACGCGCGCGCTCTGAGGCTGAGACACACGCACGCGGACTGCGACTGTGTTGGGGGGGTTGCTCGCCGCTCCTGCTCTCAGTCTCTGTCGGACCTCCGTACCCGACGCGCTACGTGCCGGTCGTGTCGCGCTGCGCAACTTACGCGCCTCCGCTGACCCCCACGGATTTGGGACACACCGGAGAGATCGACAGGAAATTTTTATTCGCAAAAGTTTGCGGGAGAAAAAACGAGAAAGAAAATACCGCGAGGAAAATATATAAGGGGGGAATAGACGCGAGATTTCTTCCCCCGCGCCCGTGTGTTCGTTTCGTTAATGAAAAACGAGTGCGCGTCGCACGAGTGACCGCTCTGTGTTGCAGCGGTGTGCGCGGCTCTGTTGCGATATCCTCGGCTCGACGCTGTGGGCTCTACGCGATTCGTATGCACGGTTTTTTCTCGCCGTACGACGAAACCGCAGTGACAATATTCACGCCCTCTCCCCGCGTCGTTCAAAGTGTGAAAAGTGTCGTTTAACGTTCACGATCGACGGAGGCGCGACTGCGGTCCGCAATCACTTGCGTTAAATAAAAAACGCAACGCCGAAAGAAAAACCAAAAGTGTCACGAGCGTCGCCGCTCGGCGAGTCTCGTATTTTCTTCACGAAGAAGCGGCAGCAGCGGCGGTCCGCAATCGTCGTCGTGCAGTAGCTCGACTCGCGCGCGCCAGGAGCTCGCCAACTGCCGCGCGGTGTCTTGTCGTATATATCAGTGCCACCGCTGGGATACTTAACAGCCGTTGTTGGATAAAGGCGAAGTTTACAAGTGTGTGATTCGAATAGTGTTTTTTTTTTTCGTTCGACGTATCCGCCGCTCGATCGCTCCTCGATGTGTGTTACGCCGGCGGACACGACGCGACCGCGATCTCCGGCCGTTTTTCGTTCCCACGTTTCATCGACGTACACGTAGGTGTGCATCGTGGATTAGTGCGCGCGCGATAGAGAGAAAGAGAGAGAGGAGAGAGTGCCTCGTCCTACTCGTGTGCCACAGTGTTGTACAACGCGCGAGCCGACCGAGAATACTGTGGAGAGAGAGCCGCGGCAACACGGAGTGGAGACATATAACTAACTAACCAACCCCCCGTCAGTGATCTAGAGCCTCGCGTGCCGTTTCCCGACTGCCATCAACCATCCGACGCACACGAGAAACACGAGGGGGTGGGTCAAGCGTGTCGTGGCGACGCGAGACAAAGAGAGAGAGAGTGACAGAGAGAGAGAGCGAGAGAACAAAATGCGCGTAGCGCGGAAAAATCACGAGCTCTGAAGTTGGCGGATAATCGAAATCCTCGAATCCCTCGCGCCGGGCCAACGGCTACGTTCACGCCAATCCGAGTGCAACGATTCCCTCGCGTTCCGCGCGTCCGTTTGGACCATTTCCCGTAACTGCCAACAAACAGTCGGCGGGGATCGGACGCTGCCGTGAAGCTCTCCCGACGTATATAACACCGCATCGCCCTCCTCCTCCTCGAGGGTCCAGAAATCTGCGAGGGGACGAGACTACGACGACGACACCGCAGCGCGACGCAAAGTTTTCACGGGAATGGGATTTCGAACGAGAGTTTAAATCCACTGGTGCTTTCCGGGGTTGCGCTGCTGGGTCTCTGCGGCGGCGTTCGGCTGTCGCGTAGAGTGGGATCCCGCTGATGTTCAGCGGAGAATTCGAGCGTGCGACAGAAGCGAGAGCGGAGGGTCCGCGGTATCCACGTAACGCCGCGCAGCGCGGCTGGATCCGACGAAGAAGGCGTGATAGGAGCGTATATAGCGCACGACCCTCGCATCCATAGCGTCTCTCTCTTTCTCTCTCTCTCTCGGTCGGTCCTGTCCTGTCCTCGTCGTTCCACGCAAACCCCCAAAGCGGACGACGCGCTGCGGTGATTACGGGCTCTTCGGGTCGCCTCATCCACCGGTGTTACTTGAACTAACCTCTCCCTCCGCCCGGCGGCCACCCTCCTCGCCGCCCCCCCCGTCCGCCTTCCTGGCCAACCGCCCCTCCCCGAGGACTTATACAAGCTACTCACGTCAGGGGCGTGTGATACTCTGTTGGCGGTATAAACAGGCCGAATGTGGGATTCCGCGGGTGAGAGACGGAGATAACGACGGTGGCTTGAAAGCTAAACAGCCGGATAGAAGGGACGGCGAATGTTGTACACAGAACGGCCTTAGTTTTCGTCTATAATACGAGGAATAGAGAAGGAAGTGAGGGAAAAAGGCTGCAGAGAAGAGGCGGGAGGTGGAGGATACAGAAAGAGAGAGAGAGAGAAAGAGAGAGAGAGAAAAACAGTGAGAAAGACAGAGCGGGAGTCGAAACTGTCTCGCTGGTGAGAGAAAGAGGAGAGGAAGAAGGAGGCGATATACATAGACGGGGAAAGGGAGGAAAGAGAGACGTTCACGGATGGACGAGTCGGTAGCGCCTAATCCGGGCCCTCTCGTTTGCATAATTAGCCGAGGCGTCGGTGGTGCCGGCTAGTCCGGTCGAGGGTGAGAGAGCACACTCGCTCGTCCACCGCTCCCCCTCCCCCCTCCTCACCCCGCCCACCCCCAGTCCCCCCTGTTCCCCTCGCCACCGCCGCTCGCTTCCCAAGCTCGCTTTGCCTTGCCGGGCTAGAGCTCTCGCAAGCTCGCTTGCCTCATCCGGACCCCGCTCAACTCTCTCTCTCTCACACACACACACACACACAGCACCGGATTCTCTTCATCCTCTCCTGCTCTCTGCTACCCCGGCACACGCTACGCCACGCCACGTCGCGTCACCGTAATCTTCGTCGTTCTGCTCTGGACTCAGCCGGGCCACCGTCGCCACCACCGCCGCCGTCGTCGTTGTTGCCTCTGCCCGCCGTTACCACCACTACCGAAGCGGCACCTACGCTGCCACCGCTGTTACGTCTCCACTACCAACCGGAACCGGCGCTGCTTCCACCGTCGCCACTATACCCGCGCTACTATTGCCTCAGCCTCGACTAATACCACCGTCAACAATCACCACTTCTGCCTCGCCTTTCCGTCCCCCTCCCGCATTGCGAAAGCTTCCACCCTGCGGAGAGACAGTGAGGCTTGGGTAGAGGAAACTTTCTCCGTCTCTCTCTTTCTCCATCTCTCCCGCACTTTGCCTGGTGCCTCCTCGGCCTCCGCCGTCCACCCCCCGACCCCCGAGAGCCAACGGGGCCCAACGAGCGCTGTAACGAGGGCTGCATTGTTCCAGCAGCGAGAAACGTGTATACTCTTAACCGTAACGCGGACGGCGTTGGGTAAGCGTGGGAGATAGGAGGATGCATATCCACGGCTGGCTACCCCCGAGATCAGCGGTGTACCGGAACTCCTCCGGACACTACAGCAGTCACGGAGCGCAGCAGCCGCAGCACCAGGAGCAGCAGCAGCAGCAGCAGCAGCCTTGTTACGCCGAGTGAAGTGCGAAAGTGGGAAACGCGCGTCGCGACAGAGAGAGAGCTAAATAATTTTCGTGTGTGTGCGGAGAATACACCGGTGGAGAAGCTGAAAAGTGGCCGGCCAGGAGTCACACGAGTTGGAGAATACTCCGCGGGCGCCGTTATAATGTCGATCCCGATGATAATACCGCTCGAACGAACCGTGATGTGCGTGCTCGTGCTACTTCTAACGTCCCTGGCGACAATGGGCTACGCCACGGTCGACAAGTGCGCCGATCAGTGCTCCTGCAAGTGGAAGGGCGGCAAACGCACCGTCGAGTGCGTTAACCGATCGCTCACCGGTATACCCGACGGTATCGATCCCGAGACCCAAGTGTTCGACGCGAGCGGCAACGACATACGAGTACTGCCGAGCAACATATTCGGCCGCGTTAATCTTAAGAATCTCCAGAGGCTGTACATGCGCGGTTGCCGGATGCACACGATCGACAACGACGCGCTCAACGGGCTCACGAATCTCGTGGAGCTGGATCTGAGCAACAATCGGCTGACGACGATACCGAGCGTTAGCTTCATCGACACGCCGTTTCTGCGCGATCTCTCGATGTCGTACAATCCGCTGGGCAGCGTGCCGTCGCACGCCTTCAGAAACACCCCGAATCTCGTGAAACTCGATCTCTCCCACGCGCAGCTCGTGGCGATCGAGGCCAATGGCTTCAAGGGCCTGGACATGTTGGAGAGCCTGAAGCTCAACGACAATCGCATCAGCACCCTGCATCCCGGGACATTTGATCCTCTCAACAAACTCACGAGCATCGAGCTCCACGAGAATCCGTGGATATGCAATTGTCACCTGCGCGAGCTCAAGATGTGGCTGGTTAAGCACAATCTGCCGACGCTCATAGCACCGATGTGCCACGGGCCCGATCAGTTGGTGAAACGCGTCTTCACCGATCTCACGATCGACGACTTCGCCTGCCGTCCCGTGCTGATGCTCGCGAGCCGTTACGCCGAGGCGACGATAGGCGAGAACGCGAGCATTGTCTGCCGGGTGAGCTCGGTGCCACCGGCCAAAGTCAAGTGGTACTGGAACGGCAAGTTGCTCACGAATCACTCGGCCTTCAGTAGCTATCAAAAGATCCTCATCTACGAGGAGGGCCAGTTCAGCAAGCGAAGCACCCTGGTGCTCACCAATGCCCAGGAGTCGGATTCCAGTGAGTTCTACTGCGTGGCGGAGAACCGGGCCGGCAGCGTCGAGGCGAATTTCACGCTGCACGTGTCCCTGCGAACCGCCGGAATGTCGACCCTCGGCTCGGGACAAATAGCCGGGATATCGGCGGCCCTGGTGGTCCTAATACTGTTCATACTGCTGATAATACTCGTGTTGTTCGTGCGTCTGAGGCGAATGCCGCTCAAGGACGTGAAGACACCGGCGGCGATGGACGGCGAGGGCGGCGGCAATGCACAGGAGAACAGCGGGGACGCCCCGACGACGGGTTCGAATCGGCGTAACCACAGCGGCAAGGGGGAGGAGATCGAGACGACGTCGTTCAGCGAGACGAACGGCAGCAAACCGCCGGTCTCGTTGAATCTGAGCTACGTTCAGAGGCCCCAGACGCAGCAGGTGATAGTCGCCGCGGCCGAGAGCGAGTACGCGGTCGCGCGGTACGATCAGCATCGTCCGCAGGAGGGTGTCGGTGGTCACAGCCTCGTGCCCGGGCCGTGTTTCTCGTCGACCACGTCGCTCATGCCGATCGAGAATCCGGATCTCATAAGGGACACACGGAGAGGCTCGATCGAGGACATCGGGCCCTACGGGAGCGACGGCGGCGGTCTCAGCCTGGGAATGGACGACGGGAGATTGCTCTACTCGGGCTGTCTGTGGGACTCGACGGGCAGGGACGCGAGAACGAGCGCCTCCACGAATCCCTACGCGACGACGAAGGAATCGGTTCTACAGTCGACCATACCGACGATGGAGCACTTTCCGCCGGGCGCGAAGCAGATGCGAGTGTGGCAGAAGGGCGTACCGGTGTTACCGCCCGTGTCGGCGTTGAAACGAGTGCTCGGGTCGACGCGCAGTTCGCCGGACGAGGGATACCAGGAAGGCACGGGAACGGATGTCTAGGTACCGTTGCTTCATTACTGCGACGCCCGGCATCGTTACCTCGAGCTAAGACGACGTCACCAGGAGGACGAGGATCCGCAGCGGATAGAGGAACTGGAGGAGGAGGAGGAGGAGGAGGACGAAACGGAGACCTGACGGGAGGATGAGGGGCTTCCGGAACTACTAACGCTGCGAAACGAGGCAACCGTGCCGGGTGACCGGTAGTGAATAATATCAAATAATAATACTGATAACGATATTTAAAAACGAAATAAAAACGAAACGGCGTACGTGAACGAACAAGAGTTGTCGCACGGTAATGTTTAAGGTGAAAAAAAAGGGGAAAAGAAAAAGATGTAATCGTGAAATCGTCGGGCGACTGCCGAGAGACTCCAGCCGGACCCCGCGAGTGATCTCAAACGTTTTGGGCTCTCGTGCCACTACTGCCAGGGCTCTCCGTCTCTCTTTCTCTCGTTCTCTCTCTCCCACCGTGTGTCCGTGTGTTTGTGTCTCTGTCACTTCCGAGTGGCGAGCCGGGGCAGTCCGACCTCTTGTTTCCGGGGGTGCGCGCCCGCAGGGACAACGTCATCGTCGTCGACGACTACGACGACGACTACGAGGACCTCTCCTATCTCTTCTATCCGTCGTATCCTGCCCAAGGGCGCACTAAACCCTCTCTCACACGCTCGCGCGCTTTCTCCCGTCTTATAATACTCGTACTCACCGGCGGGGGACTACGAATGTCGTGCTAGCGGCGACGTCGGGAAGAAGAAAAGGAACTTTTATTGCTATATGCTGTAGTACGACGAGAAAAATGACGGTGGGGAAAATAGCGGGCGCTCGCCGTGATGGAATGGAGAGTGAATAAATAAGAGACGAAGAGCGGGAGGAGAGGAGTGAGAGAGGGAGAGAGAGAGAGAGAGAGAAGAGCGAGTGGGGGTGTTAAGAGCCCGAAGACAAAGGGACTGTTATACAGTCGAGGTAATGGCTGAATCGACTGCATATATATGTACATTATATATGATGAAGATTGTTCGGTGGTCTTTACAGCACAATATTGACGGGTAATTTCTACTACATGACGCGACGCGGGGCCCTCGTCACGTGTGCCACGAGACATCGCGAGCGCCCCGCGGTTACGATTATCGTTACTACAATTATATATTACTATAACAATAAGCGTACGGTGTGAATGAGAAAGAAAAACTATATATATATAATATTAACGATGAGAGAAAGAAGAAAAAAAGAACATGAATAAAAATAAACAAATAAAGCGAATACAAATTTTCAAAGTAAAGACTGTAAATGTTCCCGAGAGTGTATAATAGATAGCGATTGGATATATATGAATTAAATTGTGAATTAATGACGAAGATGAAAAAAAAAGAGAGAGTAAGTCGCTGAGTTGAGTATATATACGTAACGATTATATATACGCGAACTGGAGATGAATAAAAAAAATCAAGCAAACCAAACAAGATATATTATATATATATATATATATACATACACACACAAAACCCAGACGGAAGAAAAGCGAGACCCACGGATTTTCTAGTCAATTCAATAATTAGCGATTTAGGAGGACCCGGATATCGTTCGCAGCGTCCAGCCTTCCGACCGAGAGCTGCGACCGCCGAGAGCGGCGAATACACCGCTGCCATTACGCTATAACTAATAACAATATGCAGGGAGAGACTTTTGTCGCGTGCGAGGTCACCGCGAAGGTCATTGTCACACGCATACAAACGGCCAATGGAACGGAGAGAGTCGAGTCGAAGAACGAATCGAAGGGAAAGGAGAAATTACGCTGGTATTTAATACACCGGGGGTCGGATTGTTGTTGTCTCTGATATCGGCGTACATATGTTGTTCCATTATCCCGCGGACAAAGAGACCGCCGAGGCTCGAGAGCCGACACACGCGAGAGAGACGCGCAAGTGGCCCCGACAATGTTGAACAATAAGTCGTGTGTGTGCCGCTCGTGTGTGTGTGTTTAGAGTGCGTGCGCCTGGGTATGTCCGCGAATTATCCGGAAATGAATGAATGGCTCGGGGGGGATGCGTGCGAGTCGTGCGGGCTACGTATGTTGTGTGCTGTATACAGATGTATATCCACGTGTGTGTGTGTGTGTGTGTGTGCGTCTCGGTTTGTGTGTCTCTCTACGGCTGTCTGTCTCTATCCATCTGTCTCCGCGGCCGTCTGTCTGGTGCGTGATGCCCGTATTATACACTGTACAGTTTCGAGGGTTGCGAGTGGGGTGAGAAGGCCGGGCTGTAGAGGAGACAGAGGGCGAGAGAGTCGGGAGAGCGAGAGAGTGAGAGTGAGAGAGAGGAGGGCGGGGAGAAGGAAAATGCAAGAACCGTGTGCCGCGCGCTACTGCGGAATCCCGGGGATTTCGAGAGAGCCCTGCCATGGTGCCTCGCTCGCGGGGAGGCTCTTCTAATTAATTACCAAGGGCCGCGTCGGTCACGCCGAACGATAAATCACACCGAGGCATCTTCGGGCTTCATCGCTGTTGGCTGCCACTAGTGTACCGCTTATATATATGTAGACAGTGTGTTCATCGCGATGGAAGGGCGGGGGAGGGGGGGGGGGGGAGGGGGAGGGGAGGAGGAAGCAGTGTATCGCGGTAGGGCCGGGTTAGCCATCCTCGATGTGCGATACCCCTGGCGCCCTCTCGACGGCGGATAATAATTATTAATTATTGACAGTTAACATCGGTCTATTTCGGAGAGGGGAAGACCGGCGGTTGGGAAGAGTTATTGAGCAATTTCTCCGCGGTCTCCTTCGCTCTCCTCCCCCCTTGGCCGCTCTTTCTGTCTCTCTCTCTCACTCGGGTTGCTTCTGCCTTCGGCGGAGGCGCCGGCATCGGAATCTCCGGAGAGGTTGTGTATCGGTTGCTCTCTCCGTCTGTTCCTCTCTCGAGAGCCTGCTGGTATCCCTTGTACTCGTGCGTTACCATCGGCAACTGGCTTCCTCGAGACAGAGAGAGAGAGAGAGAGAGAGAGAGGGGGAGAGACAGTGACGTCAATGTTAACAATTACCGTCGCGGGTCTCGAGAGAAACAGAGAGAGAGGCGGAGCTTGAGAAGGGACAGCGGCGGGGAAGAAGCAGTGGAGAGGACTAACCGAGTTTCTGTAATTAACGCTCTATACGTACGTGTATCCCTCTTCTCGCTATGATAAATCAACGTCGTGTAGAGCCGAGCGAGCGAGACAGAGAGCGGGGAGCAGGGGGCCCGGGGCACGAGTTCAATCCCAGAGAAACTTGTAACTCTCTCCCTCTTACCGCGACTCGTACATACATCCACGTCTACGCGCCGTAAGACATATCGTCGCGGGGAGAGCGCCTCGCCTCTCCGCTCGCCGGGCGTCACTATCGATACACGTTTGCCAGCCGGGATGGAGCGAGCGAGACAAAGCATTTTCGATCCCCGGGTATATAATGTATGTACATATATATATTTGTATATATATATATTCGTACCCTCAAAACGTGATGGGGTTATACGTGAATTTTCTTCGATACACGCCCGGCAGAGCGAGGAACACAAATTATCCTGGAAACACACGTCCCGCGGGAAATCGTATCGATGGTACAATGGCCGTTACGCTATTGCGATTCGAGCGCTGAGAATCAGTCCGCCAGGTGCATGTCGGGTCGCGTGTAAACACGCCACTAGTAGACCCCCGGCCGCGAGGCGCTGCGCCAAGGGCGAAGATTATTCGGCTATGAAACGGCCTAAGACGGCGCGCGCGCGCGAGTTTAATATGAGTTGTGGGCTGAATTCGAGAACACTTTGCATGCAGAAGTCGCGGGGCTGAGCGGGTATTCGGTTGCGGTTATAATGCACTTTTATTTCGCGGCGATTGAAGCACAAAATGCGGATATATCGTTGAGTTGAATCTACGACACGCCGAGATAAAGATACAGATACAGAGGAGAGATGGTCGGAATTACGGATTATTTCTTGGCTGCCGCTGGTAACGAAGGAAATTGCCGTATTTTTCTCTCTCTCTGTGCGCGCACGAACGGATGTATTTATGTCCTTAAAGATTATTGGTTAAACGTAAATTCTCTCTCTCCGACGGAACAAAGAGCACGAATGGACGCTGAAAATACACGTCCCACCGAGAAACGCTTCATATGGATAATACGCGGCGGCTGTTATACGTATCACAATTTGAGTGCGGAGAATCACTCCGCAGGTGCATATCGGGTCGCGTGTAAACACGCCACTAGTAGCCGACCGTCCGAGGCTCCGCGAGCGCGCGCGCGCGCCAAGGGCGAAGATTACTCGGGGAAAACATATTTATGATGTTTAAAGTTCCCAAGTGCTCGACGAGCGCGCCCCGAGTTAAGGATGTTATACAGCTTCACACTAGTCAAATCAGTGCTGAATTTTTAAAAGCGTTTTTACAATTCCTGATTGTTTAATCAATTGTTCCGGGGTGTTAGTGACGTTACAGCATTAGTTCTTAAGGCGATGTGAAACATCCACGTTGAGCCCAGTCGGTATCGAACACTGTAATTAATGTTTTTGACGGATGTTTGCGTTTACAGCGAAAAGAAGAAATTCATTCCCTGCGGATTTCACTAGTGCAGGGAATGAATTTCTTCTTTTAGCTGTAAATGCAAATATACGTAAGAAACGTTCATTACAGTTTTTATTACCGCTGTCGGTATTTCACATGCCCTTAATAGGCAAATACATTGAAAGCCATGATTTGAACAGAAAGACGACTAATATAAGCAAATTCCCAATTTCATGTTTTTTTTCGCGCAGTCTTTTAAAAGAATAAACCGTAATAATAGTTCAATTATGACGGGCAATGGCCCATTTTTATTACTGAAAGACCCTTTATCGATTAACCGCCCAGATTTTTGATAGTATCAGTAGTTCAAAAGATACAACCGTTTGTTTATATTATCCTAACCTAAAAGGCGACATACAAATGCTGTATCTTTTGAACTACTGATACTATAAAAAATCTGGATGGTTAATCGATAAAGGGTCTTCCAGTAATAAAAATGAGCTATTGCCCGTCATATTTGAACTATTATTACGGTTTATTCATTTAAAAGACTGAGCGAAAAAACATGACATTGGGAATTTGCTTATATTAGTCGTCTTTCTATTCGAATCATGGCTTTGAATGTATTTATCTATTAAGAACTAATACTATAACGTCAGTAACACCTCGGAACAATTTATTAAACAATCAGAAATTGTAAAAACGCTTTTAAAAATTTAGCACTGATTTGACTAGTGTGAAACTGTATAACATCCTTAAAGTCGCGAGAGCAGCGACGATGGTAAGACACAGACACAGATACGGAGGGAGAAACGAAAGTGTGGCGAAATGACTGAACAATAATGAGACAAAGGGACAAAGAGAGAACGGTTGAGGAAGAGGAAGAAAAAAAAGAAGAGAACAGCACTGAAACGCGCACACTGACGTACACAGAGAGACAAAACGCGCACGCATACGTGTATACAAAGAGAGGCGTTGATTGATTCGGTGCTTAGGAAAGACACGAACAGCAACACTGCTTTACCAATCGATCCATCAGTACGAAAGCCGTCTACACACCGACCGACCCTACGACCCTCTTCCTCTTCCTGCTCGCAGCTCTTTTATATACGTATATATCCATCGCAGTTGACGAGTCTGAAATAGAATGTCTCGATGTTGCTACACTCGCGCGGCGGCGGCGGCGGCAGCGGGAATATCCCGCAGTAAATGGGTCGATCTTCGCCAGGCTTCTGTCTCTCCACTTCTCCTTCGTTTCGCTAAGCTCGCTCGTGCGCGGACTACGCGGGCCTCCTGCGACCCTGATGACAGGAATTACCGGACGAATAACGTCCGTAGACTCCTGATACCTATTTATAGCATCAACTTCGAACGCGATCCTGCTGTTTGCACGAATTTCGAGATTTCGAAACAACAAGGCGATCCTACGACTCGGAAAAATTAAATCTGTTACGACCGAACGAGACACAAAGTTAGCCACCCGTCAAAGTTACCGAATAATCCAGCTTTCATTTTATGATGTTGAAGTTTGCATCGTTGGAATGCAACGAAATTCAGAAAAAAAAATTAATTCCACATAACCCAAATGATGAAATTAGGTATAATAAGAAATCATATCAATTGGTTCCTATAATGATTTTTTATACCTAATTTTATCATTTGGGTTAATTAGAATTTTTTTATTTTTTTTCCTGAATTTCGTTGGATTCCAACGATGCAAACTTCAACATCATTTCATTTTAAACTACATCCCGACCGACGTATTATCGCTCTCGGACAAACTTTCCAACGCGCGAAATCCCACAAAACATAAATACACCTAATTCGAATTAAAACACCTGCCGCACGTCGACCGTCGTCATCTGCAAATGATAAAATATTTCGCCGACGTGCCGGCTGACAGAACACTCTGTGCATCGAGCTTCAGCGTATGTCAGACCCCCCTCTGAAATTGGGAATACATGGACGGAACTTCTCGGACATTATTCTTCGTCAATCATATCGTCCATCGCCCGCCGTCCGCTCTCTCTCTCTCTCCCCGACCTCAGAGCCACGACCTCTGCACTCGATAGAGTTCACCGTCTATACATAGAAACGACACTCGCAATCACCAGACGGCCCACACACCACTTATCACCGTAATAGTTGTGCTATTGTCGCGTGTCGCGAAGGTCTTGATCCCCGAGTCGTGTCGAACACTGTGTATCCCCGAGTACGGCTGGCTGTTCCGTTGCTAACCACTATTTCTTGATTCGAGGTGTGTATATATATACATTTGCGTCTCGTTGGATAGTTCGCCATACCGAGCGAACGAGTGAGAGAGTGCACGCTCGAAGGCACACCGGGGGAAGCCCGTCGGTGCATTCCCGTTAATTCTCCATCTCGCTCGTCGGGTCCTTCGCGAGAAGCAGCCGAAAGCGACGAGGGCGCCGCGCGCTCTCGCGAATTATCCTCTCGCTTATCCTTCGCGTTCTCTCTGTGCCCCGAAATATACCCGTCTTTGAGGCGAACGCGCGCGGAGGCTACGTCTTGGTTCCCGGGCTTCCCTCCCGGTGTTCCCCGCTTCGTGTCCTACTCTCGACGACGCTTCGCTGGGCTTCGCTCGCCTCTTAGCACTGGCTCTCACTCCCCCGGCACTCGCCGCTTCTGAGATAACCCATTACCCTTCCGCTGCCGCTGCTGCTGCTGCTGCTACTGGCGACGGCCGCCGCGGCGGTGCTGGTGGTGGTGGTACACGCGGTGGGCCGGGCCGCTCCCGGCACCGCCGAGCGCTGCTTTCCCCGAGAATGGCCAAACCTGGAATAACTTATGGCCCGTTAGAGCGTTATACACCCGTGAACCCTGGGACATTGAGATGACTCACGGGCGGCTCCTCGCGAATTTCCCAGCGTCTCTCTCACCGCCTATACACATCGACGAGAGTGAGTGAAAAAATTTCCTTGATTCAATGAAATTTCCTTGAAATCTCAACCTATGAAACATTTCTTTGAGGTCAATGAAATAATATCCTTAAGTTAATATTATATTTTCTTTGAACGATGTCATCAACCAAATTATAGGTTATGTCCACCAAGTTTTTGGTTACATACCATAGTACTTAGATATGTTCACCAATAACTTCCATGGTTTAACCAATGATTATCTTCTTGATTTGACTTGACTTAACTATAACATAACAGATCAGTTTGCGCGAGAAACACCAATACGACTTATCGCGAATGAGCCAAACGTTGACAGACCGGGTGCCGTCAGGCATATCGTTTCTTTAAGGTAGTCCTTGCGACCGATATTCATTTCGCATAAATTCGAGTAATTTGAGAGAGAATTACGAACATTTCTCGATGGTATAAAAATCGGAAATAATTCATGCACATTAAAGGTACTGAAAAGATTAATTTTGTATAATAATAATTCTAAAATGTTATTAACAAATTGATGAAAAAAAATATTGTTTAACACATTTGTCGATGACCCAACTTTTTTTTTTAATGAAAATGATTCGTTCATTTTTCTGAATACGTATGAATTTTTTCAGATTTTAGAGTTCACTTTGAAATTCGTGTTTTTATAGGGAAAATATGTGAAAATTCAAAGTGAACTCTAAAATCTGAAAAAATTCATACGTATTCAGAAAAACGAAGGAATCATTTTCATCCACAAAAAAACTTGGGTCATCGAAATATTTGTTAAACAATGTTTTTTTTCATCAATTTGTTAATAACATTTTCGAATTATTATTATGCAATATTAATCTTTTCAGTGCCTTTAATTTGCATGATTTTTTTCACATTTTTATATTATCGAGAAATGGTTGCGATTGTCTCTCAATTTTCGAAAACTTATGCGAACTCGACACCAGGCGCAAGGACTACCTGCAATCAAGGAGATCATGTCTTTGAAATTCAAAGAAATATTTCATTGAAATCAATGAAAAAAATGCAATCCACCCATTTCTTTGGAATCAAGGACATTTTTTCTCTCGGTGGCGGTGCTGGTGGTGGTGGCACCGGTATTGGTGGTACACGCGGTGGGCCGGGCCGCTCCCGGCACCACCGAGCGCTGCTTTCCCCGAGAATGGCCAAACCTGGAATAACTTATGGCCCGTTAGAGCGTTATACACCCGTGAACCCCGGGACATTGAGATGACTCACGGGCGGCTCCTCGCGAATTTCCCAGCGTCTCTCTCACCGCCTATACACATCGACGAGAGTACCTTTCTTACACACGTGGGTTTCATGCGCGTGTGTGTGCGCGCGGCGGGAACGCGGAACGTTCGATTATTGAATTCTCCCGCGTTATTATCTCGCGCGCCCGCGACGATTACGAATCCGTACGTGCCACCCGCGATTCCCCGGGATTGGCGAATAGTTGGCGAGGAGAAACGCCGACGGGAGATGCCTATCGGTAGGAGCTCTGGGCCGCCCCTCGCGTCGCCAACTTAGCGAGGTACTTGGGGACGTCGGGACGCAACTAATTATCGTGGTTTTTCTGGGATGCCAATTACAGGATGGTTTATATGTTATGCGGGATGAAAGCGGGGAATCGGGGAGTCGGAGGTGGGCGAGAATGGAATAGCGCGAAACGGGGCGAGTTGGTCGCGCTGGCGAATTTGAACTCTCTGCGCGTGGGCGTTCGGGTGGGCGGGATTTTTTTTTATTCGAGGATTTAATATATTTTCTAGATTTATTTGTTTGTTCGACGCAAACGCGCGAGCCCCGGCGAAATCGCAATATTACGAAACTTTGGCGGAATAAAATTGTGTAATTCGTATTGACATTTACTTTCATTGATTTTTTTTTGCCTCATCGCGTCACGAGCGTGGGTATGGAAAGTTTGTAGGATGAAACGGCGAAAAGCTGCTGGAACTTTTAAAATCAAAGTCCCGCAAGTATTTTAGTTCTATGGGTTTAGCAATTTTTATTCCGCGCAGTCCGAAACACCGTGGTTTTCCATTTCTCCACCCCCCATGTGGGGTGGGGGATACGAATACGAGAATAAAATACCACATCGAGAGAAAAAGTTTCCTTGATTCCAGAGAAATGGGTGGATGGAATTATTTTCATCGATTTCAACGAAATATTTCTTTGAATTGCAAAAACACGGTCTCCTTGATTCAAAGAAACTTGACTAAATTTGACTATAAAGAAATTTGACTGAACTTGATTCAAAGAAACTTGACTAAATTTGACTATAAAAAAATTTGACTAAACTTGATTATAAAAAAACTTGAATATACTTGACGGAACCCGTCCGCCAACGTTTGGCGTATTCGCGATAAGTCGTATTGGTGTTTCTCACGCGAGTTGGTCTGTTATGTTATTATCAAGTCGAATCAAATCAAGAAGATAGTCATTAATTAAACCATCCAAATGATTGGATAACATATCTAAGTACTATACTATGGTACGTAACCAAGAACTTGATCGACATGACCTATAATTTGGTTGATAAGATCATTTAAAGAAAATATAATATTAACTTATGGATATTATTTCATTGACGCCAAAGAAATGTTTCATAGCTAGAGATTTAAAAGAAATTTCATTGTATCGATGAAACTTTTTCTCTCGGAGAAATGTATTTTTTTCTCTTTTTCTCTCTTTTTCACTCGGTTTCACGAAATCAGTTTTTCTTACAAACCGCGAATTCGATATCACGAATTAGCGTTACAGAATTACATTTGGGTCTCATATTCCCCCCCCCCCCCCCCCCCCCCCTCGTGCGTAAATTAGTCACTTTTCTCTGTTTTTGTCGAAAAATAAAAAAAATCGAATTATTCATTACAGATTTCTCTGCGGGTAATTGATCTGTAATTTTTTTTTTTTTTCGACAATCATAATTCTAACTAATTCACGCACAAAATTCACATTACTGGCGTCTGTATTTAAATTTTCGCTTTGATCCGTTGAGAATTCGCGAAAAACGGCACTTCCGAATTTTTGAGGGGCAAAGTCGGTATTTCACATACCCTTAATACCATCTATATACTGTCTACATCGCTGTAAGCGCGTTTATTTAGCCGGAAGTACCGGGAAACACGAAACCCCGTCGCGAAATTATCTCAGACGTTCTATAGCCCCTCACATCGCTACGTCGGTCGCCGGCGCACAGAGATCCCGTTTGACGGAATTTCCAGGGCCCTTGTACGTGTATACGGGGCACGGGAAGCGGAACCGGCTCGCGAACGAACGTTGGCTTTGCCCAGTGTCGCCCTGTGGGCCGCCGCCGCCGTGGATGCCGCCAATGCGCGGAATAACTTAACTCCGGGGGCAGAGACGACGGGCGAAAGCATCGCGAGTAGACAGACGAGTTTCGAGCTCGACGTACAGACGACGAGGTGCACCAGGGAACAGACAATGGAATATCAGAGGAGAAGAGAGAACGTGGCTCGGGACAGCACGAGAGAGAGTTGACAACGACAAACGGGCCTCCGGAGAGGGCGGAGCACAACCGAGAGTGGGCACCAAAACGTTGCCCACTCTACACTCAACCCGATATATATATTATTCAATAGCTTGAATTCACACCGGCTATTGTCAGATAATCCTGAATTGGCTCGCGAGACTAAATTATTCACCAGACGTTTCGAGAAGCTTACAGCCCGGATTTTCTCGTGGCCCCCCGTTTGATGGTCAGTTACTTTTCACCGCTGGTCACTTGGCACCCGTCGAATAGCCATGTGAACGCTTTGCTTTTTCGATATAGGGGAGACCGGGGTAAAATGGGCCCCCTAAGCAAAAAATGGCTCTATGACAAAACCCAAAGTGTTTTTTTTTATTGCTTTTCACTCAAAAATTCGATATCGATCATCAATTTTCAGCGTCAGTAAAAAAAAAGTTTCCGGGGTAAAACGGGCCCCCTCAGAATCCGGCACAAATATGAGTTAGTACACAAAACGCTACCGATCGGCATGAGTGTTGATTATTTGGGTCTTTTACTAAAATCTAACACAAAAGCGCATTTCAGTAGTGGCGGATTCGCTGTACAGGCAAGAATTGATGGAGAAAAAAAAACTGTTCCCGAAGAAGCCCGCGAATAAAAAAAATCACGGAGACGGCGGGAAGAAAAGTTTTGACGAAGAAGGAAGCCTCACAACTTACGACGGGGACAGGAGTCCATTTTACGATTTTTTTTTTTTTTTTTTTTTTTTTTTTTTTTTTTTTTTTTTTTTTTTTTCGATGATCAAAAAATAGGAGGGCCCGTTTTACCCCAGGGGCCCGTTTTACCCCGGCTTCCCCTATGTATGCCCTTCGCGGGACCGGGGCGCGACATTTCGCTGTGCGTAAATTCGGTACTCAAACAGCCGGTGTATTACGATTTTTTTTTTTTTTTTAATGCACCGATGTGATTAAATTTCGCGCACGAGCGCGGCGGGAAGATTGGACGGGATTTGAAAAGGCATTAATTTACAAATATATTCGGATAATTTATTATTAAATCACACGTTTGTATGTGCGCTGAATTTCGGTACATACGGGACAAAAGCTTCGTGTGTTTGGTGAATATTGTGAAATATCATAAATTATCCGGGGGGACAAATAGATACAATCGGAGGCGAATATGCGATTTAAAGCGAGGCGAACGTTTATCGAACTTTATTTTCTCGACGGCCGGACAAATTTATTCGCGGGTTTCTGGTTTTCCGTTTGCTCGCGCGTTCGTTTTTAAGCGCTAATGCCTTTTGTCTCTCGCTGCCTCGGCGATTCGTCTGTTTTCGCCACTCGCGAACCGCCGTCGCGCTCTACGAACTCACGCTGCCTCGCGGGCGGAGTGAGTTTGAGAATTCACGGAGAATACGAAATTTCATGATGTTGAAGTTTGCATCGTTGGAAAGCAACGAAATTCAGAAAAAAATTAATTCTAATTAATACAAATACTGAAATTAGCAACTAATTACTATATATGATGACTTTTTATACCTAATTTCATAGTTTGGATTAATTAAAATTAATTTATCATTTGAGTAAATTAGAATTAATTTCATCATTTGGGTAAATTAGAATTCATTTAATCATTTGAGAAAATTAGAATTCATTTAATCATTTGAGTAAACTAGAATTCATTTAATCATTTGAGTAAATTAGAATTAATTTAATCATTTGAGTAAATTAGAATTAATTTCATCATATGAGTAAATTAGAATTAATTTAATCATTTGAGTAAATAAAAATTAATTTCATCATTCGAGTTAATTAGAATTAATTTTTTTTCCTGATTCTCGTTGCATTCCAACAATGCTAACTTCAACATCATTAAATTTCACGAAAAGGTTTAAGAGCGTAGATTATTCGCTAACCCGTTTTTTGTAAACAAAAGACGGAGAGGTCGACTCAAATATTAACGCGCCTGTCTTTAAATAAATGTTGGCTGGGATAAGAGTGAATAAATAATTATACACGATAATACGTAAAACAGTAAAATATTTCGACGACCCGAGTCTCCGTGTTTTACCATCGCAAACACTGCAAACAATTCCGCAAGTATCGTCAAAAAAAGGTCGCGGGTAAAAATTGCGCGAACGACGCTTTCGCCTCACCAACAGCATTTTTTTCGCCACGGTTGCAATTGAAATCCCCGGAAACAACCGCAATTGAATATTTAATTCGCAGCGCGGCGGCGAAATCGAGTCAACAAATCGCGCCCGCGGAGCGTGTATACCGCCGAGTGTTTTAGAATATTATTCCCCGAATCTCCGATACCCGTGGGGGGCCCCCCGCCAAGTTATTCGCTCGCGCTATTTCGCGCGAGATTATCACAACCGACACACACCGATAAATCGTCGGAATAATTCAGATAACCGAAAACATCTTGGAGGGAGAGAGGAGAGGCCGGAATTTCCACGAAACTGCATCGTGGTAATTACGCCGTGATAAATATTCAGCGAGCGCGCGCGATCGTTGCAGAGAGCTCGCGGCTTGCGGGGCTCTCGCTCGACGCGATCCTCCTGAATATCATCAACGTTGCCCAGATACACGTGGCAGTCAACAAGAATGACCGAAACCCTCCCCGCGCGCAATTCACGCCGCGCTATGATTGCAATCGAAAACACATCGATGCCCTATGAGCCCCAGACACCGAGTGTACGGTTGCCTCGCGAGGCGAACCGGTTCGCAAGCGATACACAATCGTGCGGTGCTTCCTACCGTCTGTACGTCCCGCACAAACGTCGAGCCCGTGCGCCGAGGCTGCACAGCCTCGTGAAGCGCGGGGTGTATACGTATACTATGTGTACACAGGGACGCCCGATGATTCTCCAAATTATTCAATAATCCCGCTCGGCCGTCGCCGCGAGAGAGACTCCCGCAGTAATAACAGCCGCACGTCAGAAATATACACGACGGCTTCGGCAATATTTTTTCCTTCCACAATCGTTTCGGCCGCATTATTACTCTCCTCCTCCTCTCCCTCTCGCCGCTCGTCCTCGATCACGAATTGTTTCGACGATCTCGTTAGGAACGATAACTAGTGTCAATCGCTGTTAATTAATTTACTATTAATTTATGACTTGTAAAAACTACTTTGCCAGTACTGCAAATCCCATGCCTGCAGTTTACGCTTCACCCACTCATTCATTAAGGTAGTCCTTGCGCCTGGTGTCGAGTTCGCATAAGTTTTCGAAAATTGAGTGACTATTGCAACCATTTCTCGATAATATAAAAATCTGAAAAAAATCATGCAAATTAAAGGCACTGAAAAGATTAATTTTGCATAATAATAATTCGAAAATGTTATTAACAAATTGATGAAAAAAAAAACATTGTTTAACAAATATTTCGATGACCCAAGTTTTTTTGTGGATGAAAATGATTCCTTCGTTTTTCTGAATATGTATGAATTTTTTCAGATTTTAGAGTTCACTTTGAATTTTCACATATTTTCCCTATAAAAACACACGAATTTCAAAGTGAACTCTAAAATCTGAAAAAATTCATACGTATTCAGAAAAATGAACGAATCATTTTCATTAAAAAAAAAGTTGGGTCATCGACAAATTTGTTAAACAATATTTTTTTCATCAATTTGTTAATAACATTTTAGAATTATTATTATACCAAATTAATCTTTTCAGTACCTTTAATGTGCATGAATTATTTCCGATTTTTATACCATCGAGAAATGTTCGTAATTCTCTCTCAAATTACTCGAATTTATGCGAAATGAATATCGGTCGCAAGGACTACCTTAACGGAAAAAAATTCGCTTATTAATCGTAGGATGTCACTTCCGAAAACAATGCTGCAGTGTCGTGTCATGTGTAGCTCCCACAGCTATACTGGGATGCTTACTGCACGACTACCGAAATTTCTCATGCAATTATATTCATGGCTATAATAAGAAATACGGATGTGGCAATACTTTGTTTTGTTGCCGGAGCTGTTAATTTTTCTCCGTGTTGGTTGAACCATCCAAATTATTGGTTAACATATCTAAGTACAATACTATGGTACGTAACCAAAAACTTGAACGACATGACCTTTAATTTGGTTGATAAGATAATTTAAAGAAAATAAATGATCAGAAATATACACGGTCTCGACGGCTTCGGCAAATATTTATGACGTTGAAGTTTGCATCGTTGCAATGCAACGAAATTAAAAACAAAATATTAATTCCATAAAAATTTAAATAATTTACTCCTATTAGGGCGTAAAATAATTTTGTTTTGTCGTGCTCTCAGTCGTTACGATAATTTTTTATAGCCGGCGTAATAATTTAGATTCATTCATATTTTCCTGTTTTTAATTTCGATGCATTGCAACGATGCAAACTTCAACGTCATAATATTTTTCCTTCCACAATCGTTTCGGCCGCATTATTACTCTCCTCCTCCTCCTCTCCCTCTCGCCGCTCGTCCTCGATCACGAATTGCTCCGACGATCTCGTTGGTTATCTACGGCCCCGCTACGGAAAATTGGTTTCATCCTCCTAAGCACCCAGAATCACAGGGTCCATAGTCGCGAAATTACACCGTGAAACACGAAGCGTGCACTTGTCTCGTTTCGTCTCTCGGGCCGACCCCCCGCCGCCGCCCCGCCAGGTCGAATTCTATCGCTCCGCTGGAATATAAGCTCTTTTACTTCTCCTCTATACTTACCGAGTCTCACTTGATCGATTTCTCCACGTTGGCCTAAATATTCGACGCTGAGCGCGCGCGCGCGCGGCTTTATACGTTGAGGCCGTGGGTGCTTGGAAATTTAACGAAGGAGAACCCAGGGGCAGAGAGACGGAGACAGACGTCTCTATACTCGACTGACTTACGAGCAGCATAAAACTACGCCCCCCCACCCCACCCTCCCCCCGCTCCCTTCGTCGTGATGTACATTTGATCAGATATTCGTACTGATACAACATCGAATGCTTTATTATTTTCTGTTCGACTCGTTCGTCGATCGACGTCTGCAAAAAAATAAAAGCATCAAGAAATTGCTTTTTGCAGATGTTGTCGATGCGAATGTTTCGGGACATCAAAAGATTTCGCTCTCTGGCGATGATCCGCAATCGCAGGAATACAGGTTGTAAAATAGTCGACTCTGAATCGAGGTAAATTATTTATCGAACGTACAGGTGCACGGAGAGAATTTTAGTGTTCCACTCGCGGGCTGTGGCCGAAATAGTTGCCGACATTCTACCGCAATTCTGTTGCATCTTGCACGCGTGAACATGACGCTGAAGTTAGCATCGTTGGAATGCAACGAAATTTAAAAAAAAAGAATTAATTCTAATTAACCCAAATGATAAAATTAGGTAGGGTAGAAGTACCGGTTTTGGCCACCTTTGGTCCAGTTGTGGCCACTGAGTTCGAAGGGACAGAATTATTTGTATTGTTAAAATGAAACAAAAATGTATCGATCATCTTGTTAACTTGTATGGATACTTTCGAAGTATCAACATGAAAATACAGAAAAGCAACAATTTGAAACAAATTATTGTGAAAATGGCCACAACTGGTACAGTGGCCACAACCGGTGCTTCTACCCTATACAAAATCATCATAGCAACTAATCGCTGTGACAACTTTTTGTACCTGATTTCATAATTTGGGTTAATTAGAATTAATTTATTTTTCGAAATTTCGTTGCGTTCCAACGATGCAAACTTCAGCATCATGCGTGAACAGTGTACACTGTAAAAAAAAAACTGCTTTACATTTTTATGTTCAGTACTGGAAGTTTTTATGCATAAACTGGTACACTAAATTTCATATACTGGTGCAATCAAAAATTAATTTATGGCATAGTAATTTTTATAATTCACTTTAATTTTGAGTTAAAAGTCCTTCAATTTTAACGACTTGCTTTATTTTTACTATAAAAGTTCATTAATTTTATTTCACGATTGTAGATTACATTTGATTCATCAGTTTATTAATAAAAACTTCCAATCCTTTTTAACAGTGTAATGTGATTTTCGAACTTCTGCTGTTGTCGACGTGCACTTCGATAGTTACTGTGACATCCTTGTGAATACCGAGAACGGCCGAGTACGGGAAAATGTCGCATACACCAGAAGTCGTCGCACTTCAAAGTAGGCTACACGACGATTGATTCCCGCTATCGGCTAAAGTGAGGCCGTCCCGCAGCTCTACATAAAATACTCGCATCAAACTTGCCGTGTGTCGTTCGAGCCGAGAGTGACAGTTTTTTTCTTATTCAGAGCAAAATGCCATTGATTGTTCAAACGCCTTCTCGGGTTGAAAGGCCAGGTCAGGAAGGTCGGTCGAAGGTCGGCAATTAGCAACAAAACAAACTGCCAACTACGCTCAATCTTCACCGAAGCAGTGAAAGATTAAAAACAGTCGTGTCATCCATTCGAATGGAAAAGCATTCCCAACTACTTTTCGAACTAAATAACTCTGCAATTATCACAGATGTACCAAAACCATTTCTGCATTAATCATGAGTAATGGCCCGCAGTATTCAAAACTCGTTTTACATTCCTAGAAATACAAAGAAAACAAATAAAAAATAAAAAAAAACAATCGACGACTCTTAAAGGTGATCCACACTTTCCGCACTCGGAGTCCATATAATTTTCTTCGACCCGTCCGGTCTCGTTACTCCCGCCCCACTGCGGCAATTGGCCCAGTAAAAGCGCCGAGGCGAGCGAAGGCGAAAGAATCATATTTGAGAGAAAAATAAAACGGAGATAAAAAAGAAAAAACGGTAAAAGTCCCTTCGCTCATTGGAGGAAATTTCCGTTCGGAAAATATACACGCAATTATCTCCGTCGGGCAGGAGCGAGCCCCCGCCCTCCCCTTCTCGTTATCAGTTAATTATCGATAATTCCCGGCGCGAGGTACGTCCGGCGAGCCAGCGGCAGAGCCGATTCAAGCGCGACTGCAGGCGGCGGCAGTGGCAGCCAGCGCGCTCTACGGCTAGGCGCAGTTAATGAACCGCCTGCGAGCCGCGGTGTGCATCCGTTCCGGAAAACGCGTCGTCGTCGTCGTCGTCCTCGTCCTCGAGCCCCTCTCCGTCCCACCTCCCGTTCCGCCACCCCCCTTGGGCACTCTTTGCACTCTCCTCCCGCAGTTGTGTAATATTCGTTATGTACGCCGCTGCTGTATATTACAGAGATTTTTCATTGCTCAGCCCCCCCCCCCCCCCGTGAGCGGGTGGGAGACGGCGCAAGCGGGCGAGAAAACGTTTGTCCCTGGCAAACAGTACAATTATTATCAACGTTCGTTGAAAGGTGCTATAGCGTCGAGGCGGAACGGGGGCTGCGCAGCGCGAAACAGTGGGAGAAAGAGAGAGAGAGAGAGAGAGAGAGAGAGACAGAGACAAGAACACAAAGCTCTGCTGTATATGTATATATAAATATATACATGTAGCGCGTTGGGACACGAACGAACCGGTCGAGCCAGAGACATCGCTTGTATACACTAGGCATACAAGCTATTCTACAAGCTGGCCTCTACACTCACATCGGCGGAGGACAATGACAGACGAAATTGTATACAGAACAAAACAGAGAGAAGCGACACATACAGAGGCGTTGTGGAACGGCGGGCGAGCGGGCGGGGGGAGGGGGAGGGGGGGACGGACGAGAGGAGGGGAGGGGATTTGCTGGAAAACGCTCGACGGTTGGGTTCCGCGAAAGCTGTGCGGAAAGAGAGGGGGGGAAAGAGCGAGAGGAAACCGCGTTATTGCTGCCGCTACTGCTGCTAGTGCTTGGCTTGCTCGAACGAATGCGGCGTATATATATATTGCGCGTGTATACGTGCTGCCGGGGTCCACGGGTATATTTCTCCGTGTCGCGTACACGTCCGTGCGCGGGGGACCTGCTGGAGGGCAATTAAAATTTCGCGGATCGACGAGTAATGCGTTAATCTCGAGCGAAATGCGGCCCGAGGCCGTGCGCGGGAAACACCCGCGGCTAGACTGCCGGCGAGGTGGGAGGGGGGGGGGGGGGGATAGAAAAAAAACAAGCCGCACACACGAGCGACAGTCATTATCTCGCATGGATAGCGCGCGCGTGCGCCCCCCGCGGTCTCTAACAACGCGTTCATATGTATTTCGTGTATTTTTACACGTGCGAAAAAATCGCGAGACACTAAAGGCAACGAGAGTGAATGCCGGCGCCATATTTAACGCCGAGTGAGTTCGGTTTATTGTCGGTGTGACAAATGCCTGTTGGTTTAATTCAAGTTTGTGGGTTTTTTTTTGTTTTTCGGGCGTGCGGGACTGTTTCCACCCTCGGTTGCCGGGAATAAAAAAAATAAAAATGCAAAAAAATATACGTATATGTATTTTGCGCGAGGCCGGTGCGAACTTCGACTGCGGAGATTTGGGATTATGAAACTCCAATGAAAAGAATCGTTGCGCGCGAACATTTTTGGATTCAATGGGAAGCCGTTGCTTTTTTTACCGCTGAGATAAAAGGACGAACCGTCAGAACGTATGGATGTCGGAATATGTTTGATGAATGTGAATAACGTTTACTTCACTCGGTGTTGTAATGAACACCTTGTAAAGTGAAATTTCGTGCAATACTCGGCAGAAAACCTTTTTCTCAACTCGTGTGATTGCAACAAAAATTCACACTCGTGAGAAAAAGTTTTTCCGCCCTTGTATAATAATGTACTAATTTTGGTTTGGCGAAATGGTTCATGAAACATTTACCTAAGCAGGAATGTCGACATCAATACCGAATATTTGGGGTATATAAACGCTCGAAAATTGAAATTTAGTCGCTGGCTATCGTCGCGCTCGCTGCGCCGGGGTGAAATATCAAATGAAACATTCCTATCGACGCGTAATTGATTGTTGATTTGTTTAATTAAAATTTAACTCTTCGCCGAACGATACGTGCGGGCGCCAAAATCGCCGTAGAATTTATTCACGGATAATCTGTAAATATAGACACTGAGTTTGAATTGTCGAGGTCGAGGTTGCTGACTCGGTGTAATTATGTTCTACTGTTATACGACTCCGAACTTCCGCATGGTGTCGCTTTCACGAAATTAAATTAATTTCGCTGTTTTCGTTCGGAATTACGGCGAAAATGTCAACGTGACATTTGTAAATATTCGAGACCTGCGTCCAATTTATATTTTGCCAAAAAATAATCGAATGGACTTTTCTTTTTTCCGCAGAACTTCCATACAAATCGAGAAAATAATAATAACGAGACGAAGTAAAAGTAAATAATTCACCGCCGACGTTGCAAATATTCTTAACACGCGATTTCCCAAGAACAATTAAATTCGGTTGACTCGACACAAACAACAATTTTTCCCGAATATTTGCGAAGAGCTTTGCCGTAAGAATTCTAACGAGGTCCCAGTAAAGACTGATTAAAATAATTGCGAGAGACATAAATAATCAACAATCACCGGATTAGTTAGCCTGAGATCCTCCATTACCCCGAGGATACATTGAGATTTGCACAATCTCGGCAATGCGGACAGACGCAGCGACAGAAACAACTGCAGTAACAATGTATCTCAATCACTTAGGGAAGAGAGATTATAATCAGGTACATTTCGCGCGGTTTGCTTGATGAGAATTCCCCGGGATAGACGACAACTATGAGACAGACGTGCGACCGGAGTTGCACAACACCGGGGGCTATGAGGCCGCGATTCGCGTCAGTTCAAAAGTGGGCGCGAGCGAGAAGCGCAACGAGACACAACTCCCAAATTGGGCCTGTAATCTGTTAACCGCGCGGCTCGAATCTCCGTCGGGCAATATTCGAAACTATGCGGTAAAAGTCGCGGAGCGACGCGTTACACCGACGGCTCCAGCGGGCACAATGATAACTGGAATAACAATAACGGTAATTTTGATAATGAGACAACGCCAATTCGGCTGAGTTTCGCGCTTGTCTCGCTCCCCTTGTGTTTACCAAATTACGTTGCCGTAGTATATTATACGATGCGAGCGCGGCAAAACTTGTTGTGACGAGTTAAGAACAAGTTTTTCCGATGAGTGTTGTAGGGAATTTTGCTTCACAGGGGGTGAAAATGTTCGCATTATTGAACCGAGTCGGTACACGGAGAAAACGGTTTTGCTATGCCAGCAAATCTTTTGTTAAAATGGTGACAACATTGCGAAATCTGCTAGGCTATTAATTTTTTTTTGCTGGACTAACGTATTTTTTGCTATTACAAAAAAATTGTTTGCTCGGTTAGTAGATAACGCCATGTTGTCACTATTTTAACAAAAGATTTGCTGGCACAGCAAAACCGTTTTTTCAGTGTACTTGGATGGATGACCGTTTAGCCATGCACTGATTTGCGCTTCAACTGTTGAGTGGGAGGCAGTTTTTCCGAGTTTTTCTTATCTATTCTCATGCAGCGGAAATTCAGTAAAAATATCGCCTCCTGCATCGTCACAGGTTTTCCGCAGTTTCCCCAGTGTCCTCGTGCAAATGCGATACAGTTCGTGCGTTAGGAAAAAAGAGTGGCTGCGGCTGAGGCTCTAGGCGGGAACTCGAGAAATAAGTGCGGAGCAGAGAAACGTAAAAGCCTGAAAGACGGCAGACGTAGAAATCAAGATAAAAAAATAAATACACTTTTTACGTCGAAAAGCGCTCAACAGCCGGTGGAAAAGTCAGTTCAAACCCGCCTTAATTAGTCACCAACTCCCGCGAATTCCTGTTCGTAAAAATACACACAAAAAAATCTCGTCCCGCGATACTCGTGCTGCGCGAGAGTCGCGCGATGGGCAACGGCTACACCGTCGACTACAACGTGAAACAATAACTGAAATAATAATAATAACAATAATCTTAATTAGACAACGCCGATTGGGGATGAGTTCCGCGCGGGCGCTCGTTTTCCCCCGGTCGAGTTACCGAATCAGCTTTCCACCGAGGCGTGCAAGAGTCCTGCATAGTTGCCGCGCGGCGCACTAAACGTAATATCCAGCGGAACTGCACGGAGTGGTTAGTGGCGGAAAAGGGCGGCGCGGCAGAGCGGGGAAAGGGGGGGGGGGAGGTGAGGTAACCAACACACAGACACACCGGGAGCGTCCGTAGCACTCGGGGAAATTAACAGTGAGAAGCTTCGTGGAGAATCCTCCAGCATCCGTAACACAACGGGACGAGGATATGTATCCGCGGAATGTGCGGTATGCGAGGACCGTTGTCACTGCGAATTCACTGCTAAACTGCGAGAGGAGGAGGAGGAGGAGGGGGATGAGGGGGAGGGCGGATTACGAGGGACGAGATTGCAGAGAGAGGTTCGGGCCGGCGGAATCTCACGTGTCACACACGTTTCGTTGGCGCGTTACAGAGAGTGTCGATGATGACACGAGTGGCGCTGGCGTCGGGGCGAGCCGAACGAAAGAGCGAGCGAGCGAGCGCGCTCGTGTTCCACGAGTGGTGTTGACAGTTTGCTGCGCGCGTGAGGTCTGTAACGCGAGCCCATTGGTGGCTCTGCCATCGGAAACCCCAGGCTCGACGCTGACTGGCTCGCCGGTCGGTCCGTCGCGGCGCGCGCACCATCGGCTATACGCCGTTCGGCAGCAGCACCGCGAGTTCGTAAACAAATCGTAAACTAATCCAACTAACCCGGTGGCAAACGGCCGCACTAAACCGGCCTGCGGCACATACGAAGTTACTCACGCTCGGTCGACGGTTATACGCACACACACGCTGCGGGGTGTACGTCGGAGATCCAATCACCTGTGATGAGATCAATGAGTAATCGAGTTGTTTTTTCTGTTAGTTCATTTCGTCATGTGTAAATATCCTTCGCGCGGCCGCCGGAGCCGTCTGGCCCACAGCGATAAACCGATTGGTGGGGTGGAACGAGCTTCGTTGGGATACTGCGAAGTAGTAGTTTGGTTACGTTGGCTGACAATAAGTTTTCGTGGAATGCAGTTACAACAAAATGAACGTCGGAGATCCAATCACCTGTGATGAGATCAATGAGTAATCGAGTTGTTTTTTCTGTTAGTTCATTTCGTCATGTGTAAATATCCTTCGCGCGGCCGCCGGAGCCGTCTGGCCCACAGCGATAAACCGATTGGTGGGGTGGAACGAGCTTCGTTGGGATACTACGAAGCAGCAGTTTGGTTACGTTGCGGCTGACAATAAGTTTTTGTGGAATGCAGTTACAGCACAATGAACTAGGTAGTGATAAACAGAGACATATCTCGTCACAACAATATCAGTGAGAACGAACGACCGTATCGAGTGCATCAGACGTTGTAGCTACATTAAAGTCTCGTATACTTTTGCGACTACTCGCACAGACGAACACTGGCCAGTTTTCTCCCTCTCTCTCTCTCTCTCGCTCGTTCCGCAATCCATCGAAACGGCGACGCGAGCCCGATTCCAATCAATCGCGGGTCCCCCCCCCCCCCCCGCGGCCGGTCAGTTTTAACGCGAGATCTCCTCAACGTTTCTATCAATCATGCGCGTCCGTGGATATCTCCGACGATGCATTTTCGTTCACGGCGGTCGTATACATGCGAAATTCAAAGACTGAGTTATTCCCGATAGTGGCTGACGTATGTTTCGCCGGCTACACGAGCGCGGGACGCCCTTGTCCTCCCGCCTCTCTGCCCCCCCGCCGCCGATGGGTAGTTTACTGCTGGCTCGTTGCTGTATATACGGCCTCGTGATTCTTGTCGAGTAGCGATGTGCGAGGGTAAAATCGAGAGACAGAGAGAACGACGGAGGGGTGGAGGCTCGGAATGAAACTGACGTGCATACGCGTTGGAACAGTCCCATCAGGTGGGTTTGTGCAAAAGTCGTCGAAACAAGCGCGGAGCGAGGCGCATCCACCGAGCGGCGTGGAGGCAACCGGCACGGCCGCCGCCGCGACCCGCGCGCTGCTCCAGAGGAAGCCTCGTAACGCTCGCTCGCTCTCTACTCTCTCTCGTCAATGACACACGTACCCGGCCCCGGGAACTCGACCCCGTGTGCAAAGACCGCCCCCTCCGGGCAACCGGAAATGCCGGAAACACGGCTTCGCGTTTGTACACTGTACGAATCTCGACTCAACCGCTGCTGCCGCTACTGTGGCCTCTCTCTCTCTCTCCCTCTCCCTTTCTCATTCTCTCTCGTGGTGCTTCTCTGTCGGGCGGTCGCGTTCTGGTGGCGATGGTAGGCTGTGCAGTATCCGACTCTCGTGGCGAAAACGCTCTCCGTGCGCCACCGGTGTTGCCGTCTCGCTCGCTCATTCGTTCGACACTCGAAACGAGAATCCTCCCTCCCCTCCCACACCGCCGCCGCCGCCGATGCTGCCCCCCTCCGCCCCTGCCCCCCTTTGCCTCGCGACTTCCCGTTGGAAAGCTCGACGGGTCTATGCCTCGCTCTCGCGCTTCAGCTATCGGATTTCCCCAGCAGCAGTGCAGCGAAACACAAAGACTTATTGGCCATTTTGGATATTAGACACCGGCTGTGCCATCATTCCAACGTCCTCCCCCCTCTCCCCTCTCTGCCGCCGCTCCTCTCGCGCGCGCACTCTCGACACTAGCCCTTTCCAACGCCGCTGCTGTGGCAGCCTTCGAACGCCTGTATTTTATCTTCTGCGCGCTTCGCTCGCTGCCTGCTGCTGCCGGTCTGTTTATTTGTTTTTGTTTTGTCCTCTTTCTTTCGTTTTTTTCCCCTCCCCGCTATCCTTTTCCATCCGTTCGACGGGCTGCGCGCGTCCCTTTTGCACGCCGGCCACGGGCAATCTCTGTCCTCTATTCAATCAAAGCGCTACAAATCGTCGATCTAATTTCATTGCAACTGTTCGCGCGCACCGCCTGGGAACTTGGGTCGTATATTGGGTTGTACAGAGCCGTTCGCAGGCCGGCGAGACACGGACGTACCTGTGGGGTTTACGGAATTTTCTCTACGTATTTTTTTTCACTCCCCCCCCCCCCCCCCCCGCTACTCTCCCGCTTTCCCTTCCTCCGTCTCTACCTCGCCTTCCCGTTTCCGCACGGGGTGTGGGATTATTTGAATGGCGGCTGTTCACGCGATACTCGTTTTATTAGGCAATTTATGGGCATTTTTTTAATGGGTTCGGTGGCTTCGGTCGTTTAACGCTTCTGTGATCCTTCGGGGGGGTCTACGTGACCTCATTTATAATTCACGCGGGTTCGTCTATTTTTAAATGTAACATTAATTTATGTACGAGGGAGAAAATAGTTGAATAACTCAGGCGTGACTTAATTACGTGCAAATAAAAATCTCTTTGGCGTATCCTGAACTGCTCAGCGCGGTAGCTCTCAGCGGTTTCGATGGTTAGAAGTCGAGTTTTCTCACGTCGCTGATCATAATTGCATGTTTGCGACTTCGCGCGCATTTAGGTTCGGCCTGTCGCCGTCTGACTAAAGAACATGTGGACTACGCGCGCGATTCGAGACTCCGCAGCGGCGGTCTGAAGTTGACTTTACGACAAAGTCATCGCCGAACAATCGGAATTTTTTTAATGTGGATTCATTTTTCGATATTTCGACCCACGATGTGCCGTGTTTTTTCTTAAGGTAGTATGAGCGTACAGATGAACGTCGCGTAAATTCGAGGGAGTTTGAGAGAGAATTACGAAGAGTTCTCGACGAGATAAAAATCTGAAAAAAATCAAGCATATGAAAGGCGGTAAAGAGATTATTTTAGACAATAATAATTTAAAAAATGTTATTAACAAATTACTTAAATAAATAATTGTTCAACTAAATATCCGGCAACCTAACTCATTTTTGTTATTAAAGTGATCTTCTTATTTTTCTACATACGTATGAATTTTTTCAGAATTTTCTCCGATTTTTAATTTTAACATAATAAAAAAACGTAATTTTCAAACGTCACACAAAATTCGGAAAAAATTCATACGTATGTAGAAAAATAAGAAGATCACTTTAATAACAAAAAAGAGTTAGGTTGCCGGATATTTAGTTGAACAATTATTTATTTAAGTAATTTGTTAATAACATTTTTTAAATTATTATTGTCTAAATTAATCTCTTTACCGCCTTTCATATGCTTGATTTTTTCAGATTTTTATCTCATCGAGAACTCTTCGTAATTCTCTCTCAAACTCCCTCGAATTTACGCGACGTTCATTTGTACGCTCATACTACCTTAAAGGGTGGAAAGAGAGGATAAACGAGGAGTCACTTTGACTTATTTGCGCGTGGATGCCAGAGAGATACAGCGTGTGAGATAATGACGTCGCCAATTCCGATCCGCACACGGAAAAATATTAACGGAGCGACCACAAAAGTTTTGCTGCGACAGCTAAAAAAAATGGCTGTCGCAACTAAACATTTTGCTGCGACAACAAAAAATTCGTTGATACAGTAAAACATTTGTCACCGCTCCCTGATTATTTTTCTCCATGTAACGCTACAGAAAAATTGTGCGATATTCATACCATCCACGAGGTTCATACATTTTTTATTTTGGAAAATAAAAAAAAAAAAAATCCGTCAAAAACAAAAATTCACTTCATGAAAAAATACCACGAAGGGTTTCCTCACCAGTTTATGAAGTTTGTCCGGATATTTTTATTCAACGCGCATTATCTCGCGCCACCCCGGGTGGAATTTCCGCGATAGAGTTACAAGCATTCGAGGCAAAATACCAGGAAAAATAATGCGAAGCTTGTAGGCGGCAGAGACATAACGTCTATATTGATTCATTTTTAGCTGAATGTTCCGCATATATATTGCACGGGGCGCGTAATTGACGAGACCCAGGAAGACATAAATTTCCGCTCACATGCTGAAAACCATGATACCTGATAATCCTGGGAATTATTAATCGTTAATTCATACCGCAACCACGATATTCATAGTTACCTCAACTTTTCTGGTTGTCACCGCGAATTGCAATCTCGTTACGGTAACAGCAAAACGAGAAAAAAAAATCTTAAATTAAAAATGACGTAAAAATTCATTATTTTCACACTTTTTACTTATTACAACAGTAACTCAATGTCGATGCTGAAGTTTTTGGTCAAATTTTTGTTTACAAAAATGTTAATTTGTTATCTGTGTCTCTGGTCGGATCGCCAAAATTTCTCAATGCGATAAAAAATCGTTAATTCATACCACAACCACGATATTCATAGTTACCTCAACTTTTCTGGTTGTCACCGCGAATTGCAATCTCGTTATGGTAACAGTAAAACGAGAAAAAAAATCTTAAATTAGAAATGACGTAAAAATTCATTATTTTCACACTTTTTTCTTGTTGCAACAGTAACTCAATGTTGATGCTGAAGTTTTTGGTAAAAAATCTTTTTACAAAAATGTTACTTTATTATCTGTGTCTCTAGTCGGTTCGCCAAAATTTCTCAATGCAATAAAAAAAAACAGATTTTCTCGAAATTTCGCAAGTGATCCGCGCGACTGTTACGTACGAACTTTTTGGTAAAAAAAGTTTTTTTACTATATGAAGTTTTTGGTAAAAAATCTTTTTACAAAAATGTTACTTTATTATCTGTGTCTGTGGTCGGATCACAAAAATTTCTCAATGCAATAAAAAAAAAAAACAGATATGTTCAAAATTTCGAAAGTGATCCGCGCGACTGTTACGACCGAGTCTGTACAACCGAATCGGCAATCCAGCCGACAGTCGCAATCTCAAACATCCCGATTCCTACAGCTATTCTCGACCGGCCTCTTCCCTCGCCCCGCAGTCTTCCCCCCCCCCCCCCCCCCCTACGCGCACCGGTGTCGCGTGCAGATGATAATCTTCGTTCTCTCTTTTTTTTTCGCTCCCCCATCTGCGTTCTTCTCCGAGTTCCATCGACCCCCGCGTTTCGCCCTTCTCCGTTCCTCTTAAGTGAAATAAATCGTCGTTGCCGTCCCGCGCGCCGACGACTCGCGTTCTATCCCAGAGTCTCCCGTGCAGCGAGAGAAACGGTCGGAGAGGGGAGACTCGGCGATATACTTGAAATGTTGCCAAAAACGATTAGGATACCCCCGGCCCGAAGTGAGTTCGGTGGGTCCGAAGATTTGTCCGTCTCGGCCCCCCCCCCCCCCCCCCCCCCGCGAAAAGTACTCGCTCGCTCGCCGAGGGAAAAAAAGTGCCGCGCTCGCTTCACTCGCGCTGCGTATATAGTTGTGTATAAATGGCAGAGGAGGAAAAAACACCCGAGCGAGCTCGGTCTCCTCCGTTCCGGTGAGAGCGAGGAACGGTGGGACGTGAAGGGTGGGGGAAGGGGGGGGGGTGAGGGGGTGAGGGAGACCCCCCACTCTCGTTTCGCGAGGAAAGGAAATAGTGAAGAAGCGGGTCGTATCGTTTCGCGGCCGGTAGACTCTCCGCGAGCGCCCTCTCTCCATGATTTGTGTGTTACCCGGCGATACCGCGTCGCGGCGGCTGCAGCGAGGAAAACGCCCCAGACAGAGAGAGCGAGAGATCGAGCTCCGTTAGAGGCAAGAAAATTTAATTTTCCCTGCTACCGTGGAAAAACGCTTCGCCGCGACGTCGCCGTCGCCGCGCGCGACGCTCGCCACGCAAACTCGACGACTCTTCCGGCTCGAATATCCGGCGCGAAATTCACCACCGACCGGCAGACACACTTTCTCTCTCTCTCTCGCTCTCTCTCTTCCCGCACCCTTTTCCGACTGGCTCGTTCGCTCGCTCGCCTCGCAATCTCGCGGGCGCTTTTTTTTTAAGGTCCCCGACGGGCGCGGCGCTGATAAGCATTTCGCCGCCACCCCCCCGAGCGCTCCACCTTTTCTCCGCGCTCGATATCTCAAACTTCAACTCACTCGACTTTTCTTACTCTCTCTCTCTCTCTCGCTTTCTTTCTCTACGGCTGTCCGTAATTGCGCTCATTGACGGTTGTTTTATTGGGCGCGCGAGGCGAGCTATGTACACTTGCGGGGTATGACTGATGAAGCGGCGAGAGAGAAAGAGCGAACGATTTTTACGCCCGAGAGAACGTCTCGACTTCACGATGCTGAAGTTTGCATCGTTGGAATGCAACGTAATTCAGAAAAAAAAAATTAATTCTTATTAACGCGAATTATGAAATTGTGTATAAAAATTATCGTACCATCGAATCGCTGTGATGATTTCTTATACCTAATTTCATAATTTGGGTTAAGGAGGTTCGGTGAAAAACGGCAATCCAAGATAAAAATCTGAAATTTTTTCAAGACGTAGGGAAAGCCTTCATAGATGCGTATGCAAAATTTGCGATGGATTTACCGCACAGTTTCCGAGATATTAAATGGTAAAGTCAGTGAATTTTATACGTGTTTAGTGGATCAGAGGCATGATATCTCATATTTCGATTTTTTTCTAATATTTTAATCCAAGATATAGTTATATAAAACACATGATTGTGTTCGTTAGATATTCCCGCATATTTAGTCGATGTATTTTTTGATTGGTACAATAAAAAAAAAAATAATAAAAATAAAAAATAAAAAAAAATTTAAAAAAGCCTGGTATTTCACGTTTTCTTAATCACCGGGAATATCTAACGAACACAATCATGCGTTTTATATAGCTATATCGTGGATTTCAGTATTAGAAAAAAATCGAAATATGAGATATCATGCCTCTGATCCACTAAACACGTATAAAATTCACTGACTTTACCATTTAATATCTCGGAAACTGTGCGGTAAATCCATCGCAAATTTTGCATACGCATCTACGAAGGCTTTCCCTACATCGTGAAAAAATTTCAGATTTTTATCTTGGATTGCCGTTTTTCACCGAACCTCCTTAATCAGAATCATTATTTTTTTCGAAATTTCGTTGCATTCCAACGATGCAAACTTCAACATCATTCGACTTCGACGAGCAATAAGGAGCGAGCGTTTCGTACGTCGAGACGCCGACGATGAGTTGATTTTGTGGAATGAATGTGCGGTCGAGTTTGTACCATAGAGTTAGAAATTCAGCGTGCGAGATACATTTTTTTTTCACTGAAATGTAATGCGTTGAGAATGCAAAAGCTACTGCGTTTTTTCGTTACAATTTTCGAGTTTTTGAATAAAACAAATATTTGGTTAGTTTCGTAACTATTATTGCGTAATTATTACCGCACCGTAGGGAAATCGATTGTTGCGTTGATGTTAACCATCGGAACGGAATTCATTCATTTCCGACTGCTGAATAATTTTGGCATCGATAATTAGTATGTCCGATGCTGTAATTATACGACGATTTATTTATTCCTGGATCTCTGCATCTTTGTTAATGGGATAAATATTTGTTTAACGGTGCGATTATTTCTTGACTATAATTGTATGTCTTTTACGTAATTATTATTATATCCTCTGGTGAAATTAATTATCGTTGTTGGTGCTGTAGTCCCTTGAAAAAAAAATATATTAATGGCTCCTGTCCATTTGAGACCAAAGTCACACTGACCCTAGTCAAGGTAAAATCGATGCTGACATTTTTTTACAATAAAAAAAAACCAAATGTTTGACCACGATCGGGTGAATGTAACGTTTTTCCGTGTGCAACGACGCGACGCGTGTGTACGACAGATGATGTTGAAGTTTTCATCGTTGGAATGCAACGAAATTCAGAGAAAATAATAATTCTAATTAACCCAAATGATGAAATTAGGTATAAAAAATCATTATAGGAACTAATTGATATGATTTCTTTTTATATCGAATTTCATCATTTGGGTTACTTAGAATTAATTTTTTTTTCTGAAGTTCGTTGCATTCCAACGATGCAAACTTCAACATCATTACGACAGACAGTTCGGGAGGTCGAGAGGGACCTTCGAGAATATCATTATATTTTTATCATAGCTCTTAACAATGTCCAGCGCATACGTTAAGTTCTCAAGCGCGCGAAAACAATGTGGCGTATCGAATTATGCATATCTCTTGCGTCATGCATATCGAAGAGGCTGCTACGATACATAATCATTTTTTATGATCCCTGCTGCGATACATAAAAATTTGTTGAGTGGCGGTTGCGGGAGCGAATGCGCGAATGAATTAGCGAGCGACTCGCACTGTACTTAATTGCCTGGAATCGCTGGAGGGAATGACGAGAGTGTTTGGACACGTGACTTGTCGTCAATGTGCCCCGGGAATGCATAAATTTCGAGCGCGCGTGAAAAACCGACGAAGGAGAAAAAAGTGAAAAAAGAATGAATTAAAAGAAAAAAATCAGCGACGAACCGTAACGAGGAAACGTAGGCGTTAGGAATAGTGACAAAAGAAGTAATAAAAAAATAAACACGGAGAACGAGATTCGTAACAATAAGATGCCCGAGGACTATGCGCCTGTTAAACGAGAATTGTACAAAAGAAAACGAACAATCGTGCGCGGGAGTGGAAAAAAGCGACGAGGAGTACGAGGCAGAAGAAGAAGAAGAAGAAGAAGAGACGAAGTTGTAATTTAGTGTGTTGCATGACGGGACAACAACTGCGACGACGTGGATGATTGAGAGAGCGTGAGCACGAGGATCGCGGTGTGAGAGCCAGTGGAATGAGAGAAAAACAAAATGAAAAAAAAAGAAAGAAACATCACGAAAAATACACGGGAAAGAGTGAAATAAAAAAAAAAAAAACAACGGCTCGTCGGCGTTCTCTCAATTTAATTTACGAGTACTCGTAATGCGAAGCGATGCGATTACATAGACAACGTACTAGAGACAATTGTATAATTATATATATTTCCAAAGTTAAACAAGACTCGGTGTTTTTTTTTACTATACACACGATAACGAGAATGAGAAATTGCGAGCGCGCGTGCGATGCGAATGAGTGTGAGGCAATGGAAATTATACGTATAAATAAGTAAGTAAATAAATATATATGTGAGGCGTTATCGAAAAACTTGTATATGCGATCCCGCTCCGGACGAGACGGGAATGGAAGAAAAAAAAATAAGAGTAAATTCGTAAACACGTAAGAGCGAAAAAAAAAAACCTCGAGGGCGAAGACGATAAATGTGTGTGTATTAAATATATATTTAAATATTTGAAGAGCAAGAAAGGATCACTCGTCGGAGAGAAATATATAAATATATATTTGGATGTATGCGAGCAGATAATAATAAACACGTATACGTACACACACACACAAACACACTGAAACATACACGCAGACACCCACACTGGACAATGATGAAAATATGATACAACAAAAAACTGAGAGAAATGAAGAGACACACACACACAAAATACGTGAAATTTACTATAAAAAAAACAATAACCATCGACGGAAGACTCAAACGTACACGGTAAATATGTGCTATAAGCGACAGTTGTCGAAATAAATTTTTTTCGATCAGCTCCTACTTGTCTTCTCTCATTTGTGTCTTCATTCCTGTTTAGCGTATAGATAGCGGTAAGATTGTCAATATGGGCCGACGGGACAAAATGGACCAGTGACTACAGTATTTGTTCGCGAAAAATGTCGTTAAATCGACAGCGACGAATTTTTTCTCTCTCAATGATGAAGAATTCGTGTACTGAAAACATACATTTTTTACAAATTATTTCTGCACTATTTTTGTTTGTTCGTAAATTCAAAAATAACAAATTTTATTTTGCAAAAATGACTAAAAAAAATGCGTAAATGTTTATGGGCCGAAATATTTCGTTAATGTGCAAAAATTTTAATTTGTTTGTTACGCTCTGATCGACTCCTGGTCCACGTTGTACCGATCATACGACGAAAAACTTCGCACACGTTGTGCGCGAGATCTGAAAAAAAAAAAAAAAAAAAAAAAAAAAAAAAAAAAAAAAAATCCAGAAAAACATTTCAATCCCACGGGCTCGTGGAATGTGCCGCACGGTAAATATTGCACCCACCGAAACGTGATTTTCCCTCTGGTAGCACGAGATATACGGATTCGCGCATTTCACCTCCTTGATTTTTCTCCACTCCTCTTTCCCACCCGCGTGTATAGATATTTATATACAAACCTCTCTATCATGATTACGACTGATTTCTTGCGCCCATCTGGATGTCGGTCCCTTTCTTTTTATCCCCCAATCGTTTTCGCTCCCCCCATCCCGCTCTCCTCTTGTTTTTATATCATTCTATCGCCAATTACCCCCTTAACGGGACATTAATCCGATCGTACTTTAGCGATCTCCTGGCTGCTGTGCTGTACCGAAGCTGCAGCCCTGTTCGCGTGCTGCTGCTGCTGCTGTTGGAATTTTTTTCATCGTCGTCGTCGTCTTTTTCCATCTCACCCCCTCCCACCCCCGCCGCACTCTTAGCCGCCGCTTCCTCCTTCCGCTCTCGATTCCTCGCCCGTCGCTCGACCCTTTTTATACGGCTCTCGCGTATCTCTCGCAACGAGAAAACTGCGGCGTGCGCGTCGCTATACTCGCGCGCGCGCCGTCGTTAAGGAAGCCGGCGAACCGGTTGGCTCCGCCTGGAAAGGAAAGTCGTCGTCTCTCTATCTGCCTCCTTCTTCTTTTTTTTTCCTTTTCATCCCTTCAGCCCGCGCTTTTCTCACTTTTTCCCCTTAAACCCCCCGTACCCCTCGCCTCCCCCCCCCTCCAACCCCCTCCCCCCCTCCTCCCCCACTTTCCCTCGCATCAACGTTTTCCTTTTTCACCTCCTCGCGGCCCATTCTTCTGGCCTCTCTATCCACCGGCTCTAACGCCGCGTTACCCCCCCCCCCCCCCTCCCCCGTTTTCCGAGCCCTTTCGCACTGTCTCCCGCTCTCATCCTCTCGCAATTTCTTTTTTTTTTTATTCCTGCAGCAATCGACGCGGACGACCTTCTCTCGGCTCAATTTCACTCCGGCCCCGGAATCTCAATTGGACGCTCGTTTCGGAGTGGAAGCTTCGCTACTTCCGACTGTCAGGGGTGACAAGTATGTCGTATTTTTTTTCCTCGCCTCTCCCCCGGAGATCAAATGCTATATTCCCGTGCCGGCGCTTTCCGGCCACTCGGGCCCGGGAAATCGGCGCGGGGTGCGACGCGCGAGGCGTATAGGTGAAACGAAGAAACGCGCTCGGCTCGGGAACACGCGGGGTTCACGTGGGCGAAGGAGCGTGGGGCTTTTTGGCTCGTGGAATTGCGGAGGGAGGGCGAGCTCAATTGAAAGCAAATCTCTCGACACCCGGGATGGAAATAGGCAACTTGCATGAAAATTTCTTATTCGCCGTTTTATGCCCTAAGTGGCGCCCCGAGCTGTGTGGGGGGAAATCGTGCGCGACAGCCAGTGAAAATCACCGGAACGCCGGGCCACTATTATTATGTGTTTCCACGGCGCTCCGACATATTTTTTTTTTTCGCTGTATCTCGTCCGGGATTTTCGTAACCCTTTATCGGCCGCAGGCCCCGCACGCTGGTGAAAATCGGTACTCGGAATTTTTAATTCTTACAATTCGCGGAAAAAAATAGTCGACGAATTGTAGTACCCGAAGGTTTTGTTTTTAAATATAGGTAAAATATTGGTTCAGTATAATAAAAATCATACTGCTTTTATTCTTATTTTATTTTGATTGACGACTGAACCGTGGCTACCGGAGTCAGTTTGAAAATTTTGTTGAATTTACTGTAACTTTGTGTAACACAATAAATCAACAATGAAAAAATTATCCTCGATGCACACACCGAGAGAAAAAGTTTCCTTGAAATCTCAACCTATGAAACATTTCTTTGAGGTCAATGAAATAATATCCTTAAGTTAATATTATATTTTCTTTGAGTGATGTCATCAACCAAATTATAGGTTATGTTCACCAAGTTTTTGGTTACGTACCATAGTACTTAAATATGTTCACCAATAACTTCGATGGTTTAACCAATGATTATCTTCTTGATTTGACTTGATTTAACTATAACATAACAGATCAGCTTGCGCGAGAAACACCAATACGACTTATCGCGAATGAGCCAAACGTTGACAGACCGGGTGCCGTCAGGCATATCGTTTCTTTAAATAAAGGAGATCATGTCTTTGAAATTCAAAGAAATATTTAATTGAAATCAATGAAAAAAATTCAATCCACTCATTTCTTTGGAATCAAGAACATTTTTTCTCTCGGTGTGGTGAAAATCGGTACTCGGATTTTTTAATTGTTACAATTCTCGGAAAAAAATAGTCGACGAATTGTAGAACCCGAAGGTTTTGTTTTTAAATATAGGTAAAATATTGGTTCATTATAATAAAAATCATACTGCATTTATCCTTATTTTATTTTGATTGACGACTGAACCGTGGCTACCGGAATCAGTTTGAAAATTTCGTTGAATTTACTGCAACTTTGTGTAACACAATAAATAAACGATGAAAAAAATTATCCTCGATGCCCAATTTTACTGTTAATAATTCCGCAGTTATAGATTGACGTAACGTTTAATTTGTCATTATTGAACCGACCGAGTTTGTTGTTAAGAAAATGCCTATGAAAACATATAGCGACGTGTCTGGCGCATTAACTGTGCCTTTATAGCCCGCTGCAAAGCCGTATTTGTCACTGAACCGAATGCATTGATAGCCACACTGCCGACAACGAATTGGCGCGCGTACGAATTGTCAATATTGGAGATCTAAATATTACGATGTTTCGAGACATAAAACGGCCCTGACGTCAACTTGTCACGGGTTTGACGTTTGTAATTAAACCGCTTTTAACAAAAGTGTTGGAACGGTAAAATGCCACGGCATAAAAGTATCGCGACGTTTCTATTTTCGAATTACACCAACGGAGGCCGCTGTCGCAATTTCAACGCCGCTGCGTTTGACATTTCGATTCTTCTATCGCCGAAGCGAAGAATATATATATATATATATATATATATATAAATAATCCTTCAATTCAGCGAGTCGCGATTGAATGGGGAACATGCCGGTATTCTCTCAATGCGCCTACGTAAATGCAACTGCGTCGTTATGCCCGGTTTGCGGATTATGCAATATACGGAATATACAGGAGTTGTATTTATAGTTCAGTCGCTCGGGGCTTTCGTGATGCTCAGAATATATTGACAACTATATGTATACCAACCGTGAATGCAAAAGCTTCCAAAAAAATGAAGCGGCAGCAAGACAAAACCCTGACGTTTTATTGCTCGATTTTTTCTGACAACTAGATTACCGTGTAAGGTAAAGGTACCGGTTTCGGCCACCTTTGGCTTAGTTTCGGTCATCGAGTTCGAAAGCACAGAATTATTTGTATTAATAAAATGAAATAAAATTGTATCGATAAACTTGTTAATTTATATGGATACTTTCGAAGTATCAACGTAATAATACAGAAAACAATAATTTGAAATAAAAATATAGTGAAAATGGCCGAAACTGGTACAGTGACCGAAACCGGTACCTTTACCTTAATATCGTTATACGACAGTTTGAACGGAAAAAATTATTTAAATCAACATGGAATTATCGACAATCGCGAGTTCTCCCAAATCCATTAAAATTGCAGCATTGCTTTCGATCAGGGAGCCGAATATCGTCAGTGATTCGATCAACGAGCTGACACACGATGGCAACTCGGCAACGATTCATGACGATATCGAAACAGCATGGAAATGGAGTTTTTTCTACGCTTCCGGTTGCCTCACTAAATTAGACATTTTTACATCAACGCTCCGACCAACGAGAGGCCCCTTCAAGGGCGCCTTTGTTTTCAGTCTCGACGGGGGTGGCAAAGCAATTGCCAAAACCGCAATTAGTCACCTCTAAATGTCTGCGGCTTCGTGTCAATTACCTGTGTTTATGCGGCGAAAACTTTGGAACTTTCTATACACGCGCGGCAAAACAAGTGGTCCAGACACCAAAATTGCCTCGTTCGGAACAATGGCAAGAAAATTTTCCGCCAGACGAGACTCCACGAGGTGAATGAAGTGAAGTAGTTTTAGGCTGTAAGACAGTAAGAAATAGTGCCGTAGACACCACCGCGATACACGAGCCTTTGCCCAGTGACGTTTTGTTAATTTTTGCAACGAAAAAAAAAATATATAAAAAATAAAAAAAAATAAAAAAAATAAAAATATAATATTTGCAAATTCGACAAATTTGTTCTGTCACTCCCGTCTTTGCGAGAGAATAATACGCTAAGCTCAACAAATTGTCGATTCACCGATTGTATTTTTACAACGTTATTTTTCGCTGTCTACATCGATATCGATTTTTAAAAAAGTAACAATTCAGAACATTTCCGCTGTTACATTACGCAGTTTGCATTGAATAAGCCCGAGGCGCGCGGCGGTCGAACGAGGGTCCGGCGAGCGCTGGATCGCCCCAGTGGCACGAGAGACAAGAGAAACAAAATCGATTATAGTGTATTGCATGATAAATTTAACAATGAGAGTTAAATGTGAAACGAATTGGGTTTCACGTGAAAATGAGAGGTGGAGGGAGAAGGAAAACGGCTCTGTGTATTAACTCGCGTATACATTGCGAACGCGGTGAATATGGACCACGACGTATTTTCAACGTATCTCTCCTAATACTTCGCCTCTGGGATTCTGGTTGATTAAATTTGTTACGTGGTTAACGTGATGGGATCCACTGCAACCTCAAGTATAAGAATTTTTTGAGTATTGATTTTGATCCCTTTCGACCGCTCGATGCAGGCATTTTGTCGTTGAAAATTAAGAAAGCTCGTGGACCATTTTTCAGTTCAGCCGAAAGCGTCGTTCAACATTTATTTATTTTATTTTATTTATTTATTTATTTGACAGTGAACGGGACAAGCCCTTGAAAATACAGTGTAATATAATGGCGAACGAATAAACGACCAGCGAAAATGCATACAACAAAAACAAAAATAATAAAAATATCTATAATAGTAATAAATCATACATTATTTACATTATCTTACACTTTTTGACAGGAGTAAACATGCAAAGTTAATAATTATTCGGTAAAGCTGTTGTATTTTAGGCGCCCTATTTACGACAATACGCATTGGCCCATTTTCTGACCGCATCGGATCATATTCACCACATTTGCTCTCTGAAGCCGGTAAACAGTAGAGTGGGAACAAAACGATGAAACATTTGCTGATTCAGTAGTATTCATAGTAGCAGCAGCGGCGGCAGCAGCAGCAGCAGCGATAGAAGCGAAAACATATATGGCAACGAGTATATTACAGCGGCAACGCTGCAAACATCGAACGCCATGTGTTTACGTATGAAAGTGTCGCTCTCGCCAGTGGCAGCAAGTCACGTAATATTGCTACTCGAGGATCGAGTCAGTTTTTGCGCTTTTCGATTGGCGGTCGGGTTTATCATTTCCGAGAGCGGAAACGCCGTTTTTCGTTGCCACTCAAAAAAGGGTCAACGCTTGTGTGTTCTCTCAGTGTGCGAAATGAGAACAGCGTTAAAGGCCAAAGGTCGATATATTGAAAAGAAAAATGTTCTGGGTTCGTTTCAATGCTTTTGGACTTTAAATACTCTACAACTATATTTGCTATTCTAATACTGGTCTCGTCGTCATCCCTGTTTTGAAAAAGTTCATGAGTAACGGAAAGCATTGTTAGCAAACTATTAGAGCTGTGATTGGTTGCCAGGAAAGTCCGTGATAAACAAAATCAGTTTGGTGTCAAATTTGAAAAACTTGATAAGAGGTCAGGCGGGGCAGCAACCGTAACCGTTTAAAGCTTTATAAGAGTGCACCAGCGCAAAATTGATTAACCTGTCATAGGTGATATTTTTAAATAAAAATTTCCGACGTTTTGACGATTTTCGGTCCGGAGTCAGATCTACGATTTCTGACAGAACAAAAATCGCCAAAAAATATTTTTTTCAAAATCGATTAAAAAAGGTTAGTAACCAGTGTTTTTAGGGGTAGACGACTTCAGAATAATGGTATAGGTTAAAAGTCGATATTTTGAATAGAAAAAATTGGAGTCGATTTTGGCGATTTTTGTTAGAAGTCGATATTTTGAAACAAATATTTTTGAGGTCGATTTTGGCGAAAAGTTTTTCAGGCGCGCGCGCCAGCGCGTATGATTAGCCTAGTCTATAATTTTTTTTGCTTGAGTATCGCCTCTTGTAATCTTTCCTGGTAGAAAATCTGTAGCATTACATTCGACCCTGATCGGGCCCTGATCATGCTCTAGTCAGGCCAACGTCACCCTGACCAGGGCCCAACCAGGGCCTGACTAGGGCCGTATGTAACGCTATGCATTTTCTACTAGGGTTAAAACCACTCAAAAAAGGAACACGCTTGTATTCTGTCAGTGTGCGATTTGAGAATAGTGTTAAAGGCCAAAGGTCAATATACTGGAAAGAAAAATATTCTAGTTTCGTTTCAGCGCTTTTAATTTCGACGGTTTCGGACTTCGGTACTCTACTGCTATCTGCTATTCTACTACTATTCTCGTCGTCATCTATTATCCTCGTCATTTATCATTATTTTTGCTCCTTTATCGCCTCGTGTAATCTTAAAACTACTTTCATTCCTCTTCTGCCGATTCTTGAACTTTTGTTTCACTTATAACTCTGGTGATTAGGGAATTTATCTCAGAATAAAAAAAGAACTCTATTACTACTACTATTATTAGTGCTACTTTTTTTTTTATCAGAAACCAGATCTTTGAATTCCGTCATAAAAATATCGATTCGTTTTTCTTTCTTTTCCTTTTTTTCAGAATCAAACAAAAAGGGTTGAAATCACTGTTGATATGTATTAAAACCCGATACCATAAAACGTAAAATCAAAATTTCGGTGGTTTCCTGATCAACGCCTTCCGCCCGGAACTCGGATCCACAATCATCCGGACCTTCCAGAAATAAGTTTTTCATTAACGCTCCCAGCGTGGTCTGACAAACAAAACGACGAAACATTCGCCGATTCAGCGGCAATCGTAGCGTCAACAGCGGCCCAAGCGGAAACACAAAAAAACCAACGCTTGCAAAACATCGCGGTATAGCAACGCAAACACCGAGAGCAACTGTATGACGGGCGCGCATTTAGGACTCCGAAAGCGCAAACCACTCCTCGCCCGGCGCGCGGTAACGAGTCGCGTCATATTGATACTCGACGATCGAGTCAAGAGCGCGGCGCGCGAATATAAGTGAAATACGTCGGGGGTGCGCCGGGGGTGAATCACGCGACTCGTTGTCGCGCGGAGCAGCGGCGGCTCGGCTTTCCCTCATTATCTCCGTGGGCACCGCGACGACGACGACGACGACGACGTGGCAACAGGAGCAGCCACCACCACCACCACCGGTGGCGACGCAGCGGCAATAGCACGGAAGTTTTATTATTTTCGTGGAGTAATTTGCGCCTGGCGTCGCTCGGTTGAATCGAGGGAGACAGGGGTGTGGGAACCCCGGAGGGTGGGGTGGGGGGCAAAAAGGAGCGTGGAGCGAACTCCAAAAAGCGCGCCGCGCACTAGTCCAGGGATTGAGCTTGGAGTGTCGGGACAAAGAGCCGAGTCGGCACTCCGCACCCACACCCCGAGGCTTTTTTCGTCGTCGACGCTGGAGGCGGAGGAGGGGGTGGAACGAGGCGGAGGGGTGAGAACGGGACTAGAAGGGGGGCTTGGGGTGGTGGGGGGTGGAACGGGAACCAGCGGGCAAAGCGTGGCTACGCGATTTAAAAGTTGACGGAAAGTAGAAACGCGAAACGAGGCTCTTATAACGCTGTGGCCATATTATAACATTCGAGGGTAGTAGGGTGGGTGGTAAAGGGGAGGGGGGTACAGGGGTTGGAGCTACGGGATGTAAGTGGGAAGGAATGTGTTTGTGTTTCACGAGGTTTTTCGCCTTGCGCGACATTCAGCCGGGGTGGCAGGGACCCTCATCTCTCGTTTTTATTTTTGCGCCCTCTCGCTCCTCTCCCTCCCTCTCTGTGTGTCTTCTATATATTCATCTTCAGGAGTCGAATAGCCGCTGGCTTTTGCCTTCGCTATGGTGGCGACGCCACTTGTGTCACGACCATATACTAATGCCTTCCGCAGTGTGGATGCGGAGCAGCCTGTTCTGTCCTGCGGGATGCGTAGACGAGTTTTGTAACTGGCGCGGGGGATTATTTCACCTTATATTTCATTTAAGCGAAGCACTCCGCGACGCTCCGGGCGGATCTTTGTCGCTTCGGCGGCGTTTTTAACGCCGGGATCCGGGAGCTCCACGCGCTCTGTCGCTCCTCGCCGACTTTTCTCGCCGGGCCGACCTCTCAGCGCGGCGGGAGGAAGTTAAACATAATCAGTCGAATTGGTTCGAAACCTCCGCCGGGAAAGTCATCCTTCGCGATTTGCCATCCGGCTCGGTACAGTTCGGGGTCGCGTAAGTTTTTCGGGGTCGTGGATTTTTGAGGTTTTTTTTTCTTCAAATTTGTGTTTTGTTGATATGGTTTTCGGGTGATTTTGTCTTTTCTTCTGTCTGCTGATGATGATCGGTTGGGATTTTTTTTATGGATTGTGGTTTGCGTATAGTTCAGTACACGGAAAAAAAAAGAATTAGCTGACACAATCAAGAAATTAGTTGGCACAACCAATGGATTATTTTAATTTCCTTATAACTCGGATTAGTTATGACAGCCAAAAGGAAATGGTTGCATGGACAAAGTTTCGTTGGTGGATGTCCTGTTAGTTGCGGCAACCGAACGAATGGTTGACACACTATTCGAGTAGGCATGCGTTTTTAGATTATGTAGAGCAGATCGTGAATAGTTACCACAACCATTCAAAGTGGTTTCGGCAATAAATGTGTAAGTTGCCGCAACTAATTGCAAAAGACTGAGGTACAGCAATGTGAATGATTAGCTGGCACAACCAAATTTTTTGTTCGTATGACAATCGAGACTTATTTAAATCAGACTAGTTGCCAAATCGGAAACCTCGAAAAATGGCTTTTCTTTACGGCTCCGTCGCGCTCTTAGGAATAATCGTTAGGTTCAGTACAGTTCGGAGTCTCGAAAAATTGTTGCGTCATTGATTTTCGATGATTTTGTTCCCATTATCGGTGCCCATTATGATTTTACCTTTCCTTCCGTCCGCTGTTGTTCTTAAGGTATCGTGGTATCTGCGGCCCAGTAGACCGAGACTCACGAACATAAGTCCGAATTTTTAAATCATACGAGTTATGAACGCGAAAACCTCGGTAAATCTTTTTTTTACGCCCTAAAAAATTGCCAACCAGTGCGTTTTCGTTCTCCAACACCGAAGCAGCCCAAAAATCGATATCGCGAAGAAAATAATCTCGGGACGTCTATTTCGGTCGTTCGACTGCGCGCGAAAACCTAGTGTTGCAGAAAAATTCAACTAGTTTCAGCGCAACAATATTACGAGAGTTTGAACTGTCCCAAGTATATAGCGTATCGCTCTTCCTGCGCGGCACCCGCGCCGCGTATATCGAGTCGTAGCAGCTCGAGCAGCAGCAGCAGCAGCGGCAGCGGCAGCGGCAGCGAGAGGAATACTCGAGATTAAAATGAGATTTTATTCACGAAGCGCTTCGTGCCTTCGTCTCTCGCTAACCTCTCGTCGGCGGGGATGCGCGCGCGAGCGAGATACCCAGGTATAACCGGGTAACCCGTGGAACACCTGGCGTAACTTTGATCAAAATTGTTAGTGAACTCGTGCGCCATGAATTGTATTAAAAATTTTCTCGCTATATACGTTTGCGCGTTCGTTACGTTACACCCGCGAGCGCGCGCGCACGCTCGCGCAATACAACCGCGGCTCAACCGTGTATTATGCACGGGGAAATTCCTCTGCAAAAGCTCTTTTTCCGTATCAGTATTCTCCAGCATTTTATTTGATCCTTATTACGAGCCGACGCCACGCGCAAGCCCTAACAATACCTCTGGCATAATAATACCATAGACGGAATCCACTGCTCTCCCCTCCACCCCCATCCCCTTCAGACAGAGAGAAAGAGAGAGAGAGAGAGAGAGAGAGAGAGAGAGAGAGAGAGAGAGAGAGAGAGAGAGAGAGAGGGAGAGAGGAATTTACCGTGTGCGTGCGACTCGTCGCATTCTTTTTCGAGCCTACGGTGCAATCAAGTACCGCATACCTCGAGTATTATATTTCCCGAACGTTATACGCGATGTATCGTCTGTGTACGTAGACATATATCTATATACATCGTTTAGGTTATGCATATAAAACCATCAATCGGTAGATATATGTGTACACAGGGTGATTCAGAATCCCCGTACCAAGCGAGTCCCGGAAATCCGAAATGGTTCCAGAAATGCGTGTGCAAAGTTTGAGATTTTTATTCCCGATTTTCGAATGAGAGCCGATTTATGACCGCCAATCTCAACTTTCTTTTAATTCGTACTCAAGTTGAGAGTAAGTTGAGGGCAAGTTGAGAGTAAGTTGAGAAAGAACTTACTCTCAACTTACTCTCAACTTAAGGTAGTCCTTGCGGATAATATTCATTTCGCATAAATTCGAGGAATTTGGGAGAGAATTGCAAACACTTCTCGGTGGTATAGAAATCTGAAAAAATTCATGCACATTAAACGCACTGAAAAGATTAATTTTGCATAATAATAATTCGAAAATGTTATTAACAAATTGATGAAAAAAACAATTGTTCAACAAATACTTCGATGACCCAAGATTTTTTTTTCATGAAAATGATTCCTTCGTTTTTCCGAATACGTATGAATTTTTTCAGATTTTAGAGTTCACATTGAATTTTGTGCGTTTTTTTATAGGGAAAATATGTGAAAATTCAATGTGAACTCTAAAATCTGAAAAAATTCATACGTATTCGGAAAAACGAAGGAATCATTTTCATGAAACAAAAATCTTGGGTCATCGAAGTATTTGTTAAACAATTGTTTTTTTCATCAATTTGTTAATAACATTTTCGAATTATTATTATGCAAAATCAATCTTTTCAGTACCTTTAATGTGCATACATTTTTTCAGAATTTTATACCACCGAGAAGTGTTTGCAATTCTCTCCCAAATTCCTCGAATTTATGTGAAATGAATATTATCCGCAAGGACTACCTTAAGTACGAATTAAGAGAAAGTTGAGAGTAAGTTAAGGGCAAATTAAGAAAAAGTTGAGATTGGCTGTCATACTAAATCGGCGCTTATTCAAAAAAGCACTGGGAATAAAAACCTCAAATTTCGCACACGCGTTCCTGAGATCATTTCGGACTTCCGGATCCCGTTTGGTGTGGGGATTCTGGATCACCCTGTATATCGAGTCCAATCGAATATCGTGCTCGCATTCATCTTGATGAAGCGAATGCCCAGTTGGCTCACCGTTATATTCCTTTTTGATTGACTTCCGATAGACTTGTATCGAGGGCCCGGCGGCTCCTCCCTCGACTTCGCATTTTTTTCTCTCTCCGCTCTCAAAAGATTTTTGCAAATTCATCGACGAGCCGAGGGGCGCAACGCGGGAATTTCACGTTGGTGAATTTTACGCCGCTCGTTAGGTCGACGAGGGATCGATCCGCGGGGGCCGCCGCCGCCGCCGCCGCCGCCGCCGCGCGGTGTTGTTGTTACCCCCGCGGGGGTAGCGAACCGGCTTGCGCCGAGGGGGCCGAAAACGTGGCCGAATTCTCTCACGCGAAAATCAAGTCGGCGGCGCACACGCCCCGCCGATTCCTGCAACGAGAAACGACGCTACGATTAATTCGTCCCGTCGATGGACGAAACGCGCTCCTTGTTTATTCGAGCGCCCCGAGCGGGGGTAAGTTATGTATCTGCGGGTGAATAAACAATCTCTTGTCGTCTGAAACTGTAGGACTCAGACGGTTTAGACTTCGATATTATATCAACCCTAAGCGATTTACCGTCTGTTGCAACTTGTTTTAACCCGCTAGCATTCTTAGTTCTCTTTAGCATTATTTTCTTAATTTTCGTTGGAAAAATGTATGTTCAATTTTTCGTCAATGTGACTTGTGAGGCTTCAGAGGTATTTCGAAAACTATGGGACTCGTGAGTCTTGTTGAGAATCCAGGGGCCTCTAATGATTAATTCGTCACGTCGTTAGGCGAAACGCGCTCCTTGTTTATTCGAGCGCCCCGAGCGGGGGTAAGTTATGTATCTGCGGGTAAATAAACAATCTCTTGTCGTCCGAAACTGTAGGACCCAGACGGTTTAGACGTCGATATTATATCAACCCTAAGGGACTTGCCGTCTGTTGCAACTTGTTTTAACCCGCTAGCATTCTTAGTTCTCTTTAGCATTATTTTCTTAATTTTCGTTGGAAAAATGTGTGTTCAATTTTTCGTCAATGTGACTTGAAAGGCTTCAGAGGTATTTCGAAAACTGTGGGACTCGTGAGTCATGTTGAGAATCGAGGGGCCTCTAATGATTAATTCGTCACGTCGTTAGGCGAAACGCGGTCCTTGTTTATTCGAGCGCCCCGAGCGGGGGTAAGTTATGTATCTGCGGGTGAATAAACAATCTCTTGTCGTCCGGAACTGTAGGACCCAGACGGTTTAGATTTCGATATTATGTCAACGCTAAGCGATTTCCCGTCTGTTGCAACTTGTTTTAACCCGCTAGCATCCTTAGTTCTCTTTAGCATTATTTTCTCAATTTTCGTTGGAAAACTTTATGTTCAATTTTTCGTCAATGTGACTTGAGAGGCTTCAGAGGTATTTCGAAAACTATGGGACTCGTGAGTCATGTTGAGAATCCAGGGGCCTCTAATGGTTAATTCGTCACGACGTAATGATTAATTTCTCACGTTGTTAGGCGAAACGCGGTCCTTGTTTATTCGAGCGCCCCGAGCGGGGGTAAGTTATGTATCTGCGGGTGAATAAACAATCTCTTGTCGTCCGAAACTGTAGGACCCAGACGGTTTGGATTTCGATATTATATCAACCCTAAGCGATTCGCCGTCAGTTGCAACTTGTTTTAACCCGCTAGCATTCTTAGTTCTCTTTAGCATTATTTTCTTAATTTTCGTTGGAAAAATGTATGTTCAATTTTTCGTCAATGTGACTTGAGAGGTTTCAGAGGTATTTCGAAAACTATGGGACTCGTGAGTCATGTTGAGAATCCAGGGGCCTCTAATGGTTAATTCGTCATGACGTAATGATTAATTCGTCACGTTGTTAGGCGAAACGCGGTCCTTGTTTATTCGGGCGCCCCGAGCGGGGGTAAGTTATGTATCTGCGGGTGAATAAACAATCTCTTGTCGTCCGAAACTGTACGACCCAGAAGATTTAGGTTTCGATATTATGTCAACCCTAAGCGATTTGCCGTCTGTTGCAACTTGTTTTAACCCGCTGACACTCTTAGTTTTGTTTAGCATTATTTTCTCCATTTTCGTTGGAAAACTTTTTGTTCAATTTTTCGTCAATGTGACTTGAGAGGCTTCAGAGGTATTTCCAAAACTATGGGACTCGTGAGTCATGTTGAGAATCCGGGGGCCTCTAATGGTTAATTCGTCATGACGTAATGATTAATTCGTCACGTTGTTAGGCGAAACGCGGTCCTTGTTTATTCGGGCGCCCCGAGCGGGGGTAAGTTATGTATCTGCGGGTGAATAAACAATCTCTTGTCGTCCGGAACTGTAGGACCCAGACGGTTTAGATTTCGATTTTATATCAACTCTGAGCGCTTTGCCGTCTGTTGCAACTTGTTTTAACCTGCTGACACTCTTAGTTTTGTTTAGCATTATTTTCTCCATTTTCGTTGGAAAACTTTATGTTCAATTTTTCGTCAATGTGACTTGAGAGGCTTCAGAGGTATCTCGAAAACTATGGGATTCGTGAGTCACGTTATGAGAATCGAGGGGACGTCACGATTAATTTGTCACGTTGATAGACGAAACGCGGCCCTTGTTTATCCGACCGCCGCCAGGAGGGTAAGTTATATGTTTCGACAGCTGAATAAACAATCTCTTGTCGACCGAAGCTGTAGGAGCCAAATGGTTTAGATTCCGATATTATATCGACCCTGAGCGATTGTCCGTCCATTGCAACATGCTTCAACCCGCTATAAGCGTACGTAGAACTTACACTCACTTGGCTTTTTTACTTTTGCAGAAGCTTTTTTTTCTTGCGACGTTTCAAGAGTTACAACTATTATGTAAATTTGGATGATCTACAAATTAAAAAGTTTAACCGCAGAAATTACATATAAAAAACGTTCTGTTCAATTTACAGAAATCATTTTTGTAAATCAAAATGATTCATTTTTGTCTTTGTAAAAATGGCAAAGAGCATTTTATATAACAAAAAATATTTTTCGCGGATTATTTTTATACTTTTCAATATTTAAATTAAAAAAAAAAGTTGCAGGATTAACGAAATTGTTTCTAAATGGTTTCTGCAATGGTTAGTTGCCATGACCATTGCCGATATTTTCAACGTTAATAATTTATCCTTCGTTGGGGCTGTGGCCGTAATTTATAATAGTGGTGACGCTTCGGCGACGTTTCGGCGATATTCAAGGATTATTTAATAATCTACAGCGGTCGAAACCATCTCCTTACAAATTGTCCGTAAGCGTTTGTGGACAAAGGGGCTTTGTCAAAAGTACAAACATGTCAAAACAGCTTTTACCGTGTAGTCTCACGCACGTTCATATATTCTTCATGGAATAATGGGAATCGCATCAAGCCCACAAAGTCGCTTTAATGTATTCTTAAAGCCTCGCCCCGAGCAGCTGCAACACCCAGCAGCAGGGATAAAAGAACCTGACACTCAGTAGCCAAGATTTCGCGTCTACTCGATTCACAAAATCGCACTTGAGTCCTGTAGTTTCGGAGATACCTCCAATGCCTCTTAAGGTAGTCCTTTCGCCTGATGTCGAGTTCGCATAAGTTTTCGAAAATTGAGAGACAATTGCAACCATTTCTCGATAATATAAAAATCTGAAAAAAATCATGCAAATTAAAGGCACTGAAAAGATTAATTTTGCATAATAATAATTCGAAAATTTTATTAACAAATTGATGAAAACAAACATTGTTTAACAAATATTTCGATGACCCAAGTTTTTTTGTGGATGAAAATGATTCCTTCGTTTTTCTGAATACGTACGAATTTTTTCAGATTTTAGAGTTCACTTTGAATTTTCACATATTTTCCCTATAAAAACACACGAATTTCAAAGTGAACTCTAAAATCTGAAAAAATTTATACGTATTCAGAAAAATGAACGAATCATTTTCATTAAAAAAAAGTTGGGTCATCGACAAATTTGTTAAACAATATTTTTTTCATCAATTTGTTAATAACATTTTAGAATTATTATTATACAAAATTAATCTTTTCAGTACCTTTAATGTGCGTGAATTATTTCCGATTTTTATACCATCGAGAAATGTTCGTAATTCTCTCTCAAATTACTCGAGTTTATGCGAAATGAATATCGGTCGCAAGGACTACCTTAAGACGCGTTGGCGAAAAATTGATCATGGAATTTTTCAAAAATGTATATAAGGACCAAGCAAAAAAATCTCGTCCCTGTGTCGCGTCGAGAATCGAGCAGGCGAGAAATCTCCGCAACGAAGTGCGAAGTTCTCTCGCCGTCCGGCATCGCCCGAGCGGGCAAGCGGCTTTAAGAATTCATCAAAACGATTTTGCCGGGCTTGATTCGATTCTCATTATCCCATGAAGAATGGATGAAGCTCTTGGAGGCTACCGTAGCGCGGATAGAGAGAGAATGGCCCGCCCGCGTGTATAAAGGGATCGTGTATAATGTGCGGGCCGTCTATATCGTCCTTTCGAAATTGCGTGACGCCGGCGAAAATCTCTCGACGGATCCGGACGTGGTCAATCTCCACATCCAGCGGTTCATCCCCCCTGTAACAGTCGATCAGATAATCGATAATATAGTGCTCTGCCCTTCTCACCCCCTCCGCACCCTCGAGTCCCAAACACACATGGCCGATGCTCGCTGCGTAAGGGAGGAAAATCTTTATCCCCGGCAGCCGCGTCCCATCTCGTCCGGAGATCGCTCAAGTTTATTCAATTTCGCTGCGGAGAAAAAAGTAACTTTCGTATTTTTACAAATTCATTTAGGCAATTCATTTTCATCCCTGATTTGACTGTCGTCAATCCGCCTCGAGGGGAGCCGCAATCCAGGAAGAAGACTTTCGCGGCCGTTTCGAGGGCGAAATAATAATAACGAAAATAAATAACTGACTGATTAGCTGGCACAACCAAATTTTTTGTTCGTATGACAATCGAGACTTATTTAAATCAGACTAGTTGCCAAATCGGAAACCTCGAAAAATGGCTTTTCTTTACGGCTCCGTCGCGCTCTTAGGAATAATCGTTAGGTTCAGTACAGTTCGGAGTCTCGAAAAATTGTTGCGTCATTGATTTTCGATGATTTCTTTTCCATTATCGGTGCCCATTGATTTTACCTTTCCTTCCATCCGCTGTTGTTCTTAAGGTATCGTGGTATCTGCGGTCCTGTAGGCCGAGACACACGAACATAAGTCCGAATTTTTAAATCATACGAGTTATGAACGCGAAAACCTCGGTAAATCTTTTTTTGTCGCCCTAAAAAATTTCCAACCAGTGCGTTTTCGTTCTCCAACACCGAAGCAGCCCAAAAATCAATATCGCGAAGAAAATAATCTCGAGACGTCTGTTTCCGTCGTTCGACTGCGCGCGAAAACCTAGTGTTGCAGAAAAACTCAACTAGTTTCAGCGCAACAATATTACGAGAGTTTGAACTGTCCCAAGTATATAGCGTATCTCTCTTCCTGCACCGAGAGAAAAAGTTTCCTTGAATCAATGAAATTTCCTTGAAATCTCAACCTATGAAACATTTCTTTGACGTCAATGAAACAGTATCCTTAAGTTAATATTATATTTTCTTTAAATGATGTCATCAACCAAATTATAGGTTATGTTCACCATGTTTTTGGTTACGTACCATAGTACTTAGATATGTTAACCAATAACTTGAATGATTTAACCAATGATTATCTTCTTGATTTTACTCGACTTGACCATAACATAACAGACCAGCTCGCCCGAGAAATGCCAATACGACTTATCGCGAATGCGCCAAACGTTGACAGACCAGGTGCCGTCAAGTATATCCTTTCTTTGAATCAAGGAGACCGTTTCTTTGAAATTCAAAGAAATATTTCATTGAAATCAATGAGAAAAAATCAATCCACCCATTTCTTTGAAATCAAGGAAACTTTTTCTCTCTTCCTGCGCGGCACCCGCGCCGCGAGAAAAAAGTAACTTTCGTATTTTTACAAATTCATTTACGCAATTCATTTTCATCCCTGATTTGACTGACATCAATCCGCCTCGAGGGGAGCCGCAATCCAGGAAGAAGACTTCCGCGGCCGTTTCGAGGGCGAAATAATAATAACGAAAATAAATAACAGAGGGTCCTGTTGAGGCGACGAGGGCGGCGACGAGCACGTGGCTACCGAGGATTCTTACCCCGCAGCGAGTGAATGAACTCGTGCGTACACCACGCGCGCCGAAACCTCGAGTACGTGCGGTCAATCCGTTCCTTCGACAAACACGCGTAGGCCGGAATATAAATAAACGTTTGAGTGCGCAGCTTCTGCGCGCGTGTGTGTTTTTTTTGTCGTTGTTTTTCGTCAGCCAATATTTTCCCTCTGGCTTCTTCGATTCATTCGCGAAGCTAATGACTTCGGGCACGTCGCGCGGAATTCGCAATAATCCCGGGGGATAAAACCTCTTTTTTTTTTTATTCCGTCGGCGATGAATAAACTTTCCGTGAATTCCGTTAGCGATACATTTTTCGTTGAATAAACATTAAGCGCCCGGGGTATCAGCGATGTCCAATCGGGGAGCGAATAAAACTTTTAATTATCCCAATCATAACCGCGGAAAAATAAATCAATATTGAGTAACAGGCTTTGTAAAATAAATTGCGCCTGTTGAGGCGCCGAGGCTCGTCGGTATATGAAAATCGTGTTCATTATTTCGACAATGAAAAACCGCATGTTTTTATTATACATTTCGGGATTCAAGCTCCGCGCTTTCTCGCTAGAATCTCGACGCTCGTATTTATCGCGCGCCGCGCGTAGTGCGAAAAAATTCTATTCAGAAATTCGAAAGCGCAAAAAAGTTATCTTTTTGTTAAACCCACGACCGGAGCGGCCACGGCACAATGCAACGCGTACCGCGCAGTCCGCGTATCACCGGCATCGAAACGCGGATCGAAAAAAAAAAAATTTTAAATTAGAAAATTTCCGTACACCGAGAGAAAAAGTTTCCTTGATTCAATGAAATTTCCTTGAAATCTCAACCTATGAAACATTTCTTTGAGGACAATGATATAATATCCTTAAGTTAATATTATATTTTCTTTGAATGATGTCATCAACCAAATTATAGGTTATGTTCACCAAGTTTTTGGTTACGTACCATAGTACTTAGATATGTTCATCAATAACCTCGATGGTTTAATCAATGATTATCTTCTTGATTTGACTTGACTTAACTATAACATAACAGATCAGCTTGCCCGAGAAACACCAATACGACTTATCGCGAATGAGCCAAACGTTGACAGACCAGGTGCCGTTAGGCATATTGTTTCTTTAAATGAAGGAAATCATGTCTTTGAAATTCAAAGAAATATTTCATTGAAATCAATGAAAAAAATTCAATCCACCCATTTCTTTGGAATCAAGGAAATTTTTTCTCTCGGTGTACAATTCCCCGGCCAACCTCGTGGAAAATCAAATAACATAACACTGACATTTATACCTGCGTTTTTCGAACACGTTCAGTTGGTAAAAAAAAATCGTGTTAATTGTTTGAGCGACGAAGTGAAGTTTTTCCACGTTCCAATCTGACTCTTCTCGTTTCATTTGTGCCCTCGGATTTCTCATCTCCGTGGACCAGTCTGAGAAGAAGAAGAAAAAAAAAAAGAATCTATCGGAGAAGCCAACGTCAAGGTCAATTTGACTTATAGCCTCGTCGAGCTGCGCGTGGAGGAAGATTATCGGGTACGCAGCGCGGGTATGCAGACGGCTCGGAGCGCGCGCCGACGAATACATTCAAAACCATTTTCATCCCTGATTTCATTCTTATTATCCTCATGAAGAATCGATGAACGAGAGGGAAGGAGATTCCACTAGACTTAGCAGTACCTATAACGCCCTCAGCGCCTACCCTCGCCTGTCCTATACAATACACTCTCTTCTATACATACAACAGAGCCGACCCCGCAGCTCTCCGCTCTTTTCTCAGGGGTTATTCCAAGATCTCTTTCGGGATTTCACCGAAATAAAGAGAGAGAGAAAGAGTGGGGGAGCCATATACATCTCTATATATGTGTACATAGGTCCCCCTCGCGAATTCTTTCGCGTTCGTCTCAGCGGCGAATCAAGTCGTGCGTACTTCCGGAACGACGTGGTCAATCCGTCCCGTCGAGGGATACGGTGGAGTCTCACTCTTGGCACCCGCTGTATACCCTCGACCTACACTCGAATTTGCGCTATATATCTGTACACGGACGTGTGCGGTTTGCGATGGAGACAAAGGGACGGATGCGCCGCTGGAAAATCCGTAGAGTCACATCCGGGCCGAGTCGGACGTTGCTCGAGCCCTGCCACGGCCGACACAGCGCTGATCAGTGCCTCGCTCGTGCCGGATTTGAAGCCACTGATTTTCCACCAGGGTGTGGACACACCGAGAGAAAAAATGTCCTTGATTCCAAAGAAATGGGTGGATTGCATTTTTTTCCATTGATTTCAATGAAATATTTCTTTGAATTTCAAAGACATGATCTCCTTTATTTAAGGTAGACGCCCTGCTTGCGTTCAATTTCGCATAAATTCGAGAAAATTGAGAGAGAATTGCAAGCACTTCTCGATGGTCTAAAAATCTGAAAAAATTCATGCACATTAAAGGTACTGAAAAGATTAATTTGGCATAATAATAATTCTAAAATGTTATTAACAAATTGATGAAAAAACAAATTGTTTAACGAATATTTCGGTGACCCAAGTTTTTTTTTCGATGAAAATGATTCTTTCATGTTTCTGAATACGTACACTCAGAGAAATCGTGTAAGTTCTGGTAACTATAAAGTGACAACAATTTTTTTTATAGTTCACGGTAATTCATTAATAGTTATGATAACTGCGTCATAGTTACCATAACTAGAAAAATAGTTGCTGTACCTATAAAAAATAATTGCCACTTTTTGGTTGTCACTTTATAGTTGCCAATACTTGATTTTTCTCTCAGTGTATGAATTTTTCCCGATTTTTAAGTAATCTTTGAATTTTGGAAAATTTTCCATATAAAAAAACACCAAAATTCAAAGATTACTTAAAAATCTGAAAAAATTCGCTTTAATATTATTTTTATTATGCTTTATTATTTTTAATATAATAAAAATAATAAAGCATAATAATAAAATGAATAATAAAAATAATAAAGCATAATAATAAAATGAATAATAAAAATAATAAAGCATAATAATAAAATGAATAATAAAAATAATAAAGCATAATAATAAAATGAATAATAAAAATAATAAAGCGAAGCAAACATAACGTAAGTGTTATACCACTCGACTCGTTGCGACTGCCACTCGAATCGTTAGGGCTACCGTTTTAGTTGTAAGGGAAATAGAATAATCGATTGGTTGTGTCAACTCATTTGTCAGTTAGCTAATCTTGGTTACCTAGCTAATCTTGTCCATCCCTGTGGACACAGTTTTTCGATCCCCGTTTGCCCCGAATGCGCGCTCATCCCGCGCACGAAACCGAAGTGAAACCTGTAAGCTCGAACTTCGAGCGGCGAGCTCGACGTTAGGTTCGAATTTGAGGTCAACGTCGATCGCGAAATAAATAAACGACGTGCGATCGATCCGCCCCGTTCGGGGATTTGGTCGACTCGCGGTGCGCATAGTGCAATTCCGGGGTAATACGGATCGGAGGGGTGTAATAAGGACCTCGATTTACCCGTGAAACGACACGGAGAAAACGGTTTTGCTACGCCAGCAGTTTTTTTTGTTGAAATAGTGACAACATTGCCTTATCTGCTAACCGAGCAAACAATTTTGTTGTACCAGCAAAAAAATTTGTTTGTCTAGCAAAAAAATTTGTTTGTCTAGCAAAAAAATTTGTTTGTCTAGCAAAAAAATTTGTTTGTCTAGCAAAAAAATTTGTTTGTCTAGCAAAAAAATTTGTTTGTCTAGCAAAAAAATTTGTTTGTCTAGCAAAAAAATTTGTTTGTCTAGCAAAAAAATTTGTTTGTCTAGCAAAAAAATTTGTTTGTCTAGCAAAAAAATTTATTTGCCTAGCAAAAAAAATTGTTTGTCTAGCAAAAAAATTTGTTTGTCTAGCAAAAAAATTTGTTTGTCTAGCAAAAAATTTGTTTGTCTAACAAAAAAATTTGTTTGTCTAGCAAAAAAATTTGTTTGTCTAGCAAAAAAAATTTTTTGTCTAGCAAAAAAAAAATGTTAGTCGAGCCAAAAAAAAATGGTTAGCCTAGCAGATAACGCAATGTTGTCACTATTTTAACAAAAGATTCGCTGGCACAGCAAAACCGTTTTCTCCGCGTAAAAAAATGTAAAGCGCCCGCTAAATGAATATAATTGCGACAATTGAGGTGTGATTCAGCTGCCAAACCGTACATAATTCAACAACGTCACACGAGTATCTCCCCGTAACAGTTTAGTGGCCCACGTTCCCCGGAATTACATACGTATGACGGACGCGTGGAGAGCAACGACGTAGAGGGACCGACGGAACCGACGAACCGACGGACAGTCGGACGAGAGATCCGCACACATATCCCGGGTGTATATAGAACGTTCGGCGACCGCTCCCCGAGTCCCTGAACGAGCTCGAAAACCGGGCCCTCGAGTCCAACCAAAATCGAGGAAATTGTCTCGGAATGTGCTCGTCGCGAGCGTCGTTCTCGAATCAATACATTCCAGGTTGAAGGACGCGCGGTACTCTCCCTTTACCCTCGACGCTTCCTTTAATACCCCGCTATGCTTTCACTTGGCCCTTCCTTCCCTCCCTCTCCCTCTCCGCCTCTCTCTCTCTCCTTCCTATACCTCTCCCCTCTCCCACCCGCGCCTCGCCTTCTCATCAGCCAGCCGCGAGACTATACCGCATGGAATTTTCGAGGGTGAACTTTCGTCTCGACTCGTCTCGTCGCCGATGGCTCGTTCGTTACCTACGTTTCTCCAAACAATAAGAGAGAGAGAGAGAGAGAGAGAGAGAGAGAGAGATGGTGGCTACGGGACTTTCCACGTTGCTATAGGGACTCGGCTGCTGCCATTCGAGTCAGGAGTTGAGCCAGGAGAGAAGAGAGAGAGAGAGAGAGAGAGAGAGAGAGAGAGAGAGAGAGAGAGAGAGAGAGAGGGAGAGAAAGTCAGTCTTCACGTCTCAACGTCTCTACGCGGGTAAAAGCCAGAGATCCAGGAGAATCGACGTGTACTCTCGTATACTGTCGGGAGAAAATCTCTGCGGTGTCGAAGCCGCGACGGGGTGGCGAAGGGGGGGGCAGGGGGGCAGGGATGGGGGCGGGGGTGGGAGGGAGGGAGGGGGCGATAGTCGACGGGATAGAAGTGCCAGTGAGTCTAGAGAGACGCGGGCGCTGCCTCCCTCGTTCGTCGCTACCTCACAACTTCCTTCCCGATCTCTACACACCCAATCGCGCTTAAGCAGGAGCTTCGAGTACTGACAGAATCGAGAAACTGTCTCGGGGCCTCGTCGACTGTTCTCCCTCTCTCTCTCTCTCTCTCTCTCTCTCTCTCTCTTCCACCCCCTCAGGAGGGGGTGGAAGAGAGGAGGCGAAGAGTTCTCTGCCGTTCCGTTTGGCCCTAAGAGAGTCTCGCTTCAAACTGTAGTCTTCACTCACCGCGAAATCAATACATTCCAACGGAATGAACGAAGGACAGCAGTCGAAAGATCCACATCCGTGCGAGTGTCAGGAGACCCGGGAGAGAACGGAATTCGGGGCGACGGCGCGCGGCTGTACAACGACTATACCGCGTCTTCACCGTTCCCGCAGCCCGCGCACCGGGCGACGCGACAGTTTGACACGGCCACGGAGCGAAGCCGAAGGCCGTGTCAAAACGCAAATGCGGCTGTCCGGTGATTTTGTAATTTCGCTGCGTAAGCGCGATGCGAGGGTGACGATTAATATGGGGCTTCATGGGACTCGTCGATGTCGGGGATGCATGGAAAAAAGGTTTGGTTGGATCAACGAAGCGGTTGACTACACGGAGAGAAGGATCTGATAAAATTTACCGGACGCGATAGTAAAAATTACCAACACGCCTGGTATTGAAAAGCCATAGCCGCCACCTGACGAACAGTATACGAGAAAAATGAGAATTTCTAACATATATATAATATTTTTAACCATATTTCGTAGTAAAAATTCTCATCGTTCTAGTTCTACTCGATAGATGGCGTTATATCTCCCATCTACCGGAAATTTACAACACTTTTTACGAGAAATATGGTAAAAAGTATCAGATCCTTCTCTCCGTGTATATATGTGCCAGCCGATTAATTGGTTACATTAATCAAGGTGTTGGTCACGCCAACCAAGTTGTTGGTTATAAGAAAATGAACTTGGTGGTGTTAACTATTAACTCTGTTGGCGTATATATAACCAAGTGCTTGGTTGAACCAACCAAGCCTTTTTTCTGCATGCGCTTTCATAATGTGCGGTCAAAAGAGTGGTTGAAACATTAGACATTTCTTGGGTTTTTTTTTGTTATTGTTTAGTACTTGGAGAATTAATTACGATTTTGCTTACAATCGAAGTAACGATGGTGGGTATAGTGAAATTCGCTATTGATACTGGCTGAACATTGTTATTTTTTTAGGTGTGCCGTTAGTTCTTACGCTGGGTCTATTCTTGAGCGAAAATAATATTTTTGCAATTTTATTCGCGATCGAAATAGCTTTAATAGTGATCGGCGAAATTTGCGCATTAATGCAGGCTGATTGTCGTGACTTTTTCGTATGTTGGGTCGACGCCTGGTGGAAAATAATATTTTTCGTTGTAACAAGGAATATGTAAAACCAATGCAAATGCACACCGCACACTGATGCAATAATGAAGTTTCGTTTTGTATATCCAAAGGACGCTGAGACCACTTGTAATGCAGAGAAAAAAAAGGTATAAAAGTTAACCCCCGAAGGATCCTGAAAGGCACACTATAAATCCCTTCTCAAATCACACACCCGGGAGTCCTTTGCCCTGCTCGGTTTCTTGTTTCACGTCATTATGTGTTGAAAAATATTTTGAAATAAAAAGCGTAATACTTAAGGGGAGACGAAACCTCGGTGAGTGCGAGAAAGACGGAGCCAGCGAAGGGAGAGAGAAGCGCTCAAAGTATGTCTCGCTTGTCCTGAAGTTGAAAAAAATTTATTCCACGTGAAAGCAAAGTCGCGTTTACGCTTAATCGACTTCGATAAAAAAAAGGGAATATAATCCAAAAAACCGGGCCGAGACGTCAGTGAGGGATGAAATTTATCGGATATCCTAAGAGAAATGTGTTCTCATCGGCATTTACATTAATTAAATCACTGACGATCGAGAAAATCGTTTAAAAAGGAATCCATTATTTTAGGTAATAATTCTCATTTCTTAAAATAGGTCATAAGTCTCATTTCGAATTACTCTTTCAGGATCCCCCGCCTCGCTCGGTTTCTCGTTTCCCGTAATTACACGGTCGAGGAAAATAATTAGAAATCTGTAAATTAATGTTTGAACGAATAAAATCTTCGTCGAGAAAAAGCGCGTTGATAAGTACGTAATCCGATACTCTGCCCGGCGGAAGAAGGAAAAAAAAAAAAGTCGCGAGCCGGTCGGTGAGGAAAAATTTATTGGTCTCGCGGAGAAATATGAATTTTCATCGATATTTAAGTCTATTGCATAGCGCCGGTATCAGTTGCCAGTCGGGGAAAAAGAAATGCATAGCGCGCGCTCGGAGAGTTCAGAATCCAGTCTGAGGTGGAGCAATAGTATACCCGATACACTTTATATTCCACGGCTCTGTGCTCCTTCTCCCTTTCATCCTAAAGCGGGTGAAGCTATCGATATATAGACGCGCCGGGGATATATACAGAGCGGGGTGTATCTGGTGTGGGTTGAGTCGAGAGTTTGCGGGAGCGACGGGAGAGCGAGAGACGAAGACGGACGCCGGAGTGATCGGGGTGAACCGCGCTCGGAGGCCTTCGAACAGCCCCCAAAAGGCAAGAAAAAGAAGAAAAAGAAAAAGAGAAGAAGAAACGGGGGGGAGAAAGCAGAGGGAGAGTGGAAAGATCCACGACTGCTCGCAGCGTTACGTATACCGTTCACGCACACGCAGGGAAAAAAACGTATAGCCCCAAAGTATATATATATATATCTATACACACCTATATACGGCAAGTGTCGGAAGGACGAGGGGGCTACACGAAGGTAGAAGGATTTTGGCCCGGAGGGGGTTAGTAGTAACGGATAAGGGATGAAAAAAACGTCCGTCGGGCGTGCCTGGGTTGGGCGCGTCGCAGATTTGAGAAAATGGCCAAGTTTGATATGAGTGTATTAAAAAAAAGGATTCGGAGGGAGCGAGAAGGAAACGAAAGGGACGATGTACAGAAAAACGAGAAGACGGAGAAAGAGAGGGAGAGGGAGAGAGACAGGAAAATAAAAGTTGGGAAAGTAAAGTGAGAAAGCGAGACGGATGGAAGAAAATTATCTGAGGGTCCAGTCGAGAGAGCGATCGTGCCTCGAGGCCTCGGGCTCTCCTCATTCTCCTCGGCAGGTTAGCCGGAGCTAAAGGCGCCAGAAGTGGCGGTGTGGAGGCATCAGAAGCAGCAGAAGCATCGGCGCAGATATACCAGGATTGCACGGGGACAGTGGGCGGCCGGGATATATACCGAAGCTTGAAGAGGTTAAAGCATCGATCCTCAACCCCTTCGGCACTAACGCGCACGGCTTACTGAAGAGCAAGCGAGAGACGAGAGGGGGCGCGAGAGGGGGCGAGAGGAGTGGGCCAAAGCATAACCCATTCGAGGCAACACAGCGGTGATCTGAAGAGTCTACAACGATCCGCAATTTCGCTCTGTCGACGTCGCCGCCGCGCCTCGTGCGGTTTGGCAAAATTTCCTTTGCCAGACACTTTTTTTTTGCAACAAACAGCACGTTTGTTTTTTTTTTTTTTTCGTCGGAAGAGACGTACGAAAATCTTCTGTCAGATAGCAATATTTTCAGGACCTCGTCTAAAATTGCTTTCGCAGAAAAAACGAAGAAAAGAAAACAATTTGTAAGAAATCGAAGGAAAATGTTCTAAATGTTTAAAAAATCGCCTCGTGCGGTTTGGCAAAATTTCCTTTGCCAGACACTTTTTTTTTGCAACAAACAGCACGTTTTTTTTTCGGCGGAAGAGACGTACGAAAATCTTCTGTCAGATAGCAATATTTTCAGGACCTCGCCCAAAATTGCTTTCGCAGAAAAAAAGAAGAAAAAAAAACAGATTGTAAGAAATCGAAGGAAAATGTTCTAAATGTTTAAAAAATCGCCTCGTGCGGTTTGGCAAAATTTCCTTTGCCAGACACTTTTTTTTTGCAACAAACAGCACGTTTTTTTTTTTTTCGGCGGAAGAGACGTACGAAAATCTTCTGTCAGATAGCAATATTTTCAGGACCTCGCCCAAAATTGCTTTCGCAGAAAAAAAGAAGAAAAAAAAAACAGTTTGTAAGAAATGGAAGGAAAATGTTCTAAATGTTTAAAAAATCGCCTCGTGCGGTTTGGCAAAATTTCCTTTGCCAGACACTTTTTTTTGCAACAAACAGCACGTTTTTTTTTTTTCGGCGGAAGAGACGTACGAAAATCTTCTGTCAGATAGCAATATTTTCAGGACCTCGCCCAAAATTGCTTTCGCAGAAAAAAAGAAGAAAAAAGCAGTTTGTAAGAAATCGAAGGAAAATGTTCTAAATGTTTAAAAAATCGCCTCGTGCGGTTTGGCAAAATTTCCTTTGCCAGACACTTTTTTTTGCAACAAACAGCACGTTTTTTTTTTTTCGGCGGAAGAGACGTACGAAAATCTTCTGTCAGATAGCAATATTTTCAGGACCTCGCCTAAAATTGCTTTCGCAGAAAAAAAGAAGAAAAAAGCAGTTTGTAAGAAATCGAAGGAAAATGTTCTAAATGTTTAAAAAATCGCCTCGTGCGGTTTGGCAAAATTTCCTTTGCCAGACACTTTTTTTTTGCAACAAACAGCACGTTTTTTTTTCGGCGGAAGAGACGTACGAAAATCTTCTGTCAGATAGCAATATTTTCAGGACCTCGCCCAAAATTGCTTTCGCAGAAAAAAAGAACAACAAAACAGTTTGTAACAAATCGAAGGTAAATGTTCTAAATGTTTAAAAAATATACATCGATTTTCTATTAACAGAAATACATTGAAAAATATGGATCGTGATTGTAAGGAATTCAAAAATATCTTCAGACCAAAAGAAAAAGTAAAAAAAATATTTTTTATTACATAAAAAGCGAAGAAACGAAGCAAGAGATACGGAGACGCCTGGACACGAACTGAAGCAAGAGATATGAAGACGCCTATAGGGATGAACCGAAACATGAGACATAGAGAAAAGTCAAGAGACATAGAGTCACCAAAGCAAAAGCCCAGCCTATACCTACCTGCAGCAAGACATCGCAGCAGCGATCTCGAGAATCTAGAATGCGCGCCTGAGCCGTCACCGTACCGCAATTTCGCACTGTCGACGTCGCCCCCGCGCGTGTCCTCGATATCCTGGTTAAACAGTCGACGACATATCGGCCGATATGATCCTAACGACTTTGATATATAGACCATATATCACGGTCCCGAGCTTAGAGTATGAGGACGCGGTGCACGAGTCGTGCTGTTTCGCTCTGTCACATGAACACCCACACATATATATACATATACATATATATATACGTGTGCATGTATATATTATACACACACACTTCATTCTTCTTTCCACTCTCGTCTTGGCCGCGTGGCCTCTGCGCGAGACCGATGAATTATGACTTCATCTTGGTCTCAAACGCTCGGGACGTGCAGCGTCGATACGTCTCACGATATACCTGGTATAAAGGGGATATATCGGGTGCCGCGGCTCGAGCCCGTAGAAGCGGGGGCGTCTAAAAAAGGGCTAATATATCGTCGATATCCTGGCGCTACGCTACCGCCGACGACGTCGACGAGGGTGGTGGTGGTGGTGGTGGTGGTGCTTCTGTTGGCGAAAGTCCCTCGAGATCGTCGCACTCGAGGTCTCACCGAGGTGTCCCCCTTGCCAACCCCCCCCCCCCTCCGACCCCCGTCTGCCTCCTCCTCGCCCCACGTCTTCTTTTACTACTTCTTGTTCTTCTCTCGGCGATGGGAAGACCCCATACCAATCCCACAGGATTTCTATATTCCCCGTCTCGTAGCTCGTGTCGAGAAAAGGGGCTCCGCGCTCACGGGGGGAGGGGGGGAGAAAAATGCATGTATAGCTTCTCCTTTTTACTCGACACACTCCGAGCGTGTTTTCCACATCGTGTTTCCTTATCTTGGTCAATCAATGTATTCCATATGATACGGCGGAAATCTCGGGGGGGCGTTGGCTCGAATTTATTGCCCAGGCTACTTGGTTTTCATTGAGATGCAGGTTTTCTTTTTGTGTTTTGACGGTTAACAGGGTGATCACTCGAATTTCGATGGCTTCGGTGGTTTTTGCCGCCGCGCGGAGGAAACTTTGCTCTGTGAAGCCTTTTTCTTTTCTCTCTCGAGATTTTCGTGTCAGCGTCGTCAGCAACGTCCGAAGCGTTGAGAAATGTGGCGTGGAAAATCAATCAATGTTTCCTTATCTTGGTCAATCAATGTATTCCATATGATACGGCGGAAATCTCGGGGGGGCGTTGGCTCGAATTTATTGCCAGACTACTTGGTTTTCATTGAGATGCAGGTTTTCTTTTTGTTACTTTGACGGTTAACAGGGTGATCACCTCGAATTTCGATGGCTTTGGTGGTTTTTGCCGCCGCGCGGAGGAAACTTTGCTCTGTGAAGCCTTTTTCTTTTCTCGGGAGATTTTCGTGTCAGCGTCGTCAGCAACGTCCGAAACGTTGAGAGATGTGGCGTGGAAAAAGTCGAATTTATTGCGAGCAACTTGGTTTTTGTGGAGATGCAGGTTTTTTCGAATTCGTTTTGACATCCGATAGGGTGAATCGATTAAATTTTGATGCCTTCGGTGGTTTTGCTTTGTCATGTAGAAAGATCTGATTTCGCGACACTTTTTTTTTTCCTTTTCGATACTCTCATGTCGGTGCTGTTCAAAATGTCGTGAAGAGTGGGCTAGAAAAAAATGACCGCAGAGTGGATGTGTGGGTTTGTGTTCGAAGCCTTGAAAATTCAATCGCCCACAACCCCCGAATGACAAGAGTTATCGAGTTGAAATTTAACACCCGAGGGGAGCAGTTAGCCCTCTTTAATTACTGTTATTTTTTTTTTTACAAATATGAATCCATATTTACGGATTACATCGAATTTTGTATTTTTTGTGTACTTTAAATAATTCTTCCTGGTTGTAAATACGATCAATGATTTGCATTATTTTCCTGGAAACGCAGGAAATGTTACACGTGAAATTGAATACAATTTAATTTATCGTTGAGACAATTAATTTGACGTCATGTGAGATGCTTTTGAAAATTGTATTCGATACTGGAAACTGGGACAGCTTCGGCTTCCGATGGCTTTGCATTTTTGAATATTGGAAACGGAGTGAAAGTCACTTGCATAATTAATCATTTTTAATTTTTTTACTGATATAACTATTATGCAGTGAGACGTTTTTCGACACTGAACTCACGACAGCGAACCGTAATCTAGTGGACTTAGAGTAAGCTAATATTTGATCCAAACGAAAATTTCATGTAACTACACCGAGAGAAAAAATTTCCTTGATTCCAAAGAAATGGGTGGATTGAATTTTTTTTCATTGATTTCAATGAAATATTTCTTTGAATTTCAAAGACATGATCTCCTTTATTTAAAGAAACGATATGCCTGACGGCACCCGGTCTGTCAACGTTTGGCTCATTCGCGATAAGTCGTATTGGTATTTCTCGCGCAAGCTGATCTGTTATGTTATAGTTAAGTCAAGTCAAATCAAGAAGATAATCATTGGTTAAACCATCGCAGTTATTGGTGAACATATTTAAGTACTATGGTACGTAACCAAAAACTTGGTGAACATAACCTATAATTTGGTTGATGACATCACTCAAAGAAAATTTGATATCAACTTAAGGATATTATTTCATTGACCTCAAAGAAATGTTTCATAGGTTGAGATTTCAAGGAAATTTCATTGAATCAAGGAAACTTTTTCTCTCGGTGTACATAGTAAAGGGATGAGTTGGCAGCGAGCTTCGTCTAAAATATTGACCGCACCTTGTGAAATGGATTGCAGCTTTCGACGGGTTGTCAAAGCATCTTAAATAATTTATTGTAATAGACATAAGCCATTCTTATTTCAAGTTGCGTATTCATAATAAATTTCTTGAACCGCGCTCGCGGTTCAAGAAATTCACCGCGAAGAATTAAATTCGCGAATTCCCAGAGTTCATATCGCCTTTTGGTTACGGTGGTACGAAAAACCCTGAGAACATAATAACGATCGTGAAGGCCAAAATTCGTTACCTCGAAAAAAAAATAATTTCAAGCGACACGCATGAAGTAACAATAAAAAAACCGTCTCCTAATCAACGAAAAATATCCCATCGGCGTCGATGTCATCAATCCTATAGGACAGAGTCGTAAAAATTCCCGAAAACCGTGATAAAAAAAAGTACTTCCGCCCCCCCCGTATACCAGTAACACCCAACTTTATTTTCCCCCTTTTAATATCATTTGTTCCAATAAAAATGTGATATACGGGTCAAGTTAGTTCGAATCCGTCTTGGCGCCCGGGTCTACGCGTCACATCTCCGGCCCCTCTTTTCCGCGCATTTATTCTCCTCGCTCACTGTCTCGAATTCCCGTTACGCGTAACGACCCCTCGCCGCGCAAGACACTTTTTTTTTCGCGCGACTTTTATATACACAGTTAGATTTCCGTCTCCGATATACTAGTGCCCCGTTATCTCGAATCTAGGATGTATCCTGGTGTATCCGCTATATTCGCGTATAAGGAGAGGGAGGGAGGGAGGGGGATGAAAAAACGAGGGAGCATAGAGGCCCTGGAGATATATCGTCGTCGTCAACGTCGACGTCGTCACAGTCGTCGTCGTCGTAGTCGTTGCAGTCCTCCTCCTCCTCGTCGTCGTCGCAGTCGTCACTGGCTTCGTGTGGCCCTGATGAAATTCTCTCGAGCCCCGAGAATAGGCAGAATCCGATCTGCCGCGCGCATCACCAGTGTCACCGGGTTGCATAGCGTTCTTTTTTTTTCTCGTCCGTTTCTTTCATTTTTTTTCTCTTCTGTTTTCCTCCTTCAAACCTCCCCCGCACTCGAGTACATATCCCGACGCATCAACCGGAAGAACCGTCGTCGTCAGTTTTACCCTCGCGTATATACCGTGTGTGCCCCGCAACCGTATTCCCGTGTATACATATTTCACAACGCGAGGATAAAACACAATTCTTTCGGATACACAGCGCGCGCGCTCCTCTCCCGCCGTTTTGAATAACGCCGCGCGCGGAATCTCCCGGGGCGTGTGTGCCACCTTATATACGCTGGGTTGTGCCTGAAACAAGAAGAGAAAAGCGAACAAAAATAGCAATAATAATAAAACGAGATGGCGAGGGAGAGGGTCGTACCCCCATGGAAAAAAAGTATACTTGAAAGTACAGTCCATTATATATCTCGGATATATAAAAATTCATATTATATATTGTTTATATATCTTATTTTTTTTTATTTTTTTTTATTTATTTATTCCTGTACACAGTTTCTTCAACTTTTGCACACCCCGCCATACATATATCCTTTTCTTAAGATCAGTATCACAGAAATACATTTTTATCTCTTCGTTCCAATATAAAAACTAATATCACCTTTTGTACTTATATATCTTATTATATATCCGAGATATAGAACTTTCTGCCGCTTTATATATTACGTATTTATATGAAAAATATATACACAATATATACCGCATATATCTTTTTTGAATACCAAATATATAATAAAAATATGTTGAGCACATTTTTTATATACAACCATATACATGATTTATACTCAGCATAAATATGAGATACATATTAGGTACTTAATTCATGTCTAATTCATGTCATGTGTGTTCATGTGTGTTCATGTGTGTTCATGTGTGTTCATGTGTGTTCATGTGTAATTCATGTCATGTGTGGATATATTCTCTATGTACTTCTTGTCTATAGAAATTGTATCTTTCATACATCTGTTATATACAGGGCTTCTTTGATTCATAGACGCGGAATATATCGAGAATATATTCTTCACAAATTCGCTACATATATCAAATACATGTGTGTTACATCCATTATATATCCGTCGGATATATATCAGATATATAGAGGATATAGAACTTTTTGCCGCTGTATATAGCGGCCAAAAATTATATATCCGTTATATATCTGAAGTATACTTTATTTCCATGGGGGTAAATATTTCCGATACGTCGCGTCGTCTCGGTGTCCTCGCCGCGAAAGGCCCTCGAGTCCTGAACTCGTAGTAGCGACTGGGAGAAAGCTGGTTCGGGGCGAAAGACTTTCTCGGCGTCGGTATTCTCCCGCTTCTTCTTTTTTTTTTTTGCTCCTGTCCTTCCTCGTCCTTTTTCATTCTTTTTCTCCACCGACACCCCCCCCCCCACCCCTCGGGCACATCCCGGGCGTTCGATTCTCCGCTGCATTAACTTTAAATAGCTCATATCTGTTGGATATTTCTCAGTGACTCCGCAGGACACGGCCGTGTATATACGTACCGCGAGGCCGCCCCGACAGGGGATATTTATCGTAAGAAATTTAATCTTGGCGCTCGGGTGTTAAACAAGGTGCTAGATCGAACGAGAGAACCGGGGGGGGGGGGGGGGGGGGAAATAGGGGAGAGGGTATTGAGAAAGAATCGGGCAGGAGTGCTACGGACGTGACATAGATTTTTTTTTTCTCCTCAATTTATATATAGGACGATATACAAGAAATGCGTATGGGGCATTCGTTGCCGGTGAGACACCTGGATCTGATACTCGTGATCTCGGATCCAACGCGCAGTTTTTTCGTGATGTTGAAAGACACCGCAATAACATTAACGATAGATTCGTGTTTTGTTCGAATTTAGATAAATTATTTGTTCATTCGACATTTTTTCTAAGCCTGAAATAATTCGCAAAAATTCTTGTTTCATACAACAATATTTTTACGCTCCCTCCATTTTTTTTAATACATTTTTGTAATACATTTTTTTAAATACATTTTTTAAATACATTTTTGTAATACATTTTTTTAAATACATTTTTTAAATACATTTTTGTAATACATTTTTTTAAATACATTTTTTTAAATACATTATTTTAAATACATTTTTTTAAATACATTTTTTTAAATACATTTTTTTAAATACATTTTTTTAAATACATTTTTTTAAATACATTTTTTAAATACATTATTTTAAATACATTTTTTTAAATACATTTTTTTAAATACATTTTTTTAAATACATTTTTTTAAATACATTTTTTTAAATACATTTTTTTAAATACATTTTTTTAAATACATTTTTTTAAATACATTTTTTTAAATAATGGTAACGAAAAATTGGTTCCCTGTCGTGTATTGGTCGAACATCTTCCTATCCGACACAACATTTTCCCGAATCTTTCCAGACGAAAAACTATCTGACAAAAAAATCGGTCTTCGAGACTCGAAACAACAACGCAAGACTCAGATCCCGCCAAGTTCGGCACGGAGCGTCCCGTACCCACGTAACATATAATACAAAACCCATATACATCTATAGAATTCGGCGCAACTTAACATCTGTACCGCGCCGGGTGGGACGCGTGAGAGCACGAAAAGAGGAGGAAATAAAGAAGAAAAAGGAAGCGAGTGAAAAAAAAAGGGAAAAGGGAGAACGCGGGGGCGAAGGGTTCGTCGATATATTTTCGCGATATATCTATGTATATACATCGTTGCCGAGGAGAAAACGGCTTTCGCGGGCGCAAAGCAAGCCTCCCCCCTTTCAACCCCCACCCCCCCCCCCCCTCGGGCGCCCCCCCGCAGTTCGAAGGGAGAGGCCAGGAGGCGGTTGCTCGAAAGTGTGCGGCGAATTCTAGACACACCGCGAAAACCGGGAGGCATTGAGAGCTCGCGTTCCGCACTCCGAAGAGTAACAGCGGCAGCAGCAGCAGCAGCAGCACCGGCAGCACCACCAGCACCACCGGCTGAAGCAGCGGCAGCAGCGCAACGGCGACCCATCAGCGAGCACACCACCACGTTACCCGGGACTTGAAAAGCTCGCTCGCGCAACGCCTGGGAATCAATAAAAACACGTCCCGTACACGTGCGGCGTGAGCACACGTTGCCCCGCGGCCGAAAACGCGTAAATCTGAGGAATTGCAGTGCGGCGAGTCGTCCTTTTGCCATGGGGGGAGCCAGTCCGAGCCTATAATGTACAGTCTTCCTTCTCCTCTTTCTCAATATACATCTATATATATATATATATATATAAGGGAGGTGCGGGCAAAATGGGACAGCTATTTTTTCAGTTCCAGATATGTGTGCGGGCAAAATGGGACGGACCCCCATTTCGTGAAAATCGCGTCTACACGACACAATTCAACGCATGTGAGCGGAATATAAAGATTTTTTAACAATTTTGAGTGTTTTAAGCAATCCGGCTTTTGAAAAGTCACTTTGAAAAAACATTTTTTTTTTACATTTTTTTTTTTGCGGAATAAGCATTAAGGAGTATCTCCGAGTACAAAAAAAACACGAATTTCCGATTTTGGGGGTCCGTCCCATTTTGCCCGCACTTTTTTTTTTTTTTTGCCGACACTCAAAATTGATGGTTGGAATCGAATTTTTGGATCAAAAGCAATCGAAGTACACTTTTGTTTTCGTCATAAAACCATTTTTCGCTTGCGCGTCCCATTTTGCCCGCACCTCCCTTATATATATATATGTATTTTCCGTCTCTCACATCTTCGCCGGGTACGCAGCCAGTAGTAGCAGCCAGCAGCAGCAGCCAGCAGCAGCGGGTGGACGCGCCACGTCCGGCGCTGGAAGCGCCACTTCGTCCACTTCGAACGTGCCAAAACCCCTACGCCCCGCAATTTTCGATATATATCGACGAGCGAGATAGAGGAAAAATATAACGCGCGGGGTATACCGCACGTGTGCTCCATTAATTTTCGACCCGGCAGCAACAGCGGTGGCAAGTAGCACCCTTTAACGAAAAAACGAGCGCGCGAGGATAGGGGACGATAGGGAGCCAGGCCGTGTGTGTGTGCTCGCCGGGACTGTTTGGGACAGAAGACGACTCGTTCAGGAGGAGAAATGGAGAAACGGATATTCGGTGTATTCGGTATAGTTGCAGGGCCGGCGGTGGGGCGCGGGGGGCTTGACGGATCGACGACGAGAGAAAGAAGTGCGCGGGGAAGTATACGTGACACGCGGAGAGAGAGGAGAAATTCATTTTTACGGCGCCTACAGGGTTAGTCGACTATCGGCCGGCTGTGTGTTTTCTCTTTGAGCCGGGGGATGACCATTAAAAATAAAGTTGCCGGGAAATCTCGACGCGAGGATGCTGCACACCGAGGAGTTTTGTCTTTTCTCGAGCAAGACCAAGGACGGAGTTTCGCGTTAATAAAACAACCGCCGCGACGCGTCCTCGCGCTGCGAAGGCGAGCGAGAAGTTGGCGAGTCGCGTCAGCTCGGCCGTGTAAATCCGGGAAAATATTAATTACCGGGTATCGGTCGGTCGGATAATTAGGGGAGAATGTCGAACGTGCTGCTATTTTTTGTCTCTTTTTTTACCATTTTTTTTAATTGCATTTTTTTTTCTTTTAGGGTAAGATTGTTAGGGATTGATTATCTTTGTTTGGTGGATGAACACGCGAATTTTTCGATTTTTGTAGCCAATTACAAAGGTATTTTTTTAATCGAGCATTTCTGGCCTGAATTTTAATTTCGATGCATTTTGTTCCCTTCATTGCAGTTTTTATATCAAAATTAACATACTGATATATTAAATTCGTTGTAATGGTTTTCAGTGTGCACAAAACGCAAGCCGTGTTAATTGAGGTCACTATAAGCTTCAACCTGTAATTGCGTAAACAATGAAAAACCGCGAAGAATTTAATACACCGGATTATTGCATTTTATAGAGAAATTTCGATGGCAGGGGATACGATGACGATGAATGTCATTATGATTACGATCAATTTGCACACAAAATGTTAAGAGCCCTTGTTTTGTTCATAATTTATGGCTTGCGGGATCAATAAAAAAATGTACACGTCTTATCGACAGAATCGACAACACAAATTTTTCGAAAATTTGTGTCTTCATAATTCTGTGTTGAAAAACACATTTTGTGAGCTGCAAACACATTTTGTGAGGCTCACGCCTAGAACACAGCTGCAATTCTAGGCACGAGCCTAGAATAGCAGCTGAAAATAAAATAAAATAAAAATATTGCTTAAATTCATTTTAATTCTCAGCTATTTCATAAAAGTTAACAAGACTAATACACGCGCTACTGGCGCGCGTATGCCTGAAAGACTTTTGCACTGCTGCGTTCTTATAAAGCTTTAAAAGGTTACGGGCCCGGCCGCGCCCGTCGTCTTATGTCAAATTTGACATCAGACTGATTTTGTTTACCACGAAATTTCCTGGCAATCAATCACAGCTCGAATAATTTGCTCAAAATGCTTTTCGTTACTCATTAACTTTTGAAAAGAGGGATAAAATTACGATTTTTTTATATTGCCCCGTAAAATCCCAAAATGAACAAAAATGTGAGGATCACGATCCTGTCGATAAGCCGTGGAGTGTCCCATATACATATTGAATCATTCGTTAGTCACCACAATTAATAAAAAATGTAGGTCATTACTCCACGATTTAAGTCGCAGGTTGCTAAAATTCGATTCCCATTTACTGCAAAATCAAAGTTCAAATAAAAATCACAAACTTCCAGTAATTCACGTGTGAATTACTACAATTTATTAATCACGGCAAGAATTAAAAAGCGTACGTTAGAAATTCGTTTCACGATCCACGGCAAATTGTGACGCAGTATTGCGAATCATTACCATCAGCCCCAATATCAAGCCCGCGAATATGCGAAATCAATATTTAACGTTTCACGGTAAAACCAACGAAAAACGTCGTAAATATCAAGAGTTACGTAAGATAAATTTGCGACCGAATATTCTCTGATAAATTTCTTCAATTACCGACGAAACTCTCGAACGCTTTAAGGTGTTAGAAGCGAGCACGTTGCTCCGGAGCTTAAATGCCTTGATTCCGGAGCTCCGGCAGGTGTACGTGCGCCTGTGTGTGTGTGTGCGCACGCACACCCTTCGACACACACACACACACGGACGTTCGTACGTGATATAAGTATACAAGAAGTGTTGTACTCATATATAGCGGCGGGGCACAGAGAGGGCGTGGGATATATACGAAACTCGGGAGTGCAGGTCACGCTCGAGTTCGCATTTCTCAGAGGTGCTCGGACCTGTCGGCGGCAGAGCGAGAGAAGTGAGAGAGTGGCCGGGAGAGAAAGAGTGTGCCGGCCCGTGGAAAAGGGGTGAAGCGGGATTGGACGGACGGACGGAGCTAGAAAGAGAGAGAAAGAGAGAGAGAGAGGGGGGGAGAGAGAGAGAGCGCGAGAAAAAGAGAGGGTTGAACGCAGCGGGTGGACGAGCGCGGGTCCGGCGGCCCGGGTGGGAGGGATGTCGGTGCTCGAGAGCGAAAAAAAAAAAAAAAAAAAAAAAAAAAAAAAAACGAGAGAGAGGGAGAGCGAAAAAAAAACGAAAAACTGAGAGAAAATCCTCTCACACCCTGTGGCAGATATATATATACCACCTATATACGTGGTACGCGCGCGGGAGAAGGAGAGAGAGACCCACGAGAAACGTGAATAGAGGGGAGGAAGTGAGAAGGAGAGACAGAGAGAGAAGACGATGAGAAAGCGGTCGGTGGGACCGATCGATGTTTAAATTCGTATATCGAAAGTGGCGGCCGTTCTACCTGCGAGTTATCGAGGATCGTAGCGTCGTGCGGCCGTAGAAAAGAGGCTAAAGAGAAAGAGAGAAAGCGAGAGAAAGGGAGAGAGAGAGAGAGTGATATATAAAGCGAGAGAGTGACGCCCAGAGTCGTCGTCGCGCGCTCGCGGTTTGCGATAGCCGGGCGCGTAAAGCCCCCCGGAGTCGTTCACCGGCTTTTCCACGACGCGCATGTCGATGCTTACGGTGGCCAATGGACTGGTTGAAATATTAAACGGGAGCAAAGACCCCGCGCGCTCACCGCGGGCTCGTTTCCCTCGTGCACGTTGCCGCGCGTTGTGTCATGCGAGCCGCGAGCTTGGATTTCCTGGAGTCTAGCGAGACCGAGAGGGTCGAGGAGGGGGTACAGAAAGCGACGGAGGGGGCGGGGGGAGAAGGTAGTGGGAGAGAGAGAGGAAGAGGGAAAGAGGGAAAGAGAGGGAAAGGGCGAAAGACAGGTGCAGGCATACATATATCTTGAGTCGCGGTGAACGAAAGGCTTCGGGCTTCGGTGAAGCGAGACAGAGCGCCCAGAGGCTTCGGGAATACTAAGGGCGGCCGACTGTGTGCACGCCGCTCGGTGCGGGGCTGGATACATATATATATGAGGGAGGTGCGGGCAAAATGGGACGCGTAAGCGAAAAATGGTTTTACGACGAAAACAAAAGTGTACTTCGATTGCTTTTGATCCAAAAATTCGATTCCAACCATTAATTTTGAGCGTCAGCAAAAAAAAAAAAAAAAGTGCGGGCAAAATGGGACGAACCCCCAAATTCGGAAATTCGTGTTTTTTTGTACTCGGTGATACTCCTTAATGCTTATTTCGCAAAAAAAAAAATTGTAAAAAAAAAAAATTTCAATGTGGCTTTTCAAAAGCCGGATTGCTTAAAACACTCAAAATTGTTAAAAATCTTTATATTCCGCTCACATGCGTTGAATTGTGTCGTATAGACGCGATTTTCACGAAATGGGGGTCCGTCCCATTTTGCCCGCACACATACCCGAGTAGAAATTCTGTAGCGTTACATCCGGCTCTGGTCAGGTCGTGTTCAGGCCCTGATCAGGGCCCTATTAGCCTTGTCAGGGCCTGATCAGGGCTTGACTCGAGCCTGATGTAACGCTGCAGATTTTCTACTCGGGTATCTGGAACTGAAAAAATAGGTGTCCCATTTTGCCCGCACCTCCCTTATATATATATGTGTATATATAAGATCGAGCGAAAAGCGAACCCGCAGCGCGCGGCGGAAAAGCTCACTTTGGGGATGTAGCTCTGGCGCCATCTCTAGATACACCTAAAACCCGCGAAACCGCGGCGCGCGTGCGCGACCACCGCGGGCACCGCCGACGCGCACACAGAGGAAAATCCACCGGTGTGCCGCCACCCGAGAGCACCGAGAGCCGCGCTCGGCTAGGCGCGGCTAGGCGACTCTCGAAAAATTCACTAACCGCTCTGTCCGCGCGACCGAAGCGATTGCGAATTGTACGATTTTTTTATATCCCCACTACCCACTGGGACATCCCCCCTTCCACCCCCCCCCCCCCCTCCTCTCTCTCTCTCTGCCTCATCGCCGCCTCCGCCCCCGAATCCGGCTCGCTCGGCCTCTAACTCGATTCGCCCTCTCGCGCGTCAACCACCCCCGAGGCGTAACACCCGAATTCCCCGATTGATAGAACTTTCATTATTGATGGACTCACTGACAAGATTCCGTGCACGACCCGGCGATATCCGAGGGGGTGGGGGGGGGGGGGGTGAAGGAAAAAAAAACGCCGGTCGTTTTCTCCCCCTCCCGCAACTTCGGGACGCTAAACAAGGGGTTCATTTTATTATCTTATAGCTCACTTTCGAATTGACTTTCGGTCGGTGCTTTGGAATGGACTGACGGGCGGCGAGGGTGAACCCCGTCGGTCACCCCTGACGTGTATTTATTGTGGGCGAGAGGCTATTTTCTTTTTTTAACTTCCCGCACCGGAAAATCTCCGGTCGTTCCTCTTGCGGGCTAATTGCGTGGCTTCCTCCGGGGACGTCGTACGAAATCTCGTGTTTTAATTTTAAATTTGTACCACGTTTATTGATTGTGACGGGAAAATAAAGTCTGTCAGTCGATACTCGACGTCACGCGCTCAATGAACTCCTCGAGGGCTCGAAGGGACCAATTTTGACAATTATACTTAAGCGTTTAATCAATTACACTTTATTTGAGGAAATTGTTAAATTAAGAATCGCTGTCGAAATGTTTATCCTCACAAAGATCAATATCGTCAACACGGTAAACGAGATAATGTTGTATGTTATCTTTGAGATTAGCGAAGATGTCGGGAGCCGGCAAAGCGATCGAATAATATCGATTTCGATATCGATCGATTCGTAAAATTTAGGGATAAGCATTGGTGTACCCACTGACAGAGCACGACATTTACTCGTCCGTCGACCGTTTTAGAGCACGGAGGGTCAGCCGTCGAGGAGTCTCGACCAATATTGAATAGTCAAATTAAATTGTTTATCTTCAGTATAATTGTGCTCGTCAGTCTAACGAGATTGGATAATTTAGCAAAGTGTATGTGAACTATTGAATCAAAATAATAACGTCAGTCGTCAAAATAAATTTATATTTTGAGTCGTCAAAATAAATTCATATTTTGACGACTGACGTGATTATCGTTTAGATTTCATTTAATAGATTTAATAGTTTATGGTAATCTTGGGTCCTCCAACACTACCCGCCTGGTGATTGTCACAAAATTATTATTATTAGAGCTAGTCGAGAATAAATTAAACAAAATTGTTGAAGAAGTTTGTCAGTTATCCTAAATTAGCTGGCACCCAAATTAAAGAAAACTAGGGTAATCACACGCGATGGCGCGCGTGCCTGAAAAACTTTTAGCCAAAATCGGCCAAATTTTTTTTTCTTTTGAAAATATCGTCTTGTAACCTATACCATCGTTCTCAAGTCGTATATTCTACCCCCGAAAACACTGGTTACCGATACTTTTTACTCGATTTTGAAACAAAAAAAATTTTCGGCGACGATTTTTTTTTTTTTTTTCAGAAATCATAGATCCGTCTCCGGACTGAAAATTGCCAAAATCGGCCTAATTTTTTTTTCTTTTGAAAATATCGACTTGTAACCTATACCATCGTTCTCAAGTCGTATATTCTACCCCCGAAAACACTGGTTACCGATACTTTTTACTCGATTTTGAAAAAAATAATTTTTGGCGACGATTTTTTTTTTTTTTTTTTTTTTCAGAAATCATAGATCCGTCTCCGGACCGAAAATCGCCAAAATCGGCCTCAGAAAAATCTTCTTTCAAGATTTCACCTATAACAGAGCAAACATGTCTGACCAAAATAACGTTTGTATCACTTTCATCGCGTGCCACAATGTTAATATCCCGGTGCCGCTGATTGTCCACGACGTTCTAATTATTTCTCTGACACGCGGAAGCGGCAGCTTCGTATTTCCCTTTTCACGGGACATTAAATCGGTCTGGCCTTTAGTCGTCAGAGATTCCGTATTAATGTAATGAGTGAATCCACCAAAGGACTTGTTGGACAGGAACTGATGAGAAAACTTTTCTCCCCTTTATCCCCGGGGCTGAGATTTCCCGCCGAGAAATTGTTTTCTCGAAACGTAAAAAAAAAAAAAAAAAAATTATACGATCATTCCACGCGCGATTGAATCTTCGCTTTGTTTTCCGCGCAACTAATTTTCCAGATTATTTTTCGCAAAAATAAAACGCTCCGTCAAACGCAGCTGTTTTTTTTCCGCGAAGCGGCGAAAAAGTTAATGCGGTACTTTCCCATTTTTCTCCACCGCCGATGAAAATAAATACCCTGAAATAATAAAGCCGAACAATTTTATTCCCAAATTTACACCACATAGTCCAAAACCAACGGTGAGTTAATAAAAAAAAAAAAGGTAAAGAAAACCCGAGTATAAAAATATTTCTCCTCGGCGAATACCCGCGCGAATTGAGTAACGACCCAATTACACAGCCGAGAAAACTCCCGGAGGAATATTTCGTCGTCTGTGTCACGAGCCGCCCTGCGCTTGATTGATATCCCCCAATCGGCCCCGGAGTAAGAGGACGCGACGGGACAAAACACAGCGGGGCTGGGGCGCTATATATACCCGCCAACCTACCCGGCAGCGGCAGCAGCAGCAGCAGCAGCAGCAGAGCGGCGGCCGCGTTGCATAATGCGCGCAGATGATATACGATGTATACGGCACTCGCTCATTTGCGGTCTATTCCATTGTTTCATTGCAAAACGTTTTAAGTGCGGTAACGCGGCCACGGGACGAGGAAGTGAAACGTGGATGAGGGGGGGAGTGGGGGGGGGGGGGCACGACGCCCCGAGGTCCAACGTTGAATTATTCAATGGCCGTAAAGTTCAAGAGTCGAGAGTCGTAAAACGACGCGCGAGAGATATTACGAGTACTATATTACATACATTATGCACATTCTGGTCGATCTGTTCGCGGCACACGAGAGACCGACCAGCGGCACCGCCGTCACTGGTACCAGGAACAGCAGCAGGAGGAGGAGGAAGAAGCAGCAGCAGCAGCAGCAGGAGCCGCCTCCCGGGTAGCAGTAGCTGCAGCAGCCTCAGCGGAGGAGCCGCCTTGGCCTGCCCTGATGTATTATCGTCTCTATCATGGTCTTTTCTCTCGCACGAAATGCCACTCCGTCTTTCCGTCTCGTCCGCCTCGAGCCGAACGGGCCTCTGTCTTCCACTGGCATCCCGACTCTCTCTCCCCTCCTGTAGCCTCCGATCCCTTTTCCAACCCTTCTTCCTTCACGATGTCTCGTTCCTCTCCCGGCAGCAGCAGCAGCAGCAGTTTCGTGTGTATAGGTAGTAGACCGAGGATCGGTGGGCTGGCTGTCTACTGAGGGAGCAGCAGCTACAGCTACAGCTACGCCTGAGCCGTGGATGGCGGGAGAGTATTCGTCTTGTACGTCTAGTTTGAAGCCACTGGATTTATACTGCGACAGAAGACTTTGGGCGATCGCGTCTTGCGCCATTGACTCTGGCTCTGAAATCGTTTAAATTTCCAATTTTACGGGAATATAAGAGACACCGACGGAAGCCGTGTATATTGGCATGGGCATGAAATATGGGTCTCCGCGCCCGTGGAGCTCAGGGATATAAACGCCGGCGTTTGTAGCATGTGTACACATAGTTTGGGGGCATACGTGGATTGTGTTTTGTTGGACGAAGAGTCGGCGATGCGTTTCGTAAATTTGAGGTTTACAGCAGGCGGTGCAGTGCAGTTATTGCGAGCCTCCTTTTTCTCCTCCTTAGTCTCCTTTTTAGGGAGAAAAAGGGACTTGTCTGTTTGTTGTGTATATGAATAATGTAACGATGCTCTGATTGTGTACACTGAGAAAGGAGCTTGTTGGCTCTGTTAGCGAATCTTTCGTTGGATGTGGGGAAGCAAATGTTTGTTTATTATTACCGAAAATGGTAAGCGTAGTCGAGGCAAACGGGATTTTCGTAATTGACACCTGATGATTTAATATATAATGTGGGTGAATTAAATCTTATCGGGCTGAACTGAAATTTGGTAACAATGAATGAATATTTAATTCCCTATATCCGACAAAACGTTTGATAACGGTTGACAAATTATTTTCTATGTGTAAAAAAGTCCCGGGAATGGTATTTAAAAATGTTGGAATTCAGTTTCGAAAACGTGGATTGTGTTTTGTTGGACGAAGAGTCGGCGATGCGTTTCGTAAATTTGAGGTTTACAGCAGGCTCGCGCAGTGCATTTATTGCCATATCTTGCGAGCCTCCTTTTTCTCCTCCTTAGGCTCCTTTTTAGGGAGAAAAAGGGACTTGCCTGTTTGTTGTGTGTATGAATAATGTAACGATGCTCTGATTGTGTACACCGAGAAAGGAGCTTGTTGGCTCTGTTAGCGAATCTTTCGTTGGATGTGGGGAAACAAATGTTTGTTTATTATTACCGAAAATGGTAAGCGTGGTTGAGGCAAACCGAATTTTCGTAATTGACACCTGATGATTTAATATATAATGTGGGCGAATTAAATCTTATCGGGCTGAACTGAAATTTGGTAACAATGTATCAATATATAATTCGCTATATCCGACAAAACGTTTGATAACGGTTGACAAATTATTTTCTATGTGTAAAAAAGTCCCGGGACTGGTATTTAAAAATGTTGGAATTCAATTTCGAAAACGTGGATTGTGTTTTGTTGGACGAAGAGTCGGCGATGCGTTTCGTAAATTTGAGGTATACAGTAGGCGGTGCAGTGCAGTTATTGCCATATCTTGCGAGCCTCCTTTTTCTCCTCCTTAGGCTCCTTTTTAGGGAGAAAAAGGGACTTGTCTGTTTGTTGTGTGTATGAATAATGTAACGATGCTCTGATTGTGTACACTGAGAAAAGAGCTTGTTGGCTCTGTTAGCGAATCTTTCGTTGGACGTGGGGAAACAAATGTTTGTTTATTATTACCGAAAATGGTAAGCGTAGTTGAGGCAAACCGAATTTTCGTAATTGACACCTGATGATTTAATATATAATTTGGGTGAATTAAATCTTATCGGGCTGAACTGAAATTTGGTAACAATGAATAAATATTTAATTCGCTATATCCGACAAAACGTTTGATAACGGTTGACAAATTATTTTCTATGTGTAAAAAAGTCCCGGGACTGGGATATAAAAAAGGTTGGAATTCAATTTCGAAAAACAGTAAACACGGGATTTTATTTACGATTTCGTCTTTTTCAACGGAAAGCGAAAAAATTAAAACGGCCTTCTTTCTTCAAGATTCGTAAAATGTTCCCCTTAACGGCATAAAACATATCCGGGCGCCGTATTTAATGCAAAAAATATTTTTAATAAAAAAAAGCAGGTCTAAACGACAGATTTGGGAATTGTTTCAATTGCATTTTTAATTTTAATCGCTCGTTCGACAGTCGATATACGCAGTTCCAATATATAACACGCCGAGAACGGCGTCGGAATGCGCAACAGAGATCCGATATATGATGACCTACCTCGGGTTTCAGGAGTTTCGTTATGCATGACATTCGGCTATTTATGATCTCGAGCTCCAGTTTTTCCTTGCACAGCTTCCATGGGATTTCGCGCGGGCCGTACAAACGAGCCGTGTTAATCAATTGAATGTTTAACGACGAGGAAAAAAAAAGAAGAAGAGAAAAAAAGTGGGTGACGGATGTTCAATTGAAAAATCTAAATCGCGGGACACCGAGAGAAAAAGTTTCCTTGATTCAATGAAATTTCCTTGAAATCTCAACCTATGAAACATTTCTTTGAGGCCAATGAAATAATATCCTTAAGTTAATATTATATTTTCTTTGAATGATGTCATCAACCAAATTACAGGTTATGTTCACCAAGTTTTTGGTTACGTACCATAGTACTTAGATATGTTCACCAATAATTTCGATGGTTTAACCAATGATTATCTTCTTGATGTGACTTCACTTAACTATAATATAACAGATCAGCTTGCGCGAGAAACACCAATACGACTTATCGCGAATGAGCCAAACGTTGACAGACCGGATGCCGTCAGGCATATCGTTTCTTTAAATCAAGGAGATCGTGTCTTTGAAATTCAAAGAAATATTTCATTGAAGTCAATGAAAAAAATTCAATCCACCCATTTCTTTGGAATCAAGGAAATTTTTTCTCTCGGTGGATGCACATAAATATATATACACATATATATACTCACGAGTCTTCGTGCCTTTTCCTGGAACACATCGGTTTGCTGGAGCTGCGGCGAATTAAACGTCAAGTTACTATGAGAATAAATAGTTTTCCTTCGACGCCGCAGACCGCGATACAGAGCCCACGCTCCTCTCGTCGCTCCTTTCTTCTCGTTTTCTTTCCCTCACACCCGGAGGCCCCCCAGACCCCCCCCCCCGCGTCCCAACCCCCTTTGCCGCTTTATCACGAGCGCCGCTCGCCCCCTTCGCTACCGCAGCGCCCTCGCTCTTCTTCCCGCGCTCGGACGACCTCGGACAAGACAATCGCGTCTGCGGCGCCTGCTAAACGATCGTCCCGCCACCACCAGCGAGAGCTCCCGGCGACTTACGTGCTTGTGAATACAATTGTATGCGGGCCTTATGTTGAAAACGCTTTCCTTTCTCGGCAGTTTCTGTGAAATGAGAATAAAGGGGGAAGAAGAAGAAAAAAAAAGGAGGCGTTTGAGACGGAGCTAAAGAGCAAAGAGCGTGAGAGAAAACGAGAAACTCACGGCGAAAAGCACGGGGTATGGGGGAGGGGGGGGGGGGGGGGGGGTAAAAGTGAGAAAAAGAGGGGAGGATGTATATAGTCGGGTGAAGCGGGACACGACTGGGTTTATATAGCGGTAGGTGCAACGGGCTGTGTGTTTCTTCGTATACTCGAAGTAACCCGATCGTTTATAAAGAACTCGGCGAAGTTCTGGGTTTGTGCCCGGCGCATAGTGCGCGGGACTACGGGCGCGCCGGGCACTTAATATCGAAAGGCGATTTACCTCGTTCGTTTCCCTCTGAAGTCCTCGAAATGTCTTCACGCCGCACTCCACGACGCCGCTGCTCTGTGGATGAGAGAGAAATGGGCTTTGGATGACGAGGTGGGAAACAGTGATTCGACACATTGTGGCTGTTTTTCGTACTAGACAGTCGGCAGTCGGTATTTTTTTTATCAGGTTACAGGATTTTGTACGCCGGTTACACGCGAGGATTTATCTGCCTCACAATGAATTTTTTGCGAGAAAATTACACTGCGAACACTGATATTTTTTTTTATGAAAAATGATGTGAAAAAGTTCGAGGAAATGGAGAAACTGTACACTTTTATCGACACAGCGTTTTTTGTTCATCAATCACTTTCGTTTTTAGGTCTGCAAAAGTAGTTAAAGTTTGCGTTATTATCGGTAAAATCGAGCGGCTGAATTTATACTGTAATAAATCAAATATCTTCGAGATTTGACATAACGAAATCACGAATTTTTTAGACAAAGATGAGTAAAATGTAAATTGATTTACGTAGTTGATGAATTAGTTAGTTATGGGGAAAGCTACAAAATAACATTAGGATAAAATTGGACTGAAATAATATGAGGCGCACCGATTCGAGATTTGACATAACGAAATCACGAATTTTGGAGACAAAGATGAGTAAAATGTTAATTGATTTACGTAATTGGTGAGTTCGTTATTTATGGGGAAAACTACAAAATAACATTAGGATAAAATTGGACTGAAATAATATGAGGAGCACCGATTCGAGATTTGACATAACGAAATCACGGATTTTGGAGACAAAGATGAGTAAAATATTAATTGATTTATGTAATTGATGAGTTCGTTATTTATGGGGAAAACTACAAAATAACATTAGAAGAAAATTGGACTGAAATAATATGAGGAGCAACGATGTCTACGATGCAGACTTGTCATGGTCTCGTCGTAAATAACAGGACTGAATTTAGCGTGAATTTTTAATGACGACGTCTAAATCGAAATCGAGTATTTATACTCATAATTCTTTGAAATTTATTTATCATTCACGAGACCGAGAACCGCGAGACGTATTCACCTCGTGCGTTCAAATATATATTCGCGTCTGGCTTCCGAGCATCGAACCGTGTATCACCATCACCCGGCCCTATTCCCATTCGGGACTTAATGAAGTTTACGTCGCCCGGAGGGTTAAGGATAGACGGGGTGCGCGAGAAGCTACGCTGAAAGGGATGCAAATGTAAAATGTATCCCACGCTCTTATCGTTCGGTTCGAGTCAGAGGCAGCTTACAGGCTTTGAAGTCAATGCCGGGTTGCGTCGTCATCAGAATATTCGGAGGGTAACTTTTTTTTTTTCTCGTCGGAAGTTTCGGAAATGTTATATGGAATATGAATGGCCCGTGACATGTGGAACCAACTTTATCCACGGTATAATTAGGATTTATGGTAAATGCAAAACTTCACGCAGAGGCCCGAATTGGAAATTTATTCAGTCATTTCCTCAGATTATTGGGCTATTAAATTAGAAGGGCTAATACCTTCGTAATCTCCGTGGATTTTGGCTTTCGACAGATCATCCAATTACGTTGAAATAATTATAGAATCGTGAGTCTTACACTTTGTAAAATTAATAAGAATTTTGGTGATATATTTACACGTTTCTTTACCTTTTTTTCTAATTTAGCAAATATTTGAGGATTTTTTTTTCAGCTGTGATTATCGGTATTTGAAAGGTCACCCACGGCCAGAGCAGTCAATTGATTTTTCTTCTGGCTGATTATCCCAAAAGTTGGGAAATGCGACATCAAATATAAGTGCGACGTGCAGATTCCGATTTTCAGTATAAAATGAATTTATGATTTATGTATAAAAATCCCCAGCGCAGAACTTCGAAGTCGAGTTTTATTCGCCGATTCTGTGATTTAATACGTAATCTCCAGATTTTGATTCACGTGAAATCATCGAATGCCATTGAAAATTTATGAGTTCGCTCGGGAATTCCTCGAAAATGTTGTAAAACCAACTTAATGCAAAGTTAATCAATACATCAAGATATTTAATGTATTCATTTAATAAAACATTCACTGCTTTTCGTAAAACAGACAAAGTGTATATTCGACGTGACACATTTTTCGCCCGTGACGTGTAGCCACAGATAATTCAAGATTACGTCTGAAAGCAACCGTAAAAGGTCCGACTTTGAAAAAATAAGAGTAGCATCGCGTTCAAAAGCAACGTCGCCCGCAGGCCGAATTAATTTATTTTTGACACTTGACGTCGAGACTCCGTCGCGTCTCTCGATGTCATGCGAACTTATTTCTTCATACGTGACAGATTTTCACTCACGGTAGATACTCATTGAGACAATTGATTGACGTCTTTTCCACGACTCCGAGTCACTCGTCACATGTCTCAAAATATAAACTCGAATGCAATAATTAAAATCCAAAATGTCCATTTGCAAACGAACGTTACCTTCGCCCCAAATACGTCACATTTGTCAATCCACTTTCTGCCCTAAATACCGACCGAATCAACCCAACGTATCAGCCGTCCTTAAGGTAGTACGAGCGGTACAGTCCCGCCAAACGTGAGTTTCAAAGAATATTTCGAACACTTCTCGATGGGATAAAAATCTGAAAAAAATCAAGCACGTTGAAGGTGCTGAAAAGATTTATTTTGCATAATAATTATTTCAAAATGTTATTAACAAATTGATGAAAAAATGAATTGTTCAACAATTTACCCGGCAACCCAACTTTTTTTCTGATGAAAATTATTCATTAACTCTTCTGAATACGTATGCATTTTTTCAGAATTTTGTCTACATTTTTTTAAATGCAGTTTTCGCCCCTTATTTTTCTTGAAAAAAAAACGCAATTTTGAAAAATTAGACAAAATTCCGAAAAAATTCATACGTATTCAGAAAAATGAATGAATAATTTTCATAAAAAAAAAGTTGGGTTACCGGGGAAATTGTTGAACAATTCATTTTTACATTTATTTGTTAATAACATTTTGGAATTATTATTATGCAAAATCAATCTTTTCGGTACCTTCAACGCGCTTGACTTTTTTCAGATTTTCACCCCATTGAGAAGTGTTCGAAATATTGTCTGAAACTCACGTTTGGCTGGACTGTACCACTCGTACTACCTTAAATCACGCAAAAACTAAAAAGAGCTTTTCAAAAAATGAAATAAAAACTCCGATACCCCTCTATCGAACCAGCCAGCAAAAAAGAAGAAAATACTCACAGCAACCGAGCACGTGAGTATGAGAATCGCAGCGGCGAGGAGGAAAAACGTGACGAATCCGCAGTGAGAGCTGAGATGAAGAAACGATCGGAGTTCGTTGTCGGTGACGAGAAATCTCCAAATCTGCGGAGTAAAACTAAAAATTAGCCAAGTACGGAAAGAGAAAATGCTCGAGAGAGACAGACAGACAGAGCGACAGACAGAGACAGACAGAGAGTTTGCCCATCCCCTCGCGCGGCGTCGGATTGAATGCCGTAACAGCGGAGAGTTTTATCGTTAAAATTAAACGAGCATTCGAGTCTTCCCGGCCTCGGGTATATCCAGCCTGCCTGGTAGTCATAGTGAGAGCTGTTCGTACGTTGAAAGGGACGGGCGCGCGCTGGTGAGTGGGACGGAAGGGCAGACGGACAATCAGACAGACAGAGAGGCAGCGGTGAGAGGATTGGCCGAGGTTCGTTTGCTCAGGTTATATCCACCGACGAGGGGCCCCGGCAGCCCTCTTTTCCAACCCCTTCAGTCCATTCTCACAGCCAGCCTTCGAGGGGGCTCGTCAGAGATCTCCCTCTCCCCCTCCCCGCTAGCGACCCCACAGCCCAGTGGCACTCACCAATCCGTTTAAATCGAAGCCGGATGAACGGTAATATTTGTGCAGTCTCGTGACGTCCATATTATAGTATTTTTCCCTCCCTCGTCGGCCGCCGTCGTCGTCGTCTGTCGTTCTCCTTCGCCGCCGATAACCTCACAACTCGCGGTATCTTTATTTTTCCTCCTCCTTTTTTTCGGCTTTTTTTTCTCTCCCCCGGATTTTTTTTCTCTTTTTTTTTTTTTTTTTTTTTTTCGTCGGCCTCTATCGCTCACTCACCCCGCGCCAACGAGAGACAGAAGGGGTGTCGGGGCCCGGCCGGAGGAGGTGAGTGAGATATCACTCGATAATTTATCGTCCCGGTATTTCCGTGGGCATAACATCAATTTGAAATCGTCGAAGCGTGTAAAAAGGGGAACTTGACAGGCTGGACGAAATATTTGACAGGCAAAGCGAGGGGTGGAGGGGGGGGGGGGGAAGGGGGGCGCGGCGGTGGTTGGCTGGTGGGTCGCGCAGCGCGCGAGCGCCCCCTGCCCCGCACGTATGGCAGAGTCGCCTGTATATATATATATGTAAGCGCGGGGGGTGCGCGCGTAATACGTATGTCCGTGTGGCGCGCAGCGACGGGGGTAGCAATTTAACGGGGTGAGTGTGGTGCCCCGGCAAAACCGACACGACGTCGCGGCCTCCTCTACACGATGATCGATCGCGCGTATGCGGGAAAGAGATTGAGGGGTGGCGAAAGAGAGAGTGAGCGGGGCGAGGGTGAGGGAGGGAGGGTGCGGGGGAGGAAAGCCGGGTAAACACGCGTGCGGAGATTATCGTTCGGCGTTATAATCGTCGATCACTTTTCTCCCCGAGCGGCGGCGAGCAGCAGGTTCTTCTTGCAGCCAGTCAGCACCCTAGTTTCGAGCCTTTTCCTCGCCTTGCTCCACATACACCGCACACACGGTTTTATACCCTGTATCCACATAGCGTTCCCGTCGGGCTGTTGGCTCTCGAAACTCTCCTTCGAGCTTATTCCGGTAATATCCGGGCGCCCACTGGATCTTTACGAGGGGAGAGCGGGATTTTTTTTTTTTTCCCCCCCGCCCCACCCGGAAGAATGAGAGCCTCGAGGAAATGGGGGGTGGAGCTCTCGTATGGAGCGACGCTACCCTCGAGTGTCTTGGGGTGTATCGAGAGGCTGAGAGAAAGTGAGAGAGAGAGAGAGGGAAGGGAAAGGAGACACTCGCGGGAGGGATGAATTGCCGGGCTAAAAACCGGTAATGGTCCTTGGGTTTTGATATTTTTTTGCTGGTGGGTAGACGACACCCTAATGCGTTGTTGGGCTCGCGGGATCCGGGATGGTGGAAACCTCTTCGGGGGATCTAAAGACGATATAACGAACCGTTAAATTTAATATCGAGATATGTTCGTGTGGACAGGATTTTTTTTTGAAGACTTATAGAGCTATAGAGAAAAATGTCAACGGAGAGATAACGATATTTTTGCTACGGTAGCTGAAAATTTTGCTGTGGGAGCTGAAAATTTTGCTGCGACAACAAAAAATTCGTTGATACAACAAACGATTTGTTATTATTCCCTGATTATTTTTCTCCGTGAGGAAAAAATGCTGCCAAGCTTTTCCACATCTGAGAAGTTTAGATCGTGGATTTCGACATTAGGTATTAATTTTTGTTGTTGTTATTCATTTCATGGAAATGCACGTTGACTCGTGCACTGGATTACTTTCTACTTTCCCGGATATTTATTCAGAAGAAATACATTTAGTCGGCCCGCTCGTGACTGCGGTTCATTGTCAGTCAATTTTTTTCAAATTGGTCGGAAGTCCCACCCCTAAAATATTCCGAAGTAAATCAACTATTGAAATCGCTTCGGTCGAAATCAGCGCATTCGTGATTAGCATGCTGCGGCACGCGATATAAGAGCGCGAAGCAGAGGACATCAATGTTTTATGAACCTGTTCCGTGTTTACACCGGTTGTTGATCCACCGCAGCGGCGGCCAGTGCGAAGGGTAGCGCGGGGTAGGGTGAAAAAAGAAAACGTAATTACGCGACACGAGAGCCGAGAGTTGCGGCAATTGTGCGTTATGCAAGGAAAGCTAATGAAGAGGGAGGAATAGGTAAAGGATAACGAAAAATTTAGGTGAAAATCGACAGTGTTCGAATTTACCAACGAGCACAATTGTTGTCTACGGTTTTTTCGTTCGGCTCTGACGAGAGATTTAAGTCTTGTCCGATCGGAAACGTTAGCGTATTCGATTCTGGAAACATATCGAGGAAGTACTTAAAGAAAATAATTCTTTTTTTGTTTTTCGTGAATAATGTCGGGCCAAAAAAAATCATGATGTATTAGTTCTCTACGGGCGAAAATACATAAAAATAGTGTTAAACAGCACAGAAATAAAATAAAAATATAATTGTAGACAATTAAGTTTTCATTTTTTTAACCGTTTTATTGTTTTATTTTTTTACTGTTTTAATGTTTTAATCTTTTTTTTTTCGCATTTTTCATGTAAATTTTGGAGCACTCACATCAAAGCCGCGACGAAGCAATTGGAGGATTTGTCGCTCCGATACACCATCGTTCATACATTTTCAAAGAAAACCTTCAGGTTTTTTGTAATGTAAAAAAGTACGTTTTTACAAACAAACAAAAAAAATACGGCATCCGGAACCAAGATTTAACCACATCGAAACATCCACGTTCAACGACGATTATAAAAAAATATATACCATTCAGCTTAGTCGCAGCTGGCATAAATAACCGATAAATTAGCGACGCATGTAATTGTCGTGCTCGTGTCGCGAATGCTCAAAATCCAAAAGGACCCTTGTTTCGTGTGTGCAGCCGCCGTGTATGCCGTGTTTACACCGGTTGTTTCTCCACCCGGGCGTTGGCCCGTGGGGAGAGAGAAAAGCGAGGAGGAGGAGGAGGAGGGGGGGGGGCATGCGGGGGGGTAGAAAAAAAAAAGTTACGCGACACGAGAGCCAAGAGCCGCCGCGGCGATGGAGAACGAGAGTAGCGGGCAACCCGCAGATCCAATCATGGCCTCGCTGAGCGGCAGTCTGCGGCTGTGGGTTTGCGGCGGTTTTACCAACGAGGCTCGTCTACCCCTGGCGCCGCTGCCGCGCTGATGGCTGCGTTCCCGCGCGCCGCGCCGCGCGCGCTACGTCACAACGTTCGAAATTACGAATTTACTGCGATAAACGAGTGTGTACGCAAAAGCTTTCGTGGCGGCCGGGGTACACCGCTCCCGCTCGGTCGCTATATATGGCGAAAACAGGCGAGCAACGACCCCCGGAGGCTCGGAAATCCGTCGCTCGACGAGGCGGAGCGAGAGGCAGAGAGAGAGAGAGGGTGACAGAGGGAGAGGAAGAGAGCGGGGGATGCATCAATAAAAGAGACTAAAGAAGTGGAACGCACGAAAAATTAGAGGGAGACCAGGTGGTGAGAGGAGAAGGGGGGGGGGGGGGGGTGGAGGGTGAATCGTCAACAGAGGGTGGTTTTTTCGCAGGACAAAACAGCATAACCAAACGCGCCATTGAACGATCACGGGCACGAATTTGAGGGTTGGCCATGCAGCCCGATGAAGCGTCAAACGCAAAGAGAACGAAATCCATTGATGCTGATTCGCGCGGCGTTATTGTTGCCATCGTGATTAAAATGTTGTTTTTTTTTTCACCTCGCACCCGCGGGAAGAGGAGGCCGAGAGAATTAAAAAAAAAAGACGAACGAAGTGAAACAAAGAAGTCGGGGAGAAAATTGAAGATTGAAAGGGGGTAACCAAACAAAATTTTTGTTTTAGCCCGACACGCGTCGCGTTTTTTCGGTGGACCGCGCGGCCGCTCGCAGGGGCTTCCGGTTTTGCAGATTTTTCGGCTCGCGTCCCTCAAATCTTCTCCAGCGTCGCGGAAGGACGTTGCTCGCTCGGCGTATTTTTTTTTTTTCGCTTTCTCCGCCGTCATCGGGACGGGACCAAAAATTCAGGAGCCCCGGTCGCGTCGAGTCGGACGCGGCAGGACGACGAGGGAAACCGAGGACTCGTGGTTCCGGGGAATCCTCGAAGCGCGATAAACAGGTGGCGATAAAAAAAATATATATATATGAACGCGAAACCGCAAGGGGAGGCGAAGCTCGAGAGAGAGAGAAAGAAAAAAAAAAAAAGCGAGAGATAACCAAACGAAAAATGTTGTTTTTTCAGCTCGACACGCGTCCCGTTCGGCGGTCCGCGGCCGAGACTTCCGGTGTGTCCCGTGGGGGACGACGAGGATTCCCGCGGCCGTCGGTGCGTTTTTTTCCGCCGGAAGGTGACGCGGACGCCTCTGGCGGGGAGTCCGCGCGGTGTCCGCAGGGCCGCCGAGGGAAGCCGAGGGTCGCCGTGGATTCGCCCTCGCGACCCCATCCGGGCTGTCCTCGAAGCGCGAGAAAAGCGCTTAATTGAGGCGACCAAACAATTTTTTTTTCCCCTCCGACTCGACACGTGTCCCGGTTGACGGGGCGGCCGGCCGTGCGGCAGGAACTTCCGGTGTCCCGCGGGTGGAGATTCCCCGGCTTCGTCCCGCGAGAGAACAGGACTCGCGTATTTTTCCACCCGGACGGAAGCGACGGGGACGCGGGTCGTGGAGGAAAAAAAATTCGGCGATCCTTTCGCAGCCGGCCCCCAGACGCGGGAAGACGAGGCCGAGGGTCGCGCGGCCGCCGCCGCCGCCACCCCCGCGAAAACAGTTCCGGGCCGAGTTTTCGAAGCGCGAAAAAAAAACGTTTAATTAAAACCGAAGGCCCCGACGTCCGGTGACGACGCGCGCGCGCGCCGCTCGCTCGCTCGCCCGGAAGCCGGAGAAGGCGAAAAGGCGGACGCGGCCAGCGAGAGAGCACGAGTTCCGGACGGCGTTGCCGGTGGCGTCCGGCGGCGAACCCGCCGCCGTCCAGAGGCTACAACGAGAGAGAGAGAGAGAGAGAGAGAAGGAAAACGCGACGCGGGAGACGAGAGAGAGAGAGGAATTTCCGCCCCGAGGAATTGCACAGGGAATCCCACCGACCCTCGACGCGGAGAGAAAATGCGCCCGGACGGGCCGCGGCAAACCGAAAATAAGACAGCGAGGAGAGAAGAGTAAAATAGTTTAAGCATAAAGAGATAGGTCGAGGGGGGGGCCTTGAAGAGAGCCCCGCGAAAAAGGAAAAAGGTGGAAAGAAAAATAAAAAATACAAAAAAAAACACACGCGAGAAGAGAAGAAAAAAAAATTAGAGACTCCACGAAGATAGGAAAAAAAAGCCCGCGGGGCGAAAGTTACCGAGCGAGAATCTCGCGTCAGCCGCGAAGCCGGGCCTGGTCGCGGAAACGAGGTACCAAAAAAAAAACGAAGCTCCTCGCCGCTGCGAGTCGACAAAAAGATGTGCGACAAGCGTTTGTGCGCCTGCGAGAAGAAGCAGAGGAAGAAGAAGCAGCAGCAGCAGCAGCCGTCGTCATCATCGAGAGCCGAGGACGTCGCTTCAACGTTGGCCGAGGGCGGCGTCGTCGCTGCGGCAACGACGGAGCCTTCGGCGTCGGCGTCCAGGAAATTGGACGATCCGGATTTGTCGAAGAGTCTCGAGGACGCGTTCGTCAGGTTCCTCGACGCGCCGGGCAGCTCGTTGCTCAAGAAGCATCTGAGCCGCGACGTGTTCGACAGGCTGAAGAATCGACGGACGTCGTCGCACGGCTCCGGCCTCCGGGACGTCATTCAGTCGGGCCTCGCGAATCCGGACTCCGGTGTCGGCGTCTACGCCCCCGATCCCGAGTCCTACGGCGTCTTTCGCGAGCTCTTCGATCCAATAATTCAGGACTATCACGGGGGCTTCGGGCCGAAGGATCGGCATCCGGGCCTCGAGTGGGGCGACCCCGACGCCCTCGGTGATCTCGATCCCACGGGCAAGTACGTTGTCTCGACGAGGGTGCGATGCGGAAGATCGTTGAAGGGTTATCCGTTCAATCCCACTATGACGGAAGCGCACTATCGCGAGATCCAGACTAAAGTACGTAAATCCCGGCTCGAGGGTCTCTTCCTCCTCCTCTTGCTCCTCTCCCGTTGCCTTCACTCACTCACCCCCCCGGCACCCCCCCGGCACCCCTCTGGTTTCTTTCTCTCTTTCGCGATTTCTTGGCTTTTCCCTGGGCGCCGTAACATTCCACTTTGTGATGCCCTGGCACCGGGAACTGGCGGAGAAGGCAGCAGAAGCTTGCAAAGTAATCGTACAAACGTTCATTCGCCAACTCCATGGCCCCAAGCTCTGGAAGCGTTTTCAAGACTCACTCGTTTTCCTCGGGTATGGCACCACGGCGACTGTGGCTGCCTTCTGTAACCCGGCTCCTTCCTATGTATCTGGCACGTGTATATATAGTGTGTATATATCGGTATATGGGTATATTGGCGCTAGGGAGAGAGAGAGAGGAAATGGGGTGGGGGGAGGGGGGGGGGGGGTATAGTCAACCTCATGACTTCGGGGCAAAGGGGCCGGAGAGTCCGCAAAGTAGTGAAAAGCGGTGGTGCGCGGGGGGGGACAGGGAGAGCAAACAATATCTGTCTCGTGTATTTTCGTGAGCCAAGGTTTCGGAGGCATTGGAGAGCCTGGACGGGCAACTCCGAGGAAAGTATCACCCACTCGAGGGAATGGGCAAACAGACCCAGCAGACTCTCGTCGACGAGCATTTTCTCTTCAAGGAGGGCGATCGATTCCTTCAGGACGCCAACGCCTGCCGCTATTGGCCAGTCGGTGAGATATTCCTTGGAGTCGCGACACGCGTAACTTCCTTCTTTTTTTTCAGTATATGTTGCGTTTCTTTTGATGATGGATATTTTTTTTTTTTTTTTTTTGCTTGGCGCGGTTTGGTAATTTCGAGGGAGGAACGCTGGTTGGGCTTCAAAGGCGAAGGAAACGTGGATAACGAAAAAAAAAAGTATTTGGGAAATGTTGCACCCTCGGAAAAGCAAACATTGACTGTGGTAACCAGAGTGTTCTGAACGAGGAAACCGTTTTGTTAGTTTCACTTTTTTGTCTTCTTGGATTTTCTTCTTTTTTCATTTGTTAATTGGAAGTGACAAATAACAATTTGATACATATGAATTGTCGTAGACTGAATTAAAAAAAAAAATGGTTAGAGGGACATATTTTTCGGTCGAAAATTAACCATTTCAGTCTCGTTTTCGCAGCGTATATTAGATACAGAAATAACTTTCATTCGCGTTATAAAATTAATTGCATTATGAACGCGTATTATTGTATCCGATCGCTGGCAGCTTATTGCGCTATATTTGAACTCGCTAATTTATTCACAAGAGGCCGGTTTGCTTTTCATTCAAACGTGAAAAAAAAAAGAAAAAAAAAATTAACCACAAAAAAGTGTCTGGAAAATATGAAACCGTCGGAAACTAGAAGTGGGCCGTGAAAGCTGCAAAGTTCTGCGCTCTGTACCGCAATATGTGGCGCGGCCGGCAATGGTATAATTTTCGTATATTAGGAAGAAAATTATTCCGGGTTGCGTAATTAAATTAATAAACGAGAGGTTTGAGAGAGAGAGAGCTGGAAAAGCGGGCAGACAAGTGGCAACGCGCGGCTTTCAATCTCCTGAGGTAATATTCTCTGTGAAATGTGCGAGCGAAAAAAAGCACTTTTTTCGTTCGGAGAGAATTCACGCTACCGATATGCAGTGGCAGTAACTCCGCAGGGTGCGGGTTGCAAAAGTTTAACGACGCTCCGCGAGTGCGGTCTCGCTGCTGGGGGCCAATCCCAACCACATCGGTTTCCACACCACTTTTTTTTTTTCACCTAACGTGCGAAGATCTGGATCTGTCGGATCAATTTGCCTGCAGCGATAAAACGTAGTTTGTGGCGTTAGTCGGCTTATACATTTTTTTAAAATTCGACACTTTCGACCAGGTACAGATTTCGGGGCACTGGATGCAAATTTATTTCAAGCTAGCTAATTAAAAAAGAGAAAAAAAGGACGAAGGCTAAAAGTTGCATTTTTTCAGCTTCAAAACCGAGCAATTTCACAGTTAAAATTAACAACGTCGGTTTCCACACCATTTTTTTCACCTAACGTGCGAAGATCTGGATCTGTCGGATCAATTTGCCTGCAGCGATAAAACGTAGTTTGTGGCGTTAGTCGGCTTATACATTTTTCAAAAACTCGACACTTTCGACCAGTTACTCATTTTCGGGGCACTGGATGCAAATTTATTTCAAGCTAGCTAATTAAAAAAGAGAGAAAAAAAAGGACGAAGGCTAAAAGTTGCATTTTTTCAGCTTCAAAACCGAGCAATATCACAGTTAAAATTAACAACGCTCGTGTATCACGAGAAATTCATTACCGAACATTGAAAAACGTGACCGTGATACCGAAACACATTTCGCCGGGACCGAAAGTGTCGACGGCTGTATTTTTTCATAAATCGAGTAAATAGCAATGTAACAACATTATTGGGGGGGAGTGGGAATTAATTCAAACACGCGCGAAACAGTAAAAATTCCCGGAACGGGAATAAATTCGATCAATCAAGTGGCTCGTTAGCTGGTTCAAATTAATTGATACAACGCATCGTATTATTATTAATCGTTTTTCTCTCTCGCGACATGATTACTTCATTAGTTTGCCCCGAGTTATTTGCCATTTATGTGATTAAATAAAAGGCTTTTCGTGTGCACTTTACTCGATTCATAACGTCACACAGAATTTTCCCTGTTAAAGGATAACGGAGGTTTTCCAGCGCCAAAGGCTGACGCTGCAATTTTTTTGTCGTGCATCATTTTACATTTGTCTAAATTACACAAACATTTGTTTACAGAGCCCACGAAATTCGCTCCTACTTAGGGATGGACGATGTTGAGAAAAAAAAATCGATGTTAAAAGAATCGATTATTAAATAAATCGATTATGAACAATCGATGTTTCTCAAAAAACATCGGAACATCGATTATTTTACATCGGTAAAGTAGAAAACGTTGAAAAATCAAAACAAAATTAGCGAAATTATTTTATTTAAATAAAGAAAGTCGACCAAGATCTCAGGGCACATTCAAAACACAGCCATAAAACAACCATAATTCGTGAAATCATGAGTTGTAGCCGTTATCGGTGAAATTTGTTTCTACTCCTAAAAATTCAATATACGTATAATACAAGTGGCACATACAATTTGCATAAGGATAAGGGTTGTAATTCACGCAGAATTGTGAATAGAAAAAAATAGATCGGATAATCTGTCTTCTATTGAACGTCATATTTTACACCATACGACACACGTTACACAAGAATTAAATATATCACGAACTTTAGTGATGCAAAATTATCGAGAGTTGATATTTCTTTAAAACTGTTAAAAAGTACATCGTAACACCGCACAGACCGTCTTCGATTTTTTTTTCTCGATGTTTCATAAATAAACATCGAGCATCGATTAATCGGTTTTGAAAAAAAAAAAAAAAAAAAAAAAAAATCGGAAAAAAACATCGATTTCTTGAGAAAAAAAAAGTTGCAAAGTAGAACTTTGCACACTGCTTCCTCATTAATTCCCCTTTTTCACAAAGCCACCTCTATGAAGAAGCTTATTTATTAACTTTGGCTTCCTCATAGAGGAAGCTTTGTGAAAAAGGGGAATTAATGAGGAAGCAGTGTGCAAAGTTCTACTTTGCAACTTTTTTTTAATTTGAACAAATCTTTGCACTTTTTTTTAAATTTGAACAAAAAAACTCCGTTACAAACACCGTTACATCTAATTTTGATTAGATACAAAGTTTTGACTTACTTTAATAACTTTTCTATAAGTTACAGCGAAAATCTTAATTTTTTCAAAAATGCATAACAGCGTAAAATCCGAACGACTTTACCAATCGTCACCAAATTTTATACGTGGCAACGCTGTATGTTATTTTTTGACTGTTTAATATTTTGGTTCAGTTGATGAGATTCGACGTGATATAGAGCAAAATTTATTTTTTTCGAAAAATTCAAAATTCTATAAAACCGGAACCGCTTTACCGATTTCGCTGAAATTCAATACCAAACAACATTGAACGTGTCTTTATTTATGATGAAGTATATAGCTGAGTCGTCGAACTTTTACGAAAGTTAGAGCGTTCACGCCATTTTTTTGAAAAATTAAAAATTCGATAAAATTTGTATACATGGATATATTTAATTTTAAAAAAATGTGAATTACAGAGGATTTAATACTCTACTTCCGTGCCAATTTTTAGCTCGATCCACCATGCCATTCCTGAGTTATGAACAATTGAATGTTCGGTGCCTGGACCATACACACACACACACACACACACACACACACACACACACACACACACACACACACACACACACACACACACACACACACACACACACACACACACACACACACACACACACACACACACACACACACACACACACACACACACACACACACACACACACACACACACACACACACACACACACACACACACACACACACACACACACGCACACGCACACGCACACGCACACGCACACGCACACGCACACGCACACGCACACGCACACGCACACACACACACACACACACACACACACACACACACACACACACACACACACACACACACACACACACACACACACACACACACACACACACACACACACACACACACACACACACACACACACACACACACACACACACACACACACACACACACACACACACACACACACACACACACACACACACACACACACACACACACACACACACACACACACACACACACACACACACACACACACACACACACACACACACACACACACACACACACACACACACACACACACACACACACACACACACACACATACACACATATTTTCTAGACCACTTTTCTCGACGTTTTAGGTGATTCTAAGTATGTTAACATGAAAATCTCGAAAAAAAAAAATTTCACGAAAACAAAGCTTCCTCTATGAGGAAGCAAAAAACATCGGTGATCGATTAATCGATAAACATTGCCCATCCCTACTCCTACTAATTCTCTGATAATATTTCGCAGGTAGAGGAATATTCTTCAACGACGAGAAGACGTTTCTCGTCTGGTGCAACGAGGAGGATCACATGCGCGTGATATCCATGCAGCAGGGCGGAGATTTGAGCGCGACTTATCGTCGTCTGGTGGACGCGATGACGCGTCTCGGGGATCTCGGTCTCGAGTTCTCGCACGACGAGCGACTGGGCTTCCTGACGTTCTGCCCGACGAATCTCGGCACGACGGTGCGGGCCTCGGTCCACATAAAAGTCCCGCTGCTCTCGGCGGACTACGAGAGATTCGTGAAAATCGCGGGAACGTACAATCTCCAGGTTCGGGGAACGCGGGGCGAGCACAGCGAGAGCGAGGAGGCCACTTACGACATCAGCAACAAGCGTCGCATGGGGCTTACGGAGCACGAGGCACTCATCGAGATGAAAACGGGCGTGCTCGAGTTAATCAAGCAGGAGCAAATTCTCGAGCAGGAAACCAGTGCCGAATGAAAGGGGAAGAAGAGAGAACGAAAAAAAAAAAAAAAAATAGCAAGACAAAACGAAAACTCGAATTTAAAAGGCTAATTATCGGTGCTGTACGAGAAAGAAATAAAGCGAACACTTTTAGCGTTATCCGTTGAAGCGTCGATACTTAATTCCCAATCCGGTCCAGACACAACGAAAGCTGAGCAGGGGGGGCGGGGAGGGGGAGCGAAAGAGGGAATACAAAAAACAAAAATTAAACGTCGAAAAAAAAAAAAAAAAAAAAAAACACAGCGTATAAAAAAAACAACAAAAAGGAGAAAAATTACAGTGCCAGAGTGCACTGGCGTGAGTTCTCTATTGCGAAAGTTAAGGCCTGATTTTCCTCGTAAATCCTTTACCTCGAACGTTTCCGCTCGCTTCTCCCGGCGCGTTCATGTACCGGAGAGCCACCCTCGCCTCCTCCACCTCCTCCTCCTCCGCTTCGGCTCTTCGTGTAGGGGGGTGGCCCGCGGGAGGAGCAGTTATAGCGATGGTATGGCGGGGGGGAGAAAGGCACAGGAGAGAGAGAGAGAGAGGGGGGGGGGGGGGTGAGAGAGCCTCCATGTACTTTCGCATGACTTAGCCGACGCGGCCGACTAATTGCCCGGGCAAACTTTTTCGAGCGCGGCAGCAAGTCCGTACTGTGAATTGATCGAATGGAAATCGATTTCACGCCTCTTGAGCGTGATAATGGTTCGCCGGTACAAGGTCGGGGGGGTGGTGGTGGTGCGGGCCCAACGGCGCCGCTGGCCGGCCTCTCGCACGCGGCCCTCGTGAGCTGCTGCCTCGAATCGCGCATCGACGAGGGGGGTTTGGGGGGAGGAGGGGACCGAAAGCGAGAGATTATAGTTGCTTGATGCTGCTCGCGGGGCGGCGAGGGAAATAAAAATCGCGCAATGAAGTGCAACCGTATGTACAAACTTTCGCAGGGTAGTTTTTTTTTTTATTGCGAGACAAATGAATCGTGGACGAGGGATAAAATGTGTGTGTCGGTGGTCGTCGTTAATGCGTGAGGGGGGTTGGTTGGAAAATGCGACTGGGGGTGGTTTCCGTTGGTGTCTGTCTGTCGGGTTGCGTCCGTGTGTGTGTTTTTTTTTCCCCGGTTGTCGGTGGTGAGGTCGGTGGGGAAAGATAGAGGTCGAGTCAGAAAGGAGCTCAACAGCTCCAGCAACAACGAGCACCGGGAGCCTTCGTAATTATGTGGAGGAGAACGAGCGACAGAAACTCGGCGAGAGCGTGGAAGCTCGTGCTTCTGCTGGTGGCGCTTGTGCTCTTCCGCAAAGCAATCGAAACAGCGGAGCTGCTGCTGCTTCGCCTTTCTTCTTCGGCATCACCGGAGCCAACAATACCGCGCCAGCTTGGATCTCGGGCTCCCTCTTCAGCGCTCCGATCTTCGCTGTCCCGAGGCGAGAAGTCTCCGGGCTCCGACGTCGTCGCTGAAAAATTCACAGGCGAATCAACATCCACTGTGGTTATCGAATTGCAGTGTGGGTCACTGCGACGTGGGCTGTGTGGGTATTCGTGTGTTCGTGGGGGGTTTTCGTTGTGTATATGTGGAGTCGGGGACACCAAGTCCCCGGGTGCGAGATGGAGGTGATGCACCGTGATGCGATGCAAATAGCTCGACAAGGAATACCGCCCCGACGATAATAGGATGGGCATGGTGAAATCGCAATAGCGTGTTGCCTCCTGAGTATACACGGGGGGGAAGCGGAAAATATAACGAGATATGCGCAGATTTCATTCGAGATGGCGGCGCGACGAATGTTTCGCGGTGCGAGTGTGTCCTTTGTCGGGGAGATATTTTTCCGCGATTCGTGTGCCCGCGGCTCACGCGAATATCCATCTCTAGTTATCCACTTTGTGGCCATGATCTTCTTGGATTTTGCAGGAAGTGGCGTATTTTTTTTTTTATCGCGTTTTGTCCCACGTGGAAATATTTATATGTGAAATATATGTCGACGAAAAGTTCTATATGTCGCATATATGTTGCATATATTTTTATATATGCATTATATTTATTATTTCCGTATGGGGTCTAATACTCAATATTGCGAATATCTCGTTGCTCCGGGGAAATGGAAACGAAATGGATCGTATACTTGGCGACGGGGATAAAAGTTTTGACGTTAATTCTTTGCTGAGATTATAATTGTGGATTCAATATGTATGCTAATTTTTTTTCATTTTTATCCAGAAGAAATATTTTTCACGTCAACCCAAAAAATTGAATATTGACTCTAAAAGTTTCTTCTGCGAGGCGGTAAAAAAAATTCGACGTTTCACTTCAAAATAATCAATTAAAAAAAAATCTACAGTAAAAATAAAAGCGAAATGCCACAGCCAAGAACGTCGAATTACCCCGACGAAATATCGCGTAGATTAAAACTCAACCGTCGCCACAGTATCATCGCGTTTTTTCCTCGGTCGACCGCGGGTCAAAACTGCTTAGTATTTAATAAGTTATAGAACTCGGTGGTAGATAAGGAACAAAAAAAAATTGCATCACCGAACTGCACCGCGCGCGCCGGTCTCCCCCATTACTTACAATCCCTTTTCCTCCGGGGGCGCTATAAAAACCCGGCATTTTCCACTTACCGCAGAGGTGATCGTATTTGTTACTGGGCACAGATCCGTCGGGACAAGCTTCGAGCGCCCCGTACTCGTACAGAATCTGGGGTGTCGCGCGATCGATAGGTCCGTAATTGCAGACGAGTACCTCAACCCGGCTGGTGCTAGTGGCGTTCTTGTTACTCGCGACTTCAGCCGTTTCTGGAGCCGCAGCAGCAGCAGCAGCAGCAGCAGCGGCTACCTCGGCCTCGACCTCGTCGTTGCTCTCGCCCAAGTCCACGGTGTACATCGCTCGGCCGCAGCCCACCCGAGTTATCTTCGCCCCGGCGATTGCCACATACGACGTCTCATTCTCCATCCCGAAGTCCACCAATCTGGAAAATTAACGGGTGATCCAGTGGCGAACGCCGCGGTGAAGATACCGCCTCGCGATATATATCGCCGCGGCATCTCGAGATCGTCCGAGAGTGGAAAAAGCGAGGGAAGGAAAAAAAGGAGACGCAGGCTCTATATATATATATGGGGCATTCCACGTCAAATCAGCAGGCCGTGACCCTCACCCTCATCGATTTTGTTCATTTTTTAATGTGATGTTGTTATCGACCCATAAAGACCTCGGAATTTTTTTCAGATTTTTTTACCATCGGTAACATTTTTAAATCTTCGATAAAAACCAATTTCAAAAACGCCATTTTCAAAAATCTGAAAAAATTCACACTGATTCTATGATTTAAAATATGAAAAAAAAGAAAAAATAGTAAATATTGAGATCCCATTATCGCATGGCGCTCAAAATTCATATTTTAAATCATAGAATCAGTGTGAATTTTTTCAGATTTTTGAAAATGGCGTTTTTGAAATTGGTTTTTTCGAGGATTCAAAAATGTTACTGGTGGTAAAAAAAATCTGAAAAAAATTCCTAGACCTTTATGGGTCGATAACAACATCACATTAAAAAATGAACAAAATCGATGAGGGTGAGGGTCATGGCCTGCTGATTTGACGTGGAATGCCCCATATATATATATATATATCGTTAAAAACTGAAAAGTAATTCGCAGCCGATAGCTTCCGATATCGACTCTGGATGTCTGCTTGGCTGTTTCACTCGAGCGCAACCATTGTCTTTTCATGACCTCCTTTTATTTCATCCGCCACGACTGTGAAATTAATTAAAGACGACTCGATCGAATTCCCGATTATCATCGATGACGGGGAAAATAGACGAACTTCTGAGTCCGCGGACCTGAGAGCGCGCGCGGTATCTGCAATGATATTAAAAAATATTAAATATTCAATATCCCGAGACAACGTGAGTCACCGATTTCACTGAATTAAGGAGTTATCGCTTTGAGAATGAGATTGAGCTCTCCGGTCGCGCGTCCGTTTAGCTACCGGAGGAATTATTTCGTTAATTGGACAGGAAAGTAGAATTGCTCCAATCTACCTAATTAAATTTACCTCTCTGAGAATAAGGATTCGAGATTAAAAGCCACGAACGAGGGAGACCCTTCATTTATTACATTTGATACTTAATTATTCCGTGTTAATTTCCCGGTTGAATCACAAATCTGTCAGTTTTACGCTCTTCCCCCCCGACGTCAATAAAGTTGCAACAAATTCGGCTTTTCGCCCAAAAAGTATAAATCATCTTTCGATGAATTGAATCACGTTTTCCCTCCCTGCATTGTGCTGCACGATCCTAGTAATGAAAACGGAGCGGGCTACGAAAAATCGAAAGATCATCCAGAAGGAAAGCAATAAAAGGGAACCCCAATAACCGTATACTTTCATTCCACCCTCGGCAAATAGAAGTGTAACTATAAATCGTGACCCCAATTAATATTTCCGATTGCAAACCCGACTGAAGAGTGAGAATCAACCCAATCAGTTTTAATCAATCAATAACATTTCACGGATCTTCCTTGCAATTAATGATGACTGCAGGCGAAATTACGTCCGAACAATCGCCGGTACGTCAAAGGGCCAATTTTTTACATTGATACTTAATTACCCGGTATTAATTTCCCTGTTGTAACTATAAATCTGTCAATTTCACGCCTTCGACGTCAATAAAATTAAAGCAAATTCGGCTCTTGCCCAAAAAGTATAAATCTATCGATCAAATGAATCACATTTTCGCTCCCTGCGTTGTGCTACATTGACCCTAATAATGAAAATGACACGGTCGACGAAAAATCGAAAGATCATCCAGAACGAAAGCAATAAAAGGGAACCCCCACAGCCGTATATTTTCGGTCCGCCCCCGGCAAATAGAAGTGTAACGATAAATTATGATTCCAATTAATATTTCTATTTGCAAACCCGGTTTGATGCCTCCAAGCGAACCCTCCGACATTTTGTCGATATTCCTAGCAATTAGTGACGACTGTAAGCGAAATTACTGATCTGAATAATTGGCGGTATATCGAAGGGCCAATCTCTTACTTTAACACTGAATTATTACGTGCTAATCATCCATCTACAATTATAGATCTGTCAATTTTACGCGATTTCTCTGACATCAATAAATTCCCATCCGTCTACAATTATAAATCTGTAAATTTTACGCGATTTCTCTGACATCAATAAACTTGCAAAAATGTTGCTTTCGCCCAAAAAATATAAATCATTTATCGCTGCATTAATTTGCAAAGTTTCTTCGCTGTATTCCGCCACACGCCTCTTATAAACCAAACGGCGTAGGCTACAAACAAAAGCAACGTCAGAGAAACCCAACAACCGTACAATTCCATTCCACCCCGTCAAATACAAGTGCAACGTTAAATTGTCATCCCAATTAATATTTCCATTTGCAAAGCCCACTGGTTCGAAGACTCAAAACCAGCCCTCCGACATTTCGCCGATGTTCCTAGCAATTAGTGACGACTGCAGACGAAATGACTGATCCGAATAATTGCCGGTATGTCGAAGGGCCAATCTCTTACTTTAATACTGAATTATTCCGTGCTAATCATCCATCTACAATTATAGGTTTGTCAATTTTACGCGATTTCTCTGACATCAATAAACTTGCAAAAATGTTGCTTTCGCCCAAAAAATATAAATAATTTATCGCTGCATTAATTTACAGAGTTTCCTTGCAGTATTCTGTCACACGCCTCTTATAAGCCAAACGACGTAGGCTACAAACAAAAGCAACGTCAGAGAAACTCAACAACCGTACAATTCCATTCCACCCCGTCAAATACAAGTGCAACGTTAAATTGTCATCCCAATTAATATTTCCATTTGCAAAGCCCACTGGTTCGAAGACTCAAAACCAGCCCTCCGACATTTCGCCGATTTTCCTAGCAATTAGTGACGACTGTAAGCGAAATTACTGATCTGAATAATTGGCGGTATGTCGAAGGGTCAATCTCTTACTTTAATACTGAATTATTCCGTGCTAATCACCCATCTACAATTACTTATAGATCTGTCAATTTTACGCGATTTCTGTGACATCAATAAATTTGCATCCGTCTACAATTATAGATCTGTCAATTTTACGCGATTTCTCTGACATCAATAAACTTGCAAAAATGTTGCTTTCGCCCAAAAAATATAAATCATTTATCAGTGCATTAATTTGCAGAGTTTTCTCGCTGTATTCTGCCGCACGCCTCTTATAAGCCAAAGCAACGTCAGAGAAACCCAACAACCGTACAATTCCATTCCACCCCGTCAAATACAAGTGCAACGTTAAATTGTGATCCCAATTAATATTTCCATTTGCAAAGCCCGCTGGTTCGAAGACTCAAAACCAGCCCTCCGACATTTCGCCGATGTTCCTAGCAATTAGTGACGACTGCAGACGAAATGACTGATCCGAATAATTGCCGGTACGTCGAAGGGCCAATTTCGCCACACAGCGACCTCGGGCTGCGTACCTACACGTGCGCCCACACACACCCAAAACACACGTGCGTGTGTATATCCGGTCTATCTGTTGTGCCACCCTGTCGCGCATCAGACCACGAAATTCGCCGCTCGTAAAAATACGAAGTGGTTGGCGGCGGTCGCGTCGCCTCTCTCTGGGAACGCTTAATCCCGGCCTCGGTTCTCCCGATTGAGAGACCGTGTCACGGAGTCATCGCCCGACTACAGAAATGTACTACGGAAGCACTAAAGCACGGTACGGGATACCTATACGTCTCCTCGCGGCTCTTCGAGTGTATGTGCGGCACATCGCGGCGCGACGAGAACGAAGAGAATTCGCGTGGGGGTCGCGAGAGGAGCTCCTCGCGATGCTCGTAAAAATTTCTCCGTCTCACCCGCGGGAGCCCCGCGGCCCCGCTATGACTTCTCGTGTGTCGTCGTCGTCGTCGTCACGAGAGCTTCGCTCACCTTAACCGCGCTTCTTCGATTAAGCCGAAGTCACGAAGCTCCATCCCACCCATCCCGTGCACACCGAGATGGGTGGGATGGAGCTTCGTACTACAGTCGTATGGGTGGTGCTAGCCGCTTCCCCGCGAGCTACCGGAGAGATACAGAAATAGATAGAGGGAATGGAGAGACAGAGAGACAGAGAGAGAGACACCGAGGAGGAGGAATACACGATGATACAGAGCTCCACACGCGTGTACGGAAGCATAAAAGGTAACTGTGGATGCTCGGCTAGTCGATCGGCCAAGGCGGCAGCGGCTCAGGCTATACCGACTTCCGAAGAATGGTTTTATTCGACCATCAAAAGCCCGAGCTGTACGGGCGCGGGAATGGAATGGATCCCGATGTAATCTAGAGAGCTCGCGGGAGGCGAGGAGATAGAGAGAAAGAGAGAGAGAGACCCCCGACGGCAAAGACGATGGGAGCTTCGCGCTGGCAAAGAACGGAGCCAACTGGAAGAAAAGATCGACTCTCGACAGTCAAGAGCCGCACGAGGAGATAGCGAGAGGTGGAGGGATGGAGAAAGAACGAGGAGAGCACCAAGTGACTGCCACCCTTCGTTCCTTCTTCATCTTCCATTTCCATGACTCCCCACGCTTTTACTCTTCGTCCAGCTTGCCTCCGCTATCCTGTACACCGCGTAATAAATGCGCGAACCCCGCGACCGTACGAGGTTCACCCCCCCAACCCTCCCTATACGGGAACTCTCGCTTCCCAAGTGCAACCGGGTACCAAGAGGTGCTACGACATTTATGGCTCGCAGCGCGGCGAACGAATTGCCGCACGGATGCTATTCAATAAACCGGACAAGTGCTCGGGCTGCGGAGGCCGCCGGGGCCAGACGAATCGGAGCGAACGGTGGATGGAGAGTAAAGGATGAAGCGGGGGCACCGAGAGAAAAAGTTTCCTTGATTCAATGAAATTTCCTTGAAATCTCAACCTATGAAACATTTCTTTGAGGTCAATGAAATAATATCCTTAAGTTAAGATTATATTTTCTTTGAACGATGTCATCAACCAAATTATAGGTTATGTTCACCAAGTTTTTGGTTACGTACCATAGTACTTAGATATGGTCACCAATAACTTCGATGGTTTAACCAATGATTATCTTCTTGATTTGACTTGACTTAACTATAACATAACAGATCAGCTTGCGCGAGAAATACCAATACGACTTATCGCGAATGAGCCAAACGTTGACAGACCGGGTGCCGTCAGGCATATCGTTTCTTTAAATAAAGGAGATCATGTCTTTGAAATTCAAAGAAATAATTCATTGAAATCAATGAAAAAAATTCAATCCACCCATTTCTTTGGAATCAAGGAAATTTTTTCTCTCGGTGTGGATGGAGAGTAAAGGACGAAGCGGGGGGTGAAATGTTTAAATAAGCGGGATATAATTTTGCCGGACGAAATCGTATTTTCGTTGGTACGAAAATACGTTTGCTTGATGTGTTAAAATTGTATCGTTAATTGTACGAAAATGACGGCTCGGCGTTGTTCGCGCTGAACTCGCGGGCGAATTTTAGATTCGACGATAAAACTCGATTTAATTATTATCATTGATTTGGTTTAGTCTATATTTAAAGGCAAAAACCTTTTGAATCGCCCGATATTAACGAGAATAATAATCTCGGCTCAGTAAGCAATTATCGCGGCTAATTATTTCTCGATACGATCCACGGAACGGTCGTTCTCCTGAAATAACCGCCCGAAATATGCTCCCCGTCTCTTGGCAATGCCGATAATTCAACTATATTCGCAGCAATGCTTCGGCTTTATAGAATATCGACCTAATTAAAATAACCTTAAAGCATAATTTCCTTCATAGTAAAAAAAATATATATGAATGCCCCTGCGATTCGATTTCCCTGTTTTTTCAGTTCAACGTGAGCTTAAAATAATAAAAACATTATTTCCAATATTATTGTTTAAATTCCACGTAGGATTTTCTAAAGAGATAAAACCACGATATATTTTTGTGAACCCAGTGTGAATCGTGTAAAAAAAATCCCAAAATAACCTTAAAGCATAATTTCCTCCATAGCAAAAAAATATATATGAATGCCCCTGCGATTCGATTTCCCTGTTTTTGCAGTTCAACGTGAACTTAAAATAATAAATACATTATTTCCAATATTATTGTTTAAATCCCACGTAGGATTTTCTAAAGAGATAAAACTACGATATATTTTTGCGAACCCAGTGCGAATCGTGTTAAAAAAAAATCCGAAAATAACCTTAAAGCATAATTTCCTCCATAGTAAAAAAAATATATATGAATGCCCCTGCGATTCGATTTCCCTGTTTTTTCAATTCAACGTGAGATTGAAATAAGAAAAACATTATTTCCAATATTATTGTTTAAATCCCGCGTAGGATTTTCTAAAGAGATAAAACTACGATATATTTTTGCGAATCCAGTGCGAATCGTGTAAAAAAAAAATCCGAAAATAACCTTAAAGCATAATTTCCTCCATAGTAAAAACAATATATGAATGCCCCTGCGATTCGATTTCCCTGTTTTTTCAATTCAACGTGAGCTTAAAATAATAAAAACATTATTTCCAATATTATTCTTTAAATCCCACGTAGGATTTTCTAAAGAGATAAAACCACGATATATTTTTGCGAACCCAGTGTGAATCGTGTAAAAAAAATCCGATAATAACCTTAAAGCATAATTTCCTCCATAGCAAAAAAAATATATGAATGCCCCTGCGATTCGATTTCCCTGTTTTTTCAATTCAACGTGAGATAAAAATAATAAAAACATTATTTCCAATATCATTCTTTAAATCCCACGTAGGATTTTCTAAAGAGATAAAACTACGATATATTTTTGCGAACCCAGTGCGAATCGTGTTAAAAAAAAAATCCGCCACCCAACAATAGAGCGCCGCGGGGAAAAAAAGTCGCGATACGAAAATCGCCCCAACAAGCCCCGATCTACGGTGTCCGGTGATCGTCAATGCCTTACCCGACGCTCGCTGTATCGAAATGTTCGACCTCGTCGAGCCACGATTGGACGTGAAATCGAATGCGCATAAATGCCGTCGCCGTCGCATTGCCGGTATTCCCGTCATCCTCGAGGCCGCCGACCTGCCCTTCGCTCGCGCCGCCGTCGCTGCCGTTGCTGTTGCCCATTTCCATGCCGCTGTCCAAGTAGAAGGTATTCACGTTCTGCCAGACCGCGAAACGCTCTGCGGAAAAAGGCCAAATGAATACCGGGGTCTTTACATGCGCGCACGAACACACATAAAAATATATATATACACAAATACATATATATATATGATCCGCGAGATGAGCATCGTATCATGCAGAGAGATCAGTCAGAGGCTCAAGGGGAGGGGGGGGGGGGGACTGGGGGGGACTTCGGGTCTTCGTGGTTGAGAAAGAGAAGGATACGGGCAACACGAGAGCGGCGAGGCGAGCTCGAGGCTCCTTTCTTCCGTCTCTTCATAGGCAATTTCTGAATGGTGTGGATCAAGCGCACTCGCGAGAGTGCCATAAAGAGGGAGCGAGAGAAAGAGAAAAGAGGGAGCCCCCCCTTCCCCCCCTGCCCCCTCGTCTTTTCAGCGGGCGATGGGGGCATCGGGGGATGAGGGGGGAGGGGGAGGGGAGGGGGAGGAGGCTACAGAGAGTCAAGAAGCGCGATGGCGCAGGGTGACTGTGCGAGCGAGGAGGCGAGTCTCGCGAATAGCCGGATAATAGCCATGCTAATACACCGCTTAAACGGTTAGAAGACGATTCGATCGATATTCGATATACCCTACTCGATATCGAGCCGCCAGTCCCCCCCCCCCCGAAGAAGTCCTCCCGGCTCTCGGTGCGACTATACGGAACGCGGATGGCTGTGCGGCTTGGTAGGCGGATGATAGCACGGAGCGCTATGTAGATGCTGTACAAGCGCGTATTGGTGCGCAGAGGAGCGCAGGTATGTGTTATACGTGTATAGATATATTGATATGTATAGATATATATATATAAGCGCGGCGAGCGCGGTTGGCGTCGGGACGAAACGCGTCGATCGAGAACACGAGATAGCTCCGGGGTCCTCACTGCCAATGGAATTTTCATTGGAAACGAATTTGCTCTCGCGCAATCGCACACGAATTTTGCCACTGCGCTAAAATGAATTAGTTTTCATTCAATTCGCGTCCCGTGGATTCGAATATTTTATAATAATCCGGGATTTATAATAGTCGCGGTTTCTCACTCGCGGCCGCACCGCCGACTGGCAAGCGAAATATGTAACGAGTGGGTTAGTCGGTTAGCGGGGTTCGCGCGACCGAGTTAAGGTAGTCCTTGGGACTGATATTCATTTTGCATAAATTCGAGGAATTTGGGAGAGAATTGCAAACACTTCTCGATGGTATAAAAATCTGAAAAAATGTGTGCGCATTAAAGGTATTGAAAAGATTAATTTTGCGTAATAATAATTCGAAAATGTTATTGACAAATTGATGAAAAAAACAATTGTTTAATGAATATTTCGATGACTCAAGTTTTTTTTTCATGAGAATGATTCCTTCGTTTTTCCGAATACGTATGAATTTTTTCAGATTTTAGAGTTCACATTGAATTTTGTGCGTTTTTTATAGGGAAAATATGTGAAAATTCAATGTGAACTCTAAAATCTGAGAAAATTAGTACGTATTCGGAAAAACGAAGGAATCATTTTCATGAAAAAAAAAAATCTTGGGTCATCGAAATATTTGTTAAACAATTGTTTTTTTCATCAATTTGTTAATAACATTTTCGAATTATTATTATGCTAAATTAATCTTTTCAGTACCTTTAATGTGCATGCATTTTTTCAGATTTTTATACCACCGAGAAGTGTTTGCAATTCTCTCCCAAATTCCTCGAATTTATGCGAAATGAATATTGGTCGCAAGGACTATCTTAAGCCTCGGCCCTTCCTTGCCGATTCTCCATCAACGAGAATTGCTACGGTTGGTTTTTCCTTATTTTTTTTTTTGCAAATATTTTTTTAAACCTCGCCACGAGAGCTGCGTTAACAGCTTTATCTTTGCGTTCTTTTTTTTCACGTCGAAACGGCATCGCGTTGTATTCGCGAGGAGCGCGAGGGCGCGGGCGCGAGTGTATTGAAATATCGAAAAAGGGCTTCGTGCGCGAACAATGACAGAATAATAGGGTGTTTCCGGGAGTAAACTGGGATTTTATCCTCCTCGGCTAATGAAGTATGGTAAACAGGAATTTCATTAACGCGACACGAAAGTGGGGATTTATGGCCGGTGAATAGCTGCGTGATTGAAAAAAAAAAAAAAAATGAAAGGGAAGCAGGGAAAAAGGATGTGCATGCGGTGATTCAGGATAATTGGAGAAACCTTTTTACTGGGCCGAGCTACAGGTGAGAAAATATTCGAGTTCATTTTCTGCTCTAGGAATGAATTAAATCAGGCCCTATCGTGGAGACCTCTTATGGTGTCTGAGTATATAGAGGCTGACCTGGAACTTATGAAAGCTGAATACCTGGAAGCATGACTTATTTTAGCACAATAATTTTATTTGGAATTGACGGATGCGTGCATTTTACACTGTCTGGATTCCACGAAAGGCTGAACTGCGTCAACCGAATATTCGATAAAAAGAATGTTCTACACATTTTTTTAAATCTGAAATCACCGGTTCAAACCCATTTTTACGCGACTTTAAAAAAATGTTATGTCAAAATCAATTTGAAAATTCAACATCTTTTGAAGAATTTAATGCCAGAGCTCATAAATTCGACCATCGCTAAAAAAATCACGAAAAATGTGGTCCTTCCTATTTAATCGCGTTACACACATTTTTAATACTAGGAATTAGCGCCCGAGTCCCTTTATATCAGTTCCGACATTTGTGACATAAAAGAAAAAAATTCAATGCATGCATTTGATCCCGATCCACGTGTGACTAACGATACCGCCCACAGCACGAATAGATCGAAAACAATGGATTTCGTGACTCGTGCCGTTTTAACGGGAGTCAATTCTTTTTCCAATACACGATTTATGTTTTTAATTCCATCGGCTTTCGAAACCACTTTTTTTAAATCATTCTTTAAGCCCGCTTTTGTGACCAAATTCGCAACCCCACACACCGAGAGAAAAAGTTTCCTTGATTCAATGAAATTTCCTTGAAATCTCAACCCATGAAACATTTCTTTGAGGTCAATGAAATAATATCCTTAATTTAATATTATATTTTCTTTGAATGATGTCATCAACCAAATTATAGGTTATGCTCACCAAGTTTTTGGTGAACACCATAAACCAAAAGTTAAAAAGTACCATAAAAAAAAAAGTACCATAAAAAAGTTAAAGTACCATAAAGTTAATATAAAGTACCATAGTACTTAGATATGTTCATCAATAACCTCGATGGTTTAACCAATGATTATCTTCTTGATTTGACTTGACTTAACTATAACATAACAGATCAGCTTGCGCGAGAAACACCAATACGACTTATCGCGAATGAGCCAAACGTTGACAGACCGGGTGCCGTCAGGCATATCGTTTCTTTAAATCAAGGAGATCATGTCTTTGAAATTCAAAGAAATATTTCATTGAAATCAATGAAAACAATTCAATCCACCCATTTCTTTGGAATCAAGGAAATTTTTTCTCTCGGTGCATCCAGGTATCCGTAAAAAGAAAAATCATTCGGCGAACGAAATAACATGTAAAAATGTCATAATAAACTTGCCCACATCGCGGCACTCGTCCTTCTCGTAGAGGTGGCACTGGAGGGCCCATCGTCTGGCGATCCTCGCGAGTTCCTCGTCCCAGGTCTGCATTCGACGAACGGAAATACCAAGAGAGAGAGAGAGAGAGAGAGTGAGAGAGAGAGTGAGAATGAGACGTTCGTATTATCATGACGGAATTTCGCGATTTTTCATCGTGCACCGGGAAATGCCAGGAGGGGACGATGAAAAGCGCGCGCGGGGGCCCTCGGCGACGGCGGTGGTGGTGGTGGTACGGCGAACGAGGACGTTGAAGGATTCTCGCCGTCTGCCGAGCGCCGGGCGAGAGTGGCTCGAGACGTACGAATTTTCCATCTGCCACCGCTATAACCCGAGAGCCCCGGCGCGAATATGCGACTGTATGTATATGCAAAGAACTCGGTGCAACCGGTACACGAGAATAGCTGCGGAGAACGTACGCATATAGATACATATATATGTATATATACACGTGCACGCGTCTATAGATGTATATTTGTATATATACAGTTATACACGTACCATCTCCATCATGTTTCTGGCCGGTGGCTGAGGTCCAGGATTTCCACGAGTCTCGAGACCGCGAGCAATGTTGTTTCGTTGCACGTTGTGCTGGTGGACGATGGATAGTATCTCCTCGGGATCGAGATCACCGTTTTCTACGTCGATGCACTTTGGCCCCACGTCGTCGAACTGTATAACACGCAAAATGAACATCGGCCGAGTATATACACACTCCCGTTCACGTGCGCTTACCCAATGCGATATACCATCGACTATATATACGTATGTATGTATATATGTATATATGTATATATGCAACGGTATCTGTGTGCATATTTTTGTGTGAGTGTGTGTGTGTGTGTGAAAAGTCCTCTTCCTCCACCGCGGAGTACATGTATAGCGGAGAGTAGCTACCCCTGGCTCTTTGACGCGGGAGCACAGACCGTGACCGCCCAAGAAGAGGCTCAGTGAAGTGGAGAAAATAACTCAAGGGGGTTGCACCAAGGGATTGTCGATGGCAACGGAGAAACGGGAATGAAGCGTGTATACACTGTCTCCGCGTGGCGTCGGTACACCCGGTGTGTACGGTTTTTTTTTTTTTTCTTTTTTTTTCAGCCACGAGATTTAGTCAAGACACTTGGGTGACGTACTTTGTCAGTGATGTAAATTTGGATAGTGAAAATTGTACACCGAGAGAAAAAGTTTCCATGATTCCAAAGAAATGGGTGGATTGAAATTTTTTCATTGATTTCAATGAAATGTTTCTTTGAATTTCAATGAGATGACACTTGTGTGACATACTTTGTCAGTGATGTAAATTTGGATAGTGAAAATTGTAGGTCGATGTTTACGTAGGTTTTGGACGATTGCAAGGGCGGTATTTGAGAGTCCCTTTTTTAACAATTGGTGGCTCGACGTATCTCGGGAGTTTAAAAGAATTGGCCTTTGCGTGGCTCTTTGTGGAGAATTTATTAGTACTGTGATCGGTTGTGATCGGACATCGGTCCTGGAACCGAATGAATGCTTCGAAATTCTTGCGCTCTACCTATTGATCTTTTCTATATCGGATCCGATCCAATAAATTGGGAATTGGAGTAGATTTTTTTTCGACCTTAACACAAGGTTAACGAAAATGTTTTCGCTGAACTGCAAAGCGCCTTGTCGCCTCAAATCACGCGATGGAGTCAGAAACTTGTTAAAAAAATGGGGTTTATCGCATTTTTATCGTAGAATTTTGTGGGATAACCTTTTATGGGAAAAAGCGGTCCTTTTCGGAAACTGCGCGAGATTTCCGTTTACCTAAGACCTTGAGCCCTCGTTAAAGTCGAAAAAGCGTTAATTATAACCCCGGTACCGCAGGTACAACGTTACTCGCGTTGAATTATGACTGGGCGGGAAAAAGCGGCGACGCGAACGACTTTCACATGGTGTTAAGGTCTTATACGATGGGGAATTATTCGCTGATAAAGGTTTTTGCGTTTTGTTCGGATTTTCCGTCGTGATGTCCGTGGATAATGATTTTCACAATCTCAACCAGCCGGGAATTTCTGGTCAGACAAGAATGGTGTAATCAAACTTTTCCAGAAAACAAAGATCTGAAAAAAATGTCTGGCGTAAAATTTTGTTGTCGATGAAATTACTAGAAATGTTTGAGATCAGGAACTTTCCTTTCGTGCATTAAAATACATAAATTCGGTAATTTCATTCTATAAAACGTTGAGAAAAATCGTCGCGCCGACACTTTAATTTCCAAAAGTTGCTAAAACTTCCCGAAATAAACAAACCGCGCGTTCGTGCCTCGAAAATATTAATCCGTTAATTATTCGCTCATAAATTCCAGCCCTCCCCGAATAATCTCCAATCTCTCAAAAATGTACTCACAAAAATGTCCCGAATGTTGTCAACAAATTGTGTCGCACCGCCATAATTACCCTCGAACATTCCGCCCGAATATTCGCGGGCGATGAAATTATTAGCTCTAAAATCGCGCGCTGCTTGATATTTCATGTCGCGTTAATGCCACACCGAGGTCCGGGACAGACCGATGGACAACGAGAAAGAAGAAGAAAAAAAAAGAGAGAAAAAAGATCCTTAATCCGTCGGGCGAAATAAAAGCGGGGGCTTTTTGCGCCTGTCACAAAAATACGCGAGACATTAATATTTCTCGTCAAGACTGATCGTCGTCGAGATGGAAAATGTGTTTTTCTTAACGCACGGCTGAGCAGACGAGTCACCACGGGTGCGGGGGGAGAGAGAGAGAGAAAGAGAGAGAAGGAGAGAGAAGGAGAGAGAGGAGAGATGGTCGAGAATAGTGAAAAGGGATGAGAGTGGCCCGTTCGCGCTATGTGCGCGGTGTAGTCGAGGCTGCCACGCTGGGGCGTGGTGCGTCAACCACCGTCTGCACCTCCGGCTGAGCACCGCGGCGACGACCGCGGTTATAATATATAGTTTAAGGTAGTCCTTGCGTCTGGTGTCGAGTTCGCATAAGTTTTCGAAAATTGAGAGACAATCGCAACCATTTCTCGATAATATAAAAATCTGAAAAAAATCATGCAAATTAAAGACACTGAAAAGATTAATTTTGCATAATAATAATTCGAAAATGTTATTAACAAATTGATGATAAAAAACATTGTTTCACAAATATTTCGATGACCCAAGTTTTTTTTTTTTGTGATAATGATTCCTTCGTTTTTCCGAATACGTATGAATTTTTTCAGATTTTAGAGTTCACTTTGAAATTCGTGTGTTTTTATAGGGAAAATATGTGAAAATTCAAAGTGAACTCTAAAATCTGAAAAAATGCATACGTATTCGGAAAAACGAAGGAATCATTTTCATCCACAAAAAAACTTGGGTCATCGAAATATTTGTTAAACAATGTTTTTTTCGTCAATTTGTTAATAAGATTTTCGAATTATTATTATGCAAAATGAATCTTTTCAGTGCCTTTAATTTGCATGATTTTTTCAAATTTTTATATTATCGAGAAATGGTTGCAATTGTCTCTGAATTTTCGAAAACTTATGCGAACTCGACACCAGGCGCAAGGACTACCTTAAAGGGTTAGCACCTATGTGCGTCGGGTGTATATGTGGGGGGTGGTGTTGGGGGGTAGCGTACGTACCGGAAAGAGACACATGGTGTGACGCTCGCAGAGCCGGCAGTAACCGGCAGTCCCGGCGCCGTCCTCGTCGCTGGCTGACACGAAATAACTCGCATTAGTTAGCGGCAGGAGCCCCGGTAAGAAGCACAGGAGAAGCGCGACGAGGGAACGTGAGGAGGATGCGGCGCACGGGGAGCCTCGCTGGTGTCTCATGTCGCGAAACGTCGACTTTGCCACGGAATTTGCCACCGCTCTTTGCTCTGCACCGCCGTGGAACCTCCCCGAGTTACGCGACGGTCCGGACGATAAATGCAAGAAGAAGCCGCGTGACGTTTCCGTTATGCTTTTGTCGAATTTCCAGCGCCCTCTGGCTTCGCACTAGGGGCGCCCGCTGGCGACAATCCCGGTGCCGCGGCGCGAATGCACACTACTTAAGGATGTTATACAGCTTCACACTATCACTGTTAAAAATGATTGGAAGTTTTTATTCATAAACTGGTGAATTAAGTGTAATATACAATCGTGAAAAAAAATTAATTAACTTTTACAGTAAAAATAAAGCAAATCGTAAAAATTGAAGGACTTTTACATTAAAACTAAAGTCAATAATAAAAATTACTATGCCATACATTAATTTTGGAATGCACTAGTATATGAAATTTAGTGTGCCAATTTATGCATAAAAACTTCCAGTACTGAACATTAAATTTCAAGTAGATTTTGTTTACAGTGTAGTCAAATCAGTGCTAAATTTTTAAAAGCGTTTTTACAATTCCTGATTGTTTAATCAATTGTTCCGGGGTGTTAGTGACGTTACAGCATTAGTTCTTAATAGGCAAATACATTCAAAGCCATGATTCGAATAGGAAGACGACTAATATAAGCAAATTCCCAATGTCATGTTTTTTCGCGCAGTCTTTTAAAAGAATGAACCGTAATAATAGTTCAATTATGACGGGCAATGGCTCATTTTTATTACTGAAAGATCCTTTATCGATTGACCGCCCAGATTTTTTATAGGATCAGTAGTTCAAGAGATACAACCGTTTGATTATCTTATCCTAACCTAAAAGGCGACATACAAATAGCTGTATCTTTTGAACTACTGATACTTCATGTCGCGTACTGAAAAAAAAAACTGCAAAGAATTATTCCGATGATGCCTAACGTTTCCGGAAAAAAAAACTTTTACATCATTCCTCTTTCAATGCTGCATGATGTAAAGCTTTTATTTTTCCTGGAATGTGTCTAGTTTTCGTGAAATATTGTTTCGAAAACGATTTTCTGCTCCTCTCGCACTCACGCGGGTTTCGCCTCCCCTTAAGAAAGCGGATGTCGTCTGGTTGAAACTTTGGTCGTTAGTGCGGGGAATAGAATAATCTCCAATTAGCGGAACGCACTCGTTAATCGTCTTCCGAGAATGGGAATTGATCTCATTCGGTGTAATAACTCGGCTACTATATCTTAAAATGTGAGATACCGCAGGCGGTAATAAAAACTGTGGTCTGTAATGAACTTTTTTCACGCTCACTGCCATTTTACAGCTTCGAGAAGAAATTCATCCTCTGTACTAATGGCTCTTTTGAAATTTCTTCTTGAAGCTGCAAATGCAAATTTGCATAAAAAATATCATTACAGTTTTTTATACCGATCGAGACCGGTTGGAGACCGGTTGGTAAAATCTACACCGGCGAGAGAGCGCGGATGGTTCACATGCTCTTAACGCTGGGGTGCTTGTGTTAAATAATTACGCGGGTATAATTGTAAAAATATTTATCGTTGGCTATGAGGGTTCGTCGTAATTCGCAATGCCTAAGGGAAGGTACGTGAGGAATGCATTGTGGAAACGCATTACGCGTTTAGTCATTTTGAGGTCGGACTTTCCACGAGACTTAATTCGCCGATAAACGAAAATTGAATGTGTTTGATTAGCCCTCGAAAAACTTGGTGTGTCACGATTGTTTCATTAGAAGAAATACGATATATTGTATGTACGCTGTGATTGGTCGAGGAATGGGTGATCCATAGCAATTTCAGTAAAAGGAATAATCTGGCACGAAGTGTATGAAAGATAAAATATTATTAAAAAAATAATGAATATTTTATTACCGAGGATATAGAAACGGTAGAATGTCAGGTGGTCAATTTTTTTCACTGATATTGTTTCGCCAGGTATTTTTTTTTCTCGGCAGCGTCGATTGGTTTTCGGTTGAGAAAAAAATTCGACAATTACAAACGTGTTTTTTTAGGCGAATCGCAGTGTCTATTAACTGGTTCGTCTGTCCTACATATGTAACGTGTTTCGTGGCTCGACATTCTGAAAGCACTCGTTGTTTATTCATCCCACACTCAATTCAACTTTACTTCCATTTTTAAAACGTTACACAGTATTTATAATTATTTTACGTTTTTCACTCTACCGTTTGTTTTTTTTTCTCCGAGTTTCATTTAAAATGTATACGAAAAAAATGATTTATTCATCAACGTTTTTACGTAATGTTGTGACAAGGAAGACGCGAAAAAAAAAAATTGCATTCTATCGAGAGTCGACAAAATCAGTCACAAACAGCTAAAATTTGAAACAATAATACAGCAATTATTTTTTTTTCATCGAAATGAATAAAAATGAACAAAACCCGATATGTCGTTCAATTAAATTAGTCAGTCTGCACACGAGCGGCATAATTGAACAATGAACATTCCTCAATAACGAAATATCTCCGCCCGTGCGGGCCATAATGAGTTGTTTGTCGTGCTTGCCGAATACCCGGAATTTCCGGCACAATGTGTAGAAAATTATATTCAATCAAAGGTTAACAAATTTACTCACGAACAGTTAGCCAAAATAGCGATACAAAAAATACAATTCACGAATTACTCTTGCCCGCAAAAAAATATCAAAATCAATAAAAAAAATTACCAAAACAACCGCAGTCGTCCCGCTCAATTTGATGTCTCAGTCTAGTCGCAGCGACGATATTACTCACGAACAGTTAGCCAAAATAGTGATACAAAAAATACAATTCACGAATTACTCTTGCCCGCAAAAAAATATCAAAATCAATTTTAAAAAATTACCAAAACAACCGCAGTCGTCCCGCGCAATTTGATACCTCAGTCTAGTCGCAGCGACGATAAACTAAACTAAACAAAAGCGCGTATATCTCAATAACGAAATATCGGCCCCCGTGTGTGCCCGACGTTAAAAGCGTCGTTATTTTTTACGCCGCTCTCACAGTCTATTAATGAATAATAAAAAAGAAAAAAAAAAGGTGCCGGGAAATTTCCGGTACAATGTAAGCCGAGCGTCTAATAATCGTAAAAACGTAGCGGGCAGACGAAAAGTCCATCGAAATCCGATTAATTATTGGCGGAACTCGAGGAAGTGCAAAGTTGGTTCGCGGCGTCGAGGAGGCGAGAGAGCACTGGGTGGCGGATGGAGGGAGCCCCCTCTTCCCCCCTCGCCCCCCTCCTGCCGGCACAGCGGAGTAGGGTACTTATCTTTTATCGTAGGCAAGTCCACGGCGACATTTGGTAGTCTCGATCGTTCCCTCGTCGACGCGACGGTGCATAACCATCGGCGCTAGAGCGTGGAGCATACGACGCTGCTGCTGCCGCGATGCCGTTGCTGCTTCGGCTTCGGAGCCGCCGCGGCTCTGCCCCGGCCCGTATAGCTCGGCGTGTACCAGTAGTTACAGTGCACGCGAAACTTTCGGAAACTTCGTTACTTCGAGTTGCGCGAGAGGGAGCGCGCGGAGCCCGCGTGGCCGCGTTACCTCGGTTCTCCCGAGCTTGATCTGGGTCGCGTTCACTCCTATTTCGATATCCTGTCTGCGCTACACGCTGTCTTTATCGTTTCAATATTCGTGACGTTAAGCGCAACGCGCGGAGATGGGGCCCGAGTAAGCGAGAGTCGAAGGAAGTGCATATATATGTATATATATGTGTGTGTATGCGTGTATTATATGTATATGTAGGAAGTTTCTCGAAGCTTTGCGTCGATCAGTTACGCGGCTTCGCAACCAGCGTAAAGCGAACGAGAGCGAGCGTCGGGCATGGGAGCAACAGCATCGGGTTTGCAGAAAGCATTTCCCCCCCGATATTTCGTTTCTCGTTTCCGGGCTCGGCGACGATTGCGGAAAATCGTCGTCACCCTCGTTCGGGAGTTTTATTTTTATTTTTTTGATTTTTTTTTGGTACAGTTGCTTCGGATTCGCGAGACGATCGTCGAAGCAATTATCAGAAATTTACTCGCCGAGGGCAACTTCTGTGGAGGGCTTTTTGTTCTCGATTACAGTTAACATTGTTTTTAGCTCTTCTGGTTATTGGGTGGCTCGACTCACTTGAACTGTCGATTTTTTTTATTTTTTATTAAATGTATGGGCTGGAGGGTGGCGAACAAAAGTTTTCGACTACATCCACAACCACACTTATCGTGAATAACGAAAACATTTTTTTCCTGCTGTAAATATTTTTTTCGCGTTTTTTCTACTTATCGGGCATAAAATATTGAGTGGGAAACGTAATAATTTCGATACACATTTTCGATCACATTTTCTTCGCGAATTGGTTCGCGAACATCAATACTCGTCGGTTGGTCAGGCTTAATTAAAATACATCAACCGTCTATTAATACCCAGTCCAACCATAGTCGAAGGTTTATTTACATTCCAATACACCCTCGTAACCATTTTTTTTTTTTTTTTTTTTTTCGTCTTACGTATTCGTGGGAAATCGTGACGGGTCTTATTTTCGCTACCAATGAGAATAAATGTCCCCAATTGATTCACGAAATTCGTCGTCGGTCACGGCGAACCAACACTGTTAAAAATGTGGTGTTAAAATCTACACCAAGACGGTGTCTATATAGGTCCACACCAATCACGGTGATAACGAGCGATGTTAAGGGAGTGTGAAACACCGACTTTGCGCCTCAAAAGTTCGGAACTGCCGTTTTTCGCGAATTATGAACGGATCGAAGCAAAAATTGAAATACAGACGCCAGTAATGTGAATCTCGTTAATGAATTAATCAGAATTTTGATTTCCGAAAAAAAAAATTACAGATCAATTACCCGTAGAGGGAATCTGTAATGAAAAAATCGATTTTTTTTTCAGTTTTTCGATAAAAACTGAGAAAAGCGACTAATTCATTCACGAGATAATAAAAAATCACACGTGATACGTGCATTCATGCCCTTAAAGCGAAAAGTGTTACAATGTTTCGTCGGTAACACAGGAATAAATTTAACGAAACGACTGGTGTTAATTACACACCGTAAAAAGTGTTACTATTAACACTGTAATAAGTAACACTAGGAAAAAGTCCACACCAGCAGCGTTTGACACCGTATATTTTTAACAGTGTACGAACAAGTGCGATTCGACGTGAAATTATATCGTTTCGGTGACCTATTGTCGCGCCATTTTCGATCGGGGGAAAGAAAAAAAAAAGAATATACATGGAATGAGGTCATCGCCGTCGACGATGACGAAGACGGCGACGATGAAACCGCCGGGGGGACGGGCGCCAGAACGAACACACGTCACTCAGCGGACTTGAGATTTAATTAAAACGGTTATTACGTAGTCGAGTCGGTTGTGTTACGATGTACACATAACTCGCATACTCGACGCGGGGACGGAAAGTTATCAGGAATATGTCGCGTTAAGGTGAAATGGCACACGCGAACATTATCTCTCTTGGTTATACAGCGGCGCTGGATGATGTGACGTTCTCTATCGCGCCAGCGAGCGGAACCGCCGGCACTGGCGAAATTTTTCATCGACTCAATGCCATTCTAGCCTCGCAGGTGAGGCGAAACCGGCGTATCAGTGCCGAAAGGGATGAAACTAACGCGGCGCGCTCGCGGTGGAAAAAGAGAGAGTGAGCTGATGTGCGTAACTTGCGACGTCCCCACCCTCCATTAAGGTAGTCCTTGCGGATAATATTCATTTCGCATAAATTCGAGGAATTTAGGAGAGAATTGCAAACACTTCTCGGTGGTATAAAAATCTGAAAAAATGCATACACATTAAAGGTACTGAAAAGATTAATTTAGCATAATAATAGTTCAAAAATGTTATTAACAAATTGATGAAAAAAACAATTGTTTAACAAATATTTCGATGACCCACGATTTTTTTTCATGAAAATGATTCCTTAATTTTTCCGAATACGTATGAATTTTTGCAGATTTTAGAGTTCACATTGAATTTTGTGCGTTTTATACAGGGAAAATATGTGAAAATTCAATGTGAACTCTAAAATCTGCAAAAATTCATACGTATTCGAAAAAACGAAAGAATCATTTTCATGAAAAAAAAATCTTGGGTCATCGAAATATTTGTTAAACAATTGTTTTTTTCATCAATTTGTTAATAACATTTTCGAACTATTATTATGCTAAATTAATCTTTTCAGTACCATTAATGAGTATGCATTTTTTCAGATTTTTATACCGCCGAGAAGAGTTTGCAATTCTCTCCCAAATTCCTCGAATTTATGCGAAATGAATATTATCCGCAAGGACTACATTAAGGAGGGGCACCACCGATTCCGGACAAAAAAAAAAGGTGTTACGTTTTTTTAACGACGACAATAAATAGTACGATAATTTCCACGCAATGGATGTTCCGTAACGGTGACCTGATTATTTGTTTTTTTTGTTGCATAATAATGTAGATTGAAATGCAATAAATTGTGGAGGAATATCGATTTTTTTACCACCATACGGAAAAAAGAATCAGTTGATACAACCAAGAAATTAGTTGGCACAACCACTGGATTATTCTACTTTCTTTACAACTCGGATTAATTAACCCCAATTTTTTTTCTTTTCAAAATATCGACTTGTAACCTACACCTTTCTTCTCAAGTCGCATATTCTACCCCTAAAAAACTGGTTACTAACCTTTTTTAATCGATTTTGAAAAAAATATTTTTTTGGCGATTTTTTTCTGTCAGAAATCGTAGATCCGTAGAAATCGTAGAGGTACATCAATGTGAATGATTATCTGGCACAACCAAACTTTTTTTTCCGTGTGCAAGGTTTTAAAAATATTTTGTGTTATCACGAAAATAAAATGAAAAATGTATTCTTTTTTCATTCCGACCATGTGATATTTTCACACAGTGAATACGATGTTACGAATTTCAAATACATTTAAAATGTTTAAAAAATGTACAAAAAACGTTTCGCCGCGAAAAACGTTGATATAGCGAAATTTTAATATCACGCCGCGTTCACGCGCGGGCCTAATAATTAATAACCTGAAGCCGCGCGCGAAATGGCCGGGCAATCGAGTGCCCCGATAATCGCAACATCAGAGAATATAATTTCGCACAACGGTAAAACGATTGATGTTCACGCGAATGAATACGCGAATTGATTTATTAAAATTCGCGACACAGAAATAAATCTCGCGCGGTCGCAAATATTTTGACTGATAAATTAAGCATTCGTGACAATCGACGCGGCTGTACCCGGGCGACCCCGGACGTTTTTTTTTTTTTTTTTTTTTTTCTCTTCCCCGAAGTTTCAGCTAATTTCGGGAAATTGGCGGGCGAAGTTGAAAATGGACTAACCGTGTTACATACCAAGAGGTGCAAGGAATGTCGAAGAGTAAAACCCGAGACCGCGAGAGCCGTTCCGTCATCGCCGAGGTAATTAACAAATCCTCCCCGAATTCGGGGTATGAGAGGAGGAGAGCCGCGAGAGCGCGAGAGAGCCGAGGCGATAGCGTCGCGACTCACTCTCGCGCCCTCGACTACATCACTATCTCAATATCGCATCTGTAGCTAGTTCGCGGGTGTGCGCTTGAATAATTAATCTTTATTAAAGAGCGAGTGAGAAGCCAGCGGGGGTGAAGAAAGTGAGAGCGAGGGAGAGCGGGCGAAAAGTGGCGAGAATGCGAACGCGTAGGCGAGAGTGGGAGGTTGCCGGTCGTCAGGACTGAGATTGATAGTGCATCAAGGTAACAATCGAGCTCTTTCGTGAACGGCGCGCAGTCACTATAACACCAACCAGTAGCACGACTCGAGAGTTATTGATTTTTACGTTACGTCGTAATTAAACCCTCCACGCGCGTTTCTATATATACATATATATATTTTTTATACATAATGTACACATAATCGCATTTATATATGTATACGTCACATAAATAATATCATGCAACTGTTTTTACGTTACGTCGTAATTAAAGCCGCCACCCGTATTTTTATATATATTAGAGGGTTACGAGCGCGCATTCAAAAGTCTCTTGTGGACTTAGAATAATTCCGACTTGAATGAGTCATTTGACCCCGGCCAGCTTGGGCCTGGAGGTCTTTAAGCGGAAGTTAGAAATATTCAGCTCCAGGTCACTTGGAGACTTAAAAATGTAGATTCAAGTCCCTTGGGGACTTAGACAATTTTTTGCTTCATTGTGTCATTTGACCCCGGCCTGTTCGATGATTCTACACGGCGGCGGCGGCGGCCGAATTTTTTTTATAATATATACATATATACTAGCAAGAACGTGCTCGCTTCGCTGGTAGTCCTTTCTTCTCATGTCTTTTGTTCTGGCTAAATAAGATGTTTGCATGTTTATATAATTCCATATGACTTCGTGCTCTTTTAGGTTAGATGTGTTCATCTGACTAACGAACATACGCGATGCGTATGCACTGCGTGACTCTGTTTCTGCTTTACTGTTTCAATATAATCAATTTTCGATGTGCCATGTCTTTAGAATATTCTATTCCACAACTGCGAAAAATACAGCAATTTAAAACGCGCGCCATACGTGACTTTGCAGCGGTCACAACAGTCTGAAGTTGGCTCTGCGACATAACCACCGCCGACCAATCACAGCACGAGTTATACTGGCTTCAGTATTTCGATATAATCGGCTTTCGATGTGCCATGTCCTTTTTAAGAGAGGATGTCTTTTGTTCTGGCTAAATAAGATGTTTGCATGTTTATATAATTCCAAATGACTTCGCGCTCTTTTAGGTTAGGTGTGTTCATCTGACTAACGAACATACGCGATGCGTATGCACTGCGTGACTCTGTTTCTGCTTTACTAGTTCAATATAATCAACTTTCGATATGCCATGTCTTTAGAATATTCTATTCCACAACTGTGAAAAATACAGCAATTTAAAACGCGCGCCATACGTGACTTTGCAGCCGTCACAACAGTCTGAAGTTGGCTCTGCGACATAACCACCGCCGACCAATCACAGCACGAGTTATACTGGCTTCAGTATTTCGATATAATCGGCTTTCGATGTGCCATGTCCTTTTTAAGAGAGGATTCTGCTTTACTGTTTCAATATAATCAACTTTCGATATGCCATGTCTTTAAAATATTCTATTCCACAACTGCGAAAAATACAGCAATCTAAAACGCGCGCCATACGTGACTTTGCAGCCGTCACAACAGTCTGAAGTTGGCTCTGCTACATAACCACCGCCGACCAATCACAGCACGAGTTATACTGCCTTCAGTATTTCGATATATTCGGCTTTCGATGTGCCATGTCCTTTTTAAGAGAGGATTTATATATTCGACTTTCGATGTGCCATTTCCTTTTTAAGAGAGGAATACATATATGATATATATATATAATGTACACATATTTGCATGCATATATGTACACATCGTATAAATATATATTAAGCAATTTCTCTTTCCCTGGATTTTCTGCATAATCAAGTATTCACGCGCTCCGCTTCCGCGTGCTATTTCACGATATCATTTTGATGTAAAAAGTATAAATTTTCGTTTAGCAGAGATATAGGCGAGGCGCGAGCGGGGGATGTCTCGAGAGTCACTCATCCTATCCCGCGAGACGTGCAGCGCCAGAAGCAGCAGCAGCACCGGGACGACGGTGGCAAAAGGGATGAGGCAAAGCTAGACGCGAGACGAGACGAAACGAGACGGGAGACTTAGTCCCGCTGTAACTCGACGAGATTCTCGTTTCGCGCGCAAGCGAGAAAATCCGCGCGCCAGGAGGGATATAGTATATACGCGGCGAGAGAGAGAGAGAGAGAGTTCCCGCGCGGCCTTCGTAAATGGCAATCGGGGAGCTAGGAAATACATTTTTAAGTTCCACTTTCCATAAGTTCGCGAGCTACCCCATTACGGATAAGGCTTCGTCGACATAATCGAAAATCGATCCACGCTCGTTTCGTCGTCGCGGGCTTCGGGAACGCGCGCGACTCTCTCTCTCTCTCTTCTTTCATCGCGCCCCACGCCAACCCGGATCCGTGTACAGTGGCTGCGCGAGAGAACACATTTTTTTTCCTCTCGTCTTACATCCACCCGGGGCCGAGGATGCTCGCGCGATGCGGAGGGAGAGGATCAACCCTTGAATAACGGAACCCCCGATTACCGGTATACGTGACGCAACAGTTATATACGTTCCGCGGATGATGGAGGATGACTGAAATAGAAAAAAAAAAGAAAAGAAAAGAAAACTGTAAAAAATTAATGCAGCCACTCGAGTCGGCAGGCCGAGAAAGAGGGTATAAAAATTAATTATCGATATCTGCTGCGTCCTTGTTAAGGAAATTGAATTACCGAGGAATCGCGGGGATGGGAATAGCGGAGCGAGGCTGAAATTGAAGTAAATGAACGCTTGTTTGGTACCAGGAAGAACGAAAATATGCTCATTCATCGCCCGCGCTGCGTACATTTTCGCAGGACGCGTCCGATGCATTAGCCGGTATAACACATGTGGTGTACAGTTTTGTACGTAAATCGCGCTTCACGTGTGTCAATATTAGAAATATTTTTAGCTATGTGGACTGGTGAAAATAACGTTGCTCCACAATTTGCTATAAAATTCGACGTTTTCCTTGTGCCTGCCTACCAATTTATTCCAATAATCCGACATTCGCGTTTGCAGCTTTTTCCTATCTTCGATATTTTTGTCGACAAATCTGGAAAGTCTATTTCAGCTCAACGACGATTAAATTCGCTCTGTGTTAACTCGATATCCGGCACCCAAAGTTAGTGTCGGTAAAAAATAGAATGTACTAGATTTCAAGAAGGTGAACCATAAGTTTAAGTTATAACACGGTGTATAAAAATTTAAAGCTGGCCCGACGCGGATAGCGAAGCAGCATATTCAAGGTGAGCCCGTTTGCATACATAAAATATACATAGATGCTCAGACAAGACTTTTCCCGGTTTATACCTTCGAATTTTACTAGGACTACAGTGGCTCGATTCGATGACTCGGGATATCAAAAATTAGAATAATTATTAACGGTATGTCCGGTCATATATTCACTCAATTTCATGAAACTGGGCCTCCTTTGCCTCCTGGACTGCAGTCCAGGAGGCAAAGTCCAGCGAATAATCCACAAACGGCTTCGATTTTTTTTTTTCCACGTTACGCAAACAGAATATCCATCGCAACACTGCGAAATACGTGTGTAGTAACAGTTGACAGAACAAAACGCCGAATATTAATACCGACAAATATTTACTTCATCCAATTAAAATTTCAGCAAATGAACAAAATACGCTCAATCAACGAAGTGCACTTTCCACAAACAAGCGAAAAAAAAGCCATTGGACTCGGGCGAATAAATACATGCAGATTGCCGAGATAAAAAAAAGCGAAATATATATACATTCACGTTGGCCGTGCGCGCGAATTGGGTGGAGATAATGAGGTGCATCGAGTCATCGACGTGTGTAACGAAATTATTCATTTATTTCACTTTATTATAATGTAATACGGGCGACATAATCATCGTCATACAGTCCACTATGGGGTGGCCCCGGGGGGGAGATGCCCGCGAGCGAGATGGATGGACTGCGGGGGTTGAGCTCTCGAAACGTTGGCAGTTTACACTATAAACAAGGTTTATCCACTCCCTTCCCCGGCTATGGAGTCCTCTGTGGTCTTCGTCGGGCGCACAAACTCCCCTCCAAAAACGATTCACAAACTCGTTTATTGTTCACACTCGCTTATCGCTCTTGGCTCTCGGCTCACCCTGTGTATGGATATGTAGTGGCCGTATTCCTCGTTCGTGTATAGTTCGGTCTTTTGTCCATGTCTCTCTTTTCCCCATGTATGCGTGAACGCGTTTCTGTGTGTGTGTGTGTGTGTGTGTGTGTAGTATGAGTGTTGTGTATATCTGTTGTGTATTATGCCGTGGGTCGGTGGCTTGATCCCCCCGAAGTCTTTTCCGGCCCGGATGAACGGAATTCCCAACGAGCGTGGAGGCTTAGAGTCCGGGAGCTGCTTCTGGCTGATGTTGGTCCGCTTCTCTCTGCCTCCGCTGCTATTTCACCGGCTATATAACCCGAGCCCCGCTCTGTCTCGCCGTCCGTTCGCTCGCGCTCTCCGGCTCTCCTCTGGCACCGGCGGAAGAAGAAAGACGCCCGGCGGACAGTCTGACGTGCTGCCCACGTGATAACGTCAAATTTCATAAAGACGAATCAAGGGCTGTCCGGTCCATTTTCTCGCCAGGCCAATATCGCGTTCATGTCCTTGATGCCGCGCGTGCTCCACGGTTCCAGTGGATCGCTCGTCGTCGACGCCGCCTCCTCCGTCTCCTCCTCGTCTCTCGAGCGATGCCTTTTCTTCCGTTCCGCGGATTCCTTTCGACCGCTTCCGGTGTCGTTGCTCTCCTTCGGCGAGACTCTGGAATCAATTTGTCGTCTATGAGTTCCAGCTATTTTTCAACCTTCGCGGAATTTTTCATTGGCTTTTTTCAAATACTGATCTATGGCGGAAATGCTGACGATTTTTGTGGACAATCGTTTGGGACAGGAGGCCCGTTATTTTTAGGATTTTTGTTTTGCCGAGTGTTGTGTTTATTTTAAATAAACTTTGGGAATATTTTTGTGCTCTCGACATGTTATATAATTTTTTAAAGATCAAGTATATACTTGACGTGAAAAATTATGTTAACGGTTTGACGTTAGGGTGTGTCACTGTGACACTGACAAGCATGCGAATAGAAATGTGCGATTAATGACCCTCGTATATTTCACACAATGAATTTTACACGTGAGATATTTTTATTATATTCATCAACGTCTTGTACTCCGAGCCCTTTGACTGACGTTACTCAGCAAACGCAAGATTCAATTAAAACGGCTTATAGGATTGAACAGACGTTGCGATATAAATGCAAGTATGTAGATTGCGTACAGAGACGTGCAACGTTATCGGGAATATGTAATTTGAAGGTAAAATGGCAAACGTGAAGACGATCTCTCCGGCTCCTTCAGATGGTGTGTTCTCTCTTAGACACGCGCGATATAGAGATACATCATATGCGTCCCTTATGCTTTAATGAAACTTATCAACCGAATTAAACTAAAAAATGTCATATTTTCCATACTCGTTTCTATCGACTTCATTTTGCTTCCTCACAAAGAAAGCATTCCTCCCATGACATTTTCTTCGAGACTTTCATGTCAGCATACGAAACGCCGAGAAAAGTGGTCTAGAAAAAATGTCCGTATAAGTTCCATTTTTCACAAAAGCTTCCTCGATGAGGAAGCCAAAACCGTTAAATAAGCTTCCGCATAGAGGTGGCTTTGAGAAGAACGGAAATTACGAAGGAAACAACGTGCAATGTTCTACTTTGCAGCTTTTTTGTCAGATTTCAGCAAAAATTTACCCCTTGGAATTTGTTTAATATATCGATTTTTTTCTTATTGAAAGTATCAAGAAGTACCGTAACACTATGCAAATTAATGTCTATTATAGATTATCCTTCTAACATCTGTTATTTCTCTAAAAGTCTTATTCTATTTTCTTCGTCCCGCGAACTCGAGAACTGCGCAATCGATATACTCGCGGTCGTCGCCAATGGAATCTGCTCTACCTCAGGACGATTTTAAAACATTAAAACATTAAAATAAGTAAACGCAAGCGAAGCAGAAGGCGCGAGCTAATTAAAAATGTCGCATCTGGTGCTCGTTTCTCCGATTTATAATAAAATTATCAATATCCACCACGGTTAATATTTGATTAATTGAATCGAAATTCACTTAATCAATAATATAGAGAGTTCATTAGTGAAGCGTGTCCGCAAATAACAACGTCAAATTAATACATTAATTAGCTATGGTCCTATTCGGAGATTCGAGAGGCATAATTTAATCTGTAGACGAAAAATCGCCTCAATTACATTTCACACGAACCCGTCTCGACAGCTATTTCAAAGCCTTTTCATCGCGTCAATTCAAGATCTTCAAATAGTCACCAATCAGCTCGTCGTTGATTTACACAAGAGTCCCATTGCTACGTTTCTCTGAATGCCATGAGTTCCTTTGACTCGCGTCCCTTCATCGCAAAATAAATAAACCCATACAATTACGCTTTACAAGCGTCATGAAATCTCCATAGAAAAAAAAAAGAAGCGAAAAACTCGCGGCTCGGCATGGCGACCCGAGGTAAAGGTGTTTTATTTATCAATGTCATTGATTTATTTTTCACGCTCTATGTTTGCCTCGATCGCAGTGGCAGCGTCGTGGAACGCAAACTCTATGCACTGTTTGTAGCGCCGGAGCTAGTGGGCAGTGTCCGTGGCAGTGCGGCCGGAGCAAAGCGAAGCCCGTGGAGAGAGCCGCGCGCTGCTCCACCTTTTTCCCCCGAGATATTTTTCTCTCTCGCGTCTCTCTCGCGCGCACTTTACGCTTTTTTCTCTCTCGGTTCGTACGTCCGTCGCTTTTTTATTTCCACGTTACCTTTTCTTTTTTTTTTTTAACTCTTTTTTTCGCGTTGAGCTAAAAATATACTATCGCATAGCGGCGAGTACACGGAATCGTCGCGGTTTTTCCGGTTCGCGCAATATTCCGGGCCCTGGTGTGGACGGGCCGTATAGTACATAGCCACGCTCACCCCACCCTATCTAGACCACCTCTATTTCTATTCTATAATAGTCGGTATATCTGTGTAGGGCGAAAACGTCGTGCGCTCCACGGCTGCTGCTGCTTCTGCTTCGGGCAGCCAGGCTTCCGCGTTGGTCCGCCCTTGTATACCTCGTCTCTCTTTCTCTCTCTCTCTCTCTCTCTCTCTCTCTCTCTCCCTCTGTCTCCCTCCTTGCAGAGCCCCTCACATGCCAGGACAAGAAGAGAAAGAGAGAGAGAGAGAGAGAGATAGAAAAAAACGAGAGCATGAGAAAGAGAGAGAGGGAGAGATCAGTGTGTACTCGAAAAAGAAATGACCTCGCGTTATCGTCGTCGTCTGTGGAATATGGCCGAGCGCGGCACCGATTTTTACCTGTTTTTCGCAGTTTTCGCTCGGCGCTTGTGATTTTTATTGACGCGCGCGTTGCATCCGTTTTCCCGGGTTGCGGCGCTCCCGTTGCCGCTTCGCGTCTCGCTCGTAATCGTTGACTCGTTCCCGGGCTCTTTCCCCGCGCCGCACGGCGAGTCGCTCTCCACCGCCCCGGGATACTTCGGTGGCTCTCCCTCGATTCTTAAAATGTTACGCTCCAACTCTGGTCCGTTCATTAACGGACGATATCGGGAGTTTTCAGCGCCGTCGGTAGACGGCGAGGACGACGAGCCACTGTCGTCAAAGTCCTCGGCGTTGTTACCCTGTCGGGACGATCTTCTCCTCGTGGACGACGACGACGTCAGCCTCACGCTCGCCGAACGAATTCTTCGCAATCTCGCTTCCGTTCCGAGAAGGCTGTCGTCTGTGTGAGAAACAGGGAACGATTGAGATTATTCTGTAATTAGAAGCCGTCTAGATACGGCTGATGACGTCGTGAAAGGCAAAGTCGGGCTTCAGGGCGAATTTTAACGTTTTATAACATTTTTTCATTAATCCATAATGCCATTCGTTATTTCTGTGCCCCTTGGGGGGTTGGATTTATCTGAGCAATTCGTCGCGAATTCAATATAGCTCGAGCGCAGAGAGCTAGCGACGCCGAGCTGATACTTTGCCAAAATTGCGCTAGGCGAACCGGCTTTTAAAGTACACGTATTATTTATACTGACGGGTGACATGGACCTCGTTCTTCGGGCTCATTAATTCTTTACTTTTTTTCCGTTCGTTAAGGTTATGCCTACGGAAACGTGGTGAGAAAAAATGAATAAACTGCGCGCTGATTTCGTTTATAGAGAGAGTAAATTATTGCAAGGAATACTGAAATGACTGTGCGAACGTCGAGGACTCCTTACTTTATTTACATCACTTTGCGAGTCTCCTGTCTTTGTCAAGTGTCAGTCTGCGCTCATTTATCAGCGGAAACTTTTTACTCAGTATCCAACCGGGCGGAATATTTATGGAGATCTTAATGAATCACAGTGAGAAGAACTATAAAAAGACTAAAGGATATCTGAAAAATGTGTTCTCAGAAATTCAAGTGAAAAATCCTTAGGAAATGAATTTCCATCTTTTTTCCGCCGACTACCAAATATCACGAACGACAGCCGAGTACAAATTTACTACGACTTATCGCACGAATAGAATAGCTCTGACTTACGTTGGGCTCGGGGCAGTGGAAAAAGCAGGAAAAGTCTGACAAACGCTCGACCGAATAATAGCCCAAGTTTGCCAAGCACAGACACAAATAAAGAGGATAAACTTTACTCCCGCAAAGATCGTTGTCGCTGAATTCTGCAAAGTACTTTTTGGCCGGCGGTGCTTTGGGAACCGGTAGATTTTGCGTCGGCAGCATCGAGCCCGGGACGATGGTCGCGAGGCCAGTTAATTTCTCGAGAATCTGTGAATCGTGGTCTATCCTGTTTGGCGGAATAGAGGCGGCGGTTGCAGTGGCAGCAACTGTGGTTTCCGCCGCGCTGGAGATTCTCGCCGCTTCGGCGGCCATTCTCAGGAGGGTCGCCTGCTGGGAAGTCGGACTCTCCGATGCGATTACGAGATCCAATAAAGGATCGAGATGCTCCTTCTCAGCCGGCGGCCTGTTGGTGCCGGACGCTTCGATGGACGATCGGATCTGATTCGTTTCCAGCTGCCCGCTCGTCCTCGTGCCCTCGATGATGCCGCTACGCTGCTGCTGCTGCTGCTGCTGGGCCTTCTCGCTGATGGGATTCCCTGTAACGGATGGTCGAGTTTGTTCTACTCCCGCAACTTCCCCGCCGCACGCTCGTGCGATTCCAACCCCTCCAGCAAAATACATAAATCACGTGTCCGAGTGAGAGGAGAGTCGATCGTTCGGATAAATCATTCTGCGCGGTAAACGAATAGCGCTGAGCTGGGACCAGAGAAATAAATAATAAATAGAACATACAAACCGGTACAGCGCAAATATTTGTCGTATCGACGGCGATACCTTGTCGACGACTGTTGGGTTGTTTTTGAACTAGACAAATCCGATGACGAATTGTTTTTTTTTTCATGTTATTAATTACTTTCGAAATTTGGCTCAGGTGGCGTTAAATGATCTAAAAAATCTTGATCTGGAATTCGATAGTAATTCTCGTCAGTTCGAAAGAAATATCGATTTTTTTTTTAATGTACGAATCAAGCAGACGCTACTAAAATTATTTAACCCGAACCCCAACTGCTTATAAAACCGACGTATCCAACATTTATACAATTTAATAGGGAGATTTACGACGTCAATGACATCAGTGAAATTTTGCTCATATTTCTTAATATGTTTCCAAATCTTGTTAGATGTTTTTGGCCTCTCCTTGAATTATCGAAACCTGGTAAAATCTTCTGAAATTCCCGGGATTTACTTAGCGTTTAATGTCGCGCCGGAAAATCAGAATTACCGCTTCTTCCGGGAACCATCGTCACGACAGTTGCAGCTCCTTGGCCCGTCAACCCGGAAATCTTGTTCTGAGCCAAATCGGGATTTTGGAATGGAGTCGTTTGTAAGCAGCTCGTGGAGGAGTTTGCTGGCATTGACGGTTGCGGGAGTGAGGACGCGTTGGAAGCCACTTTCGTCTGCTGCTGCTGTAGCTGTAGCTGCTGTTGCTGCTGCTGTTGCGACTTCGCTGCCTTGGCTGTGGGATCCGTCGTTGGTATTCCCTCCGTCGCCGTGGTCAGGTCGATGTCGTGGGCAAAGGCCATGACGTCGAGTGCCGCCGTCAAGGCATCACCGAAACCTCCGGTGACGCCGCTCGCAGCTCCCATATCCATTTCACCGATGTTCGGACTGATTTAGATTTGAAAAATTAATGAACATTTTCGGAATCCTTCATGAATCTAAATAAATAAATTCACATTCGACTTTTCCACGTGTCTACGGAGTCAAATTCTTTATCTCAAACACGAAATTCACAATATCAGTGGAAGGGAGAATCGAGTCCAGAATGTAATTATTCTCAAATTATAATTTAATTACAATTTAACGCGACTTCGGTCGTTTGCGGTGAATGCGATACTAACGTCCCCGATTGCGATCAATCACGTCCTTCACAGAAAAAAATGTTCGTTTGCACAACTTTCAGCCCTGAGCCGCTCCGAACGGTGATACAAAAAAAAGTTCGTTATGTTCGAAGGGGGCTTCTATATTGTCGCGTATAACTGTCGTATAAAACGAAAAATATCGTCCGGGCAACGCTGAAACTGCCGCTATTACTTACCGCCCTCCAATTGCACTCGACTCTCCCTCTGCCCTTGTTACGATAAAGTTTTTTCATAAAATTAATTACTTCTTACCTAGCTCTGACCGGGGTGGAGAAGGAAGCGCGACCCCACATTATGCAGCGCAGTTCCTCGCCGGTCATGCCGCGTTTTCTCAGCTCGGTTATCGTGACCTTGCCCACGCGCTGCGAAAAAAAAATCAATGCCACGCGTTAATTTGTCGTCCGGACTGGGAGGATCAGGAGCGCGATTTTTATCAGCGAAATTGGTGCCTTACCTTCCAGTTGGCAACTGCGCCCTTTCGTTGTCTCGCCCGCGTCTTCGACTTGCTCTTTATGACCATTACGCCTCGTTGCTCCGACGCCGGATTATTCGGATCGTCGCCCGGGCCCAGCTTAATGCTGTACTCCTGGAGATAGTTGTGGGCGTCCTTTTGCGACACCGCTCGTTCCAGTGACACGACGATTTTCGCCCACTGTAACGTTACGATTAAGCATTTAAAACCTTAAGGTAGTCCTTAAAACCTTAAGTAGCCTTTTCGTATAAATCCAAGAAAAATGAGAGAGAGAATTGCAAACAATTCTCGATGATCTAAAAATCTGAAAAATTCGTGCACATTAAAGGTACTGATGAGATTAATTTTGTATACTAATAATTCTAAAATGTTATTAATAAATTGATGAAAAAAAATGGTTTAACAAATATTTCGATGACCGAAGTCTTTTTTTATGAAAATGATTCCTTCGTTTTTCTGAATACGTATGAATTTTCTCAGATTTTTAAGTTCTCTTTGAAATTTGTGTTTTTTGTATGGTAAATATGTACAAATTTCAAAGAGAACCTAAAAATCTGAAAAAATTCATACGTGTTCGGAAAAACGAAAGAATCACTCTCAATTTTTCCGCATTTCACAATATTGAAACGTCAGTCAAATGACTACAGTCATCAACTTATATCAATAGTAATTATATAAAAAATAAGTAAACTCTTCGGCTTATATGTTACAGAATTATTTGGTCTTGATAAATTTACATTGCCATTTATGTAATTGTGTTGGGCAGAAATGTCCGAATTATTTTTCATTATTGGAAGTATTATTATGTTTTAATTATGAAAAAATAATAAATAAAATTATCGATATGGACGTAGAATGTATACAAAAATGAATACGAGATATTCGAATTTTCGACGCAATCACATATAATGGAAATTACAAATATATAACGAATATATGAAAGATATATAAAAATCAATCATATTGCTGCTATATATAACTGTGTGCAAATCATATGTATAATATGCAAGTATGCTTTTTTTCGTGGGGGCTAAAGGTGTCCACGTTTCCAAGCACGAGAATATTTTTCGTTTAAACCCAATTCCTTACGTATCTTTTCGTACCTGCTTCATCCACTCCTTCTCGCTCTGCTCGATGACGTGAGCATAAGTATTTCCCATCATGGCGATCAGCATGTTGAGCAACAATATTGGCACGAGTACCATGAAAATGGCAAACACCGTCTTGCTGAGATTGGGATAAGTCGTGTAGCTCAGATCGGCGTACTGCGACGTTGACGTGAGGTGCGGGAAATCCAGGTGTGACGCACGGGGGGAAAAGAAAGATATGAAATTGAGAACACGCGGAAGGCTAGAAATTGGCGCGTCCGTTCGTTCCGAACGGCACCCACCGCGCGTATCGGTAATTCGATTATTCGGTGGAAACTCGTCGGTCGAGCGAACACGCTCGGAATCCTAGGTCCAAGTGGATGTATATAGCGTACAGTGGAACACCGATTAACCGGAGTCGGGTTATCCGAAAACTGGATTAACATTGCGCCAGCCGTCCATGAAGTGCTGGTAATTTTCTTCGGAAACTTTGGTAAATTTAATCTCAAAACGAAGGTTTCACCGGGAATCACAATCACGGATATAGGAGATTCCGAAATGTCAATTTTGGAAATTTAAGGGCGCTTCCACCAGGTTCAAAGGGCTTTTTTATGTGCAGAAAAAATTGTACGATGAATTCCAAGCGATATATTATGGGTAGCGATGTTTTGATCAGGAAAACAAATTTACTGTTCCGGGTATATCAAATTGTGAGAGTAGTTTAATATTTTTTAGTAGTGGTACTAAAGACAACATATCAATCGTATGATGTTCGATAGTACATTTTTATCTTAAAATTCATGTGACTCATTAGCCCAAAGGGCTATCGACTGGAATTCTTCAGCTAGTAATTTTTTTCACATATTCTTATATTGATATTATTATAATTTTATTATTATAATTTTAATAAATTATAATTTATATTATTATAATTTTAGTGAGCTTCTTCAACGCTATTGTTTCGTTAGTTTGGAGGTTTCGTCGCTGCAGTTCAGGAAAACGGGGTGTCCGTTTTCGAGAAGCGAACGACATATGCAATTGTAAATTTCAGTGGAACGTTCTGTGGTTATTCGTTTGTTCTTGTATGTAATTTACGGAAATGGCCACCACGGGGGACTGTTTTCATTTTGGCCAGCTTTGTGCGTGCCTTCAAGCTCGTTTTGTTATCAAATGTAAATCCCAGATATTTGGCAGAAGTAATCGGGTTTATGTTGCTATTGCACATTGTTGGACATGATGAGGATTCTTCACATATTTCATTTGATAAAAATGAAAACCCCGACTAAGAATTTGTTTTAATGATGCTGAAGTTTGCATCGTTGGAATGCAACGAAATTTCGAAAAATAAATTAATTCTAATTAACCCAAATTATGAAATCAGGTACAAAAAGTTGTCACAGCGATTAGTTGCTATGATGATTTTTTATAATTTCATCATTTGGGTTAATTAGAATTAATTCTTTTTTCGGAATTTCGTTGCATTCCAACGATGCTAATTTCAGCATCATTTGTTTTAGCTGTAGGAAAAAAAATAGCATGAAGAATTCCAGGCGATCACCCATAACGATGTTTCGAGAACGTAATAAAATTCTCAGTTTCGGGTACGTCAAATTGTGAGAGAGCAGTTTCACATTTTTTTATTTGATAAAAACGGAAACCCCAGCTAGGAATTTGTTTTAGCGGTAGGAAAAAAAAAATTCCATGAAAAATTCCGGGCGATCGTCCGTAACGATGTTTTGATCGCGTAATAACATTTGCAGTTCCGGATACATCAAATTGCGAGAGAGAGAGAAAGCGGTTTCATATTTTTTGTTTGACGAAAATGGAAAAAACCTCCACCCGCAATTTTTTATATTTTTACCTGGAGATTTTTTTCCGCATGATCGTAACACAGTTACGACCAATCAATCGCGTGGAATTTTCGAACCATTTTTTACCGACGAAAAAAAAAGTAAGCACGTTTTTGCGCTGATAAAACGTTTTTATGAAAAAAATGTTTCGCTACTCGATACCCATACTCTGACAACTCAAAGGAGAAAACAGAAGAAAAAAACTTAGGTCTTCTAAAATCGCGTCAGCTTTTTATATACTTATCACTGATTTCACCAAATAAAAAAAAACGCCATGACCCAACATTATTATTTCACCAACAACCCATGAAATTTTTTCGCGCACCGATAGAAAAAGTTTTCTTGATTCAATGAAATTTCCTTGAAATCTCAACCTATGAAACATTTCTTTGAGGTCAATGAAATAATATCCTTAAGTTAATGTTATATTTTCTTTGAACGATGTCATCAAACAAATTATAGGTTATGTCCACCAAGTTTTTGGTTACGTACCATAGTACTTAGATATGTTCACCAATAACTTCGATGGTTTAACCAATGATTATCTTCTTGATTTGACTTGACTTATCTATAACATAACAGATCAGCTTGCGCGAGAAACACCAATACGACTTATCGCGTATGAGCCAAACGTTGACAGACCGGGTGGCCGTCAGGCATATCGTTTCTTTAAATCAAGGAGATCATGTCTTTGAAATTCAAAGAAATATTTCATTGAAATCAATAAAAAAAATGCAATCCACCCATTTCTTTGGAATCAAGGAAATTTTTTCTCTCGGTGCGGACCCAACTGCTCCGGTTTATCGGGATTCAACTGTACTCAGTACGTGCTATATAATGACGAGTAAAATAGCGAAAATGTTTCTCTTCCCTTTCAACGTCCCTTCCCCTTTTTCTTTTTCATTATAGTCTCGGAGAACTCGAGCCGCAGCCACGAGCCCACGGCTCTCGCGCGCTTGTATTCCAATGCCGACTCTATATATATATATACATATATGTTTCCGGCATTCTTATTTTCCCCGAGGTCTCTCGCAGCACGAGACCACTACTAGCAGCAGCAGCAGCAGCAGCAGCAGCAGCAGAAGCAGCAGCAGGCTCATGATGCTGGCGTGCGGCCGCGGTTAAACGGATCGCGCGAACACGCGCCACGGTTCCTCGCGCGGGGCGAGGGAAGAGGTGGAGGGGGGGAGGGGGGCTGGAGGTGGAGAACAGGCAGAGAGAGCAGCCCCCGCAATATATTGACCGGACGACGGGCGATATTTCATGGCCCGCGTTGTCGACTATGACCGGGACGCCAGGATCGTAATGCCGCCTCCCCCACCCCTCCTTTTCCCATCCTCCGGGCAAGCTCGGAGGCTAATAAAAATTTTCCCTTAACTCGTGCCCCCCCCCCCCTCCTCCTCACCCCCGTTCCCTTTCGACCCCCTCCCGGAAAACTCGAAGGCCGTGGCAGAAAAAAAGGAGGGAGAGGAGTGAGGCGCCGCTGCTGCTGCTGCTGCTGCTGCTGCTGCTGCTGCTGCAGCAGCCAGCGGCCCAGAACCTCGTGACGTTCATGCACTATCAGAGTCAATTAATGTTCCCGGTTAAAAACAGTAGATCCCTGGCCCAACTAGTCATGATAAAGAGAGTACCGCAGTCTCGTATAACTCCACCGGCGCGGTTCCCACTTGCGTTCTTGAGTTCTCTTATCGACGTAACCGAGTCGTTAAAGTTATTAATTTATGAAGACTGTCAACGGGTACCCAACGAGTTATAAACGCGCCAAAGGAAATTACTCAATTTACGGTGAAATCTTGGGGAAAAAGAAAAATCATGAAAAAGGGTGTTGTTTTAGTGCACTATTTTAGCGAGTGTAGGGGAGGTGCGGGCAAAACGGGACAGAGTTTTTTTCAGTTCTAACTATTTTTGCGGGAAAAATGGGACAGAGATTTCGTGAAAATTGCGTCAACCCTGATAACGCCGGATGGACGTCCGGGCGTAGGTCTCATGTAGGAATAAAAAAGTACGCTTTTGAATGAGCGGCCTAACTTTTGCAGGCGCAATACTAAGATTAGGACCCAACAACGAATGCTTTTTTGGACATCATAAGACCAAAAATGGAAACCCAGTAAGTGGACTTAAGTGTACTAAATGCTCACAAATGGACCCTTTCGTGTTGTCAGGGCAATATGACTCAATGCAACGCATGTAAGCGGAATATAAAGATTTTTATCAATTTTGAGTGTTTTAAGCAATCTGGCTTTTAAAAAGTCACTTTGAAAAAAAAAAAAAAAAAAAAAAAAAAAAAATATTTACAATTTTTTTTTTTTTCTTCAATATAACTAATAAGGAGTATCACCGAGTAAAAAAAGACACGAATTTCCGAATTTGGGGGTGTCCCATTTTGCCCGCATTTTTTTTGCCGACGCCCAACATTCATGGTTGGAATCGAATTGTTGGATCAAAAGCAATTGAACTACACTTTTGTATTCGTCATAAAACCATTTTTCACTTATACGTCCCGTTTTGCCCGCACCTCCCCTATATGAGATAATATATATTTATAAAATGAAAATAACCCAGACAGACTGATTAAGGACACGGTAGTCTAGACTTTTAGAGTGGTGAATAGTTGTATAAATACCAGTATTTAATTACAGATTTATTTTTCAAGCAGTCGCTAATTGGGCTCGGCAACGACTGTCTCGAGTGTATGATTTATCTATAAACGGGAGCGTTATTTGATGAATGTCGTAGTTTTGTGCCGGTATAAAATGATGAAATTACACCCAACGAGACGTCAGGGTTTGAGGGACCGCTGTAAATATCTTTGAGACGGGCCGGCTCGTCCCAAACAATTAGTTCAATATTGCGGTGAGTAAGAATATGACACATATGATAACACCAGACGTTTGGTGTCTCGCGAATTTTGTTTTTTTTTGTGTGTCACGGACCAGGATTTATATTCTGTATTTTTTCATGCAATCAAGCGACAATAACCATGATTTATCATTTATCGTATTTGCTATCAGTCACACGAGTCATAAAATAACCACACCATACAGTTTACTTTGCCATTAGTCTGTGTACACGCCAGCCGCGTTTTTTTGTATGTCGGGGGAAAAAAATGCATAAAAAAGTCCCGGGTATTTGCCATGTATTTTTTTTCACTTTCATCGAGCCGCACTACCAGTGGTCCAGCTTTGCGGCTCAGACAGATCGTCGCTGGGAAAAAACTCATTCTCCGGTCGCGCTGGATTTTACCGCTGTGGTTGCCACGCCAGCACCGGTCGGCCAACCGAGTAACGTGCGTTCTGCATTCTTATTGATTACACGATATACGACGCGGAATATTCGAAATTATAAATTCACACACGTCGCGATAAATCGCAACAACAAAACAACGATAAGCACAGTCGCGAAACGCTTGCAAAATAATGTTAAGAGATACATAATTGATTCCGAAAAATCAGTCTTGTTATTGCTGCCGGAGTTTCTCGAATTTCTTATCACGTTTGTTTTCAAATCGCCGAATTCGCGTGACAGAAAAATATCGGTAGACTGACGAATGTATCAATTAAACCAGTGACAAATGTATCGAATAAACCATTGATACACTGTTAAAAATATGGTGTTGAAAACTACATTAAGACGGTGTCTATATAGATCCACACCAATCAGGATGATAACGAGCGCTGTTAAAGAAGTGTAAAACACCGACTTTGCACCTCAAAAGTTCGGAACTGCCGTTTTTCGTGAATTATTAACGGATCGAAGCGAAAATTGAAGTACAGACGCCAGTAATGTGAATCTCGTTAATGAATTAGTCAGAATTTTGATTCTCGAACAAAAAAATTACAGATGAATTATCCGCAGAGGGAATCTGTAATGAAAAATTCGATTTTTTTTCTCAATTTTTCGATAAAAACTGAGAAAAGCGGGATTCATTCGCGAGATAATAAAAAATCACACATGATACGTGCATTCATGCCCTTGTAGCGAAAAAAGTTACAACGTTTCGTCGGTAACACAGGAATAAATTTAACGAAACGGCTGGTGTTAATTATACACCGTAGAAAGTGTTACTATTAACACTGTAACAAGTAACACTAGGAAAAAGTCCACACCAGCAGCGTTTGACACCGTATATTTTTAACAGTGTAAATGTATCAATTAAAACTGGAATAAAAAAGGTTGACTCTTACGCTGTAATCGCCGAGTGTGATCTGGAAAAGTGCCATCCATGTCGAGTGATAGGAGTTGTAGAGCGACGACTTGACGTTCGGAAAGCCCTTGTAGAGAAAGTAGAAGGACTGGGAGAAGCCGAAAAGCACGACCATGTAGATGATTCCAAAGGTCAGCATGTCGCCGGTTATCATGCTGTAGACCATCGTGACGAACGGCCCGGTCAGTCGTACGGCTCTGCGAGCGAGATAAAGCCGAACGTCATTATGTGCCTCGTCGTTGTAATCGTATATAGCTCTCGCCATTATCTGTTGCCGCGGAGAGTCCGAGAGCCGGCTGATCGTTCTCCCCTGTTCCGGAATATCGTGTACTAATACTCATGCATTTATAGTAGTCCTATGCACACGTAAACAGTTGGCGAGACCGGGGCCAAGTAGATCGGACGTTGTTTCTCAGATGTCTCCCATCTTTTGGTATTCTCAGTCGGTCAAACGTCACGCTTGCTATTTATCCGTGCCATTAGTCAGGTGCAGCAATCATTTGATAAACGTTAAATATTTCTTAACGAAGAAGAGCAACATGGTTTTTGGAATGCAAGCGCATTAAAAATTCAGCGTAGGTGAAAACACGATTTAAAAAAATTGCGTTTCAAAATGTATTCATCACGCTTATAGCAATATTTACTACGCCTCTAAATTTACTTCTACTTACGATACATTAATTGAACAGCAAAGCCGGTGCAGTGCAGAGAATAAATATATTTATTTCACTAGTGCGAGAAGTGCGGACTTCTCGCACGGAGTGATATAATCGTATATTGTGTAACAAGTGCGTAAAATACAAAATTTCCGCACGAGTTACACATACTATTTTTTGTAATAGCGCGCGTGATGCGAGTCTTCTTCGGGAAGGTTGAACGAAGTCAAAGTGCGAGTTTTCCGAAAGGAGTGCGTGAAGTAAGCGGAGTGCGTAAAGCTTCACTTTACGCACGACGTTACTTTACGCACTCGTGCGTAAAGTAAGCAGAGTTTACTTTACGCACGACCTTCGGAAAACGAGCACTTTACGCACGCGAAACCTCACCGAAATGACGAGCTTTACGCACGCTATTACAAAAATATATTTTATTTTACCAACGCGGCGCAGAGAAAACCAGCGAAAATTCCGCATCGACGACCGCCAAGTGGCATTCCAGCCGCGTCGCGATTCGCCGGAAACGATTCGCGAAAAGCCGCGAGGATTTATCGAAAATCGGCTGAAAGTGCCGCGAAGGTGCCCGTTGGTCGTTCGCGATTCATCTCGAGCGTGCGCGCGCGATCCATCGCGCCCCGGTGACCCCTTAAACGCCGAACAGCTTTGACGGCAGCACGCGGCAACGCCGGGGAAGGTGTCGCTCGAGCGAGCGACACGTCCAATCGTCATACCGGCACACAGGGCTGCGTGTGCCCTACGAGCCCCCACACTACGGGTCCGCGCGTGATTGTTGCCATGGATGTTGCAACAGTGTAGGCGCAGAGGTCGCGCGGGATACACACGGGAGGGGGGGGAGTGGACGACCGGACGGAGAGACAGCGAGCCCGGCGGTGCAGTATTGCGTGTATATTATCGATCGATAAGTAATCAAAGCGCTTCCTAATCTGACTGGAAGGTATCGCGTAACGATCCCACTATACCCCGTAGTGTAGTGCCGCATAAACAGCACGCGCGCGATCCTCGTGTTGTGCGTATCCGTGCAGCTCGCCGCTGGTGGCGCTGGTGCTGCCACCGCCGCCGCGGCCGCTCGGGTTCGTGTACAGTTTCCGAAATATCGTGAGTGCGTGCTTGCGCGAGTAACAGCGCCAGAAACGCGATGATCCTGGTGTACGTATCTCTCTCACCAATGCAATTTCGATTGGTTCCCGATGCGCCCGAGGGTCGAGCAAGTGGACGATGAGGAAGAGCTGACCGGGTTATCTCGTCGCATCGCTCGAGCTTCATCGCTGTAGTTTCCGTCTCTCTCTCTCTCTCACTCTCTCTGTCTCTCTCACTCCCTGTCTCTGTCTCGCTCTGCGAGCGAGAGTGAGCGAGGGTCCGTGTCGCCCACTTCTATTGCAGCGATTGGAAAACTCTTCCAACAATAAATAAAGTTAGTCACAATGAACGACGGTGGAGGGGGGGAGAACACGACAATTTGATAATCCGGGCCCCCCCGAGAGCACAATACACCGCAAATTTGCGAAACGAAGGCGGACGAGAAGGCCGAGCTTCGAGCCGCCGCCGTCGGAGCGCCCGCGACAGAGGGGGGAGGGGAGAGAATAAATACGTTTTCCCGCTGCTTTACCGCCAAAACGAATCCACTTTATACGACGTTTTAGCAACCCCAAATTTCTCTTCCCCCGAAGTTACTAAATATAGGGTATAGTGTCGATGTGAATGTGGGCGTTTCTTTGTGTGTGTGTGTGTTTGTGGCTCGGTGTGCGAGGTTGGCCTCGTTGCCCTCGGTGGTCACCAAGTTTGCTTCGTCGGAGAACGCGACCGCCGTGGCTCGCCCGCTCCCTTATACTGTCCTCCTGCACAGCTCTCGTTCACCGGACCCTAAAATTCAACTCAATCACGACAACGAAGTTAGAGAGTTGGAGAATTTTTGTGTCCTGCTGCTACTTCGGCTGGTGCTGGTGGCGGGGCTGCTGCTGCTGCTGTGACCATGGTCTTCTCGGTTCAGCAGCGGCAAAAGGGAGATCCTGGTGCGCGAACACGAGAACGCGAAACGAGAGAGGCCACTGTGAGCGAAGGGAGCGAGGGCGAGAGAGGAATACAGAGGAAGAGAAGCGAGAGAGTGAGAGAGTGAGAGAGAGAGAGAGAGAGAGAGAGAGAGAGAGAGAGAGAGAGAGAGAGAGAGGGAACGAGAAAAAGAGGGAGAGAGAGAGAGAGGACTGAGCGGTGGCGGAAGAGAAGGAAAAGGCACACGCGGGGGGTGAGTTCGAGTTTCGGTTAGCCGGGCCCCGGGTGCACCCGGCCGGAACGAACGTTCATCCGTATGTCGGTCACGTGCACGATGTATGTCGCGGGACCGCGGACGACGCACCGTTCGCCCTTCTCCACCCCTATTCACCCCGTCCGTGGCCTCGTATACGGCCCGAGCCACGCCACCCTCGTCCCACCCCTCCTCGCCGGGCTGTGCCCCTCCTCGCCGCTCCACCTTTTATCCCGCCATGCCAACCCGTCATCCCCGCTGAACCCAACGTGGCGACGCCCGAGAGAACATTTTCAAGCACACGACAGATCAACTTCACCAGATGTGTGATCGTAAAGTTTTGCTTTTTAAAGAGTAATGTGTTTTTTTTTTGCTTTTTTTTTTTTGCTTTTTGTTTTACGGTAAGAGCGACCGGGCAAGGGACCTGGGACGAGTGCCACGCGGGCGTCTGGGGTTCGATGTTCCCCTGGGGGCAATGGATTTTTGCTCTAAGTGTATTTTTCGTCGAGCTTGCGGTTCGGGCCCCCCACGTTAAGGTCGGTCGAGTCACTTGGGAAGCATGAAAATAAAATTGAGGTGCAATTGCACATGTGAAATCTTGCGGGCTTGATGAAAAAGTTTCGTTTGGCGAGAGATGACATTTCGATAAGGGACGCTTTTTTTTCGGTTGCTCGGTTTGACAGCGCAGCAATTTTGTTGTTGTTTTATTTGCTTGGGAGCCCCGGTTGCACTGATGAGGCTAATTGTCTTTGCATGCGAGGCAGAATATATGACAAATGAGGCAAGACATTTTTTTCAAAGTGGTACATTCCTTAAATAAAATTGAGGTGCAATTGCACATGTGAAATCTTGCGGGCTTGATGAAAAAGTTTCGTTTGGCGAGAGATGACATTTCGATAAGGGACGCTTTTTTTCGGTTGCTCGGTTCGACAGCGCAGCAATTTTTTATTGTTTTATTTGCTTGGGAGCCCCGGTTGCACTGATGAGGCTAATTGTCTTTGCATGCGAGACGGAAGATATGACAAAAAGTGAGACAAGACATTTTTTCGAAGTGGTACATTCCTTGCAGAATATTTGTTTAAATCGTTTTATTGTGGTTTTCAGATTAATTAGGGTTGAGGTGAATTTTGGTGATTATAAAGCCCAATAGGCTAATCAATGGTAATTAGAAAAAGCTATTCAAGAGCCGTGAATCGCCGTGAGGCCCAGCTGATAGTAATTACAAAGATCAATAGATAAACCAATGCCAATTATAAAACCCTGTATATTATCCTTAACCCCTTGAAGCATAGTGGCACTCTGATATGTCACCTACTTCCATTCAGTTTTTCTTTAATAACCATTTTTAAACCAAGTACCAAATTTAAAGCGAATCACATGTAAGGCAAAATGTGTGCTTCAAAGGGCTTAATCCCACAGACATCGTGAAATGGTGGAAAAAAAACGACGAATGCGCGATTTGAATGCTTTCACGACGTGTTCAGCGCTGAACACGTCGTGAAAGCATTCACAGTCAAAGTCAAACACTTTCCGAAAAGCAGTATCAATGCGACAACTGTAATGGAAAGACAAAACACGTCCATTACATCAATACTTAAAAGTTAGCGGCCGAGTGGGTTTTTGTCGCTCTGCTCGCGACTTCAAAAAGCCATCCAAGAGCCTTGAATCGCCGTAAGGCCGAGCAGCCCTGACAGCGGGCACAGAGCCGAGAGCGTAGAGTGTGGGCTGAGCGAGCGCGCGCGGCGAGAGAGAGAAGTAGCAACAGCCAAGCAGCCGTTCGCAGTTTCGCCGCACGTGAACTCGAAGAAAAAGAGTCAAGGAGCGACCGTGAGTGGGGCGGGAGTGAGACAGCGCTCCCTATTGCTCTCTCATATCCCTCGAAACTTTCCATTCCCTTGGAAAAGCCAAGTCGGCCCCCCAAAGCTTTGACTCTTTCCCGGTGTGTACCCGTTGCCCTGGTTCGCACGCCCAACCACCGAGTGTAAGAGCCGAGGAGAAGCAGCAGCAGAAGCAGCAGCCAGCGAGCCGACCCAAACCCCGACCGCCGGGCTCTGCCTAAAGTACACGCCGTCCTCTATCGAGAAAAGTTTATCGACTTCCGATACCCACGCGACGAATCTCCCTTTAAAAACATTTCAACGCACGATTTCATAACTCCCGATTTCATACAAATCTTCGAGGCTGTTCGCCGAGCAATGTCACATGTATATGCGGACTTTTTTTTTTTTTTTTTTTTTTTTTTCTTTTGTGTTTGCCGATTTTTCGCGGTCTCCGAGCGGTGCGCGCGGTGATATCCCCCGGCGCGGTCCGACTTTGGTCGACCGTTGTACCCACGTCAAAGTCACGTTTTATGGAACAATAAATTATTGAACGATGAGAATGCGGAGATTTCCATCCCCCTCCCCCCGGCAGGTTTTCATCCGCTCAGCTGTCCATGCAATATCGGAACTCGTGCCCATCAGTTTTGCTGCATTCGTAATTTGTGTATATTTCCAAGCATTCCATTTGCGGAATGTGGTGCATGGTTGTTGTGGGGAGAGTAAACGGAGAGGGGGGTACAGTTCGCAAAACGTCAAAGCCACGTACCGGCAAAAGTATACGCAACGCGCATTGACGTGAGAATGAAATAACATTTGAAAAGAAAAAAAATTATAAAAAATTTGCAAGTGCGAAAAATCGTTCGTCACTTCTATAATAAAAAAACAGTTAATAACAAAAATGTATTATATTACAGATTTTTCGTAACTTATAATTTCACAGACAGATGGGTCAAACATTTCTATATACGTCACGGCACAAATTTTTCGAAACTATTTGTTTCGTCGTCCACCCGCCGTGGCAATCGTTGATTGAATTTCCACCGATATTTTTTTTTTTTTCTATTGCACCATCGCTCGGCTCATCGACCATATCGATTGAAACATTCGTTCGAATAATTCGCGCAATCTCATCGTTTCGACCTTCCGGAAAAATCCTCATTCCGCTCTCGCCGCCGAGTCCGCGCGGGCTGTAAATATTTCGATAATTGCCGGCTATTTATCGTTGAAAAACGGTTTGGCCCGCGCGCGGTCGTCGTCGTCACGTGCGACGTATCGATTTGACTTTTCCGAGGGACGGTATAGCGAGGGACCTGCGAGTCTCGAGATAAATCGTTCGCCCCTCCCCCCCTGCGGCGGTTCTCGTATGACGCCTCAGAAAATCCCGTCGCGTCCCGTATGCACAGAGAGTCGCGTCTTCTTTGCCCGTCCGCGCTCGGTGTTTGCACATCGGCGTCTGGGTGGACTCGCCGTGTGTTTGTATCGGATAGTAGCGCGCCACGGGTAAACGGCAATTTCAGAGCGACCGGGAGTGTCGCGAGTCAGACGGCAGCGGCACCGGACGGCGAGATAGGCGGAGAGACGACGGGCTCTCTGACTCTGCTTTACCGTATAGCGCACCGCTGGCCGGTGGCAGGCAGGGGCGTCAGCGCTGGCGAGGTTGAGGGCACAACGAGAGTGAGTATTAGCCGAGTCGCGTGACGAGCCCTCTCTCTCGCGCATCGGGCCATCAGGCCCGTGTACTATGCTCGCCCATCCGTTCGCGTTCCATACACACCGGGGGCCGCTACTATTCCGTCGCCGCCGCCGCCGCCACCGCCGCGTTTTCCTCTATACGTGTACACATAATTGTAGTCGTGCCATTCAGCGGGCTCGGGGGAACGCGCCACTTGTAAATTAACTCGCGTAAATACGTACCCGGTTTACGTGCTGCTCTACAACGTGCTTGGCTTGGGCCAGTGCGGCGGTAGGTAGGGAAGTACGCGACTTCCATTCGCCCCTCATCCTCTCTCTCTCTCTCTCTCTTTCACTCTCGCTCGCTGCACACAAAGAACGAGATGCAAGCGTGCACGGACACGCATAGACACGTACACAGCAGTGCGGGCTCTATATACATATATATGTATATATATATATTTATACAGTGAATAGATGCGTATCTGTGTAAAACGTTTATACGCTCGTGGGACGAGAGTTATTACAGGTTCGAGCTCGCGCGGCCGCTACACAGACACTCGAGGATTTTACACGTTCGCAACATAGAGTGCGCGGCCATTCGTCTGCATGCACTTTGCGCTACACCGGTGCTTGTGCTTTATGCGTGTGTGTGTGTGTGTGTATGTGTGTGTGTGTGTGCGGTGTGTGTATCTTCTCGGAGGAATTCTCGCTTACCCCGCGAAGAACATGAGCAGGAACCATGAGCCCGGCACCGCAACGACGAGAATCGCGTCTTCCGAGTGACGATCGCCCGCCAGACGGCAGGGTATGCACGCCAGGATCAGCAGATTGCTGATTAGAAATATAAACTTGGCTGGCTCGTGGCTCTGTGAAAAAAGGGTAAGTTTATGGTAACGACGACGAACGACTGGGAGAGGGAGGAGGACCGGGACGGGAAATTTTTCTTGAGTTCGGCTCCGGGCTTTCGTTTTATCGCGCGGCGAATATCTTCAAACGCTACTCTTCGTCTTTGAGGTTATGGCTCGATGGGAAATACGGGGTCGACCGAGGTGATTGCGTCATGCCGTCCGGGGCACCGGATTTCCGGTCGTAAGTTTCGATCCTCGAGATTGAGGTTAATTAGCCTGATAGATCGATATTTAATTAATTGATTGGAGACGCGTTTAACGGGCGATGAACCCGATGGGTCGTAATTTCGTTGAAACGTGTACGATAAAAAGTAGCGCGCGAAGGTCCAGTGACCGAATTAGCATGATGTTGAAGTTTGCATCGTTGGAATGCAACGAAATTCAGAAAAAAAATTAATTCTAACTAACCCAAATGATAAAATTAGGTATAAAAGTCATCATATCAATTAGTTCCCATAATGATTTTTTATACCTAATTTCATCACTTGGATTAATTAGAATTCATTTTTTTTCTGAATTTCGTTGCATTCCAACGATGCAAACTTCAACGCCATGAATTAGCGAGAAGGAAATTTTTTATTTGGTTCGCGAGTGACTCGTGGTTGGTTCATTGATTAAATTCGCGGGCTTACGGCGAATTTGCGGCAATTCGCACGTGCCGGGAAAATTGTCTCCCCCTAATAACACGACAAGAGGCAGTTCGAATTTGTTTCTCCGCTATTAGTTTCTCGACGAAAATAAAACAAGCTCCCCGCCCGCGCGACAGCTCTCGGTTATTAATCATAAAAAAGCCACCGGGGAATTGTCGCGTGATGGAGCTACAATATTGCGTGATTAAAACCAAAATGGCGTCTTGGCTTTGAATACGCATAAAAGATTCTTCCGCGGGTTCTCGGTCACGCGACACGGCGGAAAACATCCTCGGAATTGAATCGCGGGCGGCCTCGGCTATTTACTAGATAAATTAATGATAGAGTCGTAAAAGTGCCACAGACGGAATGTTTTGATTAATAGATCGCATTTTCTCGCTGATCCCGCAGAATCGCCCTCACTCAGGGAAATCCTGTTAGGCCTGGCAAGGATTAAGCGACGTCTGTTCGTATTTATATTTATCGTACTGTTGGAACGAGATGCTGCAAATAATTAACATAATCGCGCGGGCAAAGAGCATTTGATTATCATTTATAAATAATTACCGGGCTTAAAGCGATGATTTTAGCTACACCGTGTTTTATAGAAAACTATTCGAAAAAATTGCTAAAAAAATACGGAGTTTCTAGACGTCCGGATACTGTATGAATTGTGTTATTTTATTCGTCCGGAAAGTCGGAAAAATTCACGTCGCGATCTCGACTGAATGCTTCATATGTTTCGTGAAGTAGAAGCTGGAAATTTCCGGTTTAGTATTATATTTATACATATAATGTTTCAAAAAGGAAAACCCGTTAAAATTCCTTACTAAAGCGGAAAATGTCCGCTTTAGTAAGTTTTTGTGGACGAATAATTGTGCATTATTCCTTCAGATAGACTCCACCAACCAGCGCGTGATCTATCTGGACAAATAACCGTATATTATTCGTCCAGATAATTTTATTTTTTTTCATTAATTTTCAATTTCTGATGGACGAATAATCGTATATTATTCGTCCAGATACAATTTTAATCAATTTACAAGTTTTTGTGGACGAATAGTCGTGTGTTATTTATCCAGATAGACTTCACTTGCCTGCGAGATCTATTTCGACGAATAACCGTATATTATTCGTCCAGATACATTTGCAATAGATTTAACAGTTTAACTTGATGAAAACCCATATTAGCGATTATGTTGAAGTTTGCATCGTTGGAATGCAACGAAATTGAGAAAAAAATCATAATTCCAATTAACCCAAATGATGAAATTAGGTATAAAAAGTCATCATATCAATTAGCTCCTGTGATAATTTTTATAGCTAATTTCATCATTTGGGTTAATAAGAATTAATTTTTTCCCCGATTTTCGTTGCATTCCAACGATGCAAACTTCAACATCATTATTAGCGATCACTTCGCCACTTTCCGGACGAATAAGTTACACGTTTTCGTCCGGTATCCGGCTAGCCACAGTCAAAAAAATATAGCGCAAATTGCACTGATTCAACTAGCCCCGGTCTAGCCTCAAGGGCGCGAGAATCACGCTCCTCTGTAATAATGCACGCTCTTAGGGTTCCATGAACACGAAACTCGCGTCTCTACGTGAGCTACGTGACGCAATTTCGTCAGCTGACTCGAGTGTAGTTGCATTTTCCAAGTGACTAAAGTTGCGCAATGTCGCATTCATACGGTCTTTTCGCCGTCTTCAAAACAATGCCGAGCTTCTCATTCATTTTGTGCCACATTTGTCCACATGTTTCTTCTTTCTCACCTTTCAGGCGTCCTCACGATGGAAGACTTTGCGGTGATTCGCGGGTCTGGGTGGCACGCGTCGTCGTCTCAAGGTGCCGCAATTGTCGTGCCGTTCGTCAATCGGGCGCGCGCTAAATAACACACGAATGATGCATCGGACTCACCAGCTGTTTGAGAAAGGAGATGAGACCGATATTGATGACCTCGCCGCCGAGCTGCAGCAATATGTAACTGAGAACTCCTATGACCGTGACGTATTCGGCTATCGTGCGCCCGACGTCGGTAAATTCTTCGGGCCACGCGAGCATCTCGACGTCGACCTCCGCGGGCCGTAGATAAACCGCCAGGGACAACGAGGTCAAGTGGAAAACGAGGATTATCAGTCTCTTGAGGAATTGCAACTTTGTTATCCGAGGGAACAGGCAAAACAAACGTATCAAGTCAGTGCACCATCGTCATCTACGACTCAGTCCACCGTGAGAAAAATATTCGTCAAATAAGATTTTCCGACATATTCTGTATAAATATTTTTATTAATTTAACTCTGCATTCTATGCTCAGTAATCTCTTGGAATAAAATCGATAAAAATGAGCTTGTTCACTGGGGCGGATAGAAAACCTTCACGAAAATATAAGTACGTTCGGGCTAACGTAATATATTGTATTTCTTTTTTTATAAATATTTTTCTCTCAGTGTCAAACAATGGAGTAAGAAATGAGTAAAGAAAAGAAAACTAATAAAAGTATTTGCCATTGTTGCAGCTTAAGAACGGTATAAAGCAGAGAGTGACAAAAGCCGTCCTTACTCGTGCGAAGGTTTTCCATTTTTCTTCGAGGAGACGCTGAATTATTCCGCCGTCGAGCATGTCCAGGTGCTCCTCCTTGGTTCCATTCAATATGATGAATAGAGCGGAATTCCAATCTGGCGATAACAAGAAGAAGAAAAAAAAAAGATATATAGAAGAGAACGTTAACGCGCGGCTCAAACGATTGAAAGAGAGCGATGGTACGGAATGGAAAAAAAGTACGTATGGGTTGTGAGTGAGGTGCAGTGAAGGGCACTTGTGCTTCCTCGTGTACACATCCGTCAATATCGGGTCAACGTAATTAGTTTGCCGGGCATTCGCCGAGCGGCGATGTCGAGATATGAAGGCTCGTGATATGCGATGAAGTTGAGGTACTTTTGAGGTTCGAAGTACGGCCGAAGTTCCGGATGAAAATAGTGGAGGCCGCGCGGCGAGCTAAGTGGCGCGTGCTGCACGCTTTTGACGAATGAGCGGGGGATGAGGCCCCCGGATACAGGAGCGAGATGAGAGGGATGAAGAGGATCAAGCGTAGGAGGGAGTCGGGGGTTCACTGAGAGAGGCGAGAGGGAGAGAGAGATTTTCGACTATCATGACGCACTTATAATTACGACCGTCGTGATGGTACTCTTGCCGCTCCTATTGAAGAGACAGAGAGAGAGAGAGAGAGATGGGGGGAGAGGGTGCGGGAGAGCGAAAGAGAGACAAGAAGAAGGAGGGAGGATGGCGCATGCAGCCTGCTCGCGATATGCCGTAGTCGTTGTGAATGTCGAGATGGTACTCCTTCTTACTTAACGTTCGCGTGGTACTCTCGCATCTCGGGCCACCTGCCTCAGAGATTAAATTCGGCTCAGCCTGCTCTCGCTTTTCTCCTTGTCTTCTATGCCTCCGTCCCCGTCTCACGCTTTCTCTCCTGAATCTCCTGCACCGCAGCCTTCGCGGTGGCCACCATAGCCACATCCACGACGCCTCTCTACGAGAGAGGATTTCCCGAAGTCGTTAATCCTTAATCATCCACTAATTCAACAGAGGATAAGGTCAGACAAGTTTCAGTTTCCTGGTGCCTCGGTGAGTCTCGTCCTCTCCCGCTCTTCCTCTCTTCCTCTCTGTCTCCCTGTCTCGCAGTTTGCCCCAACCCCCCTTCTCGCGCTCTCTCTCTCTCTCGAGGGTGTCTCACCTATACGCTCGCGCGTTAACTTTTTATCCCTTCGACTTAAAGGACCTTAATTAGGCACTTCAAAGAGCGTGGAGAGCGGCAAATGACGCCCCGGCAGGTCGTCTCCCTCCGACAAAAGCGACCTCAAATTTTCATCCGCAGCGGTACCATCAACTCGTCGCAAATTGGAAAATAATTGAATGTTCCGTGAATTATAAATGAGGAACAAAAAATAATAATAATAGGCGACGACGACGACGACGACGACGACGTAGGTGGAATTTTGTTACGCGCACGCCGCGAGCTGTGAAACTCGAGGTGACGGTAACGAACACGACGCTGATGGAGAAACAAATATTATTAATTCAGAATTCGAGTCAACTTGGATCTAACTTCGTGATTATCTTAAGCACTTATCAAACATCGTAAATAAATTATCAACTTGAATACCGATATTTGAGCTTCGTGTCGCTTCATACCCGCGGTATCTTTTCAATCTTGTTCGTGAATAATATCGGTTTTCGCGGCGGTATAATTTATTGCACAGCTTTCTTTATCGATTTTTCAATTACTTGCAAATTACGAAAATAAATGTGTCGTAGTATTCCGCGACGATCTTTCGCGTCACTGCACTGCAACGTTTTAACGAAACTGCAACCTGTCGTGTATGCAATTACGTGTTGTAATTGCATACACGACAAGTTGCAATTTCGTTAAAATGTCATTTTTCGGATTTTTCATTAGCTCTCTTAAACGTCATCATAAACGCGGGAAAGCTAACTTCCCTCTAGCCAACCTTAATCTTCGCGGTACATCGCTCCAGCGAAAATAAAAATATTAAGGCGATGTGAAACATCCACGTCGAGGCCAGTCGGTATCAAAAACTGCAATGAACATTTTTCACGGATATTTGCGTTTACAGCTAAAAGAAGAAATTCATTCCCTGCGGATTTCACCAGTCCAGTGAACAAATTTCTTCTTTTAGCTGTAAATGCAAATATGCGTAAAAAACGTTCATTACAGTTTTTATTACCGCAGTCGGTATTTCACATGTCCTTAAGTACACATTAAACTAAACGCAAACAGTATCTTGATCTTTGACGCGTTAATTGTGGCGCCGGAAATGTAGTTTCGCTCGTCCCTCAAATTCCTTCCTGTTCGATAGATCCATCACTGGCAGTCAGGGTTGTCCCAGAGCTCGTGCAAACTTCTTGGTCGCTTCTCCCTCTCCCTCGTCTCGTCTCGTCTCGTCTCGTCTCTCCCGAGTTTTCCCCGCAGTCGCAGGGAACAAAGGTGAAGTTCCCACGCGAATACATCCAGATATATCCACGAGTGGCAACACCGCGGCGCAGCGAAAACCCCCTCGCACGTTACTACAGCAACAGAAGGAGGAGAGAGCTTTCCAGGAAGATTGAATTCGCCGCGAGTGCAATCCGCGCTACCGCCAGTTCTCCTTCGCCCGCCTTCGTCTCCTCGCCTTTATCCACGTAGATTCTACTATTCCCGGATACTCTGCAAAGGATTTCCGAAGTCGTTAATCCTTAATCATCCGCACTAATTCAACAGACGCTGCCGACGCCGTCTCGCGATATAATGTATTGTATATATACCTATATATATACATATACATATATATACACGTCGTCTCGCTATACAGATATATGGTGTCAGAGGTCAAAGAAGAGTTTCTCCTCGCGGGGCGCCAAGCTCGGGGGGTGAGCAAGCGCGGGATCGCGTTAACTTCTCGTTCTCGTTCGTTCAACGGAAACCAAAAGAGTAGGGAGGGCGAGAGAGGCGGAGGAGAGGTGAGAAAGGAGTGGAGAGGAGAGGAGAGAGAGAGAGAGGCTGGGATTTCAATGCGAGAGTGAAGGAGTCGAAGGCTGTAGAATCGATAATCTTTAATCATCCTCGCGAGCTAGGGAGTCCCGTTCACATGGATCGTCGATCCTGCGCCGGTGGTACTCGGTTCGCCCGGGCCGAATGGGCGAATGCACGACGAGCGAGGGGACTGCGGGGCGGTGAGCAGGGGGAACGTAAATAAAGCCAGGGGACTTTCGACCAGTAGCGTAGCGGCAAGTTTCTACAATCCGAGAAGTGTTTCTCCGTCTCTTACTCCGCACTCGCGTTGGCTTCGGTCTTTCGACTTTGCTTCCTGCGAGTATCAGCAAAGCAGTCGCAGGGGCTTTTCTCTCCTCCGTCTGTCCTCGTTTCTCCGCCTCTGGCTCTCGTCGCTTCTCCTCGGTCGGTTCTCTCACCCCCCCGCGTTCGCCTCCCTTTTCGAATGGTTGACGAAAAGTACCGAGCGAGCACAGGAAGCGCGACGGAGCCCGGGGAGGCGGCAGGTACGCCTTGCGAATTTTGCATCTCTTCAAGGGAGGACTGCGCGGTAGCGATTAAATCCGATTTACGCTACCGACTGTAGGAGTCTTGATTCTTTCACTTTGAACTATCATCAGAGCTCAGCAGAGTGTAATAGGCTTCTCCCGGTTGGATATAACGTGCGTCTCTAGTCTCCTTTTTCGTTCGTCTGCTTTGCTCCGCTCTTTCTTGGCTGACTCAGTATTTCGCGGAAACCCTGTGTCGTGGGGTGCCTTCGTGTACTCGCGCAGGGCTTTGAAAGGTATTAATAAGGTAAAGCCTGATCAGGCAAGCTTTATATTAACCTCATCCAGGTCTTATAAGGTATATGGAATGTCTGATAAGGCTAATCTCGTTTAGCCTTCGTTACATAGGGCTCTACGTGGTTTACGCGGTATTCAAAAGTTTGTTCCAGTATTCTTAGAATCATTGTGGCAAGTAGCAGCATATCAATTTGGGTTGATTGCAATAAGTTTTAACGAGGATCCAATCAGTTGGTCGGAATGGAGAATGTGCTGATTCTCAAGAAATTTCTGCTCTCGAATTTGAGAACAGGTAGTTTGTTCGGCGCCCTGTTTCAGTCTTACTCTATAATAGTTCCGTTCGCCACCGTTAGGTGTCCAACTGGCTAGTCGTTACTCGTTTCGCAAAATGTTTAAAAACAATTTAGATCATTGGGTCACCCAATTAGAATTGCTTGGGTCATCTGTTTGACGGAATCAGCGACGAATTATATGCCAATTACATTTGATAATGGGGGACAAAACTTTATTTTATGATGAAGCTCTGAATATCGATATATGCTAAAAGTACTCATATTCTGATGTATCTGTACTTGTTTGTTTCAGGAAGAAGCCACTATTGTACCGATGGTAATGTATATACACGGTAGATGAGGAGTCAGAGAATCTTGCCGCACGCGGAGAAGGCAACCTTAAAGACGTTAAGCCTTAATCAGCCGTCAACGTGATTGGAGGCATCGTTACAGGGTCTTAAGCTCTGCAGTCGCTCGACTGCGGACGAGCTCCGCCGCCACCTCATCCTAGTCAACTGGTGCAGGCTGCCGTGTGCTCGAACCATGTCATACTATCTCGTGTAAGCGCCTATATAGAATGAGCTGTAGTTGGGGCTCTCGTTGCGAACGCTTTTGCGGCTCTCCCGGAATAGAGCTCAACCTCGAGGAAACTAATCGAATACACCCGACGAGCCGGCATGCAACCGGATACGTATCCGAGAGTGAGCTGTAGGTAGCTATCACGGGGGAAACCTGCCACCGTGATAGCCGCAGCCCGGAGATCACCGGCAACAGCTACGGAATGAGAAGGAAGTCCCTCGGGCCCGCTGAGAATATTGCAGACAGTGTAATTGGTTGGATTGCACGGATATGTAAGAAACAACGAAAAATCGGGCTTACAAGGAAACGGCGGTTGAGAATTTTGCGCGGCGTAATTAGGAAACTGTCTTAAGTACACGGGCAAAAAATGAGCGCGCGGACATTATTCTTAGAAAATTCAGCGCCTGAACTTTATCGAAAGTTCGAGGCCTTCGGACGAAAGTTTGGTAAGAAAACGCGAAGTTTTTACGTTATACTAGATTTTCCGGTGCAGTTTTCAATTTAAAAAATGATAAAACATTTTTTCGTCTCGGGTTTTTATTATAATACGAGGAGGCCGTGAAACACGTCCGATCGCGAGAGCGATAGGGCTAATTTTCCTATCCTCTAATTCCTCCGCCACAGATTATCTATCGGATAAAAGCCGAGAACGTTGCCCCTGCAGAGTACGCAGGCGGAGGGCACTGTTCTCGGGGTTTTATCCAGCAGATCAGCCATGAAAGAGAAATTATAGGATTAGAGTTTTTTTTTCTTGCCAACCGAGAAGTGTTGATTCACGTCAACTTAGAGTTAATTACAGGCCATGAAAAAGAAATTCGTCTTCTACAAAGTTCGCGCGTTACGATTATTTTATTCGAAAGTCTTAAGATCTGATGCACTCATTGTTGCCGTTTTTTATCGTGCTGGGATTCACCGGCAGACTGGGAACCGGAAGCACCAGTCAACCGGTGTCTTTCGTAAAAAAACTACACAACTTGAAAATGTTAGTGCGAAATTCCGATATCACGAAAGAAAAAATAATGTCAATTGGTACTTAAACTTTTGCCCAAATTCGAAAAATTCAGAAAAAAATGAATACTAATTTCATCATTTGGGTTAATTAGAATTCGAAAAGTTATCATAGCAACTGATCGCTATGACGACTTTTTATACCCATTTTCATCATTTGGATGAATGAGAATTATTTTTTCCTCTGACTTCCGTTGCGTTCCAACGATGCAAACTTCAACATCACCCAAAGTTTACATAAAAACTGGGAGAAGTTATACTGCGAAAAATAAATTAATATCCGTGCGGCACGCCAATAAGTCCAGATGAACTTTGCAAATTTCACATTAAAATCCAATCCTAACGAGCGGGTGTCGCGTCAAGGTGTTAAAAAAAGCTGGTCCCCCTAGTGAGTATCGAACAATACGTCAATTACGCCTCACAATTCCGTGTTTCGCTAATTCGCCAGAAGCTGCGAGACGTTATTAATCCAATAGCACGAGCGGACAATGAACGGCCGAGTTACGTATACATCGCTCGCGGTGTACATGCGCGACGGTAGATAAATAGATTAGTATCGAAGTTCGCGTTGAATACGTGACAAAGAAACGATAACCGCGGCGCGATTCGCCGAGACAATTCATGAATGGTGCACCCACATCCATCCCCCCCCCCCGACGCAGATAGAGACGGGCGGGCGGCGGAGACAGAGAGAAGCGCCTCTCGTACATTGTACCCTGTATCCACGGGTTTCCTTGCGCGAACTCCCGGTTTCGTCCCCTGGCCCCCCGGGAGTCCGGACTCGATAACTCATCAACTCTCGCCGGGCGCTTATTGTTAGCCGCCTAGTGGGCGATATAGAGGAGCTGAGCTTTCGGACGTTCGCTCGAAGCGCGAACAACGCGCGAGTCCGCCCGCGGCGAGAGCTCGCGAGTGGGAAGAGCGTGCGGTGGCTCGTGGTGGAATCCCACCGTCCGGATTAAGGGATGGTTGTGCTCTGTTGGTCCGAGCTCAGTCTGCGCAGCACATCAGACCGGTTCTCGACACCACCCTGTATATACATATATGTATAAGTATATATACATATATATATATATATGCATTTTATATATATGTATACTACAGCCGCCGAAAGCTCGGAAGTCTCTCGCTCTCTCCACACTATGCGCCGCTGCTGCAGTCGCTATACATTGCGCCATTTCGGAAAACTTTCCTCTAACTACCCTGTTGGCCACTGCTACTCCACCTCCGATTTTCGGGACGCCGATTCTGTGTGTGTGTGTGGCTAACTCGTGTCCAGTGGCGCATCTACAGGGTGTTCCAAAACTATCGAAGGTTCGGGTAAGGACCACTCGAGCGTACTCACGAAGTTTGAGCGTCCAATTGGCAATAGTTGAGGGACGGGAAGCGATTCGAGACGACCAGTCGGGGCGCTCCGTTTACGCGCCCAACTCGTTCATAGGAAGAGGTTACCTCCATGAAAATTAATTAGTTGGGCCAACAAATTAATTGTCCGATGACCAACTAATTGGTCGCCACGACTAGTTTATCGGACGCCACAATTAATTTATCGGGCGAACCAATTAATTGGTTGACCAAGCCAATTTGGTCATCTGGAGCCTGTTGAGCCGTACACATTGTTCAGGCCAACCCCTTATCTTTCCTCGTGTGCTCACCTTGTCATCACCTCGCTCTCACCATCTCTCGGCGACTGATAAGCGCGAAAGTAGTGCTTCGATCGACCGCCCTCATCCACTCGCCATTCCAAAACTATTGTCATTCGGCCGATCAAAATTGTCTCGCGTCTTCAGGTGGTCACCAGCCACGTCACACAATAGCCCCTCAATTTTCTTTTGTCCCTCCCTGTACATGCACGTGCGGGCACTCCGCAGGCAGCGCCCTCCAAGACAGTAGAAATTATACCGCTGTAAAGGCAGAGAGCGATGGAGAACGATAGATGGAGGGAGAGAGGGACAGGGAGACTGAGAAAGAGGCTTGGGGGGAAGGTTAGTTGGTAATGGAACTAGTGAGTGAGTGCGGGGCCCATTGTACATACCCATTCCATATACACATACATTTATTATATAGTATATATACACATAAGCGCGTCTCCATCGTAGGACATCCGGGGTCGGAAAGCACCGAGTGGGATAATGGATTCGCGAAAGTAAATGAAACGCGAGCTCTCTCTCCCAGAGCCCTCCGTCGCTTCTCTGTCCTATAGCGCAAAGTCGAGCGCGCAGTTCCACGGACGGCGGTGGCGGCGGCGGCGGCGGCGGCGGCGTTGTGCCGGTGTCGTTTGGGGGTGGGGTCGGGGTACGTCGCTTGGCTTGGGGGAGGGACGCGCGAGAGACTAATCTCGAAACTTCGTTAAATGCCCGTAATTGCATCCGGCTCCAGGAAAAGCGACACGGGGCTCTCGTTCTCCGTCCCTCTCCCCGGCACCCTGGCGCCTTCTCAGTCTTCCGTGCAGCTGTGTGATATATACTATACAGTTTACTCACTCTCTCTCTCCCTCTCTCTCTTTGTCTAGGTGGGTTAGCAGACCGAGCGAAGCAGGCAGTACAGGCTACCGGTTCCGCAACGTTCTGCGATTATTTCGACGACGGTTTCCGGCCGACGGGAGAGAAACCGTCGAGGCGCCCGCGCGCCCGCGAGGGGGACGAGGAAAAGGATATGCCGGTTGCAGCTCCGGAGCAACGGCGAGAGCACTCACGAGAGCAGCAGCAGGAACAGAAACAGCGCGCGCGAGAGAAGGGGGGAAGCCGAAGTGGAGAACGTCGTCGTAGTCGGCGTCGTAGTCGGCGTCGTTCTCCAACAACATCTCGCCGTGCGGCCTTCTCGCCTCTCCATCTCCAGCTCTATTGCCTCGGCCTCGCTACCCGGGCTCTCCGTCTTCGTCAGCAAATTGTTGACGAAGAGGCACAAGAGGCCACGCGTTGGCTGTGTGCGTCTCGCCCTCCGACGCCGAGACTCTCTCTGTGTTTCTACCGATGCTCGTGCAGACTCCGAGGAAGTTGCCGTGTGATTCGATTAGCCGTACACCAGCTGCCACGCGAACCCAGAGACAAAAGGCACGCCGGGCCACGGCGATGCTGATGTCGGTGTGTGTATGTATATACACGCTTTGCGTTAGCCGTATCACTCGGTAGATAATAAAATTGTGTTCTGCATCGATGGAATTGTGATTTATGAGCTTCGGAAAACAACAGACGTGCGCCTTGCGCGTTTCTGCGCGCTCCGACGCTTTTCGCTCTGGTTGTTGTTTCCGCGAATTCGTGTCGGGCTTTTCACGTTGATATTGTTATTTTGGTACGTTGATCATGCAGACAATAACGACTGTCAATTTTGAGGTCGAAATTACGTAGTTGGGAACAGGAGGAAGTGGCTGAAATTAAGTGCTTAGTCTTGTAATTCATCCGTCCGAAAAAAGGAGAATCATTTTTTTGTTGTTAACAATTGATTACTGTAAAGTTATCAACGAGTGGAACATATATTGTAATATGTCGTTCTCACTCGCGTTTCGCCCCTTTTTAAAGTGATTTGGAAAAAAAAAAATATTTTTTATTTAAACACAAATGGATGGAAACAAATAGATTATTTAGTCACAACTGGATTTTGTGACTTATTAATTTTTTAGGGGAATACCGCTATTCTTTGCAGTTACAGTGAAGCCATTATTTTATAGTTGCTAGGCTAATAACACGCGCTGGCGCGCGTGCCTGCAACACTTTTCGCCAAAATCGACCTCAGAAATATTCTTTTCAAAATATCGACTTGTAACCTATAGCATTATTCTCAAGTCATATATTTTACCCCTAAAAACACTGGTTACTAACCTTTTTTTAATGGATTTTGAAAAAAATAATTTTTCGCGTTTTTTTTTCTGAAATCATAGATCCGGCTCCGGACCAAAAATCGCCAAAATCGCCTCGGATTTTTTTGTTGTTTATTTCCAAAATATCACCTATAATAGGCTAATCAATTTTGCGCTGCTGCGTTCTTATAAAGCTTTAAAAGGTTACCGGTGCTGCCGTGTCTGTCCTTATCAATTTTTTCAAATTGGACACCAAACTGATTTTGTTTATTACGGACTTTCCTGGCAACCTATCACAGCTCAAATGGAACGACAACAATGCTCACATTGGCGCGAACTACGGACTTTTTAATATAAGATCAGGACTAACAGCATTTTTGAGTGCTTATTACTTTAGTTTTACTTATTATTATTTTAATTAGTATCATTATTATCACTACATAAAAAAATCTTTAATAACTTTGCCATGACGGTAATCAGAATGATTGTTCATCCGGGCAGTTTCCAAATGTAGTAAAATTCTGCCGAAAGGCTGTAACAACAACAACTGCTGCTTCCCAGTAATTAATTAATGAAGCACAAAACATTCCCCCGCTGACTAAACCCAGACGAACGTAACTTCCGCGCTCTTATACACAACAAATATGTCCTTCTAGTTTCCGTCACGCGATACCGTTGGCGCATTAATTTGTAATTCAAAATAATAATTATAAACTCCAGGTACAACTATACGATCGGACATAAAATAGGTGCTCGGAGCCCGCGGGCGGTAATGGGGTTGACGGACGTTCCGCGGGAGAGCTCGTTAACCGGCAGTTTTGTAATCTACGAATTTTCCCCGCTAATAACTGAAATTGTTTTGGCGAAGCGCAACTTTAATAATAAACGTATTTTGTTGTATTTCGTGTGCTCAGGTACATTGCGACGTCGGTGATATGCGTTCAAACTATATGTACGTACTGGTTCGTCCGTCAGGAAGGAGAGTGTCGAGTGCGTTGAGGGGATAAGCCGAGCAAGTGATGTTGCTGTAACGCCAGAACTCCCTCGCAGACAGCTCCAACATCTCGCGGAAGACCTCAGCACGACCGAGTTGGCAGGCGAGCGTCAACGGGGTGAGACCCGCGCTGTTCGCAATCCCGTTCCGGGCTGGAAGCTTCGGATGACGCAGCGCGTATCCGAACATGTCCTGTGTGCACATATAACACCGATGATCTTACCGTTATACCCCGTGTTCTGTTATAGGCGGCCAGCAGTCAGATGTATCCAAAAGCTGCGCGGCTCGTCAAATTCGGGTCAAGCCGAAGATATTTCGGAAGCTAGTGCCTCGCGCTCGGGACGGACAAGTATTGAGGTGATGTGCACTATGTTGTTAGCAGCCGGCCCCGAGTGCCCCGGAGCGTCAAGTAAATTCCTCGTGGAGTTCTCCGCGACCGAAAATACCTGCCTCTTCCCTTCCTCCCCTCCCCTACCCCACGCCCTATAACTCATCCTTACATGGTGCCGGGAGGTGCCGCGATTTTGGAGCTTCTGGGTATGCAGATGCGACGCTCAACATCCGAGAAACTCCAATTTCGACGGACAGTCGAATGGCCACTGAGCCACCACCAGGAATTCAATAACGGGTGAGTTTTTCCCTCGGCATATGTCTATCAATATAACGAATATTGACACAGAATAATTACAATTAATTGAGGTAATTGAATGTCTCGCCGTTTTTATTTTTGTTTGATCTATTCCCTTCGCGTTAATTATCTCAGCCTAATTGGCGAATTGGTTTTTCTCGAGTTTTTATTTTTGTTCTATGTGACTTCTGTATCCCGGCTATTTCGGTCGACTCAATCAAGACGTTTTTGATCCCCTTGACGTGATCAATACTATACGAATAAATAAACATAAAATGTTCATTCTGGTACGGAGACATTTACATTAAGTCATTAAGAATTTATTTTTCGACACTAAAGAGTCTTCAAAATTTGAGTTTCTAATTACTCTCATTTTTTTTTGTTCAGGGAAGCTTAAAAAAAAAAAAAAAAAAAAAAAAAAAAAAAAATGGGAGTGGCGCCGTCGCACGTCCCCCGGCAACTCCATAAAAACCCGAATTACGCACGCAACGTGGGTCGCCCATAATCCCGGATGGGTTAAGTGCGTCGTAATTAACGTCCGGTTTATTACTCACGAGTTTGTCGCACACGACGACCATGTGGAGTATCATATTGCCGAAGGTGTCCTGCTCGTCGGGATCGGCCCCGGAGTCCAGCAGAAGATTGTACACGCTCTCGTTGGCGCAACAGGCAGCCCAGGCGAGTGGATACTCGCCGAGATAAGCGAGGCCCTCGTAGTCGGTATTTCGCGCGGGTCGTTGCCGCTGCTGATCCCGCGGTAAAAAGAAGCTACCGATCGCTCGTTGGGACACAATGGCTCCGGCCTCGACGAGATCCTGGACGAGTTCGTTGTTCGCGTAAGCTATCGCGAGGTGAAGCGCCCCGGCGCCGAGATACTCCTCGCCCTCGACGACGTCGATCGCCAGTCTCGGGAAGCACTTTAGCAGGACGCGCGCTATACGCGTGTGCATCCTCGTGTCGCATATTATGAGAACGTGAAGAAGGGTCTCGCCGAGCGAGCCGCGATACTGCATCTGCCAGCAGGCGTCGTGATCGCACCACTGGGCGAGGGGATCGAAGCGCGAGAGGGACGCCTCGATCGGCAGGACCACCTGATCGAGATCGCGAAATTTCCAACGCAAATACTCGGCCCGATTTATCGGCTGTCCCTTGCCATCCGCGTACATGAGAATACCGAATTGCTCGCGTATGAGACGCTCGACTTCCGGCTGACCGCCTCGGGTGTAAGCCTCGATGAGCTCGCCACCCTTTTTGTAATTCGCGAGACGATACAGGAGACACTGATCCTCGTTGCTCGCTTGGCTTATCACGCGATCGAGGATCGAGCCAGCGTTGACCTGGCTGTCACGGCCACGACAGGAGCACACACCACCCATTCAGACTCATTCATTATCCTCCCTCGTGGCCCCTCGTGGTTCTTATTCGCTTATCGTCGTTCTTCGTTGACGTTGCGGTGAGACGGATATCGATGCGACTGGGCCGCGGCGATATAATGTCATTACATTGCCTTTTTCAATCATACGAATTTACGACATGATTTATGGGTTGTCTTTTGACATCGACGTACAAAAGTATCCGAAAATTGTTCGTCTGCCGGACGCTCCAATTCACGTCTGCCTCGAGTCACTAAACCTCGATAAGCTCACAGGTCTTTTTCGAATTCGCGAGACGGCAGAGAAGACACTGGTCCTCGTTGTCAGCCTGGCTTATCACGTTATTCAGGATTAAGCGAGCGCTGACCCGACTGTCACGGTCACGACAGCAGCACAAACCGCTCGTTCGGATTCATTCATTATCCTTCTCCTGGTCTTTCGTTCTTGTTCGCTTATCGTCATTCTTCATTAACGCTGCAATAAGTCAGTCATCAGTGCAGCCGAGTCGGAGCATTGATACTATTACATTTTCTTTTTTAATCGTCGGTGAGGTGTCTCGAGCACAGAATTTTTCTGACAGAACAAATATTCCTCAATTATCGATCGTCCCTTGTCACTTAAACAGCGATTAAAATACCCCAAACGTCTCGACCATCAGAATCTCCGCTTCCAGCTGATTTTTAGGGTTAGCGTGACTTATCGCGCGATCGATGATCGAGCCAGCATTGACCTGGCTGTCACGGCCACGTTAGGAACACACACAAACCACTTGCAATTAGACTCATTCATTGTCTTCTCTATGTCCCTCTTGGTCTCTCACGTTCCACCGGAATTAATAAGCAAACAAGACAGTCACAGATGCAGCAGAGTCAAGGCGATTATCACGTTTTAATCTTACAATCCTCCGTGAAATGTCTCAACGGGATCCACACGAACGCGAGGTTGAAAAAAAAATTCTTTGTTTTCGCTTGTCGCTGTTTTCTTTTTCGTCGTCTTTTCTTCAAGAAGCAGTCACCTTCTCGCACCGGTAATGAACGCGGCATCGGCACCCGGGGCGTTTAGCGGTGCCGAGACGACGGCGGCGGCGCGAAGGGGGTCAAGTCGCTCGTTATTTCTCGTACGTATCCGACCTCGACCTCCCGAGCATTGAGGCCCGCGAGCCGTAGCTGCCATTCGCACTTTCTCACTTTATTTTATATATATATACGGGAAAACGAAAGCCAACCCGGGGTCCAGAATGGATAACGGACAATGGGGAGAAAAATGTGTGACGGTATACTTTATGCCACGCGCTGCGAGTGTGTAATCGTATACGTGTGTCTGTAGACGTTTTTGCGTCTGTGTGTCGAGGGGTGTAACGAAGATGACGGGGTTGGTGGCTCGAGCGCCTTGAGCACTGGCGCAATTTTCGCTGTAACTTTCGCGAGGGTGACTCGAGGTTGAGGGCGGTGACGCGGGGGGTGGTTGGGGGAGGCGACGGGGGAGGGGGATGGAGTTTGTGCGAGGGACGATGTACACAGCGACTTGTGCGAAGGGCTCACCAGGACTAAACTCCGTGTTGAGTCCTCGGTGGCTTAAAGGCAGCCAAGCAACGTGCAGGTCGAAGGTTTCGTGGTGTTCTATAGCAACGCGGCGGCTCCCGGTAGCTTCCTCGGTGCCGGTGCTTCTGCCGTCGGTGCTACTGCTGCTGTTGCTCGGTGGCAATCTATAAACAGTACCTGGTGCAGCCAGATACGAGAGGGTCACTGGGTGACGCGGCGTGCTAACCATATAGATCATGCACCAACACACGGGGGATGGCTGGTTTCACCGCTGCATTACGGCGTATAGTCTGCTCGCGTGGCGTAGCTACCAACACGCCAGCTCGGATGTGTCTGTGGGCGATGTGGGGCTGCTGCTGCTGCTGCTGCTACTGTAGCGTGCACGACCGTGACGCGCCGAATTTCATTCCACGGTCGCCTCGACGACGGATAAGGGTGTCGAGGATAAACGGCTGCCCCCCCCCCCCCCCCCCGCTATCACCCGCGAGGCTACGCGGGGACTTAACCGTGGAATTATCTTTCTTAGAGGCTACCGTGAAATCAAGATTTCAATGGTGCCGCATAGCGCTCGATTTGCGGAGGGTAAATGGTCGAGTAAATGAACAGTCAGCAGTTAATGCACGACTCTTTCAGGGGTCGAGATTTTTTTTTTTTCTTCTTTTTTCGATGACTCAGGGTTTTGTAATTGGGTCAATTGTGTGTTATCTGTTACGATTATTTTATCGCTGAAGCGTAGTTTTTATTACAAGTGGAGAGCAGGCTGGATTGGGGCGTTGGTTTAATGGTGAATTTGGAGGGTTTTTGCGACGAAACTGCGACTCGTTTGTCATGGGTTTTCGGGGGATGCGATGGTTACGGATAAATTGCGAGAATGTTAATCACAACCCTGAATGATGCATGTAGATAATTTAAGAAAATATTTAACTTTCATTTAAGAAGGTATATTGGAATGTGTGTTTTACGCGACAAATCCGAAAACACCCGCGAAAGAATTATGTGCAATGGAAATTAGGCTTCTATGTCGAAATAAGTAGTAATTTGTATGAATCTTGAAAGAGCTGCAGAGCATTCAGTGACGACTGTTCATTTACTGGTGCATTAATATTGGTTATTTTTTACGTTGGTTCGGAAGTCGATCCATTACATCCATATTTCATTTTCCATTAGGTATTTCGCAATCGCTGTACCCACAAATTTTCAACGCAATTTATTACCAACGTTACCGTTGAATGATTTTCGTACAATATGAAATATCGTATCATTTGTTTCAAGACGTCGTGTAATTTCGTTGAACGTAACGAGACGATAGCAGACTACAAACATTTCAATCCCTGAAAGGTGCATTTCTATAGTTTTATCTCTGCGATGCTGAACGGTAGAAATGGATTTTCCAGAAATCAGTCGATCATACGAGATGTAACGAAAGCTCTTTCATGCGCGTGATTCTGATGCTTTCAACTCCGGCGTGTGCTGGCTTCGAGTACTTTACTGTGTATTGATATTTATTTACTTGCTATATTCGAAGTTTCCATTCATCTAAGGTATCGACTGTTATTGAATTTTTTCCACGTTACGCTTCAAGTGTTGTTGGTAGATTTTTTTTGCAAGTCATTTTTGACGAACGATGGCGCTTTGATTCTTTCTTAAAATAAATAGACGTGAAATGGAAATTTATGTGGACGTATAAAATTGCGAAACGCGTTGCCACGAGGCTGGCAAAATGTTGTCTGACTGAAACGGACGTACAGTGGCGAGTTAACTGCAAAATTGTACAGCAGGAACGACGGGTCGACATTTACACTTTTTACTGGGATATTATATTCTGGTAATATTTTGCGACATACATGGAAAACGCAGACGAGGACGGTTAAATGATGCACGTTTGCGCCTCACGATTTCGAGATAAAAATGCAAAAGAATTGCAAAGAAGAACTTTTCAGTTTTTTTTATCACTTGGTCGATAACGACACTAGAACTTTTTCAATAAAATCAGAAAAGATGCATAAAAACGCAAATGGCATTTACTCAATTTTTAATTGAGTCGGGTGAAACTTTCTCTGTTTTATCACAATCAGTTTATATTATTTCCTGCGACAATATATAAGATCAAATTTTTATTTGCCTGAAATATGTCTCTAAAAATTATAACACAGTAAATTCCGTACTCGGTTACCGTGTTTGACTGAGTACATCATTTATATTATGTCCCAAGAACATAATATGATTTTACAACACTAAAACCAAAGGGTCGTTTTAAAAAAATCCCATTCAACGTAAGACCCATCAGCGATGGTTCGTTGTTCCGACTAACCGTTCCATATTTCCCCAAACGAGGACCTGTTGTCTTCCGCGCAGAAACGGCGAGATAAACAGAGCGAGGTTCGCGGGCCGCGTAGCGGGACACACCGTGCGAGCGTTTTGGCACGAGAAGGGCGCAGCCTCCCGAGACTCGGACGGGTCAAGCAGTGTATTTCTATAACCGAATTAACATTGTAATTTAACCCCTAAACTTATTTCACAATTTCCTTCCATCACAGAGAAAAATATCAACGGAGTAACAACAAAAGTTTTGCTACGTCAGCTAAAAATTTACTGCGGTGGATAAAAAAATTAAGGTAGTCCTTGCGCCTGGTGTCGAGTTCGCATAAGTTTTCGAAAATTGAGAGACAATTGCAACCATTTCTCGATAATATAAAAATCTGAAAAAAATCATGCAAATTAAAGGCACTGAAAAGATTAATTTTCCATAATAATATTTCGAAAATGTTATTAACAAATTGATGAAAAAAAAACATTGTTTAACAAATATTTTGATGACCCAAGTTTTTTTGTGGATGAAAATGATTCCTTCGTTTTTCTGAATACGTATGAATTTTTTCAGATTTTAGAGTTCATTTTGAATTTTCACATATTTTCCCTATAAAAACACACGAATTTCAAAGTCAACTCTAAAATCTGAAAAAATTCATACGTATTCAGAAAAATGAACAAATCATTTTCATTAAAAAAAAAGTTGGGTCGTCGACAAATTTGTTAAACAATATTTTTTTCATCAATTTGTTAATAAGATTTTAGAATTATTATTATACAAAATTAATCTTTTCAGTACCTTTAATGTGCATGAATTATTTCCGTTTTTTATACCATCGAGAAATGTTCGTAATTCTCTCTCAAATTACTCGAATTTATGCGAAATGAATATCGGTCGCAAGGACTACCTTAAGCTGCGACAAAAAAAACAAATTCGTCGATACAGCAAAAGATTCGTCACAACTTCCTGATTATTTTTCTCCGCGACCCTGGGCCACAACGTCCAAAAACGTTATCCTACCCGACAACTTTTATTCGATTTCGAAAATTCCCTCGCCGCACTCGATCCCTGCGCTTTTCGCTCCATCCGCAATTCTCGGAGCACGGGACGCGCGCGCGACTCGTTCAGACATGCTTGGCGAGACAGTAAATCGTGGCGTGTGTCCCGAGCGTGCGTGCCCGCGATTCGAGAATATTCGGGCACGGCGCGCGGGCAGCGAACCGCAGGAACACCAAAACCGTGATCGTTCATCTCGTTCTGCACGGTCTGCAGCCGCACGCTATACAGCCTCTATTTACATCGGTTATTCACGCCGTTTTCCGATTAACGTCGTTTCGACAGACGCGCCGCGCGGTCCGAGCGTTATATATAAAATGTATAAACGCCATGGCGATGGTGGCAGAGGAAGAGAGAGAGAGAGGGACGCACTTCATTTTATTCCCTGTTTTATTGACTTTGTACATAGACTCTTGCGGTGCGCGGGGGGCTCGGTCCGAGCACCGCGAACCGCACGCGCGATATATTTTGCGAATGAGTCATTTTCTTGCCAACGCATTTCGCCTCTGCCGCCGGAAGTTACGTCCGCCACTCGCGGCTCGCGCATCGCGCGGAGGCACGACGGTTTTTCCCCACCGGCCACCCGCGCTGTCGGGTCTGTCCATTGTAATTCACGGCTTATCGTCGAATTATATACACTGCACGAAATTATGGACATTCATTGTCCGACTCCACGTTTCGCTATATATATTTTTTTTGCTTCTCCCCTTCGCGCGCGTGTTGACTCGTTTTCGCAGCCGCACAAAAGCTGCGGCTGCTTCATTCGCTCGCCCGCTCGCAGTTTTCAGTTACGCGCGAGAGGGTGAAAATCACACGGGGCGCAGGTGTATATTTTATATACGGGAGCATAATTTCGTTGCCCAGGACGGTCGCGACTGGAGGCTGGAAAATAAATTTGAGCGAAGCGCGGGTCTGGCGCTGGGAAGTTACTCTCACCGCGCGACGAAGGGCGCGAGGCTGCCAGGAGCGAGCGGGGGAGCTTTCCGATCGGATGTTGAGAGAATGAAATTCGAGCTGGCCACATTTCCAGCAGCCCAACGCGATATACACGTAACGTGTATTGTGGAAAATTCCAGGGTGTGTTTGTACGATATTCAGTTTCAGAAAAAACAAAAAAACGCTCAAGGTACACCAAAACGCGGGGGAAAGCGCGGGGTTAACCGAAACAGGAAATCGTGATTGCTTCGCGAACCGTCCTGATCGCTGCGGTAATCCTGAACCGCTCACTGGGTCAGTTTACATTCGTGCATTTTAACGCAAAGTTTGTAATTATTGTTGAATCGTAATGAAAAATCCAAGTTATGATACTGGGCCATTTTTGAGTTTATGGAATTATCTGATAGTTCCTGTATCCGAAAAATGAATTTCTATTGTCATTGCCGCGCAAATGCCAAATCAGCGAGGTCAGACTGTAACTACGAGGCTATAATTTAACTCTGGTTGTCCATCATCAGAAAATTACAGTCGTCAGATAGCTCGTTTAACCATTTGTGTGTCATTTTTCAGGTTGTTCCGGTTGGCTCTATCTACTGTTTCACTTGGCTTCAGCGGTGAAAAAATGACGTCAATTGCGACGCTGATGAGACCACCTTCAGGGAGCTACATGACATCCAAGCCAATGGAGCTACAGTGATGATACTTGTACCATTTTCAAGGTAAACGTTCCCAGTTCATGAATCCAGATATTTTATCACGATTCACCGCCTGTCTTTGTTCCAAAAACCTCTAAAATCTAAGAAAAATGTCAACCAAAACTGCTCCGCCCTGATAAATATATTCGCGTTAATAAAAAACCTTAATATAAGCGAATACGAGATAATAATAACACCGTGTTAAGCTATGCCGCATAAAGTATTCATCCATTTTCCATGTGCTGTATAAAATTATCTGGTGGCTGGTTGCTCGCGGGTGATCATCAACAGAAAATCACAGCAGCGAGACAGCTTGTTAAGCCATTCGCTCGTGATTTTTCAGGTTGTTGCGGTTCACTCCGTCCACTACTGCAATTGACCCCTGCAATGAAAAAAAAAAACGTCAATTGCAATTGACTCCAGTATTGAAAAAAAAAAGATGTCAATTGCATCACTGATGCAGCAACCTTCAACAAGAGGTACATTACATCCAAACCAATGGAGCTACAATGATGATCCTTGCAACACTTTCAAGGTAAATTTACCAATCATAAATCCATATTTTTTTAACGATCCATCGCCTGTCTCTGTGCCAAAAACCTCCGAAATCTAAGAAGCATGGCAACCGCAACCCTGCTCTTTTTCATGAATACATTCGCGTTAACAAAAAAAAAAAAAAAAAGAAATGACAAAAACTTAAAACGAGCGAATTCGAGATAATAATAACACCGTGTTAAGCTATGCGGCATAAAGTATTCGTCCATTTTCCATGTGGTGTAGAAAATTAGCTGGTGGCTGGTTGCTCGTGGGTGGTGAGCCGAGCTAGAAGCAAGGGCGGAACGGCTCGGGGTGGGGGGCGAGAGAGTCGAGAGGAAGGGGAAGGGGCCTGCAGGAATTGTTATGACCCGCGTTTTCCGGTTATGCTCAACGCGCGGAACCACCGAGCGTTGGACGGAGACAACAGTGGGCAAGTGTTAGAAAAGGATGAGGGAACGAGCAGAAGGAGTTGTGGATGGTGGGCCAGGGGCGAGGAGGGGAGGAAGGTGGTTCCGAGGGGGATGGGGCTGGTTGGGGAACAGTGCGGAATTGCCGGGTATAACACGATGGAGATAACACGGGCGAGCAATTTTTGATGCGTCGCACATTTATGCTGGCGGCAGATCCGACAGCGTGAGCGTTGGTTATATGGAATGGAGCAAAGGGGGTTGGAGGAGGGGGGGGGGGGGGGGGTGAGTAAACAGACATTGTGTCCTCGATTCTTGTTTTTTCGCGTATGATTCCCTTCTCGTTTCTTCTATTTTTTTTTTTGCTTTTTCGTCCAGCTCTGCATATCCGTCTGCCTCTTCCCCCCCCCCCCCCCTCCCCCGCCCCTCACCAGTCTCTCGCACTTTTTCACGTTCCCTCCAGATATGACACACAGAGTGACAGAATCGCAACTGCTGCATCGCGACATTATTAACTGGTGTAACGGTGCAGACGGCTGTGCTTCATATATATGGGACATTCCACGGCTTATCGACAGGGTCGAGACCATCATTTTTTATTTTTCCTTTTGGGGTGCCGTAGGGCAACGTGAAGAAGCCCTCTAGATTTTTTTCCAGATTTTTTCGGACATTTTTGTTTATAAAATTAGACACAAATTTAATTTCTCAATAACTATGACAGCTGTCTGTTGGAATCTTTTACAGTAAATTCTGTGTTGAAAAACAAAAATGTTGCGACTAGTTCGAAAATGGGTGTCAGCGTAGAATAGAAGCTAAAAATAAAATAAAATAAAAATACGTTATATTAATTCTATTTTTTAGCTATTTTAGGCTGTCTCCTATTTTTGCACTAGTCGAAATTTTTTTTATTTTTGGACACTGAATTTACTGTAAAAATGTAATAAAATCATCGGCGTACTTTTTTGGTATCATTATAATAACACGCATTTTCGGAAAAACCTGAAAAAAAATCTATATACATTTTTCATATTCCCCTCCGACGTTCCAAAAGGATTTTTTGTAAATATGAGGTTCACCATTCTGTCGATAAGCCTTGGAATACCCTATATATGTATATACCTATATACATACGAATATGGGGCTATACGTAGGGTTGAAGTTTGGAAAATTGTTGCTGCTACGGTTGGCCCACGCTGACGGGCCGGTTTCTGGAAAATCTTTGCGTATCTACACAGCTAGCAGGATCAACGGAGTGAGAGACCGATGAGAGCGAGAGAGAGAGACCAAGAGGGGGGGAGACGAGACACGTCACAAAGTGAGGAAGGCCTATACAGTAATACTGCTGGGCTGTACTACTCGGTCTGTTGGTGATGTTGATGTTGATGGTGGTGGTGGTGGCGGTGCTGCTGCTGCTGCTGTTGGGGGAGCAACCGGGTATGCGAAATCGATCGCTCGGCCGATTTTGTCCGAACGCGTTCGGCGATACTGTACGAGGAGCGAGAGAGACCGAGAGAGCGTGGGGATGAGGGAGAGAAGAGAGAGAGAGAGAGAGAGAAAGAGCGCAGAGCGACGAACCGAGAGCCGCGCGGTGTTGGGGCTTTTGCATAGCGTCGCAAAGCTCCGCGCGCTATTCGCGTCTGTTACCGGCAAACTGAGTTTACACGTATAACGCAAACCGTTGAAAAGCAACGGTACTACATATATCGGCGAGGCACGCAGGCAGTTACGTAATACAACGTCGCGCCATCAGATTCAGAACACGGTGCCCGACGTTCACAACGGTTTTAGCGGGGGGAAAACGAGGACATAGTCTCGTTTTCCACCGGGTCCCGAGCGTCATCACTGAGATTATTATTCTCGTCCTGGACCGAGAAGAGAGCTTAGCTTTCATCAGCCCCACCTGCTTGTTATACCCGCGCGAATAGGACACGCTGCAGCTCGGTTGAATGCTGCGATCCTGATATTGCGATATTTCCACCTTTTTTTTTCTTCAATTTCTCTGATACACGGGGAACTTTCGGGGCATTATTTTAGTTATGCATGAGCTGCGAACTGATGCTCTTTGATGCGTTTCATCTTTTTTTATGTCTTTTGCAATTTTCGCTTCGCGTGCCCGATGGACTATATGAGAAAAATATTTTCTACGGACGGATCGGCTGGATCGTTCAGGATAATTGAGAAAAATAAATATTATTTGCAGTATTTCTGTTGGATTTCAGTCTAAGTAAATTGAAAAATATATTTTCTGGGGAATGGCAGAATTAGGATGATCTAGGTGGATCAGCTTCGCGACCGATTCGGTGTAGCTGATACTAAGCCCGGTGGATTCATTTTGATGTAGACATTTTTACCATTTTTTCCCAATATCCTATGATCATAAGAGTTTTTTGTGGCGCTATTTAACTTTATCGACTCTTTGAAACGTTTCATCTCTGATGAAGGCTTTCACGATTTTTTTTAGTACTTTCGATATTACAACAACAAAAAATATTGCTTCCACCCAGGTATAGGTTAGATCGTGATGAATTTCGTATTTTTAAAAGAGAACTTTTCTTTTTTTCTCCTCTTTGAGCTTGAAGCGCAGAAAGGTGAATCTGTGAAAATGCTGTTTGTTGATATTCCAACATATTATTTGAGTGTGAAACGCGTAGCAACGTTATCACTTATAATCTAAACAGCCACATACAGTAACTGCAGAATGATTGATCCGTTTTTTACGACTGATACGACTGGCTCACGCACGAATTTCTCGCAGCTTAGTCGATCGTTCTCGAAGTTGCTCAAAACTCGTTTAAAAAAAAATCTCATTTTTTAATTAAAACCTTCAATTCTTTTCTGCGCTTCGAGCCTGAAGAACAGTAAGTCGAATTTAGGCCGTCGATATTCCAACAAATGATTCCAGTTAAAAACGCCTCGCAACGTCATTACTTACAATCCGAATAATCACATTGATAATTGATTACAGCTTGAATCGTTTTTTACGACTGATTCGCCAGACCGTTGCCACTCGTTTGGCTCATACACGGGTTTCTCGCGGCTGAGTCGATCGTTCTCGAAGTTACTCGAGACAATGAGGCATTCCTCTGTGGTGTGACTAATACGCCTTCATTAAATGGAACGTTCTGCGGTTTTCTTTGACACATCGAGCGGACGTCTATTCACGGACGCGCACTTACATGACAAAGTGCATCGTTGAAAAATCTTCAATACCGCAGTACGGTTATTATTCCGCTACTCATTTACGTTCGATAATTCATTCGCCGGATCGGCGAATCGCGACATTCGTGAGCTGGCACTCACTTGCACGAATCCGCACCGTAATAACGGGGCGTACGTGTACGACGACGCTGTGTGTACACTGTTACACACGAGAGAGTTCATAATCGTATGGTATTGCATGATCAGGGCGCAGCTCGACTAGAACCAGCCAACGGCGGATCACGTGAGAGAGCAAAGCAAAGAGTTCTGGGAACCGGAGACGAGTCTCTGCCAAGATACGCCGGAGATGAGTTACGCCAGCTCTTTGCTCTTGGCATGTTACTCTACCGAGCGATTCATAGAATCCAGGCACACAAATATCGCTCCTTCTGCCTTTGTGCGGACGACAGAGCCGATTGTCGAATAAAAATAATCGAAAATTTAGGGGCAATGTAACGGGAAGTGGAAGTTATGATATCTCACAATCGACGGTATGGAAATAAAAATACTTTGGGAGGATTAAATTCAGGTCGCTATTTTGGGTTAAAAATAATTTAAACCTTACGAAATGAAATCATTAAGATTTTCAGTTCGTAAATTAGGCCCGTAAAAACTGTACACTTTAATATAGCATACAAAAGTATGCTAATGGTAGCATAAAGATTTAGTGCCATTGAGAAAAGTATGCTAATATAGCATAAACATTTAGTGCCATTGAGATTTATCAATTACGAAGCTTATCACTGAATTAAACAGACTTTTTGAGGATTATCGTTTTATTTATTTATATGAGAAAAAAATACGATTCTTAAAACTTGCCTCATTTTAAGAAATATTATTAATATTATCAATTTAAATAATAAAGTAATCATTCTTAAAACCTGTTCGCGCATAATTGCGTTTTTAAATAACAATATGAAAAATGTCAAGAAATGTGCAAATAGTTCATCCACGAAAATGTTCGAAACACTAGGCGAACGAAACTATATTATGAAAACGCCTGTACAGCTCATTCATTGCGTCGACATCTCTTTGCAGATGGTTCCGAGCTTAAGCCCCGACGATCCAATTTCCATTGCGCTCCGCTTCTATATATTTTATATATATCCTCTTTCCCATGAGCGCACTTCCGTCCCACCTGTCTCCCAGCTAAATCAGATATTTGATCAAGCTTCACAGATCGACGCGACGCTTCCCCCCGATCGTTATTTATTCGGGCGGGTTTAACGTTGCGGCCGGCCCGCGTGTGCGCCGCGCGATGAAAATCGTCCCGACGCAATTACGAAACTTCTCGATCAGCCTGAAAGACACGGCGAAGACCCCATCTGGCCCGCGTGACACTGGAGGCGGGCAGTAAAGATACAAAGTAATACTATATGGACAGGCTTTCCGAGACTTATGGCTCGACAAACGGCCATTTCCTCGTACGAACTCGCGACACGAATGCGCGTGGGTTATATCGCGTAGCCGTCGCTGTCGACTCGCTCCGCGTGTGTCAACGTTTGTAGAGAGAAGAGCATGATCCGCAAACGTGCGGGTCTGCATACAGCGCAGACGGTGCTGCTGGTCCGTCAAGCATTAATGTCACTACGCCTTCCCCCAGCCGCCCCAGCCACCCATTTACATCCCGGCCCTTTTTATGTGTGCATGCGTCGAGGAGCAAAAGAGGACCATCGCATTGTGTTTGCCAACTGGTATTTAGATCGAGATACATTTTCACCGATGCGCTGATCCGGATGCCAGGAGCATCGGCGGCTGAAGCAGCTGCGGGAGGAGTTGTAACCCGACATTGTTTGTACATCTCTTCTCTCTGCGTGACTCGACTTCATTCGAGATTTTTCCTCCCGTGCAATCGCATTTTTCAAAGGATCGGGAGATGAGAGAGAGAGCGACAGAAAAAACGGTTTTGCTGTGCCAGCAAATCTTTTGTTAAAATAGTGACAACATTACGTTATTTGCTAGGCTAACCATTTTTTAGCCAAACAAAAATTTTCTGCCAGTACAACAAAATTGTTTGCTAGGTTAGCGGATAACGCAATGTTGTCACTATTTTAACAAAAGATTTGCTGGCATAGCGAAACCGTTTTCTCCGTGAGAGAAAAAAAAACCCGGAGAAGCAACAAAGTACGCAGAAGACGAGGGACCTTGAAGATTATATACGACTTTTATATTGTGTTACGCATTGCGACTGTGAATTACGAGCCGGTGAATGTCACGAATGGCGCAGACCTCTGTGTAGTTGTAAGTCGGCCGGCGACGATTCGACGGCTGTCACACGTCGCTCGTTCGTCTCTCCTATCCTAATCGTGCATTTTTTTGTATGAAAATTTGTAACGCGGCCGCGTTTGCGATACGCGCCATGCAGAAAAGCGGAATATTTTACGCGAGCAATGATTCATGTTGACACAATCGTCGATGTTAAAATATTGGTTCCGTCCAATTGGGCAAATACGATGAATTCACGGAATTTCGTGCAATTTGTTTTTTTTTCCCTGTCGCGTGATATTTTTTTTCTGAATTTGTTGTTAACTTATCGCACTGATGTCAAAACTGTTGACGTTTGGGTCGTTGAGATCAAAGATACTGGATACAACTTCTTTTGCGTCGTTTCAATAACGAAAAGATAAATTCAAGTGTTTACTAGGAACACTTGACTCTAGGCGTATTAGTCGTTTGCGAGTATTGTGGGTAAAATACGATGCCATTATCGAAGAAATTACAGGTTTCTAGTCGCCCCTAGTGCACTTGTTATCGAGTCTCTTTTGAAAAACGACCCGCACGATAATTTGAGGAGGTCTGGCCAATGAGGAAAGGTTACCGCACTATATCGTGCGTCGTGGTAATAAGGGGCTGGCGGCGTGCTAGATGGAAAGAGAGGGGCAACTCGGTCACGCCAAACGAGCGCCAAAGTCGTTGCACCAATTTCTATACATGTCCCTATTTCGGAAATTGCGATAAATCTGACGCATTCCGAGCCACGGCCCTTTTAACTTTCGGCACGACGCGAAATTCAACGATGTTTCAGAAATAGAGGACGCGGCGAGAGCTGTGATTAGCGTCGAACAACTTCGAAGCACTGAATTTCGTGTAATTACACGACGAGGGTATGATTTCGTAAAATTACAGACTTCAAATTTGTCTTCTAACTATGTCTGAATCAGAAATGGGCCCCTTTATCTACACTGAAATATCCAATTTTTGGATTCGTATCCTGTAATTCGTTCGCTATGAAATATTTCATGAAGGTTTTACAAAAAACGCTTTTTTTCAATTATTCACGATGATATGTTTTATTTAGGATCCATAACTTTATTTCTGTCAGTACGGTCACCATTTCGATCTTTGGATCGCTTAATGAACAGACTGATCGTTGCTCAATGATATTTTACTTGTGAACAGAATTAAAATTTAATAGCACAAAAATGAGGATTTTAGAAAGGATGAGTAATATCCTTGTAGCTCCGCAATAATTTAATATTTTATCGTCTAGAAGGTTGTGACCTACATTTTTACTGACAAGCTTTAAAACATGCACTCAGAATTATTGCAACAATAACTTTTACCTGTAGGTCATGTAAAATCGGCCTCGCGTGTGACAATTACCGATAACTGCAATCTTTTAATGCGTCGTTTTCTCCTAGCGGAAGGAAACTTGCGCAACATCGTCATTTCTCAAACGTTTCCACATTCATAGCTTTATTTATTCACAGAATAAACGAAAAAAAGCTTAGGGCAAAAAAGAACGGCGAAAATGATTCCTTAACACTTTGCTTTTCGAAATATCGACTTTTGGCCTGTACCATCGTTATCAGGTCGCACATTATTTTTTGCATAACTTGTGCATGAAAAGCGGCAGATTGCACAACAGTTTCGCGGGACGATAGAGTCCGACCGCATGAAAGTACCGCAAAGATAAGTTCGCGCGTGCGTATTTCACAATTTGTTCACTTTCGCCCCTCGGGTGGAAATTATCGTCACTTTCGTCTCTATTTTGCGGGCCGAAGGCGATCGCAGCTGCGTTCAATGCAATCGAAGCTGCCGACTATCCACGGTCCGTCCCACAAAACTATCATGCAAAGCCCCGCTGTTCACGAACTCGTTACGAAAAGTATCTTGTGTAATAGGTTGTTTAAAAAATCACTTTGTAAAATGATTCTTCCATTATGTCAAAATGTAGATTTCGTGGAGTAATTCTTGCAATAGAACGACACTGGCAAAAAATTCTGAGAGGTGCCGCATTGGAGGTTTATCCCAAAAAATGTGGCAATTCAAAAACTTAATTGCCAGCGTCCTCCTTCTTTCGTGATGGTCTTATAAATTGAAAACAATAGTTTTATCGGGTCGGAACTTTATTACAAATATTTTGCCTGTTCACTAAACAAAAGTGTTTCCTTTTTCCCTTCTTAATTTGGTAGACCAAAAAAATACATTTTTATGATTCTCCTGTCCTCTAAAAGTGTAGGTTTTGAACTTTAAATAAACCTCGTAAAAGGGGGACACGAGGGACACCGGCAAAAAATGTTATGAGGTGGTGCGTCATTCGACGTTTATACTCCAAAAAATGCAGCACCTTTAAAATTTAATTGTAAGCAACATCCCCCTTTCCCCTCGAGGTGTTTTTGTTCCCTTCTTTTGACGAGGCTTTCTTAAAGCTCGAAGCCAACAATTTTATAGGTCGAAAGAAGCATAAAAAAGTGATTTCTGGCCCAACCTTATTAAAAAGAAGAAAAAAAAACATAAAATAATTTTATTTTTCTCGAGTATTTAAAAAAAAAAAAATACCCACCCCGTAAAATAATTGTTTTCAATCTACAAAAACACCTCGGAAAAGGGGGATGCTGACAATTGAGTTTTAGAGGTGCCGCATTTTTTTAGCTATAAACCTCCAATATGCGGCACCTCTTAGAATTTGTTGCCGGTGTCGCCCTATTGCAAATTTTATGTCAAAATCCAAATCAACATTTTGACGCGTTGGGAGAAGCATTTAAAAAAATGTATTTTTGATGAAACACCCTACTGTGTAACCGAAATCAACGATTGCTGCACAATATACAATTTTACCCATTTTATATCCTCCCTGAATACGTCATATTCACACGTGTCCCGAACTTTTGGACCGTTCTTCCCGAAACCGTGCGTAACCGCGTGATTCATAGTCGCCAAGTTTTCGTGCCGAGAGACAAAAGAGCGCGGCGATTATACACGCCGAGTGGGAACGAGTCATTTCCCGCGGATTTTCCGCGAACCGACTGAGGACTGTAGCGGCGATTAGCGGCGAACGCCGTTATCGCTGATTGATGCAGTACGCGACTGTGGCTACGGCTACGTGTCCAAGCGTCGAGTCTCTGCCCGCTCGCAATCGCCCGATGACCGCAGACGCGAAAAGAAAAAAAAGAATGAAAAAAAAAAAAAAAAACACAGAAGAATCGAAAGATACAGAATAGTTTCACGAGGCACCCGACCGCCGAGTTTCTGGCTAACGAAGCTTCCCGAACGAGCGAGAACACATTTATACGTAGGGGAGACCGGGGTAAAATGGGCCCCCTAAGCAAAAAATGCCTCTATGACAAAACCCAAAGTGTTTTTTTTTATTGCTTTTCACTCAAAAATTCGATATCAATCATCAATTTTGAGCGTCAGCAAAAAAAAAAGTTTCCGGTGTAAAACGGGCCCCCTCAGAATCCGGCACAAATATGAGTTAGCACACAAAACGCTACCGATCGGCATGAGTGTTGATTATTTGGGTCTTTTACTAAAATATAACACAAAAGCGCATTTCGGTAGTGGCGGATTCGCTGTACAGGCAAGAATTGATGGAGAAAAAAAACTGTTCCCGAAGAAGCCCGCGAATAAAAAAAATCACGGAGACGGCGGGAAGAAAAGTTTTGACGAAGAAGGAAGCCTCACAACTTACGACGGCGACGGGAGTCCATTTTACGCTAATTTTTTTTTTTTTTTTTTTTTTTTTTCGATGATCAAAAAATAGGGGGGCCCGTTTTGCCCCGGCTTCCCCTACATACGGAAACACAGAGGAAAGTTTCGATTCTCGATTCGCATCGATCTCCTCGCGCGGTGCACCGCGCCCGGGCTGTGGCGTCTGGCGACACACACATACACATACACACACGAGTGTGGCAGCGAGCGTGTGGAATTTCTCGGGTAAAATCGTCGCGATAAACGCTTCATTGCGAGAGAACACGAACTCGGGGGGCGCGGGGTGGAGAGGCGGGGTGCGGAACGAGCGAACGAGTGCACGAAAACGAAGCGGGAACAGAAGAGAGCCGGGCAATCGTACCGAAAGAGCCCGCAGATGTATTTGCATTTCGCGATTGTGCTCCCCGGGGCGGCCGCGCGGCCCGCGGAGAACGAGCTTCACGGGGCTACGGAGGAGAGAACACGAGGCGAAAGAAAGACTACACAACCGCCAATATCCGCACCAGTGATGTCCGCCCACCGGAAAATCCCAAACGCGACGAGTCAATAGGCAAAATAAATAAGTTGGTGAAATGCATCTCGAACGATTCATTATTCGCGCACGAAATAAAACGACGGTGTACGCGATGCAATTGCATTCATGCATATACGCGACGGCTGCATGGCTCTCTCGTGTGTGCGCGAGTACGTCGTAAACTTATTTACGTAGCGTTCGCGCTGCCCTGCGTGCACCTTGCTTCACGTCGCTATATCAATGTTTCTCTTGAAAGAACGAATAATAAATATAAAAAGGAGCACTGGCTGTGTGTGCACACCAACGACTCGTTACTGGCTATATTGATTCATCGTTAGGGGTCATCAGTCGGGCAAACTGGTTTTTTTATTTCGTTTTTCACTAAAAATATCTGTTGTTCCGAAATGCGTAGGATGGTTTTGTTAACCTACGGTCTGAATGAGTCGGGTGAAACGATGAAAAAAATTGTTTAGCACAAAATAGCACGAAAAGATAAGAGAATCTGAAAAAGCAACGCTAAATAAATGTGCAAATAGATTTATGGTATGTAGGGTAGATGTATGGGTTGTGGCCACTGTATGTATTAGCCGTGGTCATTTTCATAATAATGTATTTAAAATTGTTGTTTTCACGTATTTTTATGTTGATGCTTCGAAAGTATCCATGCAAGTTAACAAGATTATCGATACAATTTTATTTCGTTCTAACAATAGAAATAATTCTGTCCTTTCGGACTCGGTAGCCACAACAGGACTAAAGGTAGCCAAAACCGGTATTCTAAATATTCTCCAAATAAAAAAATAATTGGCGTCGAGACGCTACCGCGTCTCTTGATGAAAAAATACTCTAAATATTAGTAATGTTTTCAGATGCCGAAACTAAACGTATACAATTGAATATACAACTATAAAATACAATTAACGAATTACGTACTAATTACGCAAAATAAAAATCGAGTTTATAACACAAAAATTTAATGTGTTTCTACATATTAAATGCAGTGTACGCGGTTTCCGCGCAGAAACTGTCAACGCAACTTAATTAATTTTTCCAAATATTTTCAACAACGACAACAAGAAGACACGTGAAATCAAAAGCCCGCAACCCTGAATCGTCGCGGAATGTCTTGCGAACCCGCAGCAAAAAGCGCAGCGGCGTCTGTTCGCCGGTAACTGTTCATCTACCGGTGCATTCACCCTGCTTGCTCATTTTTTTCAGTTTCTTTTTCTCCTCTTTCTACTCCTTGCTATCCGCTTTTTACAAACGCGACTCGCGGTCGATGCGACAAGACGATCGAGCAGTCTCGAATGCTCGATAAAGCATCCGTACACAGAAACCCCCATCGACGTTGCATAAAACACAACTTATCTTGTCGGTACCGTGAATGCTACGCCGCCAGAGATGAGGCGGGGTCGTAAAAAAAAATAAAAAGAAAAAAAAAACGATAGCGAGAAAAAGAGGAGAAAAAAGATATGCGGGTGGGTGTATTGGAGGCCGAGCGTTAATAGCCCAACGTATCTGCCTCTCGTCGTCGTGTAGGCGAGGCTGGTAGACACTCGTGTCATTTGCGGGTCGTCGCTGGAGTGCAACACTCTGCGTATACATATATATGTGTATGCATAGATATATATATATAGGATATGGCAATGCGGCGCATATATACTATGTACGCGCTTTCCGCATTCACACTCCCCGACCTCGCTCGATCGTAAAAGAGCACAGCTTTGCCGTACGTGCTAGCCACCGAGCCTGCACGGAGGACGAGGAAAACGTTATCGCCCGGTAATTTTCTTCTTTTTTTTGCCGCGGCTTCCCCGCTGATTTTTTCGTCTTTTTTTCTCTTTTGAGACTCATTTATTCGCTGATCTTGCCGCAGCCGAAGCATCAAGTCATTAACTAGCGCCTATCGCGTTCGGAACGCAGTTGAGCACCAGTTTATTTTTTGTTTCCGGTTGCAAAAAGAGTCGCGAGTTGCGGGCTTCGTCGACAGGTTTTTCTTTCTGCGAAAACAGGTTTTCGAGAAAACAGGTTTTTTCCCTTCGTTTATTCGCTACAAATGTAGCGAAGTGACGCATCCTTCGCTCGTTATATTTTTCCGAGCAACCGACAAATTTTTTATGAACGGAAATTCTTTGGTTATCTGAAAAATACACAAAGTGTTTCTCAAAACGAAAATACGATATTTTTGACAAAATGCTCCCGTCCTATTTTCGTATAGCCAGGAAATAACGAAAAAGGTTGAGTCGTTTCAACAAGAAATTCTTGCGAGCGTTTGTGGACAAGAATTTTTCAGCAATCCTGTACAAATTTCAATTTCGTTTTCACTGTGTTTACATGTGCTCGATATACCTTGCGCAAGCACTATTTCCTATTGCATCTGCAGTGACGCGCGAATAACGTAATAACACATATTTTTCATCATCGCTAAGCCCCGATACAGATTTCATCGAGTACTTGGACTTCGAGGCCTCGACCGCCAGCGTCGCAGGCTGGCCGGACGTCAGCACCGGAGATTCACCTAACGGTCGTGGCTTGTGCGTGCTCGACAAACTTGTTTCGGCTGCGTCGAGCAACATCGAATACAGGTATACAGTTACGGAGAGCCGGTGAACAGGACAGGTGAAGTGCAGCAGCAGCAACAGCAGCAGCAGCAGCGACGGCGAAACGGGCCAGTGGATAAGGTGCTGTCTTGGTCCGGCTCGCGGCAGAAGAGACTGGAATCAACTAGAGTGCGCTGGAACATCTTGGCCTTCGGGAAAATTCCGCTTTCACATAATCCCGGATAACAGCAGGATAAAACTGCGCTCAGAAGTTGCGTCGTCTTGACTCACCGCGAGTCTGCGAGGGACGGCGCAATGACAAATTCAGCGGTCGCTGCGAGACACGAAACGACGTGTGGGACACACAGGTGAATTGAGGCACGAACGTCGAGTCCTCAGCGGACCTTGAATGTTCCACCGTCTGCCAGGCACTTATATCGCATGTATTCAGTGGCAAGGTCATTGCCTCGTGATTCCGGTACGCTCGATTCCCCGGGTTATATCACGAGTCAAAAGGCGAACGATTTTCCGTCTGACTACTTGCGTACTTTCACTACTCGCCAGCGGCCCGACGAGCGCGCTCCTATACCGTCTTTTGATGATACGGCAAAGCAATCCTCGAGAATCTGCACGAAGGCGAACTACTCTCACTGCATTATTTATCGGTTCGAGCGCTTATGCAATATCACATGTATTATGAAAGTGACCCACTTCGGCTGCCCCTATGTTTGCCGACTTTTTATTTGCACTAGGAGAAATATTCTCGGTAAAGTACGAAACGCAGTGAATTCTGATGCAGCGGAAGTTGCTGATACCGCGAATTATTTTCCGGTTACCTTAATTGTTGTTGAGTCATATCTGTATTGCAGATATGTAGATCAATACATTTTTTGGATTTAGTTTTATTTTTTAACTCTATTTCAAATTACTATGAAAAAAAAGTTCTAATAACCAAAAAAAAGTATGAAGAATAGATATTGATAACAGCTAAATGATTATCGTGTGGCTCTTAAGAAATTAGGAATCGGGGCAACCGGCTTAAGAAAACGTGTCTTTGTATGTTCGTCGTGTCGAGCGATACGTTTCTGGGTTCAATGCTCTGATAGACCTGAGACAAAGTAGTACTCATGGACACTATACGGGAGTCTTTTAAGTGTTTTACACTTGGAGAAATCGTGGTCAACTATCAAACCTGTACCAGTCAGACAACAGAAATACTTCAAGTTAATTGAAAGTAGTTCAGGTAACGAGGAAATAAATCAGTATAGAAATAAAAATAATCGCGTCGAGTAACAGTTAATAGTCACCGAATTCATCATGATTTATCTAACTCTGCAACTGCGTTACAATATAATTTGTTACAATAAATTATACGGTAACTGTGTTTAAGCATAATTAATACTTTAACTGCGTTTAAGCATAATTAATACTTTAGCTGCGTTTGAGTATAATTAATATCTTACCTGCGTTAAAATATAATTTGGTAAAATCGAAATTGATAATCTTACTAACAATTCGTTTGTCATTTTCGAATATATGCAACCAAGTATCGAGGCTAAGTACTCGATCTTCTTCTCTCGCTTCCGTAAACTAGAGTCGAAAAGTTCCGTCGTAAAGTGTCCAAAATAAAAGTCACGAAAGTTCGAGAGAACAAAAAAAATATCGCGAAATAATGCTCTAAATAATTCAGTTGTCCACGACTGGTACAGCGGCTGCGAGCGGTGCAGCCGGCTTACAGCACGGATTTGTTTTTGTCAACGGGAATAGGAAGCGACGATAAGGAGGATGATAAAAAGGAGCGAGGGAGCGGGTGAGGCAAAGAAAGACGTTCAGCGCGGCGCACCTGCTACCGCACGGGGGATACGTACGTACTACGGGCAACATTGGTATAGGAAAAGCCAGCGGTAATCGGGGTCCGTACATCTTTCTAACACAGATCGCAGTTGGTCCCAGCGCGCTCGTTTCACTCGGCGACCGACGCTGGAGGTCTTCAGCGTTTTATGAATATTTCGACGAAGGCCACATATCAATCTCGCGCTCATGCGGGTCGTGGGGAATACCGGAGGCGAACCGTCCCCTCACCGGTCTCCGGAAAACCTCTCTCACTCTCGATATGAGATCTCTTCCGCTGAGCTTTCTTGTCGCCGGTGGTCATAAGAATCCGCCCGCGCGCTCTCGTCCGAAACTGCTGGGGAAATCAAGATCTCGCCGAGAGACTGATAGTCCCGTTATCGGGCGATCTTTGAATATATATTAAGGTCTCACACGTTGTACTACCAGCCATTAAACATTATCCGATATCCGATAATCTTACTCCAATACTCTAGCACGTAGTCAACTAGAGCCTGTTAACCCTCCGGTGGTCCAGTGACAAATGGCTCATTGGGGTATTCTCCAATAATTTATGGGGGTGCGACGTGCAGTTTGGCCGACGAATTGAAAACTTTCGGGCGAATTATCGCCACTCTGGATTTCGGAATTTGTCAAGTTCCACTGACCGCGAGCTAAACAGACGCGGGAGGGTTGACAAAAATGTATCGCGTTTTTACGACATTTCACGTGGCTCGAACAACTTTACTCGGGTGATCGTTTGCTGGAACGACCTGAAAATAAAAAAGTTTTAGTGTTATTTTTTTCAGTCGCCAAGGTTGCTTTTTCGTAGTTGGGGAAAGTAAAATGAAGAGATGCAACAGTAACAATACTGATACGAACTCAACAGTTCTCACTTAATACTATTTCTCTGAGTGTAGTTCTAAATCTCGTTATTCTGCATGCGATTGAGAGAAGTAAACATGTTTTCAGAAGTGTTTTGACTCGGGAACCCCGACTCGCTGAGTCACACCGATCGAATCATACATGAAGATGGACGTGTTATTGCATATTTGTCGTATCTTGTCACTTAATATAAATCCGTCATTAGGGTAATGACCGCAATGACCTTTCCCTGTACAAAAAAACCCACCTATTCAATATCGTCCTGACTCCAAAATATATGATAATTTCACCTCCCACTTACAATTCTTAAAACAAACATCTGAAATAAATTAAAAGTTCCCAAAAAAATGGTTAAGTTTTGAATGAACAGAACATTCATTGAAATCATTAATCAAATATGGAATGTACAGTAAATTCATCGAAACCATTAATCAAAATCACCCAAGTGTCCCAAAGCACATCGAATCGCGATAGCACGAAAATAATGCCAAAAATAACAAACCGAGTTTTGACTCGGGAACCCCGACCCGCTGTGTCATACTGATCGAATCATACATGAAGATGGACGTGTTATTGCATATTTGTCGTATCTTGTCACTTAATATAAATCCGTCATTAGGGTAATGACCGCAATGACCTTTCCCTGTACAAAAAAACCCACCTATTCAATATCGTCCTGACTCCAAAATATATGATAATTTCACCTCCCACTTACAATTCCTAAAACAACCATGTGAAAACAATTAAAAGTTTAAAAAAAAAATGGTTAAGTTTGGAATAAACAGAACATTCATTGAAATCATTAATCAAATTTGGAATATACAGTCCATTCACTAAAACCATTAATCAAAATCACCCAAGTGTCCCAAAGCACATCGAATCGCGATAGCCCAAAAATAGTGCCAAAAACAACAAACCCCATTCCATCCTCTTTATTTGCCTTCGACCTTGAGCCCGACAATAGCTTCGCGCGCCCTCCCCGAGCGTCTTGCGAAGACCGCGTGAAAATACGAACAATGCGCAAAAAAAAAGAACGTGGCAAGATAAGAGCGAGCGATATCGTTAACGTACACTCGGCTCTCGCGGAGACACGGCTCGTCGGCCGGGTGAATCAGCGTCCTCGTAATTTCGTGCCATACGCGCGTATGACTACATTAGTGCGTGGCCTCGCGCGGCCCGAGAAGTTTCGCAGTGGTCGCGCGCGCGCGCGACGGGAGATAGCATCGTGTAACCCGGCGTGCTTGTCCCTAGCCCACGAGGTTACGCCACTATCTTTCTTATCGTGACACACAGAGCGCGCGCGCGAGGGGTCGGCCGACAGCGGCGGGCGCCACACAGCACCGGCTCTACAGAGCGCCAGCGTCGAGAGCACCGGAGGTGCAATACGGTGCGGGTTAAAGCTAACACGAATGCTCTAATACGGCAGCGAGCGCGCGCAGGAGAATCCCGCAGGGCGTTTGTGATTGTGACGGTCATTGGGCGGTATACATATGCGTGAGTACACAGCGGCCAGGGAGAGCGCGAGAGAGAGAGGAGCAGGAGAGACCGAGCGACCGAGAAGCCGCCGTCGCCTCGCGCGCTCGGCTCGCTACACAGTATAGAGACACGAAGGGGAACGAAGCCGTGTTTACGCAGCTGCCCGTTTACTATACACGATGAGTCGGTGCCCGTAGTATTACTCGGGCTATGGGCCCCGAGTACCTGCGCACACACACACACACACACAAACACACACGTGCACTTTATACACACACACGTTTCTCTCTCTCGCTCCGCGCTACACACACAGGCAATACATATAATACATATCCACCTCTTGTATCAACGCGTCCGGGTCTCCACGCGGAGGCAGGTACGACGTGCCACGTAATAGATGTGTGCTCTTCCTCCTCCTACAACCAGTTTCCGAGCGCACACAACGCACACACGAGCGCCACCTCTGTGTCTCTCCGTGTGGCTGTGTGTGTGTGTGTGTGTGTGTGTGTGTGTGTGTGTGTGTGTATGTGCGCGCGTGTGTGCGAGTGTGTGTGTGTGTGTGTGTGTGTGTGTGCGCGCGCGTGTGTGTGTGTGTGTGTGTGTGTGTGCGTGTGTGTGTGTGCGGTGCACCTCGTGAGGCACCGCGCTCCGCCCGGTCTCTAGTTAGCGAGCCAACGTCAAGTCACGACGTAGGTGTGAGTGTGCAAAGAGCTCGGGCGGATGAGAGAGGAGCGCGCCGCGCGTAGCCGCCTCGGGCGGCCGCGAAGGAGCTGCAGCAGCAGCGCGCCTCGCGCTGCGACGTGTATATCGCGGCGGCGGCGGCGACGCGCGAGCCGCGCCAGGAGAGTCGCCCGTGTGTCGCCGCCGTACCGAGCGGCAGGGAGCGCTGCGAGTGACGCGGCGCTACGGCGATCGCCGATTGGCCGGCCGACCGGCCGGGGCAATACCGCGCGCCACATATAACACGCGCTCGCGAAACCTGCACCTCAGAACGTAACAGTGTTTTAACGCGAGTACCAACGACCCGCGCGCGCGACACAAGTCGGACGGAAACCGAATATTATATCGACGGAATATACACGCGAACACGAAACAGCGACCGAAATTCCGAGTGACTGAATTTGCAACGGTTCGAAAAACCGAGTGACCTTGCCATCCCACGCTCACGGCGAGAGCATTTTTTCTGTAGGTCTTTCTCGCCTTTGTCTCACGTCTCTTGTTGCTAACGTTTCAGATCTTTTTTTGTTTTTTTTTTCTTTTTTTTTTGTTGCGTTTTTCCGCACTCGTCGTTTACTTCGGTGTCTATTCTGCGTCGGGCTCTCCACGTCCCGCGCATCTCTCTCCCCCGGTACTCGGGAATTATCGTAGCGTGGTGCATAGCGACCGCGCGCGCTTTGGAATTGAGAAAAAAAAACACGAAAAAAAAAGATAGAAATAAAAAAAAAAGAAGGCGGAGGGAGAAGGGAAATTTACGAAAGTAACTACACAGTTGCAGAGGGAAATAGAAGAAGGAGGAGAGCGAGGAATAAGGCACCGAGCGGAAGCGGAAGCAGAGGCAGAATGAAGAGCTCACTCTACAGCGTGTTCGTCGTCGCCAGCCTCCTGGTCGCGGTTGCGCACTGTTACCCAGGTAAGTGTAGCGGGCAACGTCGAAAGCCCTTCAGGCCCGCCGCAGACCGAAATTCACGTGCGTGCACGTGTTAAGACCTGCCGCTCGGGAACGGCGGCTCGAGTGCGACGACAGATCTTATCGTGCCTCGAGGGCTCACACGAGCGCCCTTGAATTCTTTTTGCCCTAGTGATTCCTGGCGCCCCCCCCCCCCCCCCCCGACTCCTCCCGGCCCCACGCCTACCCTTCGTGAATCGGGAGGTAGCAACGGTTGCTGCAACGAAATTTCGGCTACTATGAGATTTTCGTGCGTACGAGCGAAATCATTTTTTTTAAATATGTTCTCCGGTGCTACATCAGGAATAACAAATATTCGATCTAACAAGTACGTTCTGATTTTTTAATATATTTTTTTAAATTACTTACATTTTTTTAATTCGCGCCGAGGGTGAAATCTTTTTGTGATTCACGTGGTGAATTTACGTGACGGAAATTCGCAACGTTGCGGCAACGAAATTTCGGCCACCGAACGTTTCTGGTCGTACGATCCAAGCGAAGTAATTTTCGTGTTTCGAAAAATATTGGCTTTAACAAGGTCGTCCTGGCCGTCATTTTTTGACATTCGCTGAAAGTGTCAGCTGTCTGACAAATTTCGGCTACTATGAGATTTTCGTGCTTACGAGCGAAATCATTTTTTTTAAATATGTTCTCCGGTACTACATCAGGAATAACAAATATTCGATCTAACAAGTACGTTCTGATTTTTTAATATATTTTTTTAAATTACTTACATTTTTTAATTCGCGCCGAGGGTGAAATCTTTTTGTGATTCACGTGGTGAATTTACGTGACGGAAATTCGCAACGTTGCGGCAACGAAATTTCGGCCACCGAACGTTTCTGGTCGTACGATCCAAGCGAAGTAATTTTAGTGTTTCGAGAAATACTGGCTTTAACAAGGTTGCCCTGGCCATCATTTTTTGACATTCGCTGAAACTGTCAGCTGTCGATGATTTCGTTGCGGTGAAGTCGCGAATTTACAAAACCGAAGTTTGCGCCGCTCCGGCAGCGAAATCTCCTCCACCGAACGTTTTGCGGCAAAATTATTTTGCCCAGCAAAGTAATTTCACCGCACGCGCTTTGACGTTGCATCGAATGGGAATAGAAGTTGGTGAACTAACTGTGCTCAAAGTTATTTTTTTCCCGGAACGCTGAGTGTGACGCCTGTCGATCGTTTCGTCGTGGTTACGTTGCGAACTCATCACGTGCCAACGTTTAGCGACGTTGCTATAAAGTGAAGTCATTTGGGCCACTATAACAATTTTCCGTTCATTAAATCCAAGCTAATTCTGGCATATTCTTCGAAGCTACCGAATAGAATGGAAAATTCGAACTGACAGGAATACCGAGAAGAATCCATTTTTTTTTCTTTTCCAATGACAGCTGTCAATGTCATCACGCTTCTCGCGTATCGCACGAGACGTAAGTGCAACGATTCCCCTGAATGATGTTGAAGTTTGCATCGTTGGAATCCAACGAAATTTAGAAAAAAATAATAATTCTAATTAACCCAAATGATGAAATTAGGTATAAAAAATAATTATAGGAACTAATTGATATGATTTCTTTTTATACCTAATTTCATCATTTGGGTTACTTGGAATTAATTTTTTTTCTGAATTTCGTTGCATTCCAACGATGCAAACTTCAACATCATTCCCCTGACACATTTAATATATTATATTTTCATACCTCTGTGATGCCTGTTGATCGTTTCGTCGTGGTTACATTGCGAACTCATCACGTGCCAACGTTTAGCGACGTTGCTATAAAGTGAAGTCATTTGGGCCACTGTAACAATTTTCCGTTAATTAAATCCAAGCTAATTCTGGTATATTCTTCGAAGTTACCGAATAGAATGGAAAATTCGAACTGATGGAATACCGAGAAAAGTCAATTTTTTTGTTCTTTTCCAATGACAGCTGTCAATGTCATCACGCTTCTCGTGTATCGCACGAGACGTAAGTGCAACGATTCCCCTGACACATTTAATATATTATATTTTCATACATCGAGCGCGTCGCCTTCGCGATATTATATACGTCGTATATACATATATACACATAGGCACGTATCGCGGTGGGGTCAGACACAGGTCACGACGGATATAGAATGCGATGACGAAACGCGGTGCATATCGCACTCGGGCGTTATTATTGTTCGGCGAAGTTACGACCTGGCGGGAATGATCGAGAAGCACGCGAAGCGTTTGGCGCACGTATAGAGCCGGAGCGTCGACGGCCGGGGCGATGATTTCTCCCACCCGCTCAATTCTCATTTCCTCCAATTACCAGTTTTTTTTTCCTCGCTCCCCGCGAATCCCGGGAGCAAAAAAAAAAAAAACGGCGCGGAGAAGAAAGAAAAAAAATTGTTCCCGTATATTTTCCGCGTGGCGCGCGGGTTCGTGGAAATTGTTTGAGTCTATTATACGACGAAATGAAACCACCCCCCACCCCCACCCCCCCCCCCTCTCCCCTTGATGCGCGAGGAATAGAATAACGAGTTACGCGCGTGGATGTGTGCGGGACGCACCGAGTAAAAATGAACGAAAAAATAAAAAATAAATAAAAGAATGAACAAAAAAAAAAGAGAGCCGAAAAAAAGAGTTTTCGAGTCCGGAGAGTGTGGCAATGATTTTTTTTCGCTGGCGCTCTGGCTCGCAACAGCAATTTTACTTGGCCGAGCGTGCGGACTGCGAGAGAGATGGAGAGGGAGAGAGAGAGAGAGAGGGAGTCAGAGCGGGTTCACCTCTGTTATATTCGAAATATTCATACGGATATATGCAGCGAAACTGTCTATAGCAGCGGTGCTGTTGGGGTCGCGTCGCCAGCAGCAGCGGCAGCAGCGGCGGCGGCGTCGGCAATAGCGGCAGAGACCGGAAACAATTAAAACGGAATCCAATCGGCAACCGGGGACTACGACAATATAGCACCTATATATCCTCCATACGTATGCATCAGGATTTAATTATGCGGGGAAAGGGCACGTGACTAATTGTTTCCGACTTTGCGTTATTCCTAATTGGTCCAGGCCCAGGCGGGAGCGAACCGCCGGCCGTTAGCGCGCTCCTCGGCCTCCTCGGCGAGAGCCGCGACGGCTCGCCGGGAGAGCCGCGAGGAGCAGCCTCTCTGGTATCTCCTTCACCGGGTGACTATCAATCACTGCATCGTGGCGTTCGACGCTCGCCCGACTCTCCGGGGATGGGATTTTTTCCTTAATCTCTCACGTTTACAATCACTCGAGTGGTCGGCCCCGGGCTGTTACTCATTGCGGTCTTGTTCGATTAGTCCGCGGCCCCGGTCATTGCTGCAGCCGGATACAGCGGCGTTTTGTGCGCTCCAGACAGAGAGAGGCGAAGGGTGAATCAATGCGGTCGTCGGGCTCTTTGTACCCTTTGCCTCGGGGAAGTCAATTAATGGTTAGCAATTACTGGAAGCCGAGTCGCCTGCGGAATAATGAAAATTAAACGGCACGGCGATACCTGAAATCCTTAAATTGCTCCTCGATGTCTTGAAAGTTGATACGAAAAATATTGTCGGCTGAGCGCTGCGAGTGAAACATTTTTGTAAGCGGAATTATTTTCTGCAGCCGCAGACTCGTCGGTGCGAATTTTTTTTTCTTGTTCATTTTGCACCTGTCGCGGAGTTCGCGGGTTGCGCTGTGTCGGGAAAAACTGCTTTCGCCAGGTTTCGTATCCCGTGACCAGGAGGAAAACTTTGTCGGGCCCGGTTGTAGGAATTTTTTATTTGAAAATCTTTTGGCGAAGTTGCAGAGAAATTTCGTAAAAAGAAGTACGGCGGGACATTAAAATTAGTTACAAAGCTGCAAATTTGGCTGTTTACGCGTCATGAAAGGTCTCACAAAATCGTGGTCAAATTGGCTACAGGTACAGGGTGTATGGGGCTATTTCTTGATTCCAGTTAATAGAGATTCTGGTGCGAGCACAGAACGGCTTTTTGATGATGACGAAATTACTTCTGAGCTCCCCTGGACAATATTTATCAAGAACTCACTGAATCCATTTGTTTTGAACTGCATGTTCTTTTTTCAGACTGAGGAACGTATCTCCGACCCGACTTGAGACTTTTGTTCCTCTTGATGAGAAACATTTGTTAAGCCAATACAAAATTTGACCTGGAATTTCAGGGTCAAGATCAATTTTGCGAAGCCATATTTTCATTGATCTTCGCCGATCATGAGCTGGAGAATCCGATGCGCATAGTAGCGACACATCATTTTTAACATCGCAACTGCGAGGACATTTCGCAACAAAAAAAAACAACTGCGAGACATTAATTCTCATGCAAAATTGTAAACTCAACCACACTCAGAAAAAATATGGTCTGGTTAATCATATTTTTTACTATAAAGTATGTTTCCCTGAGGCGATTGTAATGTTTTTATGGTTATCACAGCCAATAAAATAGAACATTACGTTACAAGGGAGGAAAGTGCAACTTTTCACCGAGTGTGAAGTTTGATGCCCGAGCGAAGCGAGGGCAGAAATTCTCACGAGGTGAAAAGTTGCACTCCTCCCATGTAACGTTCTATACTTTTCTCCCGATTTCACTAAAAAATAACCATATTTCGTGTGTGCAACGAGGACGGACAATAAGCTCATTTTTGACAAATGATTTTGAGAATGAGCTGATTTCCTCTCTAGGGCGGTAATGAAAGCGGAGTGCGCATGCGTATGTCACTTGTCATAAATGAGCAATTTTTTTCGCACGCGTTGCGGACACGAAATGGGGTTATTTTAGCGGAGTCAGGAGAAAATATAGTATTATGTGCCACATTTTCATAGACATATCAATTATTTCTGTATGATAGTTGTAACTATTCGTCCTTTTACTATTTAAACAGTATTTTAAGCTGTCGTAGAATAGTAAAGGCACATAAAGTATATAGTTATTTTTCAATCATGTATAGTTTTTCCTATCTCCCTGTATTGTTGTATACACTATACAGTTGCAAGTAATACATAGAGTGTAGATTAATTTATTGGTTTACAGTTAATTAAAAAAATATCTTTTATAACTGGCCGTCCCGCAGTAATGCTCATAATATTATTCTGTGCTTATTGATGAGCAAAAAAAAAAGACATCATCCACAGATACAATTTTTTCACTGGCTCTCGGCAAAGTGATGTTCATACACAGTTCGATAAACCATATTAAATTTTTTTTTAAACATTTTTAACTATGTTTTTATTGTTGCAAATATCATGGTCTTTTTTCTCAGTGCATTCGCGTGTGGTCATAGGTCACGAAAAAAAAAAAAAAATCGCAGCAAACCCGACAAAAGCGGGAGCAACGAAACAAAATCAGATCACGAGATTCCACGAGATCGCCTCGTCGATCTCCCGCGCGTTCGCGGTCTCCCTCGACTGCTCATCCGTGCGGCGGTCACTCATTGCGGTCTCGTTCGATTAGTCCCGCGTCGCCGTGCCGCACGGTCCACCGGGGCAGCATTGTGCGTTCCCTTCGCCGGAATCAATGCAGCCGGAGCTCCGGCAGCCCTCGGACCCCTCGCCCATTATAAAGTCATCACTAACCGCACATCTGATATCCTCCCCCCCTCGAGCGGCCCGGCGGTCTGCGACATTGCGGAACACACAGAGATAGACCGCAGACTGTGATGTGATGAGAAAAGACGCTTGGCTGGAGATGGGGGAGGGGGGGGGGGGGGTGGAGGAGGCCAAAAGCGACACCCGATGTTACCCCACAACTGATGGGTTTTTAAAGCCAACGACTTGTCGCCGCTCGGGGACCTCCTGGGTGTACTTGGAGGCTCTTCCCGAGAATGTGACACGGCCGAGGGTGCGACGAGGGCGCATCGGGCGCAGCGCCGAGTAGCAAAGACGCGGAGTGCCGAGGAGAGCGACGAGGGCTATATACGTTCGTGGATTTATCTGTGGGTTATTCGAGACACGAAGGTACGGTTCGCACTGCGAGCGCGTCGAATATCGACGACGTGAACTGGGCTCCTGCTGCCGCCGCAGATCCGTAACGTGTTCCACGTACCTCTACGTACACATATATACATATATATATATACATACACACACATATATACGTGTATATACGTACATGTATATATATACACACACAGACACGACACCCACTGCGTTTTACGAGGATATCAGATGTCCGTCAGCCGCTCGGCCACGGTGTGGCTGTTAGTATGGCTCGACCATCGCACGAACCGATGACATCGATATATAGAGATATATGTACAGAGAGGAGCCGCGCGCGCTATACCGCCGCCGATATATATATACGTGTACGATCGGGCAACGCCGTCGACTCTCGTCCCCCCGGCTCTATATCGGTTTTGGTGTTCCCGTGCCGTGCCCCCCGACCCCCTCCCTCCCCCCTCCTTCTCCTCGCCCCCGCGTAGACCCATTTGGTAGTTACGTCCGGTGTTGTTGCGGAGCACCGCGCGATACTTGCGCGACGACAACTCGACGACGAACGCCGCTGCTCGCGAGGGAGAACCCGGGCGCAGTAGTAACGGCGGTGACCGGGCAGACGATGGAAGGGATTGGCAACGGGACGACGGACACATGGGGAGAGTGGGGTCATGGGCGGGGGGGAGGGAGGGAGGGAGAGGGCGGCAGCAGCGGTCAGAGGAAACGAGCGAGGCTGCAAAGCACCGACCAGCGGATGATCCACCCATCCATTATGCGTGGCTCGAGCGTTTCGCGAGCGCTTCGAGCACTAACTACTTTCCTATACTCTTCCCCCTCCCCCCTCCGCCTCCTCTCCGCCGCCCTCCGCGACCCCCCTCGTCGTTTCCGTTCCCGCTCTTCGTTCCTCCCTCCGCGATTCTCGCATCGCTACCGCGTGGATCGCGCGTGCAGTTCAGCACCGAGACTAAACCCACTCGCTTGGTACAAAACCACTTTGTTCGTACAGACACACGAGGGAGGAGACGCGAGGGAGAGAATACTCGGAATTCTGGTATATCCCTTATTTAACGTGTAATCGGTAATTGCAACGTGCACCGCCGCGCGCGCCGCTGGGCTTCAACCCTTTGGCTCGCTAATTAATTAAATGGTCCATCAGTGAACGTCGCTTGCCGGGTCTGTCCGGGGGTTTTCGTCGTCAATGGTATTACACGCGGGTTTTCGGGACAGTTGCGTTTTACGTATACACGCAGCGCGCGTAACAACGTGGTGGGGGGCATATCTGGGAGGATTCGGTTGTGTCACGGTTTTAACTTCGGTCTGTTTTGATTCGGATTTTTTTTTTTTTTTTTTTTAATATGGTCACATTTGTACACGGGAAACGCGGGGACGACGGGGGCAGGAAGAAACGTGTGGGTTGGAAAATGTGTGTAACAAAGCCGTGTAAAATAATGGGAAAAAATGGGTTGGAAACCTCGCGTGCCCCCCCCCCCCCCCCCCCCCCCCAACTGTACCGCCGTGTTTGCGGCAAAGAGACGCAGATTTTCTCGTAACTGACAACAGACTACTATTCTTTCCCAGCGGAAAATTCAGTCGGTCTCTGCAGATCTGGCGCCCGATAGGTGAAGTCTGTCTCTTTCTTCGTGATTTATTGCCACTTTATGCGCCTTATTTGCAGCGAGCATATTGCGCAAAGTGATCGCCTCGGAAATACACAATTTCCGTCTTCCGAGTGCCAATCCACTCGGAGAAAAATCGACTATCGATGCAACCGATAAACAGTGGAAAGAAAACAAAAATTGTTATCGCCGATACCCCCACGGAAAATAAGTATATACGAAAATGTATCTGAAATGTGCAACTTTCCGGATGATTATGTGATAAAAATACATTTTGGATATATCGTAGATCTATTTTTTGTTCGCATAGATTTCGTATACATCCTAAAATAGATCCAACATATATAATTTTTCGGAAAAATAGATCTTTTATATCTGCAACAGATCTTTTATTTATCACACCGAGAAAAAAATGTTCTTGATTCCAAAGAAATGGGTGGATTGAATTTTTTTCATTGATTTCAATGAAATATTTCTTTGAATTTCAAAGACATGATCTCCTTGATTTAAAGAAACGATATGCCTGACGGCACCCGGTCTGTCAACGTTTGGCTCATTCGCGATAAGTCGTATTGGTGTTTCTCGCGTAAGCTGATCTGTTATGTTATAGTTAAGTCAAGTCAAATCAAGAAGATAATCATTGGTTCAACCATCGAAGTTATTGGTGAACATATCTAAGTACTATGATACGTAACCAAAAACTTGGTGAACATAACCTATAATTTGGTTGATGACATCATTCAAAGAAAATATAATATTAACTTAAGGATATTATTTCATTGACCTCAAAGAAATGTTTCATAGGTTGAGATTTCAAGGAAATTTCATTGAATCCAGGAAACTTTTTCTCTCGGTGCACGCATGTACTTTATTTCCGTACGGGATATACCGGGACGTTCGCGACGTCCCCGAGCCGCCTCATTCCGCTCCACCCCCATAATCAATATCATCTCGCATGTCAATCTATCAACATTTGAATCCCCGAACTTCGCAAATCAGTCGCCATTTCCACGAAACTCGTGCGAACCAGTGCGAGCCAGTCCGAGGACTTTACGATTCCTCGTCGTCGTCGCGGCGCGGGGAAGCGACGGAAGGTGCGGCGTGAATCAACAGTTTCCCGTGGGAGCGCGCGTTGGGCTTAAATGCCTCCGATATGGCGCGGGAACATATCGAGAGTGCGATGCACACGAGGGAATGGATGAGCCTGAACTGCGGCTCGTTGATCACTGGAATTGAGAAACGTGGAATCCATGCAGCATCCTCCCGGACGCTTCCTCCTCCCCCCGCGCCCTTTTCGCGTATATATGCGCACGTTAACTCTGTCTCTCTTGACGTTGTGTGTAGTGCGCGGCCTCGCGCACTCCACGGACGATTCGATCTCACTTGGTCCATTCAATGCGTTGCGTTGCCCCCTCCTCCCGACCCTCCGCCGTGACGCGAAGGGATGGAATGGCGCAGGTCGAAGCGGCAAACGTACGCTCGGGGATTCTTCGATCATTCGTCGCCCCGAGGACATATATACGCGCGGCATCCACACGCATTAATGCCGCTTCTGTTGCTCTCGGTGCACCGATCTCTATGTACATAATGGATCTCCCTAGGCGCTGCCACTGTCGTGAGAAATTACACACTCACCAGCGCGGACACGGGGAGACACACACGGACACATGGAATTTCCGTTTCAATGAAGGCATTATTCCATTGAAGTGGTGTAGCCACGATTGCTGCCAATGTCACAGTCAAATCCTTGACTCCTTGTCGTCGACAATGCGATCCATCGAGAGTTCCAACGGGCCCGGTTCTCCGTTCCGACTCGCGCCCATGTGACACACCTCTCTCTGATCTCTCTGCCTCGCTCTCGGCGCTTTTAGCCGCGCGTCGCGTTTCGCGCGTTTAGTAGTTAGTTCCTTGCGTCGCGCACAGCTATTCATCCGGCGTACCGCGTGTTTGGCTTAGGTACGCCCGGGAATACCGACCGATGATGAGATCAAACGCCTTTTGTTGTCTGGTCCCGCGTTGATCGGTTTATTACGAATTTACCGGGGATTCGGAGTCTCCGCGGTTGAGTTTGGATCGCGACGCGGGGAAGAATTATTTATGATATCGCGCATACGTGAGATCCCCGTGACGATTGAGTAACGTTTTGTTTTTTGATACTTTGCGCAACGTTCCCGGATACCAATTCCTTTTACCGTCGATGCCATTGTTAATCATTATTGCAAAGATGTCATCTGAATTGCAAGATGATTGGCACACCGAGAGAAAAAGTTTCCTTGATTCAATGAAATTTCGTTGAAATCTCAACCTATGAAACATTTCTTTGACGTCAATAATAATAATGAAATAATATCCTTCAGTTAATATTATATTTTCTTTGAATGATGTCATCAGCCAAATGATAGGTTCTGTCGACCAAGTTGTCGGTTAAGTACCATAGTACTTAGACATGTTAACCAATAACTTGGATGCTTTAACCAATGATTGTCTTCATAGTTTTACTTGACTTGACCATAACGTAACAGGTCAGTTCGCGCGACAAACACCAGTACGACTTACCGCGAATACGCCGAACTTTGGCGGACCGGGTACCATTAAGTATATCGTTTCTTTGAATCAAGGAGATCATGTCTTTGAAATTCAAAGAAATATTTCATTGAAATCAATGAAAAAAAAATTCAATCCACCCACTTCTTTGGAATCAAGGAAACTTTTTCTCTCGGTGGCACATTCGGTTACCGTATTTTTCTTCCGAGATTCACGCGGCATCGCGAAGCAGTTGCATTACTCATTCACCAGAACAAAGTCAGTATAAAATCTGTAGTGTTACATTCGGCCCTGGTCAGGCCTTGGTCACTCCCTGGCCAGGGCCCGACCGGGACCGAATATAACGGTACAGATATTCTACCAGGGTATTCCCCCCCCCCCCCCCCAATACACGACTACGTTTGCACTGATGCAAATCTGACTTCGCAACCATCAGCTCGGACGTATCAAAAAGTCTGAAAGTCGCGCCGCCCAAGAGCGCCGCATCGTGAAACCCGACGAGTCGTAAAATCGCCACCGTTCAATAACAAACGAAAGGTCCCCCTCCACGCGCCGAGTTCCAGCATGTCAGTGTGTCCTTAACATTAACAACCACCGCTATCGTTATCGGCCAGTCCATCGATATTCCCGTCGTAAGTATCAGTTAGTGCACGCGCTATTATTCCATCTATTGCTCCTAATATCCGCATCGATATGTTTATGCGGCCCAACAATAACCAATTATAGCGCCGCCACATTTCGCCTCTGTGTTCAATTAGCGCCAGTTACACCGACGACGGTCGGACGGACACACCCGAGGGCGGGGAGAGAGCCCGCGCTCACCCGAGTACACTATTTACCGAGGTACCTGCGGCAAATGCGTATGCAAAGTGCACACAAACACTGCGTTATAAACGTCCCCCCTCTTCCCGCTCTCGCGCACGCTAACGCATTCCCTGATTATGTGGACCGGCAGATGGTACATGGTGCACCGCAAGTGAAGCAGCCACGGTAATAGCTGCGTTAACGTGGCGCGGGAGGGAGAGAGAGAGAGAGAGAGAGACAGAGAGCGAGTGAGAGAAAGAGGGAAGGATAGACAGACAGAGAGAGAAGGAGAGGGAAAGAGAAAGGCATATAGACAGAACCGGAACCACCGAGCGAGAACACATATACAAATGCGGGATATCAGCCGAGAAATTACTTCATTCTCACGTGAGAGGCTTACAGGCATCGACACAGTCGGACGAGTGTCCGGCCGTGGCGACCTTTGACCTCACGCGGGCGATCCGCACCGCGGAGTCTCTCATCACTGAGGTCCAACTAAGCCTCGGCGGCGTCGCTGTGACAGTGACCGGGCGATATCCCAGACCTCTCTCAGTCAGCCACCCTCGGCAATTCGGTGAATGGTTCGGTTTGTCCACGCCAGTCGCGCTGTCACCATTCCTACCGCGCCTAGGCCGCCGTCGATTAGTTATCGGGACGGGGGGGCCCCCCCTCCGGTTGATATATCCACTCGTCCATTTAGCGATTATGTCCCGCGCTGTTCCTCGTTCACGGGGCGAAGCTGCAAACCAAACGCATATATATACAGGCCCCGCCACCGCGCGCGCTTCGTCGTCATACGTCGTATTGGCGTCGTCGCAGGCAGCGCATTAACTTGGAAACCAATCAGCCACGCATCGACATTGCTGCCCCGCGTTGTCTTGTCGGTCGTATCCCGTGTGCGCGCCCCACCGCTGACGCAACCGCATTTACCATTATTGTTACTGTTGCGTAAACGGGAGTTATCGGGGGGGGGGGGGGGGGGGGGAGGGGGTTGAAGCGGGGGCGGTCCTCCTTTGCTTCGGACAAAGGCCCCGCTAAATACTCGGATCATCTTCGTGGCATCTTCGTGGAAATGAATATGACTTGAATATGTTCTGCTGCAAAACAAGATGATCCATTCGTTCGTGGATTTGACGAAGCGTCTGGTTGACCTATATACATGGTTTTATTTCCCACAACATGTCAAGTTTCAATGGCTTCCATCAGATTGCCACGACGAAAAATAATCAGCAAGGGACGACAAATCTTTTGCTGTATGGACGATTTCTTTTGTTGGCGCAGCGAAAAGTTTAGCCACGACAGCAAATTTTTAGATGCCGTAGCAAAACTTTTGTTGTCACTCCGTTCATATTTTCTCTGTCTTTCTGAAGCACTCGGTTGCAAATGCAATACAAAGTGATCAATCTTTTCCTTCATATCGACCGAACCAAATCTGCATTCTTTTGCCAGATAAACTCAACATTTCTACACAATTTGTACAAAACGTTAAAACTAATTTAACGTGATTACGGTTATTTATTTATTTATTTATTTTTTAACAATGGACGGGACAAGCCCTTTGAAAACAATAACACATGGCAGACAAGAAGTCGAAATAAGAGAATTACAAAACAAACAAAAATTACAAAAATTACAAGAAATTACAACAAAAAAAAAGATTACAAAGAGAATTACAAAAAGAAATAGTTGACACATAGGAGTGCAACACCACTAAGTCGACTCACTCTGCGCGATATAATCGTTCACAGCACGAACAAAACCAGAGTACGGTGTGTTGAAAAAATCAACAAAAGCAGAGGCGACATTACCATTCCGAAACATTCGAGAAAGCGACTCATAGTACCCATAATTAGTCCGGTGGTAACGGACCCAAAAAACGGTATGATTCCGCACATTCCGCCGGGGTGCTGAAATGAGCACGCCCGCCAATAGCTCCGAGCAGCTAACAACGTCATGAACAACTTTATACAATAAAAAGCAACTGCAACCTCTTCGATTTTCACGATGATCAATGTGCCACAAGAGCGCTAAGGCTCATTGGCCTCTTCGCCGCGGTCGCGCGGGCAAAGCTCTGCCTGGATGCAGCAGAAACGCCTCCGCGTCGTCACCATCAAAGCGGAGAGTTCCGGCGACTGTCCCCGGCAATAGCGTCGCCGCACTGACATCGCGCTCACGCTGTAAATCCACCGTACTCGCGCGCGCGTGGAGACCGAGTAAACAACACGACCTCCTCCATAACCGCGCCAATATACTCCTTCCGATACATCACACCGCGCCATTCCAGTGAGGCTCGCGCCCGCCCGCGCCTGCCTGCCTGCCGGCGGAGGTACCACCTCGGCGTCTGTCCTCCAGAAACAGCACTTCATTATTCTCCGACGTCTCCTGTGTTCTTGGCTGCCGTTACTGCGCCGCTCCACAAACTGTGCAGTCACCCCGAGACCGTGTGCGGTATACACAGAGAGCATTGCAGCCCAGTGCAACGTAGCTTTAACACGTCACAGAGCATCGCGGTGGGACAGAGTCAGAGAGACAGGGATGCGAGAGAGAGAGAGAGAGAGAGAGAGAGAGAGAGAGAGAGAGAGAGAGAGAGAGAGAGAGAGAGAGAGAGAGAGAGAGAGAGAGAGAGAGAGAGAGGAAGAGACAGAGAGGTCGAGTAGTCGATACAATGAAGAGCTCGAGTCGCTCGTCGATTTGCCTAGGGGAATTCGGTCTGAACCGCCCCTTTCTTCTTCATCCCACAGTATACAGACCTCACTCTGAACTTCCTTCCCTCCATCCCCTTCCCCCTCTCTCTCTATCTATCTGTGTTTAGCTCTGAGCTCTGCTTCCCTGTCTCTCTCGCTCACTTTGAACTCTGTTCTCCCCAGCTTTCCTCTCTCTCTCTCTCTATCTCTCTTTGCGTGGCTCGCCAGGCAGCCTCGAACGATCCCTTCTCGACACGCTATACCGAGTCCAAACGTATGTACACCCTCCTCTCGTGATCCTTACCATTACGCACTCTGTCGTTACCGCTGCCACCGTCAGTGCGGTACTTCTCCGGTGTGACTTGAGCGCGGCAGTGGCGAGGCGTATAATGCACATACGCAGGTCCGTTGGATGCTCGTCATTGTGCCGCGGTAACGGCGCAGCCGGAGTGAGGCGCGCCGCGAGCGGGCGCGAGAAACCACTTCGCCCTGGCGACGCCGGCGACGACGGCGATGCGGCCTCTGTGTCGCGATCCTGGCCTCTCTCTCTCTCTCTCTCTTCTTCTCTCACCCCTCTTCCCGCAATTCTCTCTCACTCTTGAGCCACAATTGAGTCTGCAGCTAGATACGTCTGGCTCTGCTGCTATTGCAGCCACGGAAATGCTTTAACTCCGCCTGTCTCTCTCGCTCTCCCGTTCTCTCTGTCTCTCTCTGTCTCTTTCTCTCTCTCACACACTCTCTCACCCACCGCGCACTCTCCGAACGATACAATGAGCCCACCGCGCCGGGCGCTATAGCGTTATACGTAGTTGCCGGTGGGCGCGGGCAACCCCCGGGTTCGTAAGTACACTCGGCGTGTATATATATCTGTACAAGCTTTTATGCTCCTCCAGGCGTTTTAAATGAAAAAGCGACGAGCTCCTGGCCCTGTGGCCGTCGTCGCCGCGGCATCGCTTTCTCCGCGCGATGCACCCCGCGGGCCGTGTGATTTTCTTTGTTGTTGTTGCTCCTTCTGCGTTTTTTTTTCTCTCCTCTTCTCCATCGGCTTCCGCTTCTTCTTCTTCTTCTTCGTCTTCGTCTTCTACCTCGTAATCGTGGGGTCTTCTTTCCCTATTTTTTGGTCTTCTTTCCCTATTTTTTCGCCTTTCCTTTTTGGCCCTTTCGCCTTATTATTACTTTTCTCCTCGTCCCTACAGAAGGCGTTCGCCCGCGCAGCGGTTTCGGTACGAGGGTCGAGGGAATACAACGAAACGCAATAAGTATCGGTTGCTGCGCACAGCGCTTAGATTTTTTGCCCTTTTGTCATTTTTCTCGTTGTTGGCCCTTCGACTTTTTTCCTCCTCCTCTTCCTCTTTTTCTTCCACTTCTCCGTCGTCGTATAGCCTTTCCATACCTGTGTTTCGTTTTTCATCTCTCGTACTCGCATTTCTCGCGTTTCTCTTTTGTCCTTTCATCTTGTTATTATTTTTCTTTGCCTCCCTTTTAACGATGCACTAGCGTCGCGGTTTAGGGGGCGCGAGGGATGCAGGGGGGCGCGGGGGAAGGTGGACAGAATACAACGAAACGCAATAAGTATCAGTTGCTGCGCACCGCGCTTAGGTTCTTTGCCTTTTTCTAATTTTCTTTGATGTCGCTCCTTCCACGCTTCTTTCTTCTTCCTCCTCTTCCTCGCCCTTTCTTCATTCCCCTTCTTCTCCTTTTGTTCCATCGTCGCAGCTTTTCCATCCCCATTTTTTTTCCTTCCACTTTTGTACTCACATTTTTTTTCCCCTCCCCGCGTTTCTCGTTCGTCCTTTTTACCTTATTATTACTTTTCTTCGCTTTTGCTTTTGACGCGATACAACGCAACGCAATAAGTATCAGCGGAGCCGCGCGCACCGCGCTTAGATTCGTTGCCTTACAACGTCACCTTTTCACGGCATTTATTATCACTTTTATTTCTTTTTCACGTAATTTTTTTCTTCCACCTTTTTTTTTCCGCTCCGCGATATTCATCGCGCGCTATTCCCGGGCGCCGCTCCACGTCGTCCATTCAGAGCGACTATAATAGCGAGCGACAATTATTTGTATCGAGCTTTGCGTGGCAGTCAACGCAGCGTGTAACGCGCCACCAGCCTCGAGGCTGCTCAGGCGAAACGACTTTTAGACTCCATTTTGCTCTCCACGGTTATTTTTCATAACATCATTTTTATTATCGAAATGAAGTGGCCCGCGGAGTTGAGCGAGAAGGCGCCCCCCCCCCCCCCCCCCCATCTGGACGCCACCGTCGTCGTCGTCGTCGTCGTCGTCGTCGTCGTCGTCTCCTTCCTCTCGCTCCGCACCACTTAATCGCTCCTTCGTGACTATAACAATGTTACTCGTAACACTCCGCTGTGGCTATACCAGCCGCGTTTCTCGCGCACCTTGGCCCAAATTTTCTCGCCTTGGTGTTATTGTAGAAGGTCTTTTCTCAGCTTCCTTCTTAGCCTCCCCCCCTGCCCCCCTCCTCTATCCCTGCTCTTATCCGAGTCAGTCACCTTCGAGCTGGCTCTCACGGAGATGAATTTTATTTTTCGATGCCTCGCCGCCGCCGGAGACTCCGTGAATTTTTTATTAACCGTTAATTGGATTACGCCAATCTCGCGGAGTGTGGCTGAAAACAACAAAAAAAGGACACTGTCGTCAATGACGCGGAAGAAAGGAAGAAAAAGTACATTGGCGCATTAACGCAGCCAATTACGGGCTTGTAAACAGCCTCAGGTGCATTTGAAACGTATTAATTGCTTCGATGGACGAGGAAACTCGTCTGATAAATGTGGCCTCGAGGCACAGCTATTTTAATAATACGGCTGGCGACTATCCGGCTCATGTTCGTTGAGCATTCGGTGTCTCGACTGTTTATTCCTATTTATCTGTTCCCCCTGGTCAGATTTTTCATTCACTCGCCTTCGTTACGCAGCTTTTTCGTTTTTTGCGCAACGTTTTCGTCAATGACTTTGGTCTCATTTCACGACATCAGAAGTTTCCAATTGAAACGAACGTATTGCGTGATTATAAGTGAATCATTTCAGCGTGAGGTTGAATTTATTTTGGGATTATCGTGGAGTAGCTAGTCTTTTCTCTTGCGCTGATATTTCTATCGTGTAGAGCTGTCGAAGAATCGGAATTGAGAAAGAAGTATAGCCGAGAACCAACATCTGAACCCGAGACCTTTCAATTGTCGGTCAACTATGCTCTGACCACCGAGCATGTCGAAGTCGCTGCGCTGCATCGCTATTTTCGAATTCCTGGATATACACAGCGCTACAATGTTAAGATAGTACGAGCGGTACAGTCCCGCCAAACGTTAGTTTCCAAGAATATTTCCAACACTTCTCGATGGGATAAAAATCGGGAAAAAATCAATCACGTTGAAGGTGCTTAAAAGATTTATTTTGCATAATAATAATTTGAAAATGTTATTAACAAATTAATGAAAAAATGAATTGTTCAACAATTTACCCGGCAACCCAACTTTTTTTTCCGATGAAAATTATCCATCAATTTTTCTGAATACGTATGAATTTTTTCAGAATTTTGTCTACATTTTCTTAAATGCGGTTTTCGCCCCTCATTTTTCTTGAAAAGAACGCAATTTTGTACAATTAGACAAAATTCTGGAAAAATTCGTACGTATTCAGAAAAATTAATGAAAAATTTTCATCAGAAAAAAAAGTTGGGTTAGCGGGTAAATTGTTGAACAATCCATTTTTACATTTATTTGTTAATAACATTTTGGAATTATTATTATGCGAAATCAATCTCTTCGGTGCCTTCAACGTGCTTGATTTTTTTTCTGATTTTGATTACATTGAGAAGTGTTCGAAATATTCTCTGAAACTCACGTTTGGCGGGACTGTACCGCTCGTACTACCTTAACCGAAGTATTCGGCTGAAATTAGGCGTTTCGTCGATACTACCATTAATTCCTGGCTAATGATCGTTAGACGAAAGATTAGAAACAGATTAGTTGGGAGACAGGTTCGTGAGGTGAGGTCGTTAATGACCGCAAACGTAGGAACGTTAAAATCCATTAACATGAATAGATCATTTCGTTGACTTCCTGAATTGGTTGTCGTCAAACATTGCCGAGGAATATTGGGAAACATTTCCTGCTGCAACGAGCAACCTCGCCTCATTTTTGAATAATGTTTCATATGACGAAATGCGCGGTTGAACACATTTTTCTCAAGATTTTTTGACATTTTTTTATTTACGTTGCAGAGTGAACGTGAAGCGAGGCTGAAAATTATCATCATAGCAGCTTTTGAGAGTTCGCTCTGGCCCAGTTTTTTTACCGCTCAGACATTCTCGCTCTTTCTCTCTCCCTCTCTCTACCTCCGTCGCGTTGTGCCACCGCCGTGTTGAATAGCTTTGTGACGGTCGAAAGTGAAAGGAAAAAAGGAGAGAAAAAAAATGTCATAATCCACACATCGCGTACCGGTTCGGATGCGCGCGGAGCATGAATGCCAGGCGTGTAAAGTTCGGGCGGAGGTATAGTCGAACCTATATGTTCGAAAATCGACTGAATGAGCTGAATGCGCTGAATTAGTAATCCCCAAAATCCATACACACGAAGTTAATGCACGAAAACGGGAAAAACCCTCCCCCTTTGCGAGTCCATCTCGTGCCGCATTACCGCGATGGGTGAATGAAAGAGAAAAGAAGATTCCCAGACGAGCGTAATATTCGGATTAAACATATGGAGCCTTTGATCGAACGGAACCGTGCGATAAATGTCAGTGCGGGGGATGATTATTCGCTACTTACCACTGACCAATCATTTTGTTTCGGTTGTCGGACACGACTGATCGCGGATCAATCACTGAATGTTCGACACCTACGCCCGCGCGGTCTCTGTGGAATTAAATCAATGTGTTTGGTGCGTGCGTTTGTGTGTGAATTTGTGTGCCCAGGGGCCGGAGAATGGGAAGCGGCGACTAATTAAAATAATTCTGAATAATTAAAACGAGCGGAGGCAAACAGTATTATTAAATAAAAGCGCCCGGCGCTCCGAGTGAACGGACTCCGTGGCTAAATTCGCGATACACCGACTCGCGAAACTTTGATTATATACGAAAATGTGTTCTCGCGTGGAGCGCGGGTGTAGCTCTCGTTACGACGAATGCAAGTATGCGAGCAAATGAAATCACCCGCCGTCTCGCGGAGCGACTTACAATTTGTCGCTAGAACGCCGAGCGGGCGAGAGGAACGATTCTGCCTTTCTGTTTCATGCCCGCGAGTCCACGAACGGGTGCGCCAATGACGACGATCGTGCATGGTCTCGTGACTTCGTGAGCTGTACAGTATAACCGAATGCACGGTAGGGGAGACCAGGGACGGTTGTAACAAAAACCTTTTCTGATTTTTTCCCGAAAAACCTGAGGCGCTGACGCTTGAGCATCGAATGCATTATTATTCAGTGACGATTACGTATTTGATACATTTTTTTCAAAGGCATCGTGTCGTGGATTTGTAAACTAGGGCCATTCAAAGGCAAGGAGAATTCGGCGAACATTTCTCCGGCGTTAATTGTACAAGCCAAATAAAGGAGGACATTCAGACATTCATTATTATTCAGGAGGAGGACAACCTAGGCTTTACATGACTCGCGAAGTGCTTCATAAAATCAAAGAATTCGGCCACTTGCATCCAACCCGACTTGTCAGCGCGTTCGATTGACCCGGTGGCACATCTCTGATGAAATGATCGTGGTGTCGCGCTCTAGGGAAGATGAAAATCGGAGGAATCGAGTTTTGGAAACGATCACGGCTGTACAGACCGTCACTAGCTGTCCTCTCTTGGCCGAAGTCAAAATAGAGCTGTTACTATTGACCCCGAACCGTGTGTTACAATTGTCCCCACACCGTATTTTTACAACTAATACTGTGGGGTTTCTTTTTTACAAACCGAAACTCATCGACCCGATGATCAAAACGTTCTCCAACAAATCACCTTTCGACTCCGTTTACTTGTTTGCCATGTGTAATTTACCATAGTTTACACGGTATCAGTGAACTGACGCAATCCGCACAACCGAAAAATAATTTGAGCACTCGTAAATCATATATTTCCTCGCCGAATTCACATTTTTTAGATCTCAGCTGTGGAATTAGAACATAATTCTGAATCGATATCGATAATGTAGCCTGCGTCATGACACTAGGATACGATCACCCGTAGCACATCCGCTTGTTGTAACTGACCCTTGTTACTTTCGTCCCCGGTCTCCCCTAAAGCCCCTCATAAATTGAAGTTTTAGAAGATAAAAAAAGGCAAAAAAAAGTTTAATTGATTCTTTGCCTACAACGCTCATAATTTTTAATTGCTTCATTGATAGATAAGACCGATTACAAAAAAGCCAATTTTCTGATGGCTTCGCACGACGAAATTCAAGTCGAGGTGTAGCTGTAAAACTAGCGGCAATAAAAATTTAACGACCCATCGTTATATTTTAAACGCAATGACAATTTACCCGAGTCTACGCGATACAAGTTATTTATTCATATACACAACTAGGGGAGGCCAAGCCGGACGCTTCGCGTGCCAACCTTTCCACCACGATCGTCGCTTCTTAATCTTCTTACCGTACCTCGCTTCCTCGTCCCCTCGACCATTGTTTTCGCCTCAATCGTCTTTCGTTCTACTCCGGGTCATCGGCGCAACTCCGAGATTTTCGTCACGTCGGAAGTTCAGCAACTCCGGAACTCCGACCACGTCGGTGCTTCGGCGACTCCGGAGTTTTAGCCATACCGGAAGTTTAGCCACGCCGGGACTTCGACAGTTCCGGAATTTTAGCCACGCCGGGACCCCAGCAATTCCGGACCATTAGCCGCGTTCCGTGGCTTCAGCCGCTCCGGGCTATTATCAGTTCTGGCGTTCCCGTCGTCACTCTTTGCTTTTCCTTCGCCCGTAAGCGATTCACGAGAATTTTTTCCTTCGCGCGGAATTTCGACGGTAATCATCAAGACGTAAATGGCCACCACCACCGCTGCTACAGTCCAGGGGCCATTCACTACTGAAATCACCGAAGCACGCCATTCGAAATCAGGAACGAAATCAAAAGAAATCGCTCGAAATCGCTTAAAATCGGTCGAAGTCTACGGCAATCGTCGATTTCGAGTTTTCTTGAAATCCCATTGAAATCACATGGAAATCGCACTGAAATCACGAAATCGAAATCACATGAATTCATGAAATCGAAATCAAAAGAATAACGTTTTTTGAATCATCGGAATCAAGGATACGTTTTTTTACCCTACGCAAGGGGTACGTTTTTCGCGAAAAAAAAATCGATTTCGTAAAGTTGGAAGACCTTATCCGATGGGAAATTTCCTACTGATTCCGAAAAGTACCCTTCGAATTTTCTCAACCAGGAATAGATTTTTTTACTGATTTATAGTTTCTTGAAATCACGATTCGAATCATTTGAAGTCTTGCGAAATCACTCGAAAAATATGAATTCTATGAAAACACGAAATATTTGAAATCCCTGAAATCACACAAGAAATCACATGAGATCGGGCAGTCATTGAAATCATCGGTGCACCTAAACAGAGAGTGAATGGCCCCTCGGCTACAGTTGTACGTACAGGAATTACGTCTCGCGCACCCTGTACGTACATCTGGATGGGGGGTAACCCGATTTCTTAGGCGGAAACGATGCCTTTTAAGAATTACGCCCGAAGCTCCTTGTCGTGAATCCCCCGCGTGGCCTCACCAGGCGCACCGCGTCGGGGCCACCGAGGTGACGTTACAGTTGCGGCGGCGGAGGAGGCGCCGTTTTGCGCGCCGGAGAATCGAGGAGGAACACCCCGAGCCCATCTCGGTTCCTCGTTCCTCCGCACCCGTCGTAAGAATTATGGAAGCGGTTGGTCGTCCGGAAGACAATCCAATTACGTCTGGTCGAGAAGCCATAAACTTGGATGGGAGCTGGCTGCCCGTTGCTCGGCCAATGACGCGACTCTCCGTCTTACTCTCACCCGTCTCCTTTTTTTTTCTCTCTCTCTCTCGCTCTCTCGCGCAAGAGTAATTATAAATGGCGAGGCGAAGCGGGAAAGGTACCGTGCAGTCCGCGGAGAACAGGAGAATAAGGGTTACGAGCGAACGAGCGGCATTCGCATGCATATCGAGCGATTGGGTCGAAATAGAATCGATATCGGATTGAACCCCCTGCTACCGCGGTGCGCGCGCGGGCTGCACAACTCGGCGAACGATTGTCTCGTCGCTGGTGACCCCCTGCGACCGATGCCCCGTGGCCTCTGTGAGCCGCTTTATCCTAAACCTGTACACCGCTGAATGGTACAGTAACGGATAGAGTACAGATAACCGAAGATAACGGTGGGCAACGAGAAATAGCGGTTAGTCGTCAGCCGGTATATATCTGGCTCTTCGTAAACTCGCGTTCGTCACAGAGATTTCCGATGCGCACAACCACTTAAGGATTGATACCCGGCATAATAATAATAATAGTATTAATAATGTCATTTGGATTAACGGAAAGCGACTACGACGGGCGCTGCGAGGCTCGCCCGGTTATATCGATAACCCAATTTCATATAGATTTTCGATCGCTACCTCGAAGCGAGACGGCGATGGATGGACTGAAACCGCGACACGGATTTTTCGTAGTGACATTTTTGTCGGTTTTACTTTGTTGTAACGCGGTTAGAGTAAGACGGCTGGGGGTGGAGGAATCGATGCGAGGAAGAAACCTTTTGGAGAAACCGTGCAAGAGGGAAGTCTCTCCACTTTCTTTTATTCCGTGTTTCTTTTTTTTTAACAACGCCGGTGGCCATTTCACTCGTGAAAACGGATGAGATGGCCAAGAGCTTTGCGTCCCACTTTGAGCTTCGCGAGTTATTGGATTTGAAATTTGTGGGGCTGTTTGAGAGACATATTGCGCCGTTTTGTAGCCGATCGGTGCGCGGGGCTCCACCGGTTCGCGTTACAGTCGTTCAAAGAGATGCATTTTTCGGGCTGCAGTTTTCAAAACGTTTCGCGAAAACACACCGAGAGGAAAAGTTTCCTTGATTCAATGAAATTTCCTTGAAATCTCAACCTATGAAACATTTCTTTGGGGTCAATGAAATAATATCCTTAAGTTAATATTATATTTTCTTTGAATGATGTCATCAATCAAATTATAGGTTATGTTCACCAAGTTTTTGGTTACGTACCATAGTACTTAGATATGTTCACCAATAACTTGGATGGTTTAACCAATGATTATCTTCTTGATTTGACTTGACTTAACTATAACATAACAGATCAGCTTGCGCGAGAAACACCAATACGACTTATCGCGAATGAGCCAAACGTTGACAGACCGAGTGCCGTCAGGCATATCGTTTCTTTAAATCAAGGAGATCATGTCTTTGAAATTCAAAGAAATATTTCATTGAAATCAATGAAAAAATTCAATCCACCCATTTCTTTGGAATCAAGGAAATTTTTTCTCTCGATGCACTGTAGAAGCGACGTGGCCGGTGTTTCCCGCGAGGAGATGTACGACTTGAGGACGATGTTACAGTTCACCAGTCTTTCGACAATTTCGACGATTTCGACACAATTTTCAATAATCAAACATGCAAATCAATGCATATATATCTATGCTCAATATATACACTTCGATACCCTTTGGCGCCAGAGTCACGAAAACACGAATACGCACATTACAGAAATTACAACAGCCGCTCGACCCGCGTCACAGAGTAATTCAATCAATAACTCAATTTCAATATTCCCATTAATTAACGAAATTATAGAGTCCACATAAACATCGCGCCGTATTCAAACTCTGCAGCACGGCCAAATAGATCGATACAACGCTGAAGTGTTCCGCGGCACGAGTGCAGCGCACCGCGAATCGATTTACACGAGAGCCGGAGGCGCGCGAAAGAAAAGTAAAGAAAAATGCAAACGGCATTGTGCTTAGCGCGAACTCGTAAAACTCCGCCGTGTTAGAGTGCCATAGCGTCTCGTGTAATCGTTCCTTGTTGAGAATTTATCGCGTCGTCGTAGAACCGCTCGGGCGGCCAGAGCGGAGCTCCCACTGTGTGTGTGTGTGTGTGTGTCGAGGGTCGCTGCTTCAGCGGCCCGCGAGGTGCGAATTCCAAGAGTACAAATTAAAAGTAGTCGCTTCCCTTTCGACCTCCGCTGAGCTCTCTACGCACAGGACTCGCGTATTTCTCTACCATATTATATACACATATATACACGTGTATACAGACGCTTCTATATCCATCCGTGGAAACATAGTTACATAGGGGAGCACGGGGCAAAATTGGACGCATAAACGAAAAATGGTTTTACGACTATACCCAAAACGTATTTTTGCTGCTTTTGACCAAAAAAACTCAATTCCGATCGTCGACCATGAGCGCCGGGAGAAAGAAAAATTCTGGGGAAAAATGGGACGCTCCCCAAATTCGGCGATGTATAGTTTGGTGCACGGAGTGCTACTGGACGTCTTCAGCATTGATTGCATTGTGTCCCTAACTGACAGTGCACTGTGAAAAAAATCTACTTGAAATTTAATATTCACTACTGGAAGTTTTTATGCATAAACTGGTATACTAAATTTCATATACTAGTGCAATCGAATATTAATTTATGGCATAGTAAATTTTATCATTTACTGTATTTTTGGTGTAAAAGTCCTTCGATTTGTACGATTTGCTGTATTTTTAATATAAAAGTACATTAATTTTATTTCACAATTGTAGATTATATTTAATTCACCAGTTTGTGGATAAAAACTTGCAATCTTTTTTAACAGTGTGAGATACGAACTTAAGTTTTCTAGAAGTATTCGCGTTCAGTGCACGCTTTATAGTAGAAAAAAATGGTGAAGCCACCTTTCCCTATATTTTCCCTATATGGTTCCGTTGAATTTTGTTCTAGAAGAGCGATTTACTAAAACCGTCGGAGCGTCCCATTTTGCCCGGTAAAATCGTCCGTAATGAAAAAAATGACTGTCCCGTTCTGCCCCAGCGTCCCATTTTGCCCCATTCTCCGCTACATGAATATACATGTAGGCGCATGTATATAAATATATGCATATATATGTATATACATATATTTTTGCGCGTGCTCACGCGGTATGTACGCACATAGATGTGGTATACGACGTGTAGGTTCACCTCTTTTACCTACGCCACGCGCAGTTTGCGCTCACCGCAACGTTGCAAGCTTTTCCACGTGAACAAATTAAAAGTAGTTGCCGCGGCTACACACGTATACAAACGACATTTAACCAGCCGCATATGCGCGAGCTTCGTTATTACCGGTGCTACACTCCGGCTGCGCATTGCCACTGGCGCCGTTTTCACGCGGTAGGGACATTACACCGGATATACGGTTGCCTATACGCGCCCGCGAGTATTGCGAATATTATGCTTATACAGGTGTTTAATAACATCCGGCAAGTGTCTTGACCATTCCGACTGGCCTTATCGCTTTATGCAACGCGGCGAGCGAGACGCGCCGAGTTCACCCCGCGCCGCACGGTCAAGTTGCGTGGTATCGTTCGTTTTTATAATCCATTAATTTGCACGAGGCGAATCGTCTGCGGGGGGGACGCGCAGACGCCTTTCTCGTGGGGAAACCGAGTCATCCATCAGAGGCTAATGAAGAGTGAATGGGTCGACTTTGCTCTCGGGATAATAAAAGACAAGTTTCTCAATTACGAAGGTGTCTGTACAACTGGGACTGAGGAGTCGGATGGGTTCTGGACTGTGCGCGAGATGGGCACGGGTTGGGAATTAATTATTGAGTTGGGCAACTTTTTTTTTCTGGTTGGATTTATTTTTTTTTTTTTACATGTTTGATGCGGATGAAAATGTTGCGCCGACTGCGAATTTAATTCGCAGCCCGTGGCGACTCGGTTTGGTCGAAACATTTTTATTTGACGTGGTGAAAAAAAAAAAATGGTTTTATCAATTTAAAATATTTCCGCCCTGTACTCAGCAGTGAAACGTCCATCCTGCAAAATAGAGAAATTCGTCCGCTCAGGGATCAAATACAATTTGAGAAGCTGTCGAAGTAATTTAAAACCACGAGGTCTCGTTTGGCTTAGTTTTCTTCCCCCCCCCCCCCCCCCCCCCCAAAATTCGTAATCTTTATTGCGCACTGAATATTCAAGCTCCTTTTATTTGCAAACTTGCCCTCCCCAAAATGTCCAATCTCGTGCAAATCTTCTCGACGAACTTCCGCAATTCGGCAAATAATTCAGGCGTCGAGATTCCGGGTGCGCGCGTACACTCCAAGAAATCCCCCGATGAACGAGAAATGCTTGTACATAAAATTTTCCGCGAGACTCCGGAGTCTCCCCGATCGAAGTTCTCGGCACTAATCCTAAATGGGTAATTATTATAGTCCGTCGCGTTGCATATTCATACACGACGATATGAAAAATCGCGAGTCACACGATGTCGGGTATTATTTCCACGGGGATGATTAACAAATGTGCGCCGATAGTTAGCAGCGTTGATTGCTGATTGTCGCCCCGGTTAACTCACGTGTCACGCGAAGTTTCTCAAGTTCCCCCAAGATAGCTTGGGGGGGATGTGTGCGGGGTGTTAATAAATTTACCACATGTTGCAGGTAGTTAAATGTGCATCTGTGGTGGGAGATTCCATACAAGTGCCACAGCCCCCGCGGGGGCTTGCGGCGCGAGTTTATAGCGTGTGTACGAACATGAAGGATCGAAGTGGGTGGTCTCTTGATTAAATTGTATCCGACGTTCATTCACAAGCAGTAGTTACGTGTCTGTTCGACTTAACCGAGCGAGCCGCTAGTGCGCGGCGACGGCTTACAGATGATGTTGAAGTTTGCATCGTTGGAATGCAAAGAAATTCAGAAAAAAAATGTAATTCTACTGAACCCAAATGATGAAATTAAGTGTGAAAAATCAGCATAGAAACTAATTGATATGATGAGTTTTTATACCTTATTTCATCATTTGGTTTAATTAAGTTTTTTTTTCTGAATTTCGTTGCGTTCCAACGATGCAAACTTCAACATTATGCTTACAGAGCGCGTGTAACGATGATGTTGAAGTTTGCATCGTTGGAATGCAACGAAATTCAGAAAAAAAATTAATTCTGATTAATCCAAATTATGAAATTAGGTATAAAAAATCATCATAATAATTAGTTGCTATGATGACGTTTTTTTTTACGAAATTTTATCATTTGGGTTAATTAGAATTCGTTTTTTTCCCCGAATTTCGTTGCGTTTCAACGATGCAACCTTCAACATCACGTGTAACGCACCCGCGGCCGGCGAAGGAAAGGAAAATCGTGTATATACAATTTTCACGCGTTGAAGCTTTCCACGCGCACGAGATAGCGTAAAAATTAAAGTGACATAAATATAAAAAGTTTAAGTGGATACTTTGGCGCGAAGGCGGCCAGGCGGTCGGCGCGGGCCGCGAGAGATGTTATAATGTGGAATATAAGTCCCGCTCAAGTTGTACAGCGGGGTGGTCTGCTTTAACGCGAAATAAAGTAAAATAAAGGGAGTAAGAAGGGGAGATAAAACGAAGAAGAAGAAGAAGAAGAAGAAAAAGTGGAGGAAGAAAAAAAAGGAGAAAAAAAAGCGACGTAAGACGAGAAAAGCGGAAGAAGCGAGCCGACTTTTCAACGGGGCTTGTTGGCGCGCCGAGGGTTGTGAATCGCGTGGACTCCGTTCCCCTGTGCTGTGTTTTCCAGGAGTTTCACCCTCTCGCGACAGGTCACCTATTATATGTACTACATAGATATATATATATGTGCCACTACTAAATCCTCTCTACTCTGTCGCGTCCTTGTTACTCGAAAATCGTATCGATCTGCTTGCGGTGAGAGAGTCTCCCGTGCAAGCGAGAAACTTGTTAACGTGTCACACAGTGCCCACCACTGGCAACGTCGTCGTCGTCGTCGTCGGGCGTCGTCGTCGGGCGTCGTGCGCTACGACGACGTTCCTGGTGCTTCTCTGCTCTGGTGAAACTCCCAACGGGCTTTGGTGTAGTGCTGCTGGTGCTGCTGCTGCTATTGCCGCTTCTGCTTCTCGTGCTGCTGCTGCTGCTGCTGCTGCTGGTTCCATTCGGCGCCGCCGCGCGACTACGAGACTTGGCACGTCGAAGTGGAACAACGACGAATTATACCAACTCTCGTGTACAACGCGATCGACTAAAAGTTTTCCAGCACGAGTGCACTTCTCTCGACCCCTGAAGGGTAGAGCACTAGAGAAACCGAACGCTGTGGTACTTGCCCAGGAAAAGGATGAGAGATTTATATATATATATATATATATATTTTTTTTTTTTATTATACAGGACATTCCAGATCGACACCTGGCCGGGGGGTTGACTTTTTTTCTTCGAGTGGTGTAATTTCTGTAGCACTCAATTTGTTTTACAGTGTTGACCCGACTTTGAAGGCTGCTTTAATTTGATGATGCATATTTTTTTCGACGAGAAAGTCCTTTTCGAGGACCAATTTGTTTCGTTTCGCCGGAAATCGTGACTGTACACGTATTTTTATGTGGAATTGATGTTGTGAGTTTGAAGGGAATACTTTTAACAAGTGATGGCCAAAGTTTAGTTTTTTTTTAGATTACCTGGTGGAGTTTTTACTAATGCAATAAAAGAGAAAACGAAACCACAAGCCAGAGCTTTTTTTGTGATGCCCTGTAATATAGTAATGTGGAAAAAAGTTCAACGTTCGCGGTAAGGGTGATATGGCCTGGAATGTCCCATATTTACATATAGGGTGCGAGGACGAGTGCGAGGCTCGTCCGGCTTCTTCGATAACACCAGAGCAGTAGTCGAAGAAGCAATAGGACGAGAGGGTGAAGACGGTGAAAACTCATTGTTAGAACGCGGCGAACTAGGACCTATCGAGTTATCGAGTCATCGGTTTTTCATTTAGTTTTTTTTACCTTCTTTTATTTTTTTACGTATTTATTTTCTTCCTTTTGTCTTGTTTTTTTTTTTTACTCCGAACCCGCGCTTTTCTTCCGTTAATCCTGGTTGGGTTCGATGCGGTCGTGGAGGAGGTGGTAAATTCTCGTTGGTCGGGCAGACCGTTCTTCTCTGTAATGCACTGTAATGTAATCCAATATAATCCAATATAATGCTGCATCAACTCCGTGTGTATAATCTATTGCGATACGATGCAATGTACGGGAAAACCACGAGATATGTATCCGCGAAAAGCGTTGCCGGTGTGATAACGCTGCATGATAATAGAGCTAAATGCATGTAACATTGTATATTATATGTATTTCACATACTGCCGAGTATCATTAAAATGCACCAAACAAATTGACTAGGTTATGCGCCACGAGCTACCGGCAATAGATAATCGTTAAATAAACCGGTAAACCGAAAAAAAGTGCTGTATTTTTTATTACAACGATTATAATTTGCAGTGTTAACGAGCAGCCAGAAAAGACAACATGATCTTTTTTTCCTCCCACGCAAACTGTTTAAATTTAGGGGTACTAGGGTAATTAGACGCGTTGGCGTGCATGCCTGAAAAACTTTTCGCCAAAATCGACCTCAGAAATAGTTTTTTTCAAAATATCGACTTTTAACCTATACCATCATTCTTAAATCGTATATTCTACCCCTAAAAACACTGGTTGCTAACCTTTTTTAATCGATTTTGAAAAAAAAAAAAAAAAATGCGACAATTTTTTTTTCTATTTTTTTTTTTTTTTTTCTTTCAGAAATCATAAAACCGGCTCTGGACCGAAAATCGCCAAAATCGACCCCAATTTTTTTTTCTATTCAAAATATCGACTTTTAACCTATACCATCGTTCTTAAGTCGTATATTCTACCCCTAAAAACACTGGTTACTAACCTTTTTTAATCGATTTTGAAAAAAATATTTTTTTAGCGACGATTTTTTTGTCAGAAATCATAAAACCGGTTCAGGACAGAAAATCGCCAAAATCGGCCTCAGATTTTTTTTTTTTTTTTTTTTTTTTTTTTTTTTTCAAAATTCCACCTATAATACATATAATTCACCTAATCAATTTTGTGCTGCTGCGCTCTTATAAAGGTTTAAAAGGTTACGAGCACTGCCGCATCCGTTGTCTTATGTCAAATTTGACATCAAACTGATTCTGTTTAAAATGGACTTTTGTGGCAACCAATCACAGCTCGAATAGTTTGCTAACAATGTTTTCCGTTACTCATGAACTTTCTAAAAGAAGTATTACGTATTCCGGAAATGTAGAATTAATGGAAAATCGATAGGTTGTGACCACACGTGGAATTTTATAACGTCAGCCCTTTTTTAAGAACGAAGTTCTCGATAAAAGGGCTTTAGAAATTGTTCATTACTAGATAACTCGGTTCACCGTAAATTAACAAATTAATTCTCGTTGTATTTAATTTTACAAAAAATATGTGTGAATTTACCGAACTTACGAAGTTTCGTTGATAGTTCTTAAAATTAAACAAAGGTTTCATAAAACACAGGACAATTCGTCGAATCGTTAAAATTCCTTAAAAAAACTAAATTTAAAACAAGTAACCACGTTACGTGATTTTTCCGGAGCCTCTTAACGTCGTTAAGAGGCTCCGAGTATGAAATTAAAGTCGCAGCCAATACACAGTATCGTATTAATACTGCGCAGCCGGGAATATTACAGCTTTAACGGATCTCGAATAACATAGTCGTCGGTAACGTGAAAAAACAGAGTGAAAAATGGATATAACACAGTCGCGGAAAATAGTCTTTTTCCAGGCACTCACTAACCATGAATCCGATTTGTCAATGGAACGGTTGATGCGCCACACGTAGATATAATACTTTTGATCATATCACGACTCACCGATGATGGACTCCTGTGATAAAAGCGCGAGGCGAACGTCGGAAAAAGTTTCATTGTTAACGCGTATACGCCGGTGAGTCGGGAAATCTGCGTTATTGGTTCTTTGTTCGGGTGGAATATGCCGGTTGTTTTCCATTCGCGCGTTATTTCCCCATTGTGTGACAAAACATTTCTTTCGGTGTCTGTCGCTCGCCATCGCCATTGCCAGTGGCGCTCGTCTCGCTCGCACCTCCGCCTCCTCGGTCGCCACTGCAGATCAACTTAGCCCCGAAGCTCCACTGGCTCGTGGAGTCCGTGTTCTCTTAATTAGAAAGGATTATTGAAGCTCGTACATGAAGTAGCTGGAGCATACGTGTCCCCCCATAATACAGTCTACAGTGTGACATCGGGTAGCTTGCTATTCTCGTAAATCTCCGAGAAGCTTCCGTGCATAACTTAGCAATTATGAGGGTTACGTTGCGGGTAACAACGTCACGGAATAAATAAATAAAATCGCGGTAACGTTTTCTCCTATTGTTTCAATTACCATTGAGCTGCAAATTTCGACATACAAATTTGCGAAAGTGAAATAATTCTACGATAAGTTGCCAGATTGTTTTGTAATCGGTTGTTCGATTGATTCAGTGTTGTAAATCCCTAATTTTTATAGAAATAAAATTCATAGTACGATTGGCTTTGTAATTATGTTTTCATAAAAATAACTCGTAATGATTATAATATGATGTGTAAACTTTTAAATAGAGTTAAGAAATATTAACTTCCCACAAAACTTAATGGTGATATTATTGAAAAAATGGAGAAATACTGTTAATGCATTGCGAAAATAATGGATCCCTGTGCTTGTCCATTTTTCTCACAATTTCTCCGAAAATTTAATTTTAAGTTATGTTTTTTTACGGTTATTCAAAAGTTTACATATAACTTTATAATCTCTACAAGTCATCGTTATAAAATGATAACTAGAAAATAAACTGTTGTGGAATCTTGAATTCTCAAAGTAATGGGGACTTACAACACTGGATTGATTCAATTGACATCCATTGACTTTTCCTGGTAATCGAAGTTGGCCCAGTCGTTCGTTTTGGTAAAACCATCTAAAAAGCGATTGATGTATGTTTCTACATGAAATTAGATCTATGTTAAACTGTGCGTTTTAAAATATCGAACCACAGACCACTCGAAAGTGACTGAATTGAGATTTCAAATGAAGCCCTCGCGAACCCATTTCATCGACCCTACGCGTTTTCAGACGCGCTTAAACCTCCGGTGCTTTCATATATGCCATCCAGAGCACCGGATTATGAATGCTCCTTCGTATTCTCAACTGTACGGGAAAAGTGTGTACGGAAAATGGTTACGACAGATATTGCATACGTGACTAACCTCATCATGCACTTCGGCGCTCTTATATGAACAAAACTACATGGGCTTCCTACGAAGTGATTCAGCGAAGTTGAAACGACCGTGACAAAAAAAAACAACGTCAACGAGGACAGCGACGAGGAAGAAAACTCGCCAAGTTGTACCGAGTCGCATAGTCGAGTACGTCGCCTCTGTGCATGAACATCACAGAAGAATTCACCTGCCTAGCAGCTCCGATGCCCGCAATAATAATACACTCGTCGAATGAAAAATTCGCGGAAGAGACGAACGCAACCTTCGACTACTATCTAAGCTGGCACGAGCGACGAACGTGTACAGAAGCAGATACGAGTGTGTGACAAAGTATGCCTGTTTGGCTTGCAAATCTATGTGCTTCCGTCCATTACAACGCAGCCTATGCGCCATGACCACCGAGCACGCGGAAACGGCTCGATAAATATTGACTCGCCAGTCTAATCACGTTGACGAAATATATATTTACGTTTTTTTTTTTTCATTCTGGTCTCCCTTTACTCGCGTGACTCGGGGTTGTTTCTGCCGGAGAAAGATGGACGGAAAAATGGAAGAAAAAAGAAATACGAGAAATTGGATCGCCAGCTTGGAGTTATTGGAGCATCCAAAGGTTCGCAACCGGTACCTGTTTGCAGAATCAGATGAAAGAGGGAGGCGGGAGTGGGAGATTCAAAGAAGGAGGCTGCTATTAATAAAACATCGAGCTGGGATTTGTAAGCACAGACGTACACGTCTGTTTGTACATTCCCGTCGGTGCTGAGCAACAATATCAAGCAATGACTCCCCCCGCGGCGTCGTCAACGCAGCTTGCCGTACCGGTGACCGGGACTCGTTGGCGCACAGTCCAAATCGGCTTGTAAATTAAAATCTCCGACGCCGTTATTAGCCATCTAGTATTTTATTTACTCCGAAAGCGCGATTTGCGTACCCAATAAAATATATTTGTCAAACAGTGAGAATAAAAAACTCAAAATCTTTCGTTAACGACAAAATTCGAGTTATTCAAATTATATTCAAACAACGCAAACATATGAACGGTCGGGTGTGCATAAATAAGCAATTATTTAAATAATACTATCGGATTACTCAAATTATTTTGAGTTTATAAAATCTAATATGTGAAATTAAATTTTGTTCCCCCCATGAAAAAAATATATACGAAAATGTACCTGGAATACACTATTTTCAGGCCAATAATATGATAAAAATACATTTTGAATGTATCTTAGATTTATTTTTTGCTCGCATATAGATTTCGTATACACCGTAAAATAGATCCGACATATACAATTTTTCGAAAAAATAGGTTCTGTTATATCTAGAATACATCTTTTATATATCTCAAATATACAATTTTTCGGAAAAATATGTCCTGTTATATCTAGAATACATCTTTCATATATCTCGAATATACATTTTTCGCACGAGAAATCGATTGAAAAAATGTTCTTGTCGAGTCCTGTCGTTTCGAAGCTAGTCACTGTTATCGTGTAGGCATTGAAAATATCGTTAAATAAATCTGGGTACACCGAAGCAGCTATCCAACGAGCCCGAGCCTCGCCCTCGGCGATACGTAAGCGCCTTGGGTACACACGCCAATATAACGAAGCTCGACACATTTGCACACACCAGAGGCACCACGGTGTAACCTCTTCCCGCGCGCGGCGAGGGGAAAAAATTCTTTCACGTAGGCGTTCAAACAATGACTCACGTCGTGGCTCGCGCGCTAATCGCGTATGCACAGCGCGGCGAATTAGCAGTGTCGATCTAACGAAAACCGATTAACACGTCTATTGAAACAGATGACTTTACCGTTTTTTTCTCCTCGTTCACGAATTTTCCGTTCACCGGTCGTCGCGAGTGACCATCGAGACGAGGACGCGTCGATTATTCTCGCGTACACCGAGAGAAAAAGTTTCCTTGATTCAATGAAATTTCCTTGAAATCTCAACCTATGAAACATTTCTTTGAGGCCAATGAAATAATAACCTTAAGTTAATATTATATTTTCTTTAAATGATGTCATCGACCAAATTACAGGTTATGTTCACCAAGTTTTTGGTTACGTACCATAGTACTTAGATATGTTCACCAATAACTTGGATGGTTTAACCAATGATTATCTTCTTGATTTGACTTGACTTAACTATAACATAACAGATCAGCTTGCGCGAGAAACACCAATACGACTTATCGCGAATGAGCCAAACGTTGACAGACCGGGTGCCGTCAGGCATATCGTTTCTTTAAATCAAGGCGATCATGTCTTTGAAATTCAAAGAAATATTTCATTGAAATCAATGAAAAAAATGCGATCCACCCATTTCTTTGGAATCAAGGAAATTTTTTCTCTCGGTGTACGGACAAATAAGACGAAAATTATTTTCCATCTCGCTTTTTTCTTCTTTCTTTCTTTCTTCCGACTTTTTTTACACCGTTATTACAGACGATCCCGGCCGAGCTGTTAGCATGGAAATTACGGATGATTACAGAGCCCCGGCGGGAAAGCGGTGAGTGCGCGCCCGAGCTCCCTCGACCAGTGTAATAGCAAAGATACGGAACTATCAGGTACAGTCCAGGTACTCAACCAGCCCAAGGTAAACAATAACACTCGGCTGATGGAACGAAGCACGGGCGAGAGAGGCCAAGGAGGTTTAAGGTGGCCGCACGGAGAGAAGGACAGCCTAAGCGAGGGGAATATTACAGGCTCGACTGCAGCGCCATCGGCGGAGCCCTCTGTAGCGTGTATAGCACGTAGCAGCTAATCATCGGCGGGCGACCAAGCCAAATATTCCGCGAGTTCTGTAGCTGCCGGCTCAATGAACGACTATAATAAGCAGTGCATGCAGACAGTCTGAAGAAGAGGAAGAAAAAAAAAAAAAGAAATGAAAAAAGAAGTCGGGCAAAAAACCGTTGGAATATTTTTTCCACCGTTTTTTCTTCCACTTCTTTTCCTTCGCTTCCACGTCTGCACCTCTTTTTCAGCTGCTTCTCGGGGCGAAACTCAGCCATTCCACCGGATACCTCGACTCCGCGTGCTCCATTGATGTTGGCCCCCCCTCGTGTTTCCCGTATAATGAGAAGCATATTAGCATCCCTAACGTCTTTCTCCTCTTTGCCTCTCCTTCTCCTTATACCGTGGAACGTACGTCGGAACAAACGCGCGTCGATAATTTTGCCTACGCTACCTACGCTCCTCTATCTCGCGGATATGCGGAGTCTGGCTGGCGGCGCGAGCGGCAGTCCCGTCTGCACCGTGAAGAGCCAAAGTGAGCGTATATAAATGTAATTTTGTCAGCTACCTAGTTCTGTGAATTTTGCAGTTTGTTAGCTGAATACGTTGAATTTCGCCGAGAGCATCTGCACTCGGAAAAATTGTGTTAGTCCTGATAACGCTGAAGTTAGAACTGTCCATTTTAAGTTCAACTATTTTCTCTTGATAAGGGAATTAATTTTACAAATTTAATGATTATTCGACGCACTGCATTCGGAAAAATTGTGTTAGTCCTGATAACGCTGAAGTTAGAACTGTCCATTTTAAGTTCAACTATTTTCTCTAGATGAGGGAATTAATTTTACAAATTTAGTGATTATTTGACGCACTGCATTCGGAAAAATTGTGTTAGTCCTGATAACGCTGAAGTTAGAATTGTAAATTTTAAGTTCAACTATTTTCTCTAGATGAGGGAATTAATTTTACAAATTTAGTGATTATTCGACGCACTGCATTCGGAAAAATTGTGTTAGTCCTGATAACGCTGAAGTTAGAACTGTCATTTTTAAGTTCAACTATTTTCTCTAGATAAGGGAATTAATATTACAAATCTAATGATTATTTGACACACTGCATTCGGAAAAATTGTGTTAGTCCTGATAACGCTGAAGTTAGAATTGTAAATTTTAAGTTCAACTATTTTCTCTAGATGAGGGAGTTAATTTTACAAATTTAGTGATTATTTGACGCACTGCATTCGGAAAAATTGTGTTAGTCCTGATAACGCTGAAGTTAGAATTGTAAATTTTAAGTTCAACTATTTTCTCTAGATGAGGGAATTAATTTTACAAATCTAATGATTATTCTACGCACTGCATTCGGAAAAATTGTGTTAGTCCTGATAACGCTGAAGTTAGAATTGTAAATTTTAAGTTCAACTATTTTCTCTAGATGAGGGAATTAATTTTAAAAATCTAATGATTATTCGACGCACTGCATTCGGACAAATTGTGTTAGTCCTGATAACGCTGAAGTTAGAACTGTCAATTTTAAGTTCAACTATTTTCTCTAGATAAGGGAATTAATTTTACAAATTTAGTCATTATTTGACGCAAATAAATTTTATAATAACTCGTAGCTCGGGCGTTGCCTCGCCCTCGCATGTAAACGAGTGGAAACAAACTCTTAATATTTTTTTCTCTTCGAGATAGCGACTTCTGACCTATACTATTGTTCTCAAGTCGTATTTCTACCTCTGAAAATCCTGGTTTCACTCGGTTTTGAAAAAAAGAAAACAAGAAATTCGCCGTTTTTTTCGTCAGAAACCATAGATCCGGCACCGGGTTATACAGACAGGCGAACCCATTAAAAAATACCGAGACAAAATATCCCGGATTAAACATCCCGAAAGATGAGATCCCGGGAACAAAAAATCAGAAATTGTAAGATCTCTTGGAACGAGAAATCCCAAAACACAGAATCCCGGGAATGAAACATCTCAAAACATGAAATTCCGTAATTCACGTCAACGTGAATTAATATTTTTTTAATTAAAATTTATCTTTGATATTCATTTTAGTTTATGGCTAATATTCCTTTTGATTTACTTTTTTCTCCAATTAAAGAGAACTCATTGATACGACTATCGCTCGAAAAATGGCAGAATCTGCTCCATCATATTTTCGCGTTACACATACATTTTTAAGCTAGGATTGGCGCTCGGGTCCTTTTACATCAGCTCTGACACCCGACATGAACAAAAAGTTTCAATGCACGAGCGCGGTCCCAATCCCGGTGTGTCTGATGGTACCGACGACCAATCAGAGCACGAACAGAGATCGACAACAATGGATTTTGATGCTCATGAACTTTTTACGGGAGGAAATCGGTAACTGCAATCGCTCTTCTCAGGGGAAGCTGTAGTTGAGCGACGGACACGAACCTTGAAATCTCGTTGACAGTTGCTGTCAGCATTTTATTCTGAAAACACAGATTTGGTCCCGGCCTCGGTGTTTCAATCGGAGCCAATCACAGAGCGAACAGAAAAGGCTTTACATGAATATTGCTGATTATCACCAACTATTTACAAGTCGAATTATTACAGCAAAAAAATATTCGTAGTACGGTATAGTCGTTGCCGCATGAATCAAGAGTCAACAGCTGCACCGAGAGAAAAAGTTTCCTTGATTCAATGAAGTTTCCTTGAAATCTCAACCTATGAAACATTTCTTTGAGGTCAATGAAATAATATCCTTAAGTTAATATTATATTTTCTTTGAATGATGTCATCAACCAAATTATAGGTTATGTTCACCAAGTTTTTGGTTACGTACCATAGTACTTAGATATGTTCACCAATAACTTCGATGGTTTAACCAATGATTATCTTCTTGATTTGACTTGTCTTAACTATAACATAACAGATCAGCTTGCGCGAGAAACACCAATACGACTTATCGCGAATGAGCCAAACGTTGACAGACCGGGTGCCGTCAGGCATATCGTTTCTTTAAATCAAGGAGATCATGTCTTTGAAATTCAAAGAAATATTTCATCGAAATCAATTAAAAAAATTCAATCCACCCATTTCTTTGGAATCAAGGAAATGTTTTCTCTCGGTGCCACTTTCTGTCACCAATACTAGATCACCCTCCAAGTGTCCTTGCATCCATAATTCGTCCTTTCTCAAAGAACCTTAAAAATCGTTCATGAGATCATCAAATCCAACATTAACACAACCCAATGCGCGGACAAAAACGCCGCATTCCTGCCCACCAAAAAAATGACCATCCCCAACGTCTTTCCCCATCTCTTTCTCTCTCCCTCACCCCCTACAAAACGTTGCAACAAACGCGTCGATAATTTCGCCCATGCAGCTTCGCTCGCGCATCCAGCCTGGCACGGAGTCTTCTGCGCGCGGTACCGCGCTGCAGCAGGAAGAGCCAGAGTGAGCGGATCGTGGCAGTCTGAAAGGCAGCGGAAAGACTCTAAAACGAAAAACCGACGAGGATCACGAGCGTGGAAAAGAGAAAAAGAGAGAGAGAGAGAGAGAGCGCGCGAGCAGCACAGTGCAATATGCAGCAAGTTCCTTCGTAGGCAAACCAATACGCCGAGGATCGTAACTGTACAGTGGGATAAAGTGGGCGTGTAGCACAAAACGTAGGAGGGGGGGGCGCAGGGGGCGCAGGGGGGTGGCAGGGTAGGAAGCTATGTACGCAGCCTCGCGTATTTGGCTATATAGTAATACGTGAGGGCGCAAGGTAGCTCGGTTCCCGGTAGCGCAGGAGCAGCGACGAGGCACACGTCGACGTGCACATGCACGCCGAGACGCAATAAGTCGTCACGTAGCGTGGAAGCCGCCGCCGCCGCCGCCGCCGCCTTCACGCTCTCCTACTTCCTCTCCTACGCCACACGTATGCGTCAGTGTATTTCGCGGACAAGTACTGCCAAGTTATTACGCCTTTGACATCAAGTACGTACCCAGCAGCGGCGCGCACACTGCCGACGCCGTCACGCCGACGTACGTACGTGAGAGCAGCGTATATTTCGCGTACAAAGTTTCATAATGCTATAATACCCCCCCCCCCTCCCCCCCTCCCCTCCCCTCTCCTCCCGCTATCACCCCGCCGCGTTGCCCGCTACAGCGCGCGTTGGCTCTCATAGCTTGCCGCGCGCACTTCCCATCCTCCCTTCCGTCTAGTAGCAGGAGCAGCCCCCGACACGCCAGTAGTGGTAGTCAGCGCTGTACCGCCTAGCACCGACGAAGAAGGACGAGTGGCAGGAGGAAGAGGGGGACGGGGGGCAGCGTAGAGAAGCGCGTTCCTCTCCCTCCCCTCCGCGCCACCCCTCTTTCTTTCGCTCACCGTGCTCAACGACGAGAAAGACGCACTCCAGCGCATTTCCGGCTCGCGGAGCGAGAGAGCGCACGTTGAAATTGAGAAGCAATGAGAGTGAGGGCGCAAAGGACGCGGGGGCGCCCTGGGGGGGCGGCGGATACGGGGGGTTGGGTGGGAGCGGGAATTCTTGTCGAAGATCCTTTTCATAAGCGCCCCGGATATCATCGAGGACCGTAAAGTTTGCGCTTTTGATTCTGTGCGCGAGCGCGTTTTTGCTTCGCTGAACAGTTTTTCATTTTTGTTTTTGTTTTTGTGTTTTTTTTTTGTCTTTTTTTTTGTTCTGCCCGCGGGAGGGAGGGGCGAGGACAACTGTTGGAAATTAAGGCCCACGCTGGTATCCTTGGAGCGCGCGGGCTCTTTGCTTACGTTTGCGGGATTTTAGTTTTTTATGAAGGTACATCGACGACTCGCGAAACGTACAATGGAGCTTCGAAGTTTTGTTTTTGTTTTTTTTCTTCTTGAATATCGAATTTAGATCTTGAGAGGATTTTTAACGAGCACCGCCTTCGAGTTGATGCGAAATGTTTTTACTCCATGTTTTTTCCGTATTGTCCCCCGCTCGACAAGTACATTCCCTATAGCCGGCCGGCTCGGTCTTTTGTACTATCCCTTTGCTTAATTATTGTTAATCCTTTATAGACCGAGCCAGCCAACCTTATCGGCGCGAGTCGACTTCCCCTATACTGCATCGCATTTTCCGCTGGGCAGAGCACAGAAAACAGAGGAAAACTGCGGAAAACTTCTATCGATGCAGTCGGTGTCAAGTTCGCTACGCGTCGCCGGAGCTAATCGCGTTTCGCTGAGAATGAAAATACTCGGACTACAGGATAATCCAGAATCCGCGCACCAGACGGACCCTTGAAGCCCAATATAGTCCCAGGAACGCGTGTGCAAAATTTGAGATTTGTATTCCCAGTCGTTTTTTAATGAGAGACAATTTACTACAGCCAATCAGAGAATACGCTTTCAACTTACTCTCAACTTTCTCTTAATTCGCCCTCAACTTACTCTCAACTTTCTCTTAATTCGCCCTCAACTTACTCTCAACTTTCTCTTAATTCGCCCTCAACTTACTCTCAACTTTCTCTTAATTCGCCCTCAACTTACTCTCAACTTTCTCTTAATTCGCCCTCAACTTACTCTCAACTTTCTCTTAATTCGCCCTCAACTTACTCTCAACTTTCTCTTAATTCGTACTGATGTTAAGAGCAAGTCGAGAGTAAGTCGAGGGCGAATTAAGAGCAAGTTCTCCCTCATCGTACTCTTAGCTTGCTCTTAATTCGCTGTGGGCGAATTAAGAGAAAGTTGAGAGTAAGTCGAGGGCGAGTTCTCTGACTGACTATCACAAATTGGCTCTCATTCAAAAACTACTGGGAATAAAAATCTTAAATTTTGCACACGCCTTCCTATTACCATTTCGGACTTCTGGGACCCGTTTGGTGCGGGGATTCTGGATCATCCAGATATACATATGTATTACGAGGAGCTAGCTTCATCGTGCCCGAACATTTATTTTTAGCGAAAACGATGCCAGCGGGGCTCAAACCTTCGACCTATCGATGCTCTGGTTTAGAGGCTAGCTCGCCATATCCATAAGACCAAAAAACCGATTTCACTCAAAAGACTCTTTTGTGGATGCAAAAAACCCTCGGCCACGGAAAATACCCAACGAAATAACTATCCAACGGAAACGATGTTTGTACATTTTTTCTCGGAAACTCTGAAGATATTTTCTGGAATTTTAATATTCTAGTCGAGCAAAATATTTACTTCGTAAAATAAATACATAGCACTCTGCTAGATCGTTGGAAAGCGTCTACTATTCTGCGAAACACTATTTATTACGAACGAAATCGTTTATCAAAAAGGACCGCTCACAGCACAATGTACCCCACCAGTTTAATCCACAAAATTCGAATCCGCCGAAAAAATCGTCACGACAGGAATACCCCAAAATGAATTTGTCTGCAAAAATCGAAACTGTTTCATCCGACCCCGACGTGCCGGCATTACACATGTCACCCGAGAGACGGCGAGGCGGCGGATGCCTTGCCCAGCATGATTCGAGGGGTTACCGTAGGGGCGGGCGTAAATAAAAAAAAGTTAAAAAAAAAGATACCCACGCCGGGCGACCCATCCACGGTCGACATACGTCGCGGGGATCGCGCACAGCTTGATATTTTGATGGGATTACGAATATGAGTGAAGGCGAGAGACCGGCGCTAGGGGTAGATAGCGGGTAGGGGGGGTTGGGGGCTGCGAAATCTCGCGTGAATTACAACGACAACGGCAACGACAAATCCAAGGTCAGCATTAATCCTGGCGGGCGTACGTGACGGGTGCTCGTTTCCCCAGCTATTACTCCTCAACATATAGACACACATAACCGCGTATATATACATATACACGTGTATATCGAATATAATATCGTAGGGCAGGTAGCGAGTTGACTGCTGTACAGTGGGTTGCAGTATGTGTATGCGGCCCCGATTCAGCATCCCTTCGCAAATCCCCACGAAATTAATAATGCGAGCACATCCGGTGACGGGGTCGTTTCTGCTCTGGTACGCTCTATGGTCCCGGGCTGATGTTGTACCGCTGCTACTACCACTGGCGCCCCCTACCACAGACGCAGTTTCTCGCCCGCTCGCGCAGGCTTCTCCGGCTCCGTTCTACCGATGCTCGCCGGGCGCGGCGTGCGGCGGTTGCTGCTACTGCTGGTGCAGCATCGACGAAACTGCACGCAACATCCGGCCACACACCGAACACGATGATATTAGCTATACCACTTGGCAAGTCTCGCTCTGTATATACGCAGCCGCGCACTTGCGAGCAACACGCAGAGCGAATGCAAGCCCGCAAGTTTACTGCAGCTTCCTGCGCGCCCGAGATTTCGGCTGATATTTTCGAGATATTTCGGCGCGGGGCTTGGAGGCGAAAGAATCGACGCCACGCGACGGGCACGAGGTTGTGTTTTCTTATCGTAACGTTGCTGCCCATAGCTTCGCACGGGAAAAAAGGCTTGGTTAGGTGAACCAAGCGCTTGGTTATATATGCTCCAGCCGATTAATTGGTTGGACCAACAATCTTATTAGTTACCCTGACAACACCAAAGGGTCCATTTGTGAACATTTAGTACACTAAAGTCCACTAACTGGGTTTCCATTTTTAGGCTTATGATGTCCAAAAAAGTTAGACCGCCCATTCAAAAGCGTACTTTTTTATTCCTACATGAGACCTACAACTTGACGTCCATCCAGTGTTATCAGGGTTACCACCACCAAGTTCATTTTCTTATAACGAATAACTTGGTTGGCGTAACCAACAACTTCATTGATGTAACAAATTAATCGGCTGGAGCATATTTAAACGAGCGCTTGGTGGATCTAACCAAGCCTTTTTTCCGTGCGGGCCTCATTAAAATGCTGTGGAAGACAAGAATGCGGTGAAAATGGCCTGAAATTATAATTGAGGGATGAAGCTCTGGGGCCGCAAGTGCTGAAAGTACAGGAATTAGAAAATACTCGTGAAGCTGTAATAATTCGAAAAATGGCGCCACTTGCTTTCGGGGAGTATCCGTCATTTTCCGATCAGATGCTCGAAAACGTTCGCCTGTGGCGCACGCCATTTAATAAATAATAACACTATTTCATTAATTCTCTATATTTTTTAGTGTTAGATTACTGTTGCCGTTTTACGTGTTATCAGACGTACGGATAACAATATATTAAATGATATAACCTAAAATCAACGATTTGAGGTTAAGTCATTTAATCTTATATTATTTAACAAAGTATTTTATGCAAGATCTATGCTTTGATAATCAATTACAATAATTCGTTGTTTCGTTCAACACGGTCGAAAAATTAAAGAGCGAGCGAGAGATGAATCGATCTCGTGTACATCGGCGTCGAGAAGTGCAGCGAGATATGCAAAATGAATTCCTATAAGATCCGATCTGGAGGTTTCATTAAATCGGATCTGGAATCGGACAGGAGTCCCTATAAGATCCCATTTAAGGTATCCCGACGGGAACCTAACGTGAAATCATTACATTCCATCATGGAATCTAGTCGAATGCCTGACTGGATCTTGATTAAAAAAATTAGGGATGCTAGCTAGAATCCAGATGGACCCTGAGCACAATTGCTACACGGGCATTTCCGTATTTCCATATCGCTCATCTTATTTCACTTACCTTTCGCTATATTATTTCCTTAATCCGCACTTCATCCGTCGAAAAAAAATGTCAAGCCCAAACAAGTCCCGGTCGTCGAGTTAATTTTTAATCGAATTTTCTGCGACCGGCTCGCAGCGGTACGAAAACTTGACAAATGTGCAGTAAGCCGGTCAGTTGAATCGCCGGGGATCCGATACTTACTTCCGTGTATCTACAGTTCACTTCGAAACTCGGCTGCGCTGATCCGAGTTGGGTGTCGAACCCCCCCTCGCCCCCCATCTCTGTCTCGCTCTATTCGCACCCCGCGTTTTCTCACGAGCTATTACACCGTACACAGAGCGAGACAGCCGCACACGTCCGCCTCTGCAAAACTCGCGGTATTTTTTTTTTTTCCCCTCTCCTCCCTCTCTCGCTCTCTTTCTCTCCACTGATTCCCAGGCGAGTGGACAGGTCCTCCCAATACATCGGTGCGAACACACAGACACACGAGGCCGGCTGGGAAAAGGTGCGCGACGACGAGCGCACATACCGAGAACTCTCGGCGAAACTTTATCCGGGTTAATCGGAATTTAATGGAACGCGAGACTGTGCACATATAGACACACAGACGGGCGAGAAGAGATTAGCGGGGTGTGAGGAACCAAAGCGCGGGGGGAGTAGGAGTTGCGAAAACGAGCGGATGATACACATACAACGCGTGTATATGGACACGTGTGTGTGTGTATGTGTAAATCCATGTGGGTAAAGTTAGGCCGTCGCGTCGCGTCATTGCACCGCGAGGAGCTTCGAGCAAGTTTCATAGTTAATTATCATTTTACGATTATCCATAAAATCTACGTGTGTACAGAACCGAGAGCGGATGTATAATGCAGTTCTGAGAGCAGATGACGAGAGTTCGCGCGATCGGAGCCGACGCGGCCATGCGAGCCGCGCGCGACGCGACGGAGCATTTGATGGATCACGAATGAGGGGGGGACAGAGAGGGAGAGAATAAAACATTCATTTGAGTGTAAAATGTGATGTCGCAGGATCCATTGAAATTACCGTTCTCGAAATTCAAATGGAATTTCCGAGTATCGATTTCATTAATAAGGTTTTTTTTACCGTGTGAAGGTTTGTGTAGGTTAAATATTTTGTAACAAAATATATTTCGCATATATTCTGTAACAAAATATATTTCGCATATATTTTGTAACAAAATATATTTCGCATATATTTTGTAACAAAATATATTTCGCATACATTCTGTAACAAAATATATTTCGCATATATTCTGTAACAAAATATATTTCGCATATATTTTGTAACAAAAAATATTTCGCATATATTTTGTAACAAAAAATATTTCGCATATATTTTGTAACAAAAAATATTTCGCATATATTTTGTAACAAAATATATTTCGCATACATTCTGTAACAAAATATATTTCGCATATATTTTGTAACAAAAAATATTTCGCATTTATTTTGTAACAAAATATATTTCGCATATATTTTGTAACAAAATATATTTCGCATATATTTTGTAACAAAAAATATTTCGCGTATATTTTGTAACAAAATATATTTCGCATATATTTTGTAACAAAATATATTTCGCATATATTTTGTAACAAAATATATTTCGCATATATTTTGTAACAAAATATATTTCGCATATATTTTGTAACAAAAAATATTTCGCATATATTTTGTAACAAAATATATTTCGCATATATTTTGTAACAAAAAATATTTCGCATATATTTTGTGTACTGATTTTACCTACACGAATGTTCAGGTTCTAAAACAATGTTCCAAGTAATGACAATGTTGAGTATGACGACATAATGTGCTTTTTTTCTCATTTTGAATGAAAACAAAGTTTCCCTGTGATGCAATAAAGTAAAAACGATTAAATATCAAATGCATTTATTTTTATACGCATATAGACAATGTGAGAAAGTTAGACGGTCGCTTCGTGCCATTGCACGTAGGAGTTTCCACCAAAAGTTTCCTAGTTAATTATCATTTTACGATTATCCATAAAATCTACGTGTGTACAGAAGCGAGAGGGGATGTATGTATAACGCAGTCTAGGAGAAACGCCGAGAGGCCGCGATCAGGGTCGGTGGGCCGTGGAGCCGAGCGACGCGACGGGGCGTTTGATGGATCACGAACGAGGGAGACAGGATGTGAGAGGGAGAGAGACAGAGAATGAAACATTAATTCGATTATAAAGTGTAATGAGTGAAGGGTGGTGCTGATCGTCGGTGCATACAGAGCGAACGATAGTAAAGCGCGGCAGCTGGCTCGATTTTCATCTCCTCTCTCTCTCTCTCTCGCCAATTATACTATTATTATACTAATATTTGATATAATGGATATGGATACAGAAGGCCGAGAGATTGCTTGTCGAAGTGTCGATCGTGTGAGCTTTTCCGCTGAACCCAAAGTTCCACCGTCAATCACCGCAGTGGAAAGTCGTAAATTAATAGATTTTTTGTCCTTCGTTTCCATACACGGAAAAAGAAGTAGCTGACACAATCAAGAAATTAATTGGCACAACCAATGGATTATTTTAATTTCCTGAAAACTCGGATTAGTTATGAGAGTCAAAAGAAATTGGTTGATGACGTTGAAGTTTGCGTCGTTGCAATGCAACGAAATGAAAAGCAACAAAATATTAATGAACCCAAATGATTATACCGGCTATAAAAATTTATTATAACGACTGAGAGCATGACAAAAAAATAATTTCAGCCCCTAGTGGGGGTGAATTATTTGAATTTTTATGGAATTAATATTTTGTTGTTTAATTTCGTTGCATTGCAACGATGCAAACTTCAACGTCATATTGGTTGCGACAACCAAACGAATGGCTGACACAACTATTCGAGTAGTCAGGAGCACAAGTATCCGGTTACTTGTCCATACTAACCGCGTCTTTGCTTTTGGAAATAGAATTGAACTACTTATACTATCCTTATGACAAATTAACGCGAATCACGCCGCGAACGGCACAATTAAAGCTTCAATAATATTGTCTTTAGGTTATGTGCAGACGCAACTCGTGCCTCGTGTGGCAGAATCGTAGCTTTAATAATAATAATATCGTTTTTTGATTATGTAGAAAAAATTGTGAATAGTTACCACAACCGTTCGAAGTGGTTTCGGTAATAAATGTGTAAGTTCCGGCAGCTAATCGCTAAAGACTTAGGCAATGTGAATGATTAGCTGGCACAACCAAGCTTGTTTTTCCGTGTATACAACTATCGATGTTCCCCTTCCTCCTAATTGAAATTTGATATAGTTGACAAATTAATTTCGTTCTTGGAATTTTATTATAGCGTAATTCCGAGGACTATGAACCGGTGCGGTATAACGAACCAGTGCATATCGGTTCACACGGAGAACGGAGAAAATGTATAAATGTGTTTCGATGTCAGTGAGGTAATGTAGGTGTTAAACCACACTCGTTACATAATTGAACAAGTTACACGAGTTTCCCGTCTTTTTTTTTTTTTTTTCAAATGTAACGTGCGCGTACTTGGCTGTTAAAAGAGGCGGAAAAATCCACATTTTAAACTCGTCTCTCTTGGGATATCCATGACTCACGTCACGTAGCGTGCATATTCAACTATGAAGTAGCTGAAAGCTGGGGCTGCTAGCTGCAGTTGTTGATTTATGACAGTCGAAACAATTAAAAAATTATGGACCACCCGACGATAGGTGATATGAGCCGCCATCATACATTACCATTTTCTTGCAATAATTCAATCAAATTGATTTCTATTATCCTTATAAAGCCTGCCAAATAACCAACAATGCAAAATAATATTTTCATATTGAATATGGCTTCATGAAGGATGCACCGATTTTCAGAAAATGGTGCTTTGGAGTTTTTGAATCTACCTTATTTCTTTTTATGTAGTGGACCACGCGCAACGACTGTGAAAAAGAATGTTAAATATAAATCAGTACCAGAGGCGTTTACAGTGTTTCCCGGGAACCAATTCCAGGCACGATAGTAAAATTCATCACTAGATGTAAATTACATAGGCCAAAACATTCATACTCCTCGGAATTGCACAATTTGATGTAAAAAAAAAGAATTAACCAAATTTGAATACTTCGGTGTCCCCCACAATAACTAAAAATCACAAAATAAATTCGTAGAGCCCGTTCGTCAATGTAACAACAAGTTTTGTTTCTTCATCTCTCGTTCAGCCCTTAAATTCAATACTCTTATCTCACCAACAAAATCTTTAATCATACTGAACGATGGTGTTCCCGTCGTTGCATATATAGCGAGCGACAGTAACCGCAGCAGAATCAGCTGTCTCGATTTTCGTCCCTCTCTCTCTCTCTCTCTGTCTCCCGCTAATTATACTATTATTATACGAATATGCGATATACCTATATATGCGTACGATTACCGGAGGCCGAGGGAGATTGCTTGTCGAGGTGTCGATCGAGTGAGCTGGAAAGAGCTTTTTCGCTGGAAGCTCCACCACACAGCGCGCACATCTCCACAGTAATATCCCGCCACCCCCCGCCCCCTCACCGGCCTCCTCGCAGCACTCGATTTATTATTAATTATTATCTCAGCTGCCAATATCAACCCGGTTCGACCCATCCACTTGTTGATGTACGTGCCATTATGATAGCCGTGATTAACCGTACTCTTGCTGTCAGTGTTCGCGACCCTCTGTCCATTTCACACCACCACACACGCACGCGGGGCCCGGCTTTATCTGTATTGGCTATAGTATTAATACACGACGTTCATCGAGAGATCTCCGCGTATATATATGGGTATCATTGGAGGGCATTGATAGCCGTGGTATTGGCCCCGCTGGGTCGTGTGTGTATGCGTCCGCGCCGTGTCTGCATGCGCGCGGACGGCGGGGCCCTCCCGCGTGTACACGCGCAACACACACCCCCGCTCTCCCACCTCAGTGGAGATGTCGATGCCCTGACCTAATTACTCTAATTGCCTTCGACGTCCAGGAGCGAATATTCGCGCGCGAGAGAGCGGGAGAGCGAGACCGCCAATCAGCGAGTGGTATAATTAGATAGCGCGGCGACGACCGTGGCTCGTCGGTCTGGTCCCTACGCCCCCCCTAACCCCCCCCCCCCCCCCCGCTTCCTCCTCCTCCTCCTCCTCCTCCTCCTCTTCCCCCCACTCCACTGTCCCTCTTCGTCTTCGTCACTCGTCCTTTCTCTGTTGAGGGACAGAGAGAGAGAGAGAGAGAGAGAGAGAGGGGGGGGAGGGGGGGAGGACGTGAGGGAGGAGGAGGCGGAATAGTCGCTACTCCACTAGGGTGAAAATGCGGGAGCCCTGCTCTTTCGGTAGAAGGACGAACTATTTAATCCGACTGGTACAATGGAAACGCTCGGGCTGCAGCCTCCAGCCGCCAGCGCCGAGTATAATCATCCTTTCCGAGGAACTGTACTTTATTTTCTCTCTGCGCGAACCCCCGGCGCTTCCGCGGCGCGGCGAAAGACCCGCTGGCATTTAAATAATAGTAAACTGTCGTGGAATGCGCGACGATCTCGGGAGCGGCGAGGGCGGTTATAGGGAAGACCGGGGTAAAATGGGCCCCCTACGCAAAAAATGGCTCTATGACAAAACCCAAAGTGTTTTTTTTATTGCTTTTCACTCAAAAATTCGATATCAATCATCAATTTTGAGCGTCAGCAAAAAAAAAGTTTCCGGGGTAAAACGGGCCCCCTCAGAATCCGGCACAAATATGAGTTAGTACACAAAACGCTACCGATCGGCATGAGTGTTGATTATTTGGGTCTTTTACTAAAACATAACACAAAAGCGCATTTCAGTAGTGGCGGATTCGCTGTACAGGCAAGAATTGATGGAGAAAAAAAACTGTTCCCGAAGAAGCCCGCGAATAAAAAAAATCACGGGGACGGCGGGAAGAAAAGTTTTGACGAAGAAGGCAGCCTCACAACTTACGACGGGGACGGGAGTCCATTTTGCGCTAATTTTGTTTTTTGTTGTTTTTTTTGTTTTTTCGATGATCAAAAAATAGGGGGGCCCGTTTCACCCCAGATGCCCGTTTTACCCCGGCTTCCCCTATATGCACCCCGGATCCAATAATGAACCATCGGTCCGTGCACTTATTCGTCGCGGACGCGGTTGTTTTCGCGGAAGAAAAAATGTGGAGTAATGATAACTGGAAGGGAGGGGGGGGGGGGGGGGTGTAATCAGATCGCGAGATCCAATGCGGTGAATGTGTACGTGGTTTTTGTGGTTTGAATTTTCGATACGTAGATTCTCGTGTTGTCACACGAGGAGTTGATGAATAATTCGATGCACCTGGTACGGAGAATTTTACAGTCGGGATTTTGTCACACATGGCGATCTCGTATCGTGACACGATGCACGTGAGGCTGAAGGTTCCCGTGCGAATATGAGCCAATGATAATAATACCTTGGGGTTTCAGCGAAATTGTTGATACGTATGAGGGAACATGTATTTTTTATTGTTGCACAATGTACGCGGTTTTAAGTGCAGCCGTGTGTGGCGATTATTTTTTGTTTTCAATTCCCGTAACATTTTTTTTGTAGGAAGTAATCATTTAGTGGAGTACACTTGAATTTTTCAAATCAAACATCTTGCTTACATCAATAAATTTATTTTCATTGTAGTACATTTTGTCATAGTAGTAAAATTATGTCGAACATTGGGAAACAAAAAACCTATTTCATCGATTTCACCTTTTTTCGCCAATTTTGTAACTTTTTATTCTCAAAAAAGAATATTCAATAACTCATCGAAAACGATCACGACACCATTTTCTTCGAAGTATGCAAATTTCATCCTTAAGCGACGTGCAAAAAAAGTTTTACAAAAACTTACACACAGCTTCTTCGTTGTTAGTAAAAAAAAAGCAACGCGAATTTTACCCAACTTCAAAACTTCGGGACGACCCGTCAAGCCGGTTCTTAAGTTTCAAGCATTTTACTTTTGAAGCCCTTTGCTCGCACAAACTCCGACTTCATTTCAAAACCGCCTTCGCCCCGAACGTTTCCGTCAATTTTCAATAAGTACGACATCGAAATCTGCATTCCTCAATTCTGCTTATTTCACTCAAAGGTCTTCCCACGCGGCAGTGAAACAAGGTCCGCACAGAAAATCCATTTTTTTTTTTCGATATCCCTACTACCGCATTTTCGCAATATCCGTACAAAATATGGACCGCACTTTCCTTTTTTCGTGCGCGAGATACGTTAATTAATTAACGAATGATTGCATGCGGATGCGCGCGTTGCGCGGTACGAAAAAGAGAGTTGGGTGAGGGGGGGGGGGGGGGGTGCAAAAAAATCCCGTCAGCGAGTTTTGATAAGGCAAATTTAATATTCGATTCGTTATCTAACTGGCCAAGTTTGTCATCGCTGCGAAGCTTCCAATTTAATTAAGAATATACGTGGGTATACAAGAGAGACCGCGGCGCAGCCGGCAGGCTCGGCCGGCGCACCGCCACCGCTCTGCATAGTACATACATACATATATATATACAGCTCACGTACATATTTCGCTCGAGAGAAGCGCGCGGAGGACCGTTGAAAATCAGGCGGCGTGGGCGAGAGAACTTGCGGAAAGGAAGAAGACGAGACAGCGAGAGAAATTTTATCGTTCTTCCCGTAGCCTTTGCGGCGGCGGCGTTGCGGTCAACGACACTCCGTCTCGTTTCAACCTCTGTGCAATCGCAATTTCGCGGCTTCTTTTTTTTTTTTTTTTTTTTCTTCTCCCTCCACGCGCCCGCGTCTTTTTCCTCCTCTCATTGTTTCTCCGTTCTCTTTCTTTTCCGAGCCCCGCGGAGGTCTCCGCCGCCGCCGCTCGGTCGCCCGGGGTTCGCGTGTACCCAACAGCGGACCAGGAGAAAGACACGATTCAAAGTTTGCGAAAGTTAAATACTCCGTTCGGGCGCGCCGTCGGACGAAGACGAAGAGGCGGAAGAGGAGCGGAGCGAAGGGAGAGACAACAACAAAAAATAAAGAAATTCATCACCGTCCACGACTCCGAGAGGGACTCCGCCTCTTTTTTTTTTAGTTTATTTATTTATTTATTTACTTATTTTTCTCCCTTCTTCCGTCGCGACCCCCCGAACGGAAGCTGCGTAACAAAATTACGCCCAGTGATGAAGCCTCCGCTTGCGCAAAATTAATTGCATCTAATTATTTCGCGTTATTGAAATGCGAGACTCCCTGCAGTTGGACGACAAAATTTCAAACGCGGTACTTCCACGACTATGGTTATTGTCATCGTCGTTGTTATATTATTATTATTACTATTATTATTATTATTATTATTATTACGTTTCCTTCCCTCGGGAAAAGGTTGAAAGGGAGAGCACGCGAGGAATAAGACTACGGTGAATTCGCTTAGACTAACGAGAAAGGATAGGAAGAAGAAGATGATGATGAAGAAAAAGAAGAAGAAGAAGAAGAAGAAGAAGAAGAAGTGGAGTCCCAACGTGGAATATAAACTTCAGAACGAAGTTGCCGGCGTCGCCGCGCGCACCTAACTCCTTACGCAATCGTTCCCTGAATGCTCTCGAATCTGCTGTAATGGCCGTTTTTGATATATTATCGATATATTATCGTCGTTGTTACATTATTATTATTATTATTATTATTACGTTTCCTTCCCTCGGGAAAAGGTTGAAAGGGAGAGCACGCGAGGAATAAGACTACGGTAAATTCGCTTAGACTAACGAGAAAGGATAGGAAGAAGAAGATGATGAAGAAGAAGAAGATGAAGAAGAAGAAGAAGAAGAAGAAGAAGTGGAGTCCCAACGTGGAATATAAACTTCAGAACGAAGTTGCCGGCGTCGCCGCGCACCTAACTCCTTACGCAATCGTTCCCTGAATGCTCTCGAATCTGCTGTAATGGCCGTTTTTGATATATTATCGATATATTATCGTCGTTGTTATATTATTATTATTATTATTATTATTATTATTATTATTATTATTACGTTTCCTTCCCTCGGGAAAAGGTTGAAAGGGAGAGCACGCGAGGAATAAGACTACGGTAAATTCGCTTAGACTAACGAGAAAGGATACGAAGAAGAAGATGAAGAAGAAGAAGAAGATGAAGAAGAAGTGGAGTCCCAACGTGGAATATAAACTTCAGAACGAAGTTGCCGGCGTCGCCGCCGCGCACCTAACTCCTTACGCAATCGTTCCCTGAATGCTCTCGAATCTGCTGTAATGGCCGTTTTTGATAGGGACAAATTGATTTCAATTGCCGCCTACGTGCATGCACCAACGAGAATTGACGAGGATTGAGATTCGACCTTGCAAATTGGATAATCGCCAACGGAGCACAGTGGAGGCAGCCGCCGTGGCAGCGGCAGCGACGGTGCGGAGGCACATCGTGCGGGTCGCTGTCGTTGCCGCCGTCGGCGCCGTCGACGCGCCGCTGGCGTTCGCTCCACGCCGCGGCTGAAGAGGTGCCGGTGGTGTTCCGCGGCACCTACAGGCAGAGCCAGACGCGGCAGTAGGCGAGCCAGAAGAGGGGGAGGAGGGGCAAGGCGAGGGGGCATAAAGTGTACCAAGCCAGGGAATCCCCCTCGTCGTTCCGTTTTGGTTGAGCCAGGGAGTTGCCAATGAAAATTGAATTATTTCAACGACGTCGCGCCCTCGCCCCAAGTCTTTTCGTCTGCAGGCCATCCCCCTCTCTCTCTCTCTCTCTTTCACTCTCTCGCTCCGCCTCTCTTTCCGTCTCTCCGTCCCTGTCTGCCTCTGTCTGGCTATAACTACTAGTCTTCATCTCCATTCGCTCTTTCTTCTCGGAGGCGCATCTTGCAGGGACAAAAAACGCCGCTGAAATAATTCAACAGACTCACAGTTCATTCTATCGGTCCCGTTAATAGCGCGAGACCTCGGGGGCGCAAACACCGACGTTTCTTTTTCTTTTTTTTTTTCCTCCATTTGTGGAATGAAAATTGTTGGAGCAACACTGGAGTTTTTCGTGGGGGGAGCTGAAATTATGCTCGAGAGCGGCCGGATGCAATTCCGGTGTACAAAGTGACTGGTGCATCGACATTCTTTGCAATTGCCGTGAGCGTACAAAATTGACAGACCTGATGTACTTTTTGCTCGCACTACACGGAAAAAAAGAATTAGCTGACACAACCAAGAAATTAGTTGGCACAACCAATGGATTATTCGAATTCCCTTACAACTCGGATTAGTTGTGACAACCAACAGGAATTGGTTGCACGAACACAGTTTCATTGATAGACGCCCTGTTAGTTGCGGTAACCAAACGAATGGTTGATACAACTATTTGAGTAGGCAGGAGCACAAGTTCCGGTTACTTGCCCATACCAACCGTGTCATTGCTTTTCGAAATAGAATTGTACTACTTGTACTATCCTTATGTCAAATTAACGCGAATCGCTTCACGAACGTCGCAATTAAAGCTTTAACAATATCGTCTTTAGGTTATGTACAGATGCGACTTGCGCCTTGAGCGCCACACTCGTAACTTTAATAATATCGTTTTTAGGTTATGTAGAACAAATCGTGAATAGTTACCACAACCATTCGACGTGGTTGCGGCAATAAATGTGTAAGTTGCTGCAACTAATAGCAAAATACTGAAGTACAGCAATGTGAATGATTAGCTGGCACAACCAAACTTGTTTTTCCGTGTAGAACTCTCACGATTGTATTCATTGACGACATGGACAACCAATGAATTTCCTGAAAAAAAAATACCATTTTATATTTTAATCTTACTTAATCTCAATTCTTTTTGTTTTTTTTTAATCTTCCACGCGAAGACCTCGCTCTCCTCGTCCCGTCACCCAGGTCGTTTTGCCGCTTCGGTTAAAAAAAAAAGAAAGGAAGTAAATCCACCTCGCCTCGTCTTTAAGCGTAGGCTCGGGAGGCTCGGTGTGCGCTCGCGCCCCGATCACCCCTGTGAGCCACTGTCCTCATACTCCGCTCAGCCGCGCGGCTCGAAAACTTTGTTTTCCAACATCCTGAATATTTCAAGTATCTCCGAAGAATTTCGAAGAATCTCGCCCAGCGAGCTCGGGGACGCTGCGGGGGCGCTTGGAGCGAGAAGGGGGGGGGGGTGCCGGAGGGTTACGCGCGTGGAGCTTCCCCGGGCAGAATCGAATACGAAATTCAATTCAAGGGGCTCTCGTAGCAGCGAGTGCACCGCGACCTAGGCGCGCGAGTTTGGCTCTAGCTTCTCGTTCGCAGTACAGATTATATATATATATATATCTATGTGTAGATATATATACATATACATATATCTATAACTATACATGCACACACTCTGTGTGGCCCATCCCCTCGCGGGTCTCCTTCCCCCGAGCACGAACTGCGACGCCGAAGAACGCGCGAAACTCCGGAAGAAAATCAACTATCAGCCGTTGGCGAGATTAATTTCGTCATTCCAGGCCGCGTGAGACCCCACCGACCCGATGCTACCGTGCAGAAAGAGAGAGAGAGAGAGAAAGAGGGAGAAAGAGAGACAGAGAAATACCAGGAAGAGGAAGAGGAGGGTAAGAGGGGGTGGGAGGAGGAAAAGGGGGCAGAAGGGGTTCGGATAGAACGGAATATAGATTCGAGGAAAGGTCGCGGGGTGGACCAGAGGGAGAGAGCGAACTCGAGGTATTTTTTCGCAGACTTGCCGATAATTGATATCGAGATATCTCCGTAGCTGTTACTCACCCCGAGCGTTATATACGCGCAACTCGTTGTTTTTTTCTTCCCTCTTTCACCTCTTCCCCCCACTTTTTTCTCGTTGTTTTTTTTTTCTTTTCTTTTTTTTTCGCGTTATATTTTTCTTTTTGTTGCCCCTTCACCTCCGGCACATTTCTACCCTTTATAGGTATTTCGTTATCGATTCACGGGTGCACTCGGCCAAATGCTTTCCATTAAACACACAAATAATCCGTTGCGCTACCCCGAGTCCTCTATAAAAAGAAATCTCAATATCCGCTCGACAAATTGCTTTTTCCGCGCGCTCATACCCCCCCTTCCCCCTTCCCCCTCGTGCCCTCATCACCCCTCCCCCCCTTCGACCCCCTCGTCGAGCCCCTGGACATCCAGCGGGAACGAGCAAAAAATATATATATTATTGAAAGCTTTACGCTCGATCGCACAATTTGATGATTAATCTCGTGACTTTATTTTATTTTTTTGTTGTGTTTCCCTGAAATAGGCGCGACGCGTCAGAGCGAGGACACGAGCGAGGAGGGCATCGGAGATGGCGTCGACACCGTTCTGGTGCTGCCGGGCAGCCGAAACCCCCTGGCGATTCCACGACCGCTCTACACGCTCGGCGATCTTGGATCGAGCGAGGAGGACAGCCTCGAGGGATTCAATCCGTTCAGATTCAACTTCAATCCGATGAGGAATAACCCGTTGGAAGGTTTTGTCGAGAGCATGCAGAGTGAGTATAACACATCAGTCAAAAGTTATGCTCTCATTTGTATGCACCTTGGGTTATGCACCGCCGATGTGCATCGTCGGGGCTCGCGCACACTGGGTCTCGTGTACACGTTCGCATCCGCGGGCCATTGGAGCGTGTGACGCTTCGACGGTTGACTCACGTCGACGACGCCTCCTCACCTGATGCTGGCTGGAGATACTTCAGTCGCTGCTGTTCCGCAACGACATTCGTACAAAATGCAAACACATTTACGTGCAGTCGAGACGACACCCCTAATGCGCTGCGAAATTACTAAGAATATTCACGGGCGCTTTGCATATGGGAGACAATCGGTGTCCGCGTGTTTGCAGAAGCACCGAGCAGGTGTAGACGGCGATTCGGAGTAAGTGGCGAACGTTTTATGGCTTGTAGCTACGTTTTACGGCTGCGTGTGTACAGCAAAAATTCATCTCTCCGGCTTGGCGAAGGAAATTCAGACGAAGAAATTTTTGTTCGGCTTTTACACCGGAGGTTAAATTTTCATTTGTTCAATCACAAGTGACAATGTGTTGTTTGTTGTAGACAACATTTTCTTTTTTGAGCGTGAAAATCATAATTCTTCATGGTAAAAGTATTTCTAAAAATCGATTTAATTGCTGCTACGCGTCGTCTAGTATGGTAGTTGATACTCGCTTGACACAGAGCTCAACCATCTAGAGGCTCAATGCCTACGAGCGAGGAACAAAACAGAAAAAAAATTGTTCAGCCATGCAGAATGCAAGAGTTTCCACTTTGACAGGGACAGCTGCTACGGAATAAAACAGCCTTCCGGACATTTTACGGTCCCTGAAGTCATTATCACGGCAGACGAACTTCATAAATACAGTCTCTAGTCAGACCAGGGGTTAGCAACTGTTAAATTAGCGGTTCATGCATTTTTTAATTTCAATGTAGACTCCGCGTCCGGTGTAACCAACATTTTTATTGTAGCATGTCTTATAATACTGAAGACAATTTTGAATAGCCTCTCTTGCACCGACATTTCCGTTATTATACCAAATTTTGAAGCACGATTTTTCCGAGGTCACTTTTCTCACTGTGCTCAAAAGAAAAGAGTCATTTCATGCGAATCGCCCGGTACATGTGAAGATATTTATATTCTCGGTACACAGAAAGGTCGCGTGTGCTTCCACGGGTTCCATTAGCCGTGCAACGCGAGGGAAAATGATGAATACTTCAAGAGCGTTGCATTTCTACAACTGTCAATAAATATCCCAAGAGGGACATTGAAGGAAGCTATTATGGCTCTACACGCCAAGCTAAGAAGCTTGACGTGTAGAGCTTAATAGCTTCCTCCTTCCCGGTTGGACTGTGCACACACGTCGAAGCTCCCAAACGAGTGGTGTCCATCAAATTCTCTGGAATATTCATGTATATCCTGCCAAAGCTGAGCTGCGTATTCGTGCGAGCTCGAATGTCGACGAGATCTCTGTGTGAATAGAAGATTTACTTAAGGTAGTCCTTGCGACCGATATTCATTTCGCATAAATTCGAGTAATTTGAGAGAGAATTACGAACATTTCTCGATGGTATAAAAATCGGAAATAATTCATGCACATTAAAGGTACTGGAAAAATTAATTTTGTATAATAATAATTCAAAAATGTTATTAACAAATTGATGAAAAAAATATTGTTTCACAAATTTGTCGATGACCCAACTTTTTTTTTTAATGAAAATGATTCGTTCATTTTTCTGAATACGTATGAATTTTTTCAGATTTTAGAGTTCACTTTGAAATTCGTGTGTTTTTATAGGGAAAATATGTGAAAATTCAAAGTGAACTCTAAAATGTGAAAAAATTCATACGTATTCAGAAAAACGAAGGAATCATTTTCATCCACAAAAAAACTTGGGTCATCGAAATATTTGTTGAACAATGTTTTTTTTTCATCAATTTGTTAATAACATTTTCGAATTATTATTATGCAAAATTAATCTTTTCAGTGCCTTTAATTTGCATGATTTTTTTCAGATTTTTATATTATCGAGAAATGGTTGCAATTGTCTCTCAATTTTCGAAAACTTATGCGAACTCGACACCAGGCGCAAGGACTACCTTAACCGCTTCGATTTGCCCGGGGCGCGAGCGCGCGCGCGCTCTGTTCGCCGTGGTCGTGGCACAAAGACGAAATCATCTTTCTGTTGCGTTACCGGCTCTTATGCCGGTAATACAATTGGAAGCGAATGATTCAATAAACGTTTGTGATACGCGATGAGGATATCGAACCTTTTGCGCGGCTCGCGATGTTCCCAGCAGACTCTGCGGTAACGTAGCAACGCCTTTTGGCAAATTAAGTCAGTCGACTGATGAAAATGGTTCCGGTTAAATATATAAAATAAAAATGAATGGTACGGAGACGTGAAAGTGTATTCGAAGCAAATTTACTTTCAGTGTAAATGATCCAATCTTTGAACTAAATAATGTTATCTCTTATCCCGAGTAGAAAATCTGTAGCGTTACATCCGGCCCTGATCACGCCCTGATCAGGGCCCTATTAGCCTTGTCAGGGCCTGATCAGGGCCTGACTCGAGCCTGACGTAACGCTGCGGATTTTCTACTAGGGATTTTGTGCGCTCTAATTACATCCTCTGAGGAAGAAACATTGGAAACATAGCGAGGCAAACAAGATTGTGGAAACACCTGTCAAAGTGCGCAGCTAATGACTGATGAATCGTTCGACAGAATCAACAGACGTAAAAAGAATTTCTGGTATGAATTTGGAGGGTCTACTTTGGCAGGTTTTGAGTTTGAATCGGCTATCGTAATGCGTCGTTGAATTTCAAGAGGCTTACTGATTAACCGATGAAAAACCTGGTTTTTTTTATCACTGCAAATCCTCTGGACGTCACCGCTGGTCGGGTTCAGCGAAAAAAACCCTCCATAGCTGTCGATACCCGCGGTAATCCTTCTACCGTAAAGCGAGCCTTCCCTTGTGCGTCAATGAAAGCAAATCACACGAGTCAGTTTACTGCAAAAAAATGAAATAAAACGAAAAATCCTCGAACGACATAAATGAACGAAATCACAATCAAAAGATCAAAAAGAAGCGTTGTTTGTCCTCATTCCAAAATGGCTATTTCGTACGAGTGCTAATCAATTTTTCTCCATTAAGCAACGACAACCTCTGCACATCGCGATTGAATCCTGACCAATGACAATTTCGACCAAAAATCCCTGCACAGCCGACTGAATAGAGCAGCCACTGGAATCCATATTTTTTTCTCGGCGTATTGCGAGAAAAACGCGAAACTCATTTTTTTGTGAAAATATTAATTTCTGCAAAAAAAAACCCAAAATGCACAAACACGATAAAAAAAACGCTTCTAGAAGGAGAACAAAGATTCAAATTTCTGTGAATGTCGCAAGAAGCTTTCATTCACTTTCACTTAGTTTTCGTCCCTCCAGTAGGTTAATTACCACCACAACAGGTCAGTTGTCCAATCTCAATCGAGTGACCAAAACATTCCCTTCCTTTCCCCCGACAAAACAATTCTTCACCATCGCACCGCAACTTCCGAGGATCATCGGATCATGACCAACGAAAACATCGGCCTAAAACCCACATGCATCCCTAGACGCGGCATCCGCACCAGAAACCATGTTTTTCCTCTTCCCGCGGTGGAAACACGAGAGTCAGTTTCCCCGCGTGCACGGCGTCGCCTGTGTGGTCCCGGGGAGGTTCGACCGAAAAAAGTGGGTGAGAAGGGGGGGGGGGGTCGAGAAAAAAAAAAACCAACACGCCAAAAAGAGTGAATGAAAAAACACGAGAGGACAAAAACATACTCCGCCGAAGCAGGAAGGCGCCGAGGGCCGTTCGGTCCCTCTGGTTTCCCAACCACATTTATGCGATGGAGGAAAAGCCGGCCACAGTCCAACGAGGCCTCTCCACATATACGCGCATACACTCCACCATACTTGGAAAGAAAAAAAAAAAAAAAAAAAAAAAAGCGTAAAAAAAAACCGTGGCCGATGGAAGCAGCGACGGCGGCGTATTCATTCATCGTGTATTGGCGCGTTTCGGAAGGCATGGAAGCCGATGATTGATGCCCTCGTGCCGCGAACCAGAAGCAGCATACACGAACATGTGGACACCGGCGCCGAGTGTGTATGGGAAGAGAGAGAGAGGAACCGACACGTACAGCTCGGGGTCCCATACCACACCAGCCCCGGGATCTTGTCCACCTACGTCACCCACACACAAGCCCCATATCCACAACGCGCTCTTTTCCGACGTTGGGCGTATGGAAAAATGTAGAGTACCTTGGCGAGCTTCCAATCCCGAGTGACCGATACTCGTGTGTCTAGGAACGCGCGGCCGCGGCGCGAGCGAGCGAGACAGACAGATCGGGAGAAAGATTCGGCCGCGAGGACGGAAAAACGTGCGGGATAAGGGAGAGCGAGAGAGCGTGATAGAGGGACAGACGGAAACGAGACCGCGCGCCCTCCGCACCTCCAACCCTAACCCCCGTCCCACCCTCCCTCCCAACGTCGCCCCTCCACCCCTCACGTGGTACTACGTGGCATATACCCTCCTGCCTCGCTCCATGCCTCCCTATAGAATAGCTCAGAGAGTAGAGTGCACAGAGTACACACAATTACAAATGTGTACACACACGTACGAGTTCTGTTCGCCTGGAGCTTGGCTCGCGGTTCGTCCGCTTCCCTCGGTCTGTCTCCCTTTCACTCCCTGCGCCCCCCCCCCCCCCCCTCCGCTCCCATTCACTACCCCCGCAGCAGTAGCAGCAGCAACAGCAGCTACAGGCTGCGTTGGTGGTATAACATTGGTATATATGTACACCCGATAGTCGCACGACGTGGCTGGTGCTACTGTGCGCGGCTTTTGCGGGAGGGTTGAAAAGAGAAGGAGAGCGAGAGAGAGAGAGAGAGAGAGAGAGAGAGAGTGAGCCAAGGGTCGGGAGGGAGAGGAGACGACGAGGTGTGTAGCACGTGCGCATACGTTTTCATGCATGCTTCATCTGCTTAGGTTCCATTTGGGCGGCGGTGCGCGGCTGCCTCTGGTGCGGATCGGGACGGGTTGCGGGATGTCGGGGAACACGACGTCCCGTGCCCGGCCCGGAGAGTTTCCTATCTGGCTCCGCCGGCAGCTCCCGCGCATCACAATATATATACGTATATATATATATATATGGCAGCTCCCGCGCATCACAATATATATACGTATATATATGTATATATATATATATGGCTGTGTGTAGACGCGTGTATATATATATGCATACCGCGGGCGCAATGTGTATATCAACGCGTGTACGTGCGAGGCGTTACTCTCCGGCCACTCGCTCACGTATTATAACGCCACGGAATATGCTGCGCAACGTGGATATGCACTCACGTGTTGGTGCGATGCTGCACGCGGGACGCGAAGAGAGGGAGGGGGGAGGGAGGGAGGGCGACGTACGGTGCGGAAGGTATAGCGTATACGCGTAGTTACGTCCACCCTACGCATCAGATAATATACCGAAGCTTTATACGTGCGTGTATTTCGCACGTGAATTCACGTACGTGAGGGTTGGGGGCGTGTGGGAGGGGGGGGGGGGGGGTGATCTACGAGGGAGTATTATACGATGCACGTGTATTATCCACTAACTAGTGCGGATGGCTTTGTATGCGCTTACACAATGTGTGGGCATATTATTGTATATATTTTGTGCAATGGGTTTAATGGCGGTGAATATGGACCACTGATGTCATGTCACGTCGGACTGTATCTGATATTCGATATTACCATGATTGCAATCGGTTGAGTGAACAAATGTTTTAGGTATTTTGTCATCGTGGAATTATCGTGGGAGATTATTCTTTGCTGTATGAGCGGAATTATCTTTAGGGATTTTTCGCAGTTGTTGCGCGGGAGTCTGATTTTTTTGTGTTTTTCGCGGGGTTAGTGGGGTGAAAATGAGCCAGTAATGTGCATGGGACGCTGCATAGCTATATTATTGGTAGAGCAGGGATTGGGGACGTAGGATAAAAAATATTTTATATATTCGTCGTGGTTGTGGATTATTGTGGGTTATTGTTTGAGCGGGATATTAATCTTTATCGCAAAGGAAATGTTTCTCGATTGTTTCGGAAATATGAATTTTCTTTATTTTGCGTAATAAAGCAATAATAATTGGAGATAGATGTTTCATTGAACGATATTATAAAAATGTTTTTCGTTCGATTGATATCGGACTTGGTCTAGAGGCAAATCACGAAATAGCAATCGAATTTTTTTTTATGAAAAAAGTTTAACGTCACGCGTCATCCGTCGTACTTGACGTTTTTTGTAGTCAATGACACGAAATGTAGATCAACTACAAAAAAAGGCTGATAATTGTACCTCAATTTTAGGAGATCTTATTCGATCGAAATTAGTGTCATTTGAAAGCCTTTGAACCTTTAAACAGCCGTTGAATCTTTCACACGCTAAAATCCCGCAGAACTTATCTTCGCCTTTGATTACCCTGGCTCCTTCAGCGCTCAAGCAGTCGCGATTCCGGCGCTAGACGGCGAAGTAGATTTCTTTTCCTCTCACTGGGCCCTTGAATACCTTTTAATTAGTCCGTAATTATGGCATACATTTTGGGCCAAAATTCCAAGTGGTCGTTCTCAGTTTTTTTCACATTTTTAAAATCACATCAAGCCCGTGGCTCAGGATTTTTATCGCTCCATGGTTATCAGTACGAGAAAGCGTGCGAAGTTGCCACATTTTTCCACGCTCGCGTATTCACGTCATCACGCACCGGTCCGTTTGACCCCGTCGGCCCGTATTCGCCACTTCTGCCTCAGTATATACTAATATAATACACGTCGTGTATTCATATATGCGTGAACGAAGTCAACGTGCACTCGATGATCGATAAATGCGCCCGCGGCTCGTCGCACGCCCTCTCTCTCTCTCTCTCTCTCTCTCTCTCTCTCTCTCTCTCTCTCTCTCTCTCTCTCTCTCTCTCTCTCTCTCTCTCTCTCTCTCTCTCTCTCTCTCTCTCTCTCTCTCTCTCTCTCTCTCTCTCTCTCTCTCTCTCTCTCTCTCTCTCTCTCTCTCTCTCTCTCTCTCTCTCTCTATACGTATACCACGTATAACTATTTTCAACAACCCCCGCTGTACTTTATACGGAGTAACAGTGTACAGTAAAACGCGGGATATATATGCGGGTAGACGCGCATAGAGGCCACTCGTAAAACCGCAGACTGGCGAACCGGCCAGGCCACGGGTGGGAGAGCGCGTGGATTTTCACCGGCCGAGCACGCCGACGAGAGGCGTCACGCAGTCACGAGTTAATGCACTTACTGACCGAGCGATGCACCGTGCACACGCACCTACGCCCGTTGAGTAGTACTTTGCCGGTAATTGTCAGAGAGGGTGCAGCGCGCGGGCGGCTGGGTCGCTGACGAAAAAATGCTATTTTCTCAATAACTTCACTGTCAACGACACCTCACGCGACTTTCGGTGTTACGCTCGGATTTTTTTTTTTTAGCTGTTGGTGCATTTCGCGATATTTGTTTATTATCAAGAGACATACACCGAGAGAAAAAGTTTCCTTGATTCAATGAAATTTCCTTGAAATCTCAACCTATGAAACATCTCTTTGAGATCAATGAAATAATATCCTTAAGTTAATATTATATTTTCTTTGAATGATGTCATCAACTAAATTATAGGTTATGTTCACCAAGTTTTTGGTTACGTACCATAGTACTTAGATATGTTCACCAATAACTTCGATGGTTTAACCAATGATTATCTTCTTGATTTGACTTGACTTAACTATAACATAACAGATCAGCTTGCGCGAGAAATACCAATACGACTTATCGCGAATGAGCCAAACGTTGACAGACCGGGTGCCGTCAGGCATATCGTTTCTTTAAATAAAGGAGATCGTGTCTTTCAAATTCAAAGAAATATTTCATTGAAATCAATGAAAAAAATGCAATCCACCCATTTCTTTGGAATCAAGGAAATTTTTTCTCTCGGTGTAGTAGCGTCCCAACGTCAAGTATAAAGAAAAGTTAATAATACCTCTAGATACGATCGACACGAGGCGCCACCGCTACTCTTATTGTCCCCAAGTTGGGGCCTTTTCCATTACACTCAGAGAAAAATATAGTAGAATAGTTGGTCGAACTATACCGATATAATTCGCAGGAGGAACGATCATATCGATTGGTACTGGATACTATGTGTTTGATTAGTTCAGCTATTATTACGTTTACAGCTATTATTTTTTCTCATTGTCGTAACTATAAAATATAAACGTTCCCCCTGGGAATTATACTGTATAGTAAAAATATAGTATTGTTGTTTCAACCATATGTTTTTCTCTCAGTGTATGTATATTTATCGGGCACAAATCAATTAAAAAAAAACCGCGAAGATAGCGATACGCGTCTTGGGAAATCGTTATTTTTTTCACCTGTGGTTCATTTTTCTCTCTGTGCACTTTCGCGTCAAACGCTCTAGAAAATAACTCATGAGTTGGACAATATCATGACAGGCTGGAAGCGCGATACCTGAGGAACGAGACGATCTGAGTCCAATATCATCTTTCGAATCTATGTCGTCGATGAACCAAAAATTTAATTAAATAAATCCTATCAGCCAGATATAGTTTTCGTGAAATTAAAGAAATTCCTATGTTGAATGGCTCGCCTGGTAGGATTTATTAAATTCGAATGAAATTCTGTGTACATCGAAATGAATTTCGAAAGAGACAAATTCAAAGTGCAATTTGCATCAAAACGCACAAAAAAATGGTATCGATAATGCAATCGAAACAGGATAAAATAGAGTGTAATAATTGAACAATTAAAGAAGCTCGCGAAGTGTGTCAAAATAATCAATAACGTCGTCACCGGCGATTAATTAGTCACTGCCGGCGAGACGTTCGGGCTTCGCAAGACTCTCGCAAATCCTTAGCAATAACCGTGACCCGCGTTGCCCGGTCTCCCGGGCTGTCTCAACTTATTCAGTAACTGCGGTATACCTGTACGTACGATCGCAGGGTTACCGCAAACTCCCTCCTCCGCGCGCTCCTCGTATATGTTTCGCTTACGTGGTCGATTGCGAAATACAACTTCCGCCTGAGCCAAGCCAAGCCGAGCCAAACCAACCAGCCAGTCAGCCAGCCAGCAGCTAGCCAGCCGGCGTCCTTGCCGATGCAGTGCCCGAGTTGTGCCGCGCTGCTACCGGTCGAGAACTCTCGTGCATGCACACGAGACTACGGACTCGACGTTCCCTGCAAATCTCCTCGTATACGGCGTCGACGAAATATATACAGCGCGCAGAGTCGAACCAGTGCGAGAGAGAATGAGTAAAACGTTCATGGAGATATATATGTATATATATACGAGTACGTATATAGGAACAGAGTGAGAGAGAGAGAGGGAGAGACGCCAAGTGCGAACTACCGGTTATAGCAACTCGCACGACGAGAAGATTCATGCTCCGGCAGTTTCCACGGCCACGTGTTCTTTTTCTCCTTCGTTCCAGCATTTGCATCCGCATTATCGCCGCGAATTGGATTAGAAAGAAAAAAAAAAGACGCGAACACAAGATTGGCAGCGTCGAGAAGGGGAAACCGCTTCTTTCAGTTTCATTTTTTTTTTCGCCCTGGCTACTGCGCGTTAGCCGACTCTACCGGGTCGTTGGGTCGTACTGGAATTTTATTTCTTTGAATTTCACCAGTCATTTTTTTTTCTTTTTCGACAAATTAAAAAATTCTATGGTACCACAAATTCAAATTGTCTCAACGCGTGACGGTGATAAATTCGCTGGAAATTGCGAAATAAAGTTTATAAAAATGAGAATGACAAGGAAAATCACTGGCAAAAAGAGTTAGCAGAAAAAATAAATATCTCATACCTGATGGTATTTTTTTACAGACTCTCAGCGTTTATGTTGTTTAACGAACGTTTAGAAGCTACGATGGGTAATTCTCTCTTAAAAAAGACATGGCACATCAAAAGTCGAAATATCAAAAACTGAGGTCACTTTTCAAGCGTTCTGGTTGGTCGACATCGGCTCCGATATAAAGTCGATTCCAGACTACCATGCCCGCTACAGAGTCACGTATAGCTCGCGTTTTGAATTCCTATATTGGCCACGAGAAAAGATAAACGAAAAGCCAGGAGTGCGAGCGAAGCGAGCACCTTGTCGCCAGTTTAAAAAAAAGTGAATGTTAAAAATCCCAGCTCAACGCGGCGATCGATCGCGGATCGATAATGAAAACAAATCTTTTATTCCCCTCCATTTGCATTCTTATTACCCCGGCGAATCGTATTTAAAGAGAAAAAAAACCACATAAAAAAATCGGCAACGCACGCGCAGTGTAATTTAATGTTCAGTCGTGGCGCATTAGCCGGTTTTCCGTCGTCTCGCCGCGTGCGCCGTACTTGAACTTCGCCGCGCGGCTCGTTCGCGAGACGAAATCGCAGAAAGCGAGCCGCCCGCGAAGGAGGCCCGATAATTCAGCTCGCGGCCGGCTGTCCGTACCACCGCCTAATAATAATAACGATAACAATAACGATAATAACGCAGCAGGAGATCCGGCTGCAGTTGCGTGTATGTGTGCATGTGCATCGCGCGCTCGTTCGCCTCGACAGAAGTGCGCGCGCGGCTAGTCATAGCCTGCCGTAACCACTGCGCGCGGTCCGGGCTCTCGCGGTGATTGAATGTTTGTGCTTCTTCCATTTCGCTGCACTCCGGGGTCCCGCCGCCTGTGGCCGATCAAAGAGCACTTCGGTGGATTTTGCTGGGGTGCGCGTTCATCAATTTCATCGTAACCCAATGCTAGGAGTCGATGAGTTCACCCGACCCTTCTTTCCTGCCTCTGGTGCTGCTGCTCTACTCCCTTCTCCCTCTTTCCCTGTCTCTCGCTCTCTCTCTCTCGCTCGGCGCGAACAAAATGCAACTATTCGGCACAGATTCTTGCACGCGCCCCCTACACACACACACACACACGCACACGCGCACACACACACACACACACACACACACACACACACACACACACGCACACGCGCGCGCACACACACACACACACACACACACACACACACACACACACACACACACACACACACACACACACACACACACACACACACACACAGACACACACACACACACACACACAGACACACACACACACACACACACACACACACACACACACACACACACACACACACACGCACGCACGCACACACTCACACACACACGCACACACACACACGGTTTGACGTGGCTCTCTGCAACATTCGCGATCGCGTTTGTTTTTGCAATCCACGCGAGACTTCCCTCTCTCCCTCCCTCCCGCGGCTGCCGTCCCCCTCATCAACCTTCTCATGCAAACCCGGTCTGGCTCGGCGGGCACGAGTCGGTAAACATTTTGCCGGGGCCGAACGAGCGCGAGCGGGAGAAACAAGCGAGTGTTATTGCAAACGCGGAGGATGGAGGGAGAGAGAGAGAGGGGGGGGGGGGGGGGTAAAGAGCCCGGGAGGCCCGCCGCGTCCGTCCGACGAAAAGGTCAAGAGATCTTGGGCTCCGTTAACCCAACCGTCCACCTTTTATACTGTATCGCAACGCCACCTATACTTATTAATACAGCGGTTGGTAGTTTCTCCGACGGGGGAATACCCGCGGGGGCGCCCGGGGCGAGGTGAACCGGCTGGGCGATGTGATTTTTTTTTTTTTTTCAATAGGAGGGCAACACGGTTCATTCTGCGCTTTCCCTGTTTTCCGTTGTTCCTCGTGCGCGGCTTTGAAATACCACTTCGTGGATAAATAAGCAGGTTCAACAAATTTGAATAATAATTTATGACTGACGGTTCATTCGAAAATTGTAGCCACGTTGGTGGTATCGTTCTTATTTCCCGGTGAATTGTTTTTTTTTTCGTGAGAAAAAAATGTATTTGCGATTTTCCATCCGGAGGGATGATAATTGTAATCCGGTAGTTGCAGATTCAGTGGTGACTGTATTCTAATTCTGCAGTACCATTCCACCAATTTCACGAATTTGTCGATATGCACATCGTGCAACATACCACTTTCTTCGAGAATTACGAACATGTTCGGACATGTTCGTCTAATCCGGCTACATGGGCCCCAGTGTTAATAATAAGACTTTTTACGGTGTAAAATTAACACCAGGCGTTTCGTTAAATTTATTCCTGCGTGTAAAGTGACGATACATTGCAAGACTTTTCGCTTAACACTGCTCGTTATCACCGCGATTGGTGTGGACTTATATAGACTCCGTCTTGGTGTAGTTTTTAACACCACATTTTTAACAATACAATTAAAAAATGTTGGCGTTTTTTTCTTCATTGTATTGATACCCAGTAACTTTTATTTCTCCAGATTGTCAACGGGTTAACGATTTCGTCGGTAACTTTTGCTGAAATTGTTTGTGCTATTTTGCGTCCTGACGATTTATTCCGCGGGTCGAGGGTACCGGGGATGCCCGAACGTCGATTATTACAACGGCGGCGATGCATTTTGCCCCGGTGTGATTTATTGGAACCTCGGTTCGCGCGCAACCATTGTATTATATACCGGGCGATCCGGCGAGGCAGTCGGTCAGCGTTGGAGCGGTAATCGTCGAGCCACTCGAGAGTTAAGCGAGCGGTAGAAGGTGGCGCACACCGCGGCGAGCAGCAAGGGGGCAACCTGGAAATGTCGCGCGCGACTCAACGAACCCCCCCAGTGTATAGCTATGAGAGCGAAGGTATAACTGCTACTGGCCTGGTATATTATTGCGATACGAGCGGCTCGGGAGGGAAAGCCTTCCAAGCAGCGGGTCCGTCCACCTCGACCCGTGTTTATATAGAAGTAGGATTATACGGCCTGCGCTCTGCTTCGACCCCCTCGTGTATGTCCTCGTTATAGCAGTACGAATGCTTCGTATCGTTAATCAATCCGAGCGTGCGTCGTGGATTATACAGTGCATCGCGGCTGCTGTCCGTGTTATAACTGTCGCTACACCCTCTCGTCTGGTTTATATTATTTTCAACTCGAAGCAGGAATGCCCGCGATCCAAAATTGACTCGTCATTTATCGTTACATTTTATTCGTCGCGTTTCAATTTATTTACGAACGACACACGTGTCGTTCGTAAATAAAAATTGCGCTGGTGGAGCCTGAATTTCGCAAAACCGAGAGAAACGAAAATGTTCCAGAAAAAAAAAAGTCATCTGTCAAAAATTATTTTTTAGAATTACAAATTCGGAGTCTTTTGCTTAATTCTGCCATTAATAAAATAGAAGCCATATTTTTGTTTTACCATTGGAATATAACATTGAACGTTGCATTCAATTTTAAACATTCGTCGTGCGCCGTGAAATCCTTTCGTTTGTCAAAATCGCGAGAAAATCCGTCGAAACGAAAGTACACTCGGTGGCTCCTGAATGATATAACGTCAGATACCGCCGAAGCTTTGACTATTCGTTTGACGTCGCGTCACGAATTTATCATGATACATATTTTCGCAGCGGGCGAGAGGCACATGAGGAATACCACAGCGCTGGGATACGTCGTCTGTGTGTCTGTGTGTGTGCACTCTCCGAATCCGTCCAGATTGAAAGTCGATGCATGTTCAATGCGGTCGGCAATGATTCATCATTTATCGTAGATTGATGACGAAAAATCGATACGAAACCGAGTGGTTTACGTTCGCTCCTCCGTCAATCCGTCTGGCAACGTATGTTGCATTCCATTGTGCGATGCGCCGCGCGCGGCGCTCATCAGATTAGCCAGACAATCATACACGGACAGAGCGTGCGGCACACCAGGAATCGGACTGACATTCGTAGATTTGACGAGAAGCATGCGGAGCAAGCCCCCAATGTGATATACAAACCGGCGCGGTTCTGACGTTTAAACCGGAATGTTTCAACGGTGTCAAGGTCCCACCGATGATTATGCAAGCGCGGCGCGTATTGATCCCACGTCACTTTCACCGCCGAAAGGCGCGAGATCTACGTCTGCAAATAAATATATATGTAATACCTATTATACGTGGCTTTAAGGTAGTCCTTGCGACCGATATTCATTTCGCATAAATTCGAGTAATTTGAGAGAGAATTACGAACATTTCTCGATGGTATAAAAATCGGAAATAACTCATGCACATTAAAGTTACTGAAAAGATTAATTTTGTATAATAATAATTCGAAAATGTTATTAACAAATTGATGAAAAAAATATTGTTTAGCAAATTTGTCGATGACCCAACTTTTTTTTTTATGAAAATGATTCGTTCATTTTCCTGAATACGTATGAATTTTTTCAGATTTTAGAGTTCACTTTGAAATTCGTGTGTTTTTATAGGGAAAATATTTGAAAATTCAAAGTGAACTCTAAAATCTGAAAAAATTCATACGTATTCAGAAAAACGAAGGAATCATTTTCATCCACAAAAAAACTTGGGTCATCGAAATATTTGTTAAACAATGTTTTTTTTCATCAATTTGTTAATAACATTTTCGAATTATTATTATGCAAAATTAATCTTTTCAGTGCCTTTAATTTGCATGATTTTTTTCAGATTTTTATATTATCGAGAAATGGTTGCAATTGTCTCTCAATTTTCGAAAACTTATGCGAACTCGACACCAGGCGCAAGGACTACCTTAAACGGTGCCGCCTCCGGGGCCGGAGCGCGGGATATAATAAAGCGACAAAAAAAAAAAGGAAAGACGAATAAAGAATAAAAAAATGATTTTCCACAAATCCCCGGCGTCGATAATAACTAATGGCCACTCGTTTATACCCTCTGCGGGCCTCTCTCGCCCCGTGATTTCGCGAGACCGCCCGATCCGGGACCAACAGCGCCGCGGCCGAGCCAATCACGACGAGGCAATTGTCTCTCATAGCCGCTGTTCGACTGATGCTTATGCCCCCACGAGTCAGCAATGAAACTGCGGGCATTTATCCACGTGGGTAATTTTCGCTCGAAGCCTGTTTACGTGTCGAAACGCCTGTGTGTCCCAACTCTATCGCTAGAGTAATTTTATTTCCAGTGTATTTAACTGGATGTTTGATTAAGCGGGCTGAAACTGGAAATCGCGAGCGGCTAAATTGGGCTCCATTTGCGCATGTGGAAGTCATACGCGTTTGTGAGTTTAGGGGGGGAAAAAAAATTTTACGCGGAAATCACGGGCGAAATTTCAAACGACAGTTTCGTCTCGCGGCCGTAGTTCGTGTTGGTTCATATTTTTTTATTTACACGGAGAGAAGGATTTGTTACTTCTTACCATATTTCTAGTAAAAAGTATTGTAAATTTCCGGTAGAGGGGAGATATAACGCCATCTATCGAGAAGAACTAGAACGATGAGAATTTTTACCACGAAATATGGTTAAAAATATTATATATATGTTAGAAATTCTCGTAGTTCTCGTACTGTTCGTCAGGTGGCGGCCGTAGGTTTTCAACACCAGGCGCGTTGGTAATTTTTACTATCGCGTCCGGTAAATTTTATCAGATCCTTCTCTCCGTGTACATCCGCAAGTTGTAGATTATTAGGCATTTCTTTTTCAACTTGCCCCGTTGTGGGACAAGTTATAGAACGGCTTAACAGTGCATTAAAAAAATGTTACGCGAAAAAAAGCAGAAAAAAGTGCCCCTCTCAGAAGCCTTGAATTTATCAGCGTCGGTCGAGTGGTGTATTTTCATCAAGTCGCGATATATATTGGGTTGCTATTGCACCGGCAATAGCAAGCCAACTTTATGCCCCCAATTTTCAAGTGACCCTTCCCCCTTGGTATTCTCACCGGCGGGGTATTCACGCCTGAAAATCCGTGCAACGATTTGTGCACACTGGATCGTCGAGTAGTCAGTGCTCAGTGAAACTGATATGGGGATTGCGCGAGAGCGGGAGGGAAACAGAGAGAAAGAGAACGCGAAAGGTGCGCGGCGTGGGGGGAGGGGGGGTGGGGTGGGTGGATAGAGACAGAGCGAGGGGCAGTCGATATCACGCCGATAAAACCGCGGGTATCGGGTGTGAGAGAGGGCGAGACCGAGGCGCTACGAGCGAACGTCAGTGCTTATCATTCTTTTTCCCCACTCGCTCGCCCTCCTCCACCCCCCCTTTTTTGCTTCATTGTTTAGCGATCGTTATTTATGGGCGGTAAAGGGTTTGTCATCGCGGCGAAACGAGGACCGTCAACGGCAGCTCGCCTCGCGCCGCGCTCGGCCTCGTTTCCAACCCTACTGATGTTTACACTCCCTCTCGTTTCCCGGGGGCTGTATACCCGCGCGGAATCCCCCCATTCGACCCCCCTTATACCACTTCACCCTTTACTTTCTGACAGAGCCATGTGGATATACACCTATGGTGGACTATCAAACCACTGGCTCTTCAGCCACCTATATCCCCCACCCCGTATACCACCGACCGACGATATGCGCGTTAACGCTCGGTGAAGAGTCTCGCTCTATCTCCATCCCCCCCCCCTCCCCGTGGTACCCCCTACCACTGTTTTCGTTCCCTTCACTTTTGTCGCAGCCGATCGGCAATGTTTATTGTGTCGCGATACCTATACGCATTGTTCCTGTCACTCGCTCTTCCTCTCCGTTGCATACATTGTTAGAAATATACGGTGTCAAACGCTGATGGTGTGGACTTTGTCCTGGTGTTACTTGTTGTAGTGTTAACAGTAAGACTTTTTACGGTGGAAAATTAACACCAGCCGTTTCGTTAAATTTATTCCTGCGTAAAGTTACGGTACATTCAAGACATCTCTTGTTATCACCGTGATTGGTTTGGACTTATGATGACAACGTCTTGGTTTAGAATTTAACACCACATTGTTAACAGTGTGTACTCACATGCGCGGGTCAGAGAGGGACTTAGTAGAAATGATGAAATATCTTGGAGAAGTTATAGGTGTGGGTTTTGCATATTTCATGCGGTTATTGTTCACATCAAACAATTGGCAAATATTTCGAGAGAAGAGAGCGGCAGGATCAATGCGTACAGATATCCGATACGATAAACATCGCCGCGATCGGCTGGGAAAAAGTTGCTATCGGATGTGGTGGATTGTTTACATGGAAGAATTACCACATATAAGATACGTATTTGTGTAAGTCTTGAAAAATAGAAAATAGAGTCTTTGCAGAATCTTTCCAACATGTGCGTCAATAAATTGATTAAAACTCAGACAATCCAAGTTTACTTTGCAAATATTCCCAGTAACCCGTATTTACAACTTTCCAATAGTTTTCCTGATTTACGTTTGCGCAGTTACGACGCAACTTTCGATGATTGATTTCGTACATAAAGGTTCAGTCTTTATCCGTACCTCCCATTGACTACACCAACGTTTACATCGAGTAATCGAATCGATCAAATTGCCGAAAAACTGTGATTACTTCGAGAAAACCCGCCGACGGGGTTTTCAATGCCTTTCGCAATTTACATTCAACCGCAGTTCCATCGCAACTTTTACAGATCGATTCGTGTAACTGAAATTGCAACAAAAAAAAATGTATGTCGATAAACGTGTACAGAAAAACATTTTTCGTCGTTTTTACCAACGAAAAATTCTCTTTTGTCCCTTTGCAAAAAAAATATTTATTTCGTCGCCCTCGTCGCTGCCCGGGGGCTGTATAACCGTGCAACAAAATCCGTTTCATCCCCTTACACAGTTCACCCTTTACTTTCTGACAGAGCCACGCGGTTATATATATACCTATGGTGGACCATCAAACCACTGGCTCTTCAGCGACCTATATCCCCCCCGCGACGATATGCGCACGTTAACGCTCGGTGAAGAGTCTGGCTCTATCTCCGCATCCCCCAGCCGGTTCCCTTCACTCCTTCCGCCGCCGTCCTGTAATGTTTATTGTATCGAATACCTATACGCATTGAGTCTGTCTCTCGGCTTCCTCTCTCTCTCTCTCTCTCTCATTCTCACATACACATAAATATATGTGTGTATGTATAGCATATACACACACACACACACACCACACGTGAGGGGAGAGCAGGGACTTTATGCCTATCGATGGAAAACCCGGGACATCAATTTTATGAGGGTACAGCTCGGATACACGATCGACGATCCATTTGCCATGCCGGGTTTTCGATCGACGATCCATTTGCCAAGCCGAGAGTTTTCGATCGCTCGTAGCAGGCATAGCTGTTCCTCCCGTCTGCTTCACTCGGTATAGTATGAGCGAACTACAGGCTAACGTTTCGGTAACGCTTGCCGAATTCATGGATAGTGGCGCTGGGCTTGACTTCTCTCTCTCTCGTTTCCCTCTTTCTCTTTCTCCGTTCGCCAGCGGCGTGTGATAACCGTATCGTAGCCCAGCGCGCGTTCCGCCGAATCTCCGCACACGCGGGACTCTCTGCCTCGTGAAATCACAGTGGGGTTCTTACTGTCCCGGAAGAATTTTAAAGTCCGATCGATATCGGTGATAAATTTACGTCGGTTTATCCCCGCGCGACCTGACCCTTTCCGGCCCTGCGCGCTGTAAAATGCGGTGAGTTCACGAGTGAAGCATGAAAAAACGCGACGAAACGAGCTAGATTTCGTACACGGAGGATCGCGAGTGAGTGGAAGATATCGATTTTCATCGCGTTCGTTTATCGTCGAGTTCGCGATTGCGAGATCGAGTCGCGGAAATTAGACGGGAAGAATTGGTTCCGGTTGAATGGTGAAGCGATATTCAGTTTGCTGGGGTAATTAGCGCCAAAAAGCGTTTACTATGTCCGGTTAGAAATATTTTCGATGGAATGGATAATCGATACGATAATTTTATTATAATTGACCCATTTTCGCGAATAGTCTCGATCATTTTCGTGCACTAGCAATTATCTATTATTTGGGATTCTTTTTCGATATATTTTATTGCGATTTGGATGTCAAATTACTCTATGTCAAATAATATCGACAGATAAGAAACATTCTATCAGATTAGGATTTAACTGGTTGATATCGGGGAAAAACAATTATTTGGCTCTTGGTCAGAGTTTCGAAAATAGAATTTTTAATTAACCAATTCATAATAACTAATCAATTCCTACGTAATTGTGTAATATATTTACATTTTTTATTATTTGGAACTAGGGAGAGTAGCCTACTTGTGTTTTATTAACTCTGCCAATTTATATTTACATAATCCAACGTATAACGACTCGCAAACGGGAGTTGATGTTGAAAGTGATCCCCGTGATCGTTTAATAATCGTGTAATTATGCATAACGGAAACTTATATTTTCGCATGTGTCCGTTGTGAAAGATTCATGCGAATACATAGGTTAACATTAGTCGTATTATCTTGACGATAAAATTATCCTTTTGCCTCGGTAATTTACGGGAATGGTAATATGGATATATCCGGTAATTTACAGATTCCATTTTAAACTAAAATATTCAGCGACAGTATACTGAGAATAGAAATTTATTGGTTTTTGTCCGGGCTACGTCCTGGACTAAACAATTTACTTGACAGCCGATGGCCGCTGGATTTGTTGAATCAAAAAATCTCTTTTTTCAATGCGGAGCGGAGTAATTTTCAATTTTTCATTTTCATCGACGAAGTTTGATTGCGATGCGTAAAACATGATTCAAAGAAAGATATCCCTTCAATTTCGTTAATTATCCGATATTTCCATGCAATATAACGAAGTGCCGAAAAATCGTCGTGAATATCCAAACTTTTAGTTCAAACAAATTAATTGGTCAAAGTGCCGAAAATCTGAGTTTACTTGGTAAACATTCTTAGTGTTTCCAACTTTTCAATGCGGCTCCGAATTAATGTTTATGCAGCAACGTCGTAACTTTTATAGAGCGATTTCGTATAACGGGTCAGTCTTTATCGTTGTTCGGTGATAAGAGCGACAGGTTGCTCCGTCTCGAAACTTCTCAGTTACTATACCAACATTTACATCAAGTAAATTAATTGATCAAAGTACCGAAAATCTGTATTTACTTTGTAAATATTCCTGTCGTAACTGCTATTTCTAACTTTTCAATGCTTTTCCTAATTTATGTTTATACAGTTACCTCATAACTTTTATCGAGCTGCTTGTAGACAAAAGAGTTTTGTAGATCAAATATTTCGTTGACATGTTAACGATTATTTTGTTAAGCTACAAAATAAAAGTTCGTAATTTTGGTGAAATTCGAAAATAAATGAAAGAACATTGATTCAATCCCGAAAAAAAAAAATGTCTCAGGTTCTCCTATGGAAAGTTAAAGAGTAACAAATGCGAATTTCATTGTGAGCGAACGATTCTATTGTCGTCAGAAATATTGGGATCAGGACCAACTTCACACATCGCAATTTATGTCAAATGTCAAAAGTGAAGGAATCCGGGTAAACCAACCGTAAAAAGTATATTTAATGCGAAAAAATATGAGGCATATTTCGCTACTTTTTAAAGGACAGTCGGATCTATGAGGTCAGACATAAAAAATAAAATGGAAATATTTCTTTGAAAATCAAGTAAAAAAGGGTTGAAAGCAGCGTTATCGGGGGTCGAAGTTGGAGGTATAAAAGTCAATAGTAAAAATTCTCTTCTTGCAAAAAAACAAATTATTTTTACACGTTTTTATCTCTGTGAGATTCCCAATAGACTGACTTGCCACTCGCTGCTCCAAACTCCGGTACGAAACGTTCAAAGTGCCGAAAATCCGTAATTACCCTCTAAATAAACTCGCGCAAAACGTTACTTCCAACTTTCCGTCCTAATTTATGTTTATACAGTTGCGCCGTAACTTTTATAGAGCGATTCGTATAACGGCTCCCGTCTTTATCATCGTTCGATGATAAGAGCGACAGGTTGCCCACCCTCGAGAGTTCCCATTAACTCGGTCGTGTGAGAATGAACGAGGAGAGCGAGACAGAGCGGGAGGAGCGGGAATCATACGGGCGCGTGGATTATCGGCTACGACCGCTCCACCCGCTGAAAAGTTAACGAGTCGTTAAAGTCCCGTTCCTTCGCAAGAGCGAGAATCGCACGACCAGAATGACGACTCGCGAGGCGACTACATATATATACATATATACATATATATATATTATTATATACATACCTACGTATATACCCAGACGTTGTCGAGGACTGTGCCGTGGTATCGTCGGATCGTCGATGAGGGGGAACAGGAAGCGAAAAAAAAGAAAAAAAAAAAAGAATGCCGGGATGAAGAGAAAGAGCAGAAAACGAGAGGAGCAGGAAGGAAGAAAATGAGAGAACTCGATGAAGAATCGAGTGGAGCGAGGCGACTAGATATACGAAACCCGAGGCTTCGGTGGATCGCGGCACGTAATATGATTTATCGCGAAAGATTTTGTACGCTATGAGAGCCCCGCAGCTCTCGTGGTGTGCTGGCCACCTCGTTGGTTTTCACCCTCGAACCTTATAACGCCCGCTCGGAGGTGGTGTACGATGAGCGGGTCCGTTCCGGTGATCCGTGACCGCGATTCAATCGGCAACCGACAATGAGACCGGCTACGGCGCGGCGGGGATGAAGGAAAGTGCGCGAGTCGGAAGCGCAAGGGTGAGAAGAAGAGAGAGAGAGAGAGAAACGTGAGAAAAGGATAAAGATTATCGAGGGATGGGATCCTTTTTGCGCTTGGCTATGCGTGACACGAGCGATAATCGCGACAGAGGTGAGAACCAAAGCGAGAGAGGGACGGCGGGAAGCGATCGAATTATCCGCACTGGCTGTATAGCGCGGCAGCCGGCTGCACCACCGCCGCCTCCCCTGCCTATATAGTAACAGCGGATGAAGCGGCGTAGCTTCGTACGCGTAAATTATCGGGGTGAAAATTGATGAACCGTCGAAATTCCTCATCCTCCTCTAACCGCGTTTCCCTATTGTATCGCTCGGCTGGAAAATTCCAGTCTAAGCCGCCGTTCGACCCGCGTAAAATACCACCCATGGGAGATTCCGCGCCAAGTTTACGCCGGCCCTTTGTTTGGATTTACCAATTTCCCGGGGATTTTCGAGATTGCGTGCGTTATTATTTACTTATTCGCCGGTGTCGGCCGTCTTTTCGGTTATTCTGATTTTTGTATTATATTCTGATTTTTGTATTATATTCTGATTTTTGTATTATATTCTGATTTTTGTATTGTATTCTGATTTTTGTATTATATTCTGATTTTTGTATTATACTGTGTTATTTTCTTTTTTCATATGCGGGTTTTATTTTTCTTTTGTTATTGCGGCGCGATTTACCTTTTATTTTGTATAATTTCTTTTTTCTTTGTGCGGCTGTTATTTCTTATCTTTTTGTTTTATTTTTTCTTTTGTATATATAGATTTTAAGTTTTGTTGGGAGCGGAGGTGTCGGACTGTGGCGCCCCGTTCATTTTTGTTGATTTTCCCCGGAAACGGGGTTGCCTACAGGGCCGAATTGACCCTAGTGCAATAAAGCCTAAATCTAAATCTTAAATCTTTGGTGACGGATAGTCCGGATATTTGGATTGTTTGTTGAATTGTATAATTTTGTTTTTCTGGAAGGTGGAAACAGTCGATTGTTCAGAGGATAAATTAAATTCTTAATTGCCAGTGACAGTAGCTTTTTTTAAAATTGATCCAACATCCAGTTGACCAAGGATTCTTCCTATTTTTGAACTAAAAAAAATCGTTTCATATTTATTGTTCTACTGGCAACCGTGGAATTTAGTTAATATTAATAAATCTTTTTCTCAGCTATCTTTGAAGAGGCTTTAAATTCTTCGAAAAAAGTTTCAAACATTAAGGGAGTGTTTGGCTCGTGAGTAATGAGCCCCAGCGTACCTTGAGTTACATCAGTTAATCCCAATGCTTGCCCATAAATCACGACATTATTTCTACCTTACCGGCAACAAGGTAAATCACAAAAAAATTGTTTTTCGCGAAAAAATGCAAAAAATGTCCTATTGACTGACTTGATCCAGGCAATCCATAAAATCTGAGCTGAGTGACTCGACCATTCGGCTCGTTGTCAATAGCTAAACAAAATCTACGCCTCGTAAGTTACTCGGGATGATTAAAAATCGATTCTCTCGAGAATGCTTAGGCATTGGGCGCTAATGCGCCGGAAACTTTAATAAATATTTATTTAAATAAATCCGGGTATCTGAGCGTCCCCTTATCAGTCAGCCATTGGCTACAAATCAGCAAACCAACGTTTGGCGAGCATTGGCTTTAAATAAGCAAAACCGCAATTGGCAGATCAATACTTGACCAGGCATTGGTCTCATGTAGGCCAACCAACAATTGGCGAGTCAATACTCGCCCGAATATCGGCCGTCAATCCACAAACCAACGATTCTCATGTCGATATTCGGCCGCGAATTGGCCCAACGTTGCGAAGTCGATAATCGTCACTCCAACGTTGGCCGGAGTATCAGCCAAACTCCAGCTGTATCGGCCGAACCGCCATATCTACCTATACGTTTCATACATAATTCCCTGACAACACCAAAGGGTCCGTTTGTGAGCATTTTAGTACACTAAAGTCCACTAACTGGGTTTCCACACTGAGAAAATGGTTTTGCTATGCCAGCAAATCTTTTGTTAAAGTAGTGACAACATTGCGTTATCTACTAACCGAGCAAATAATTTTGTTGTACTGCCAAAACAATTTGTTTGACTAGGAAAAAAATATGTTAGTCGAGCAAAAAAAAAATGGTTAGCCTAGCAGATAACGCAATGTTGTCACTATTTTAACAAAAGATTTGCTGGCATAGCAAAACCGTTTTCTCCGTGCATTTTTAGGCTTACGATGTCCAAAAAAGCATTCGTTGTTGGGTCCTAATTTTAGTATTGCGCCTGCAAAACTCAGACCGCACATTCAAAGGCGTACTTTTTTATTCCTACATGAGACCTACACCTTGACGTCCATCCGGTGTTATCAGGGATCAAAGGCGATATATTTCTTGCATCAAATCGACGGTAAGGCCATCGTGGCATTTGCATATCCAAACCAATAGCCGATCAGATATACGCTAAGCTTATCAGCCGCGTCTCGGGAGTCCAGTCGACCAGTTCGGATTCGACTTGTGTGTAGGGAGCGACGAAGGAGGATTAAAAAAAAATCGTTCCCGTCGACGACGACGAACCGACGCATGAATAATTCGATGCGAATAATAATTTGTCGCCGTTGAATTACGACGAGCTGACAGGTTAGAGTCGTGTCTACACGCTCATGTATATTGCATATATCTATATGTATGATATATATGATGTATGTATATCCCAGAGAGCCCCGAACCCTCCGCCGACCTTGTTACTATCTCGCGTCGCAATATAATCCAAACCTGCCGGAGCAGAACGCACCGACGAAGCTTTTCATCTCTGCGGCTCCCTCGTTTTCCGCCCTCAGCGTTGATTCGCCGATGTGCACATCTCCCTCCTTCTGTCTGTCGCTGGATTCTACTCGCTTTCTCTCCCTGTCTCTCCCTCTCTCTCGCGCTTGTGCACATAATGCACGCTGCATGATTCTCTATAATTCATGCAGCAGCAACAGTAACAGCGAGAGACGAAGCATTGTGAGCGCGATAAAGTATGCTAAATTTATCGGTCGGTTCGCGTCGGAACGACGGCCATCCGTTCGTAAATGTACCTACCGACCGTCCGAATGTCCAGCAGATTGCCGCAGTTTTGGTTATGGCGAATAAACCAGGAAAAGCCCCGGGCCGTCCGGCGACCTAACCTTCCGTGCCAATTATTGTCACAATTATCATTATTGTCGGGGATATATTTAAGCGCTCGTCGGGTCGCCGAACCGGAATAGACGTATAACTCGTTTATACGGATTCACGGCGTTAAAAAGATGTCTTTATACGTCGTACGTACACCGAATCCGAGTCTGCACGTACCTGCAGCTCGCACAGCCCCGAAGAGGCATGTATATATATATATATATTTATAGAACGTAGCTGCAATGCAGGTGTAGCGGAAAAATGGATACGGTAATATATGTTGTATCGATTTGTCAGTCTAGCGAGAATTTTACGAGTTGTATTATTAATTTGTGGATTTATTATGTCGCGTCGGGGCGAGAAAAAAATGTATCGAGACGGTAACTCTGTAGTGGAGCGAATTTTTTTTTATCCGGCTAGAAATGTAGATAAAATGTGTTCATTTCTTTACTTTTTAATGTTGCGTGAAATTACCGCTAATATGAAAATTCGCGATTCTTGGTCTTTCGACACTGAGTTTTTTTTATTTTTTATTGTTCGCCACAAACGTAATTAAATTAATAACTATGATTAAAATGATGACAAACTATAGTGAGGATGAAATTAGGTACTGCGAAATATTCATTTATATCACTCCGTGCGAGAAGTCCGATTTCTGACACGCTCCGCTCCGCTTCGCGTGCCAGAAATCGCACTTCTCGCACTAGTGAAACAAAATCGTATACGAAACTCGTGCGAGAAACTTTTTCTCAACTCGTGTGATTGCAACACTCCACTCGCCTTCGGCTCGAGCCTCAAACTCACACTCGTCTCGAAAAAGTTTCGTCGCACTCGTATCGTAATATACTATTCCGCCCGGGTCAGCTTCAAATCTTAAGCTATTTATCTGTCTACTCCAATATTAGAACGCGAAAGAACGATGTTTTTGTCGAGTTCGGCCAGAAGCTATCTGAAATACCATCAACGATTCGTGCTATCGGAACAGAATGTATCAGCGTGACGGTAGCAAAAAAATGTTTGTACCTCAAGGCATGAATAAAAAAAAAAATAATTTACATTTCGAGATAGATTCGAACCCGCTCGACCATTTGCCCGACTCTCTCGATTCGGCTCTCCCGCTTCGGTACATCAATCTTACTTATTTCATTGTATTTTATTTATTTTTCAAATCCTATCTTTGCGAAATCCTTACGAAAAATCCTGTAAATCTTCGTTTTCGCGCTTTTAACTGGCCCGAAACTGCGAAAAAAACACTGCGACCTTTTAATAAAAAAAAATCAATCACAAACGTCGAGCAAAGCGGATATACAGATGCATATAACATGAGTACGAAACAAAAATGCTTCGTCCCATTATTTTTTGCGCCTCGACCACGCGGTTCGATGAAACGAAAAAAAAAAGAACCTTTCGTTTTTAACTTTTTCGATGGGTTTTGCAGCCAACCGCCGAGTCTCGGGGCGGAAAGCCATAGACCGCGGGGGTTCCGTCCGCGCACGAACGACAGCCGCACGCGTACAAAGCTTTTTACGTGCTAAATTCCGCGCGGTCCCTTCGCTTGGCGGAAAGCTGGCTCTCTGAATTAATTGTATTTTTCAATTTCTTAATTTACGGGACCGAGCTCGGACGTTGAACGCGAAGCTTATAAGACGGGTGAGAAACGCGTGAACTGACAGAGGAACGAACTGCGTGATTTTTTTTTTTTTCTTTTTCATTTCCAAGGGTCTGGAAATAGGGAACAGAAATTCGTGTGTGTGTGTGTATATAGGGGAAGCCGGGGTAAAACGGGCCCCTGGGGTAAAACGGGCCCCCCTATTTTTTGATCATCGAAAAAAAAAAAAGAAAAAAAAAAAATTAGCGTAAAATGGACTCCCGTCCCCGTCGTAAGTTGTGAAGCTTCCTTCTTCGTCAAAACTTTTCTTCCCGCCGTCTCCGTGATTTTTTTTATTCGCGGGCTTCTTCGGGAACACGTTTTTTTCTCCATCAATTCTTGCCTGTACAGCGAATCCGCCACTACTGAAATGCGCTTTTGTGTTATATTTTAGTAAAAGGCCCAAATAATCAACACTCATGCCGATCGGTAGCGTTTTGTGTACTAACTCATATTTGCGCCGGATTCTGAGGGGGCCCGTTTTACCCCGGAAACTTTTTTTTGCTGACGCTCAAAATTGATGATTGATATCGAATTTTTTAGTGAAAACCAATAAAAAAAACACTTTGGATTTTGTCATAGAGCCATTTTTTGCTTAGGGGGCCCATTTTACCCCGGTCTCCCCTATATATATATGCTTGCCACATACACAGCTATATAGTACATATATGCATGTGGCGGTGAAACGGCTGCGGCGATTCGAGGGCAGTGAATTGCGCGCCAGCCGCGTACGTGCAAAGCGATTTACGCCATTAGAGGCAATTAAAATCTTTTAATTCCTCGCGGTTCAGCCCCCCACCCCCCTCCTCCTCCATCCCTCCCACCTCCTAACTTCCGGCCTGGCTGACCTCCCGCTGTAACGGAGTTACTGTGTCAGTCGAGCGGGCAAACGAGTGTCGGTACAATTACACGACCTCACGACGTCCCGAGTGCAAACCGCAGCCGAAGGTTGGAAATGACAGGCTATGATGAAAACGACGGTTCAGCTGGAAATCGATTTTTCCCACCGAATAAGCCAACAAATCTCCGCGTGGAAATGGAGAAACGCCGAATATCGAGGGCGCTAAATGTTTAACTCGAATTAATAATTCAGGCTTTATCGATGTACGGTGAATCCACCGGTGAACGAAGACTTTTCATCGCATTACGCAGGTATAAAAAGTGTTCGTTCGATTCACTAGTTGATTCACGCTATACTATTTTGACTTGACCGATTTTACAGATGTTTTGATACCCAATTGAAACATCGGGTATCAGACTGTAGACTTTTGTAGATATGGAGTGAAAATCGATTTGTCAAATGTAACAAGCTGAACACGTTTCACGGGAATCCTTTTTGCAAAAGTGACCACACTGTTAAAAATATAGGGTGTCAAACGCTGCTGGTGTGGACTTTTTCCTAGTGTTACTTGTTACAGTGTTAATAGTAACACTTTTTACGGTGTATTATTAACACCGGTCGTTTCGTTAAATTTATTCCTGTGTTACCGACGAAACATTGTAACACTTTTCGCTTTAAGGGCATGAATGCACGTTTCATGTGTGATTTTTTTATTATCTCCTGAATGAATTAGTCGCTTTTCTCAGTTTTTATCGAAAAATTGAAGAAAAAAATCGAATTTTTCATTACAGATTCCCTCTGCGGGTAATTCATCTGTAATTTTTTCGTTCGAAAATCAAAATTCTGACTAATTCACTAACGAGATTCACATTACTGGCGTCTGTATTTCAATTTTTGCTTCGATCCGTTCATAATTCACGAAAAATGGCAGTTCCGAACTTTTGAGGTGCAAAGTCGGTGTTTCACACTCCCTTGACACCGCTCGTTATCACCGTGATTGGTGTGGACCTATATAGACACCGTCTTAGTGTAGTTGTTAACACCACATTTTTAACAGTGTAGTTGATTCACTCTACTATTTTGACTTGACCGATTTTACAGATGTTTTGATACCCAATTGAAACATGGGTTATCAGACTGTAGACTTTTGTAGATATGGAGTGAAAATCGATTTGTCAAATGTAACAAAGCTGAACACGTTTCACGAGAATCCTTCTTGCAAAAGTTCTTGCATGACCAGGTCCAATAATTGATCAATTTGTTAATTGTTCAAACAGACAAATCACATTAACCAGCATTTTCCACGATTAGATATACTAATTGAGAACAGCGACGGCAGCCCAAAAGTCGACATCTCCACAGAAATGGAGATTTGTAGATATGGAGTGAAAATCGATTTGTCAAATGTAACAAAGCTGAACACGTTTCACGGGAATCCTTTTGGCAAAAGTTCTTGCATGTCCAGGTCCAATAATTGATCAATTTGTTAATTGTTCAAACAGTCAAATCACATTAACCAGCATTTTCCACGTTTAGATATACTAATTGAGAACAGCGACGGCATCCCAAAAGTCGACATCTCCACAGAAATAATTTCGCAGGTACATTTTTGGGAATACCCTGACATATCCGTTGAAAGCAGCCCAAGCGACGTATGTTGATTTTTAAAAAGACCGCAATTATGCATTTCTTCGAATTGACTTATGCTAATCCGGCGTAAATTAAATTCGTAAACTTACGTGTGTGCGCATTACGTATGCGCATATGCAGAGTGGGGGCGGGGGAAATTTTCGAAAATTAACAGGGTTACTCAATCCGGCTCCTGGACCGGGGGATATTTTTCGCCCTCGCGCATAATCTCACCGGGCGGCGGCGGCGGAGCTGATACTCCCGGGCGCAGGGTTCGCGGTTCGGTGGATCATCGATATGCGCTCGCGACCCGAGAAATCGAGATGAAATCTCTCTCGCGGAAAATCTGGCAGAGCTCCCGACGCGAACTCGCCGGGATATAGAGGGTGATCGCGCGCGAGGTCATGCGGCGCCACCCCCCGCCGCGTCGCAACACGCGCGATATAGATCGATCAGATACACATGGCACAGCCGAGCGAAGGTGTTAGCGAAGGAAGGAAGGAAGGAATAAGGCAGGAACGGGGAACGAGAAGCGCGCGGAGGTGGCTTGAGATAAGGTTGCATAGAATCTTTACAATTTATACAATTCGCGGTGAGTGCGGCTGTGGCAGCGGCGGCAGCGCGAGGAATGACTTACGGTGCACCAGATATACCGCACCTGATACTATGGAGAATCTCATCGCATTCGTCGTCGTCGTCGTCGTCGTCGTCGTCGCCGTCGTCGTCGTCTTTCCCGTCGCTCCTCGTGGTGACCGAGACGACGTTTATACAGACAGAAACAGAGCATCGCACCGAGGGCTCCGCTTTCGCGTCTTTTTATGCATTTGCTGCTCCATTCGTTTGCTACTTTTCGCGCATCCACCGGACTTTCCAGGCCACGCCGGCCTCGCCGCGCGATTTTTACAGCTTTTTCCGCATTTTTTTTTTTTTTTTTTTTTTTTCAATTAGTCCTCTGTGAAAGAATCGTGAAAAAAAAAAATAGTCAACTCCATTTTTTCCGGATTCTCCGATAATTGGTTCACCGGATATATATGTCGGTCCTCTCGCTAACACCGAGAAGCGATTTTTTTTTTACTAGGATATTTCCTCGCCGCTATATACCCCCTTCTCGGGGGAAAAAATGCTTCGTTTCGAGAAACAACATTTGCCGCCGAATTTGTGGGACGACGAACGATGATTAGATTTTTCGCGGTTGGACGGAGGGTTGATGCTGATTTGCCAGCAGTCGCCGAATCCGAAGTTGCAATATTTCGAGGATGTTGCCAAAAATCGGTGATATTAAGCGAGGACTGTGGAGAAAAATGCCAGCGAGCGGAACAAAAAATCGACTTCCCAGACAGACCGAAATTGGTTTCAGCTTCTTCGCACTAAGCAAATAGAAAAAAAAAATTCTATTCAAATAAATTTTCTAAGCAAATAGAAAAAAAAAATTTCTAATAGAAAAAAAAATAATGTTCTTTTTTTTCAAATAGAATTTTTTTTTTTTATTTGCTTAGACAGATGTTAACATTTATTCGATATGGCTTTTGTGAAAAATGTAACTAAGGCGAAAATATGATTTTTTTAAAATATAATTTTCCTATACGAAAATATAAATTTTTAAATATAATTTTCGTATACGAAAATATAAATTGTTAAATATAATTTTCGTATACGAAAATTATATTTAAAAAAAATCATTTTTTCGCCTATAGTCACATTTTTCACAAAAGCCATATCGAATAAATATTAACATCTGTCACACGTGAAAACGCGTTACAGAAAAACCGGACGTTAAATAAAATATATCTGAGACGCGATAAAAAAATGTGTTAGCAAATATTTTCCATCCACGCCGCGGCGTTGCGGTGCGGGACTTGGCCTGAAACGCCCCGTTCGAGTACATATATATAAGACACACTTATGTGGAACAGTGGTGGAAACGCGGCAGCAGCGTTATTCGCAGCCCGCACCGATAGCAAATTTATTCGCTTTCGTCGCTTCTTTCCTCTTTTCCGTTCTCCATTCTCTTCTCGACTTACGAATGCGCATATATGATTTCAGCAGTGGCACACGTCTCCGCGGCTGGCTGGCCGGGCGGTCGGTCGGTCGGTCGGGCTTCTCCCGGTTAGCATCGTCGGGTGAAACTATCGTCTCTAAACCGTCCCGGCACGACGCCGAGGGCCGCCTCTCTTATTCCCACACGCTGCTCTCTTTTCTCACTACTTTTCTCGGGATTTTGTGCCGCGCGCTACACGGCGAGCCCTCGAATCCTCTGTCCGATCCTCTTGTCGAGGCGAGAGAGCGACGACCTCCTTTCGGACTGAACACCCGAATAGCCGGAGCAATCGGAAGTAGACTCCGATAGCCTCCTCACCGCGAGACTCCATCCCCCCGTATATATATATGCCCCGGAGCCTCGCGCGCGCAGTTTCGCCATTTCTCCCCGCTGTCCATTTCCTCCGTCTCCGCTGTGCCACCCGAAAAACCCGGAAATAAAGATACGAGAGGAAAATAGGAGGAGAAAAAAACAGAAAGCGAAAAAAAAAAAAAAAAAACAACGAATAAACCCGAAAAACAAAAAACTTGTACATAAAAATTCGAACGGGCGCCGTTCCGCCCGCGCGAAACTGGGTCAACGTTTAGTGTCGATGCATCCGCACTCCTTGCGCGCCGTCCCAATCGATGGTGTTCTCGTTATAAAAAGATTCGCAGACAGCGGCGCCTCGTGTACGGAGACCCTCAAGTTTTGGTCGGCGTGCGCCTGCCGCGAACATCTGCGGTTTATGTGAAATTACGAGAGATATATAGAGAAATAGGTGAGCGCGAGGACCGCATGATTTTCCGGAAACGTTGCTCGACTGAAACGTCGACTTTACATCGAAGCACATTCGGTCCAAGGGACATTTTTAGACCAACAGAGATTTGGTGCCATAGCCCAATAAAGCCCAAAGTTAATACAAAATAAAATTAGTCCTAAAGACAGTTGACCCAAAATAAATGTAGACCTAAAGACAGTTATCCCAAAATAAAATTAGTCCTAAATACAGCTAGCTCAAAATAAAATTAGTCCTAAATACAGCTAGCCCAAAATAAATTTAGTCCCGAAGACGGTTAAGCCCAGACTTAATTTAGTCACAATTATGACTTAATTTAGTCACAATTATGACTTAATTTAGTCACAATTATGACTTAATTTAGTCACAAGTATGACTTAATTTAATCACAATTATGACTTAATTTACTCACAATTAAAATGTCACAAAGACAGTCAGCCCAAAATTAATTTTACTGTAAAAACTAGTGTAGCCCAGAATCAATTCAGACCCAAAAAAAGTTATCTAAAAAAAAAATGTAGCCTAATTGTTGACAAAACCTCGTTAAACACAAATCATTTCCCCGACAAGCAGAGACTCTCCAACGCACCTTCGAAAAACTGTGACCAACACCACAGAAACCACGATAAAATTCCGTTTTCCGCGAAAACCCGACGACCCTCGAGCAAGTAGGTGGGTTAGCACGCAGCCGTCTTTCAGCTCGCACGATGAATAATCGATATCCGATCGATAACAATAATCGAACTTAGCTCGTTCGCCGATTCGGGGTGCCGGATGGCTCCGAAGGATTCAGTGCTCAGTGGAGACGCTTAAAAATTCCATATCCGTTATCGGCTTTGTCCGTCGAGGGCCGAGTGCAACACACACTCGCGTACACACCTCGTGTATCAGAGAGTACACATATAATTGCAAAGCCCTCAGGCGAAGAAGTACCGTGTGTACGTAGTGCATGAACATACCTGGGGGGGCCCATTTTTCCGTTACCGCAAAGAGAACCACATCTTCCTCTCCCTCGTTCATCCCTTTTTCTAGGTCTACAGAGCAACAAGGTACACAAGGTCTCTCTATATAACAGACAGTACGCATTGCTATTTTCGTTTCTCTATTAACCTTTCAATTTCTATTTCGCTCTATTCATTTATCCGACAAGTACACCCATCGTTTTATCCAACCCCTCCTCTCCACCCTCCTGCCCCCCTCCCTCCCCCTGCCTTCAGCCTTTTTCATTCTACTGTACCACTCCTCTCGTGTGCCACATTCCTTTTCTATCAGAAAGCCCGGAGTGCCGTTGGCGCGCGCGATGCTGGCATTCACAGTCCTCCCGAGCTTTTTCTCTTTTCCTTCCTACTTGTTTTTTACCCCTCCTCCTCCTCCTCCTCCTCCTCCACCTCCTCCTCTTTCTCTCCCCGCTCGCCTCTCCATCAACTCCTTTTCTCTCGCGCCCCTCCCCCGATTCATGCCCCGGACTCGTCCCCCGCACTTTATTAGTCTTCATATATATTTCTTGCTCTATTCACCGGAGCCGACCCTCTCTTCCATTATCTCTAATATCCGAGAGCGTTCTATTCGCGCAGCCTTCCCGTCGTTCGCTGAGCTCGTTCCAGGTGCCCCCCCCGCCCGCGCGCTGTCTCTTCCTCCTGGCACTTACTCACACCAGCGACAATTTTTCGGTTTCAGACGTCATGAACAGAATCAGGGAACAGATTCAGGAGAGGATGGCTGGTGTCCTGTCCACCCTTCCCGGACAGGGAGGTTTCGGTCTCTGGGGCAAGATACCCGAAGGAAACACCACATCATCCACCACGAAGGTGAGCGCGCGGCGAATCGTCGCCCAAGTCTTTGTTATTACTACGCGAATGTGGGGTACGCACGTACGCACGGGGGTAAAATATAGCTGTAGATACCAGACCAGTGTGGTTATTGAGGGAGAGAGCAGAAAATTACTGGAAACGAAGCAATTTTTTATAGCCGCTACAATTTATTTCCTTGGTATGAAACTGTTATTCGTTAACGTGAAGTCAATTTCTTGGCTAAAATGAATTGTATTAGACGTTTGAAAAATCAATCAATTTTACGTCACACGAGGAGAGAAATATTGCAGCGACGATTCGCAGACCAGTATGATAATCGGCACTGGGGGAAAATTATTGGAATCGCTTTTTTTAGTCACGATAACTTTATTTGGTAAATTGTTTTGGTAGACAGATGGAATTTACGGAAATTGTTTTCATTGGTGCTCTCGAATCAACGAAGCCCAACGAATTAAATTTTATATTTAATTCGTTGGGCTTATGTTAACGAATATATTATTATATATTAACGGATTAAATATAAGATTTTTATAATTCAAAATTAAATATAAAATTTTATTCGTTGGGCTTATATTAACGAATTAAATATAAATTTTTCATAATTAAGAATTAAATATAAAATTTAATTCGTTGGGCTTATTAGTTGATATTTAATTGATTTCGGTAATTTTTTTCGCCGTGAAAGATCAAGTTGCGAATCGAGGTTTTGTCTGGATAAATTTGCCAGAATGTCTGGGATTAAATCCCAGACATCGCACTTGTCCCACGATTACTCAGCGAGTCTGGCAGCCGTTGGTATATCTCTTCCACCGCGCCACCGAGAGACGACGTACGAGGCGAGTGCCGGCTACTCCTCCGGCAATTTACGGTCCGCCCTGGATTAGATATATCCACTGGCGCGAGGCAGTAGTAAAAGTAATGAACCTGGGTCATAACCAGACGCGTGACGTTTCGTGCCTACCGCAACGCCAATCAACGCCGACGCGGAGAGACTCATGCGACGAATCCAGATACGGACCCCATTCTCTTTGCGTCATATTCGCGCAGGGCCCGGGGTGTATGAAATACGCGTGTCGTTTGAGACACTCGGCAATGTTACTTACTTAGGACACGCGCGCGACTCGCATACGCACTCAAGCATCGCGCTGGATCTAGAAAGGATCGCGGAGTTTCGCAAATTGCGTTTTTCCCCTTCGGCCTTCGGCAAAATGATAAAACGAGAGACGGAAGCGGATGTGGATTGATTGAAGTAAATTAGTCGTAATATTGACCGTAATTATGTGCTCTTTAATTAATTAAAAAAAAAAATGACGCTGGTCGGGCTCGAACGTGGATTGTTATTATGGTCGAGTTTTAAGCACTCGGAGTATCTAAAATTGCGAGGGATTCGCGGGACTCCCTTCCCTCGAGGAAACTGCGAAATAATTGCTTTTGCAGGGCACGGACACTCTATTTTCAAGTCCCTCGGCGAGATGAACTTTAATAGTGTCGCGCGCGCCGCGTTTCCCCTTGCAAGCCCTTTCACGCGAGTCTCTGCCATTGTGCGCCCCGTGTTACGATCCCGTTGCGCGTTGTGTAAATTGCTTTATCGTATAATAACGCGCGTAAGCATCTCCCGAACAAAAATAGTATCGGGGTGCGGAATTTTCATTCGTGTTTAGCGGTGAAAATGTTTACTAGCTTGGAAATTACTTTGAAAATGATTTAATCGATTCGGGCACCTCTCGATACTGAGAAACAATTTTCTCTATCGCTGCAATTATTCGATGTTCATTTCTTGGTACACGTTTATCGAGTATATTTATTGAGCATTTTTTGTTATTTCAATTGCCAATTTAATGCTTAATCAATGTTTGCACTCAATTAATTAAGACAACGCAGATTCTTATTACTCAACACTTTGTCTTTTAATTCAGTCCTGAAACAAAAAAATAAAATAATTCTTTAACTGTTCAATAATTGGGAGGCTACGTTTATAAAAATGAATTATATTAAACAAGTGTCAAAAATCTCTGGTGCCAAATATTTTTACTATGATTGAACTCTCGATGAAAAAATTAATTTGACGATAATTTACTTATAATTCGTATGGTAGACACGAGGTTTCGTAATATTTAAAATTAATGACGTTTCATCACGATCACCGTACTCATCTACGAATCCTTTTACAGATCATCGACGGTCACGTTGTGACCGTGAACGACACGACCTACGAGAGCGGTGACGACAACGGACACACCGTATTCCGCGTACGTATTGTGGACGTGGTGCCGCTGAACCAAACTCTCGACGGCAGCGACGCGACTGAAACTGACGTCGGCGGTGGCGAGGAAATCGAGACCGTGACTACGAGGACCGCCGAGACGTCCGACAAGGAGGAGACGACGACTCCAGCTCGCAGTGTCGAGACTGTCGAGGACTTCAACGGCAACGTGATACCCAAGAACGATGTCGACACCCTGACGGCCTAGAGAGGAAGTCGCGCGACGACGTCCTCCGACGCTTATAATTTCTTTCTCGTACTCGAGCGATAATTCCATATTTTCTATTTTTGATGAACTTTTAACGAACCGACTATTTGAAACGAATTGTGATAATTACGATTTTATTACGACAGAGCGAACAGCTCGTCATACGAGACAACAAAGAGAGTTTCTAACTATTTATATCTCTGTAAGTGTAAAAAAAAAAAAAGAATTGTCGATCCTCACTAATCAGCGAGGTTCTCACTTATATTCTCACATTCCGTCGAAATATCTAATATACTATTATCGCTTGATTGGGGTGTCGGCGAAATATTTTCGGCTCCTACGATTATTATATATTTTCGTTCTTTTCTTCTGTTTGTTGTTTTTATCCTCTTTAGTTCCGTTCCAAAGCAATACAATACGTTCTAGAAACCTAAGGCATAAGATATCCTATCTACACATACCATTTACGCGGTTACTATTATTGTATTCAAGGCCCGATAAGGCGACCATTGTAATGTTTTATATTATTCATGTACATGTACAATAGAGCGTGTAAACTCTGAGAGATAAATAGGCACTCGTGTGTTTTGACGAACAGCGGCGTTTCAGTGAGAGCAACTGTGTGTGTGTATTTCAATTCCACCCACCTGGTTCATGCGGCGAAACGCGAGTAACGCGACTGGAGCAAGGACGCGTCGCGCGGAGATAAGAAATCTTTTTCAGCGTGTACCGACGCCAGCAGCCCCCGCAACATTTGTACCTCGACTGCCGCCGACTCTCGAATTCGCCTCGCGTACACGGCGACAAAGGGTTTAAGGTCGATCCCGTGACACCAGCGTTCGCGAATCTCGCTCGTGATTTACGGGTCATATCAATTACCATCACTTTATCCCTTTTTTTATGTACTTTTAATGAACGACTATACATGTACATCGTATATGCGTATAAATATAAATTGTTCGTTGGTAAATTACGTCGAGATCGTATATTAGGAAAGTTTTCTTCGTCGCTTTTTTTTTCGTTTTTCGTTTTTTTATATTCAGCTCAGGTATACAAAGTGGGAATTCGATTATTTTGCTAGTACAACATTTTTCTTTACTTTAGTTTTCTTCTTTGCGTTACTGTAACGGACGGATATTCGTTGAATTCCGGGATCGGCTCGCGACCCGCGCTCCTCGTTTTGTGTCACCATCGTCGACGATTAATTGAAAAGAGTAACCATTGCCGGGAGCAATGCAGTCCTTTTTCATTCTCGAGCACGAGGCGACTTCCCTTTATTCTCGTACTTCGTGTGATTCCGCGCGCGGCAGAGTCGACGAAATAAACGACGGAGTACCGCAGCGTCTATGCAGCAGCAAAGCAACGCGCTCTCGCGCATTAAAAATTTGTCTCTTAACGATCTCCTCTCGCCGTGTGTCGCGGAAAACTTATACTATCCACGTAATCTCTTGTTGCGATTGCAGCCTTCGATGCATTTTTCATTCTGTTTTTCGAGTGATTTGAGCTTCTTGACTTCGCGCAGAGTCGCAGCGATTGGGCTCCGATGCGTGAAAGAAAATCCATTCGCGAGAATGGTGCGATTATTTTCATTGTTGCGTTATAGGCGTAGATACCGATTAAAGGGATTTCAGGGTTTTGTCGATGTGCCGCAGCGTCGTCTCCGGCACCGAATCCGTCAGCGCCTTCCGGAAGCCCTCGCATCGCGCCAATTTCCGGATCATTCTCTTCGCGTGATTTCTGTGGACGAAAAATAACACTTTAAGCATTCAAAAAATATGTATTTTCGTTGCTATATTTTTGTGTTTCCACTGACAGCTCTAAATCTTCATATTTTCAGAAGAAATCGCTTCGTGAACTTAAAATTGTAAATATTTTAAAAAGTGTATGCGAATTTAAATAATCTGCCGATTACGTTTGAAAGAACACATCCTTCATTCTCATTAGTATTCTGAATTCACGATTTTTCTTTACCAATTACCGGATATAAATCGTGGAAACATTTTCTTTACAATTCGCTTGTAATGAGAATTTATTGTTTTTTTTTTCACATCGCCATGAGAATTTAATTATTTGAGACTCTAAGACTCTAAGAATTCGTAAATTAAGCCACGTGCCTGGCGTCCAAATTTCCATCCATCAGTAGTTTAGCACCGGTAGCGATGAGTTTTTCACGGACGTCCCGAGGCAGAGACATCGCCCAATCAGGCCCAAGACGGTCGACGATCGAGGCCAGAAGCCGCGCGGTCGCCGCCCGCACGATTGCATTTTGGTGACTGAAATTTCCAAGTCAAATTCCGCGTGAAGAAGGGATTTTTAAGTGCCGTCAGACACGTCGCGTCGCGAGGCGTCGCGCCGTGGACGAGGGAGAGAATGGTAATGGGGCTGACAAATAGGGGACAAATACCGTAGGGAGAGGAAAACGATGTATCAATCAAAGCGCTCTACTCACGTCGCGCCACGATGTACGATCACTACGATTGTTTTATTCGGCGGAAGATGTTCGACCATACGATCGAGTGCCTCGTTGCTGTCAGCCCGAAGGAACTTGTTCGTGTCTGCTGTCCTGTGAAGCAATGGCCCGGCAATGTCGTCGAGATCCTGGGAAGACGTCGAGAGTGAGAGGGAGAAAGAAAGAGAGAGAGAGAGAGAGATAGAGACTTAAGAGAGGTAGAAAAAAAAGGAAAATAGAGAAAAAGATAAGCTCGGAGGAATTGTGCCTGATGCTGGAAGAGCAAGAGCACAATACTACGCTATCCCCTCGACTTTGCCATCGTCGACGTCGTCGTTGTCGTCGTTGTCGTCGTTGTCGTCGTCCTCGTTTCCTACCTGATCGATACAACGAGCCTGAGAACCGAAGACATCGCCGGCTGCCAGGCATGCAGCTCGAGAGACTTGAGAACGTAGATTTCTAACGTGGCGGCCGAGCAATCTGCCCAGAGTACCTGGCGCACAGGAATCCAGCTGTTCGGGATGTTGCCTCGCTATTTGCGACAGGGCTTTCAAACCCTTCATCGCCACTTCCCTGCAACAAGACACGATTATTAGCCCGATGATTGGATTGTATCTAATTGTCTCGAAAATGCGTCGGCGTTCGGAGGCTGCCGCGGATCGATTCTCGTACTTCGGAGCTTTTGTTGGATTTCATGAAACTTGAAGGAAGGCCAGACGGAATGAATGCAATCTTAATCGGTTTCGGGAAAGTGATCCAAATTGGCTACGGTAATAAATAATCGGGATTTTCAATGATTGAGGGAGTTTGGCATCGTCGTTCACTGCGGAGTTTTTAAACACTCGATCGCCGCTTCTCCCGGCGCGACTCATTATCAGCGAAGTGGAGTGAAACTTGAATAAAACAATGGGGAGGAGAGCTGAGATTCACATAAATAGGGAATAATCGGGATCTTATAAAAAAGAGACCGTCTAAAAATAATAGGAGCTCGTCTATATATATTGCCGGATATTCTACAAAAATATGACTTTCTTAAATGTGGAGCAATATAGAACTAGTTTGTTAGCCATTTTTTATCTAGAAAAAAAGAGATATTTATGACGTGATAAAGAATTGTCTGTTGTTTACTACTTTAGCAGAAAGAGTAACAGCCGATTTTTCGGCTACCAGATAATTTTAAGGTCCATGCAAAATTAATAACAAAAATTAGACATGCAAGGAAATCGACCACACATCACGTGCGGAGCAATAATCGAACTTAAATAAGGCTAAAACCAATGTAAAAATATTAGTTCTCTAACGCTCCTCCTCGCTATTAGTGTGATTTTAAAATACAATCGCTTTTTAATTGTTGCGAGATTATTGATCAGTCTTATCTAAATATAGGTAGTCTCGCCGTTCGGTTTTTATTCCAACGTTTTCTAATTTCAGCAAGCTTATCGATAAGCCACAATTAATAACAGTTACTGACAATTTCAAACCACACCGGCAAATAATGCAACGTCTACAGCTTATTAATATCATTGTACCTCAATTCTACAAAATAAAATATAGTTAATAACAAATGTCCCAAAAATACCGATAAAAAACCGACAATTTAGCGTTAATCCCACTAACCAATTATTCTTCTCCCCGCTGTTCACGTTCGTAACCCACGCAACTTATGGAATATCGTTCCATCGAATCAGCACGTGCCGAGTAATTCCAGCAAAGGCGCGCAACGAAGGTAAAAACAAAATATCTCACCAGTCATTGCTCTCCAGTTGAGTGATGCACTGCTGCGTTACGGGCTTAGCTTTCGGCGGTGTCTTGTCCACCGGCATCGGTGCCACTCTCGCGAGATTCGTTCGAGTCTTTTGCCTGATCCGCGGGACCCTCGACGTCGCGACCCTCCGCGGAGCTTCGCTGTTCACGCTCGTACCGCTCTGTGGAGGATCGATAAAACAATGTTGGCGTTCGTCGTAATATTCCACGAGTAACAACACAGGCGATACCGCCGCCTTCTAACGGGCATGCGATGCTTGTATACGAATGTTTGCTAAGACGCACCAGAGGCCCAGTGACTTCCGGCACAGTAGCCGCACTCTCATTTCCGGCGCTCGGCGCTCGATTGATTTTTCCATGAGTCGCGGTCGGCGTGGTCGTCGTCATTGTCGACTCGCGAGAAAAGTTGGCCGGTATCGTGGGCTCCACGTCGGGTAGGGCGGTGAAGCTGGACTTGCTCGGCGACTCGGTCGACCTCTCCGGTCGAGTGCTCGTCGCCGCAATTTTCGTCACGGTCGAGCTTCCGATAGCTATTACCTCGCGTGGCTGCCGGAAGTCGAGAGGCTGAAAGGCGGCCTCCTCGTACTCGGGAGGATCCCGAGAGCGCGGACGAGTGGCGACCAGTATCGAGACGATATTTGTCACCGCCCCGGTATCGTCTTCCAGTGGGATCCGGCGCTCCGGGGATTGTTGGAAGAAAGCTTCTGTCACCGAACCTGCGTCCTTGCTCGCCCGGGGCGACCCGACGATCGTTCGACCATTTTCCATCGACAGGTCGCTCGAATATTCCCGAACAAATGCCTGCAGGGTCATCACGGACAATTATTATCATCATTGTTATTACTATTATTTTTATATTACTCTCATAACTCGGATGTTTCGACACTTTATCGTTGTAAGTAAAATTAATAATGAAAATAATTGAATAGCTTCACGAATTTTTTAATTAGATCGGTGTATTTATCTTTACGAAATTGAGTTTTAACCGGGACTGTTGTTTTTTAACTTTCTCGTGTCCCGCGGTCGACACTTTCCACGAATTTGTTCGTTCAATGCGAAATAACACAAACAATAAAGCAAATAAATTCGTGTAAGTTACACGGGAAGAATATATTTACTTTTATCTGTAAAATATGAACACACATTCGGAAAAACACATGCGACACATTTCACGTCCCAAAATCTCCTATACTCGGAATGTATCTACTGCATATATTTGGCCGGCATACATTTCCGTGCAGGGAGTTAAAAATAAAAGCATTCGGGCAGTATTTTTGTGTGTTGGCTCGATGCGGAGAAAGGAAATGCCGCTATTTACCACTGTAGCTTCGGGGCCGTCGTTCTCGTCGGTGCTCGATCTGGAGTTGTCGTAAACAACGGACTCGTTGGAGCGAAGAGCATACACGGAATCAACCCTCGAAGGACTCTTCGCCGAGTTCGAAGTTGCATCGATGATATCACGGGACTCGTTCGATGCGGGCGAATCGTCGGATACTTTGGAAAGAGCCCCGTCCGAGGAGTTGCTCTCGTTGCTGACAAACGAGGTAGCCACGTTTCGGGCACTCAGCTGATGTTTCTCCGGCTCTTCGACCTCCGAACTGTCGTCGTCGTCCCCGTCGTCGTCCGCGTCCTCCACGTCGTCATCCGCCTCCTCGCGAACCGAACTTTCCACGAATTTTCCCTGACACAACTGCACTCCGGGGATTACCGAAGTGTCATCCGTGCTCGAACCCTTGTCAGTCTCGGATTCCTCGTTCTCCGGATCCGTCGAATACACGACTGCGTTACCCGTGAGCCCCTCGTTTCCGGAAATCTACAATGCAAACGCGAAAAATGAAAATACACGTTTAAGTCTCGCGCGTGGAAACTCGATACAGGCGCAATTTTTCCCCGTCGCCCCCGTCGCTCACCCCGTATTCTATGGAATTTCTTCGCGACGGATTCGTCTCGTGTGTTATGACGTCGAAGGATTTCTCCGGCATCGGACTCTGCGACGATGACGCGGGACGAGGGATCTCCGGCTCACTCGCGACGAACGACGATTCCATTATGCACTGGCGATCGTTCTGCACCTTTTGCGGGATTTCCGGGTGACTATCCTCGCCAGATGTGTTCGACGAGTCGTTGCTCGACGTCTCCGAGGGACCGTTACCACCGCGAGCTTCGATTCAACAGAGAAACGTGAGCATTTGTATACACTATTGGAAATAAATTTAGAGTACAAGAGTTTTTTTCGTGAGTCCTTTTTACTTATTTTTTCTGGTGATTGATTAGATCTTACGTAAATAAATTTAGAGAAGAGATGAGTCGTGTACTGAAAAAATGCACCAGGTACTAATGTAATTTGCTATTGCAAATTACATTAGTACCTGGTGCATTTTTCAAGGACCAAATTTATGCTATCACGCTATCAAATCCTGAATAATGGTTAAAACATAAATAAGGATATTCAAAAGTAAATACAAGTGAAAAACAATAATTTATAAAAATGTACGTTATGACATCCATACAATACGAGGAAAACTTTTTTTTTTCATCATTTCAACGATCGATAAAATCAGAAATAGACGCATTTAATCAGTCGCAGTAGAAAAAAATCTATAGACACGGTTTACCTTGCCGCAATATTTTCGATATTTTTACGAATCACCCGACTATTGCCAACTGCCGACGCTTCAAAGGCAAATAATGTCTGTACGAGATGTTTGTAATGTCTATATACGGCGTATAGTGCTTCGATCGCTACCCCGGATCGCCGGAAAATGATAACTGTTGCGTAGGGCTGGTTGACCGGCGGCTACTTGAAGGAGACCGAACGCGACAAACTCCTAGACTTGACCAGTGGATTATTGATTATTTTAAGCACTCGGCTACCGCTGTATATCCACGGGTAATGGTCTTCCACAACGTTACTCACACCTCCAAGTTAAATATATATACATATGCCCTACGTGGTCGCGGTGCCTGCATACACGTACAGAGAGCCCTCTTCGATATAGCCAAGGGGTTAAGAACCTCACGTTCCAGTTTGTATAGCACGCTTTCGATCGTGAACGAACCAAGCAGCAGGAGTTTCGGTCTCCCTCGTCGGCTCAGCCCTGGCCACTGGTACTCGCACTTGCTGCTTCACTATTCTGCATTTCGCCCCCTCCCCGCCTCCTACTGACGCCTCCGATTATGTGCCTTCAGATTTATGGAATCTGTCGGCCAAAGCTTGTACACCCCTGCGGTACTGTATTATGCATTACCGTATACGAACTTCGACCCGCGAATGTCACGAACAGGTATCAAAACCGCGAGTTTCCGGTTATCGAAGTTGCACTTTCGGGCGCGCGTACGTGCTTTCCTGCTTGAGTTCTCTGACGATCGTCGGACCGTCACGGGATCAAAAGAGTAAATGGTAACAATAATTACCTGGAAATTGAGCGGAGCGGTCGCTGAGATTTTGGATCCTGTAGGGGTTCGTCTGGACTGAGAAGTGACGCTTGTTTATCTCGTTGTGCTCCTCCTCCGCCACTGCAGTCTTGTCTCTGGAACAGTAGATTTCAATTTAGAGATCGGATCGATAATTACAGCATTTACTGTTCAATCATAAAAGTTTGCAACTCTTTAGAATTAACATATCAAGATAGATCAAATTTCGAGTACAGTTATAATGAAATATAAAATAAGGTCGAAGAACTTTTTTTTTTTTTCAAAGCAAAAAAAAATATTCCAACTCATAACTTCTCAACGTTCTATTTTACTTGTATAAGCTTGCTTAAACCAAATAAACTCAATTAACATAACTTCTCAACGTTCTATTTTACTTGTATAAGCTTGCTTAAATCAAATAAACTCAGTTAGCTCGGATGCTATAATTTAATTAATTTGGTCAATGAGTTGGGCTGACTAAGGTTTTATTTTTTAGAGTCCAATTAAAAAAATTAAAATATTCCTTATTAGCCTATTCCCAGCCATAAAAAATATCTCTGACAACTCCACCAATATAGATAACAAATGCCGCTGTATAAACGATTACAAAAAACCGAATTATAAGCTGTACATCGAATCGGCGCTCGGAGTTGGTCTCAACGCGATAACCGGTGTATTGTTGATCCTGTGAATTTCGGCAACGGTGGAAACCCCTTCGATTTCCTTCTCGTCGATCCCGATCGCCCGTCGCCAGCGAAACGCGCAAGGACAGCACCTCAGGACGCTTCCGACGATCCTCTTCCCGTACTCCGCGTCGCCACAGATATTCTTCTCGTGCTCCTTCGCCTCCTGCTCCTCCTTCGGCAGAGCGGGCCACACGCAGTATTTAAAAATCATACTGACTCCAAGGCGCGAAACAGTTCAACAGTTGCTCCAGCGATCGACGATCAACCCGGGAATTTCGTGGATCATCGAGCACCGTCCATAAGTGTCACATTCCCCGGAGATCTGGCGGCTCGTCCCGCGGCTCGTCCCGCGATCGTCGACGCCACAGGTGTCGGCTACCGCGGCTCCGGCATAGCCGGCGAAACGGACTCGCGAAACGAGAATCGCCGGGCCCGATATTCAGTTCACACTCCTCGAAATTTTAGCACTATCGTTCCATTCATTTCTCGTCGCAAAAAAAAAAAAAAAAAAATTAAAATCCAGCTCTCTCTCTCTCACGTCCTCATTGTCGAGTTCCCACGGCGTTCCAGTGGTGAGCGACTTGGCGCGTCAGACGCGAGCGCCGCGACCGGACACGGGAGGCGGTCGCGAGGCAAGTGGAAAAGGCCAACGCGAGTCGGCCAACGACGATGATTTTTTTCCCAACGGCGCGGCGGCTCGCACACGCGGCTACCGTGAAATCGCGTACCGCGTATACCGCACACCGCGTGGTTATAATTCAATGAAAAATGCTCGGTGCTCGCGGCTGCCGGTCGCTGCACGTTTGTACCGGGTCTCGCGGCGCGCGCGGTCCTACAGCCGGGCTTTTTCCGCGTGTTATGCTCGACATGTTCCCGACAGTAATGCACGCACGACTGGCCGCCCGCATAGGGTCGTAGCCGTCGCGACGCTGACCGCCGGCAATCCACACCCTCGCCCGGCTCTCTCTCTCCTTCACCTTTCCACTCGCTGTGTGCGGTGGAGACCCCCCCGCGACTCTACTATACTGCGACTCTACTCGGCCACCTTTCTCTCACTCTCTCTACTTTCTCCCACCGCTTTACCTGCCTAGCTGGCTGCCCGATGGTCAGCGCTGTACATTTCAGATTCACGATCGTACCCCCCGAGTCTCCCCTGCGAATGTGCAAGAGAGAAAGAGAGAAAGAGAGGTGGAGAGGGGGAGAGAGGGAGAGGGGTCGATCGAGGGGGGTCGGGGGCAGGCGGGGGGGGGGGAGGACAGGGAAAGTCCGCACGCGGCCGTTGTCACGTCATGCGAGATCGAGCCCCGGCAGCGAGGGTGATGGAAAAACGCGTCTGTATTACCCTCGCATCGTGGACACACAAACGGAGCTATTGATATATAAAAAAGCAACAGCAACAACAAAAAAAATGGTCTCGTTCACGTCGCGCATTGCGCCGCGCGGTACACGCGTCGTGCGAAAATTGGAAAGCACACATTGTGGGGTGGACGGAAGAAGGGTGGGGGGGGGGGGGGGGGGAAGCGAGTGCGAAATATTCATATGGTTTTCGGGAAACGCACGCGAGCGGGTTGTAAAAAAAAAAATGCGCGGATTTTCACGGCACGAGCTTTCATTCGGGTGTGTTATGGGGTGGGTGGGGGGAGGGGGAGAGATTTTTTCTTCGGCCACCGAGACAGAAATTGGACGTACCTTTTTGAGGGGGGAACGGGGGTTGGGAAAACAAACAATAAATAGAAGAGATTTCACTCTGTTTACGCCTGTTTCGTTTATCCTGCGGGGAACTGGGAACCCCCCCCCCCCCCCTACCCTACCTTCCCATTCCTCTACCGCCAAACGGTGGTAAACATAGAGTAAGAGAGGGATGGGAAAAAAAAATAGCTGGAAAAGAGAGAAAGAGAGAAGCCTTGATTTCAAATCACCCTATATGTAGATTTTTTTTTCGGTCGTCGCCATGATAGCCTCTGGAATGCCCCACTCGCGGGCGCTCACGCGGCCCCCAAGGGAAAAACAACGAGTAACGAAATGCGACCCCGTTACAGCCACGCAACTGTCGTGCGTCATGCGAATGTCGGACGAGAACGAGAAACGCAGAGAGAGAGAGAGGGGAAGAGCTGATACGCCGAACAAGAGAAACCATAACGAGATATCGGTTCTTGCATATATATATATATATGTATTTTTTTTTTTGTTCATATGTATTTCTCCGCGTCGTAGATTCGCGGATACCCAGAAATATGCGCGGTAGAATTGCGAAGGTGATTCTATTTTAGGAGGTACGTGGCTGAGGGACACGAAAAAGGGGAAAACATTGCATAAAATTCGCACGAACTTTTTGTTTTTTTTTGCTTCCGGTGTACGAATTTGGTCCTCGTGGAATATTTACAAGGGCGAAGGGGATGAAGAAATCAATGCTGCGGGGGTGACACCGACACCCACGCGTGTGACGAGTGTTTGTAAAAATGTATTGGAAAATATGCGACTCGGATATGAGCACTGGGAAAAATGATTAGTGAAATGTACGTGAATCTTATACAGTATATTTTAGAAAGTTGTTCGTCTGTTTGTCTGTTTGTCTGTCCCAGTCCCCTTATTTAAGGTCTTCCGGTTCTTATGTATATTTTGGGAAGTTGTTTGTCTGCTTGTCTGGTAGTCTGGCCCTTAATTGAAGTCTGCCCAAAATAATAAAGCCTTGTCCTTTTAATTCAAGTCTGTCCCGAAATTAGACGTTCTTATTTATTTTAATTCCGCGTTAATTTCATTAACAATCTAATTTTTATATGAGCTTTTTACGAGTGCGCGAATAGTGCGAGCAACTGCAGCATGCTAGTTATAAAATATTATTTGGAGAAATATTTTTTATGTTAATTTTTTAATATTGTATTATGCTAAAGTAAAACATTTTAAACTAAATCTTCAATTAAACAAATAAGCACTTCGTTCAATAATTATGTATGCAGCTCATCATCTGCGAAAGCAGATTTCGTTGCTACAACTTTTGCTCTGGAAAATAGGTTCTTATAGTCTTCAGTTGTTTAGTCTTTTTTCTCACATGACTAAGAAACTAAACCTATTAGTGCAATGAGAATAGCCACTTGGAACTTATTTTCAGAAACTTTTTTTCTCCGCTTTCCCAACTCCAAGTCCCTTTATACGCGTCCCCTTATCGGCTGTTAGTGAGACCGAAGTTCTTTTCCAAGCGACTTCAGTCATGCGTTTAGAGAGGGAAAACGGATGTCTACGTTCTTTACTTTGCGAGACCGTATTATTTCCAATAAAAAATTGGTACATTTCGTATTACAAAAAATGTACCAGCAGTTAGAGCTAAAAAATAAAGCAACGAAATTTAACCATCAACTTAAGTAATTTTTTTGCGTCTGTAGCTATACTATTTTTCCGATAACAACCGACGAATAAATCTGCTCAACAAAATAATCAGTTCTTTCGACGCAAATGCAAAATACAATAAATACATTAAATTCTCTCTTCGCAGTGCAAACACTGAATAAATGTTGCCACCGAATGAGTAAGAATTCCCCGGAATACTTGAACCCCGCGGGAAGAATGCGCGGAGGGTGGAACGAAAAAACGTCGATACGCCGAATATTTTGGACCCCGACAAATTGCCAAACTTTTCGCGCTGATACAACTGACAGGTGTCGAGCACGAGGCACCGGGGTGTGCAGCCAACGAGTGGCCACGTTCGATACAACAGCCAGGCCGGGCTTTTTCAGTTTGCGCGCGCGGCGAAGGCGCGACGGAGAGAGACGATTTTTCATTACGGTGAGGATCGATGGTAACTGGACATTGAGGACGAGTGGAAGGAGAAAAATTGTGAACGGAAAATCGGAAGGCGAACCCGCGGCGGTCTCGTCACAATCGGAAGGCGAGGCTACGGTGCCCTCTTGCCTTTCGCGCGACCTCCATGAGCGACGGGTAAATTATTCAACCAAGAGGAACGAACGATAAGGGAAGAGTCGATTCGACGTAATCGGTCCCGCATCGTGCGCGACGCTTTACTACCCTCCCTATAGTTGTATATATCTATCTATCTATATATATATATACAATATACACTATATACATACTATATACACCTGTGTATCACGTGCGCAGACATCCGAGCTTATATCATGTACCCACACCATCGAGAATCATCGCAGCAACAGCTCGAGACGCGCCTCCCAACGCGTTCGATATTCCGAGACAGTTAATTATTAGCGAGTTACCCGCGCGACACGCGCTTACCTATCTTAACGATTTTTTTTTTGCAGTTACATGGCTGTTGCGTTGAGCTAACGGAGGTCTTGAAGATTAACTCGTGCACCGAGTACACCTTTTCTGTCTGCTCTATCCAAACATAAGATAATTCTCGCGCTTGTGGCGCGACGCGAGACAGAGTGCGAGCCGAGAGACTATCGTGTGGGGCAAAATGGAGCGACGGGCTATAATCAGCGGTGGAACTTTATACCGCAGTTTTTTTTACAGTTACGGCTGTCACTTCTATCGTGTCGGTAGCGGCAATTATTGATTACACGTGGTCGTGTTGTGGGCAAACCCGACGATAAGATTTTGTTTTATGTTCGAGCGAACGCGGCGCGGCAGATAATTCGTGGAATGGGCTGTCAATGTTTTGCGGCACTTTCAGGTCGACTTTGAGAATTCGAATTTGTTTGTGTTTGTCAGTGTTTATTCTGTAATTCGAGAAATTTGATGTTTGGTGGGGATATTATTTATGGCTGGTTTTTAATCGAGCTATACCCATTCGAAGTTGCTACATTAACATTTTGGTTTATTTATGAGATCGCGATTTATGACTCTTTGTAGAAAAGTTGAATTTCAAGACTCTCTATCATAACTGCCATCGGAATGTTAACCATTAGAAACGCTTGACAGTTGTCGCGTGACAGAATTGTAATGTCACCGTGATTTTATCCGAATAGAAACGTGATTGTGTGGTTTTTTTTGTAGAAAAATTAATGGCCGCCTTGCGAACGTTCATGCATTTTAAGCTGATTCCACTTGTAAACGAACATGTAATTACTATCTATTATCATGTAAAATCCAACAAAAGTTTGAGGAATAGTCCGACACACGGAATGAACGAGCCGGGCAAATACGAATGCTCTTATTCGTGGCTCCATTTTGCCCCGTCCTCCGCTAAATTTTACATGGAGCTATAACAAGGTATAACATTCTTGAATTTTCACAGTAGAAAACGTCGCTAGTTCGCCCATCCACCGTTATGGAAGAACGGAATGCCCTCGCGACCTTCGAGTCGTATGAATAAATTGTCAAGTTCAGTTCTACAATGTCGAACTAAATAATGATTTATTATCAATACTTAAAGCCAGTAATAATTGATTATGCTTCAACTCGTACACCGGAATGCTCTGTTATTCAAATTGTCACCTGGTTATCAACACAATAAAAAAAAAGATGTCGTATAAAAATTTAAAATATGGAAAAATAATACCTATCAATATATGACTGCTTGTTGTCACAATTTCATATAGCTGCCTGCCAAATGCAATAAAAATACTACAAAAACCCATGATCTTCAATTTCTACGATATAAAAACAGACTAGTGTCTCCAAGTACAGTCGCGCAACGACGACCTCACGACCTTCGAGGTATATGAACAAACGATCAAGTTCAACGACTCTCTACAATCCTAATCCAATAACTATAAATTCCATATCAATAATCAAAAAGCGGTAACAATAATTCTCGCTAAATCATTGAATCTGTCTCATCGAATTCGTAGAGCCGTTTCGTCCTGCGCTAGTGAATTTAACATGAATCTGTAAAACAAGCCACAATATTCCTTAGTGTGTCTGTAATAGAAAGCCTCGCCAGTTCATCCATCCACGGTCGTGCAATAATGTATACCCTCCTAACCTTGAGATTATATGAATGAATTGTAAACTTCAATTAGCAGGCACTCGCCAAGTCGAGCCCTACTCGAATTGTAACCCGATCAGTCCTCGCCCGTACGTATGTAATGCGCTTTCTTTTCTTTTCTTTTTTTTTCTTCTTTGTTTCTTTTATTTTCCTTTATTTTTGCGTTTTTTTTTCAATGCCCACGTAGATCCGGTGGTCCCGACGGGCTTTGGTCTACTTTCCTTATCGTATTCGAATCTAAGTCGCGCACGCGAGCACTAGTCGCATTAAGCCCGGCTGGTAGTGCTCAGCGTAGCAGTGCGCCGCCTGCTAACGTCGTCGTCGGCTGTGGGAAATGGATTTTTCACCCACACGAGAACGAACGCGTGTATACATGAACGCGTACACGTGGCGGCGGGGTTCCGATTTATAGGAAAAGACACCAGACCCCCAACCGCGAGAAATTTATTTTCTCCGCACTCTTTGCCACCTCCGGCGCCAACGGCTTTAACACTCCTTGAGATAAGAGTACGATTGAATTAGGACATACTCACCCGTTGGTAACCGCGGGATTTAAGACTCTGTAACCATCTGCGACACCGTTCGCCAGCAGCCTACGCGGTCGCGTATCGCTGCCGCTCGTTTGGGCCTCCGTGGATGTTCGCCGCGGATCCTGCTGCGGCATTCTCGCCGCCACCTCCGAGTCCCGCAGACTCTGGCGGCGCCGGGAGACGTCGTAGCTCGTTGTCGTCGGTGCGGTTTGTACCTCGCGATACACGTTACCGTCCGCGAATCCCCGCCTTGGCTGATATATCGATCTGTAGCTACAACGAAAAACAAGACTTTCCCAATCGGTACGCTCGATACTTCGTGGGAATCCGACAACCGAAATTGTCAGACGGACATATTAGTTCAATGGAAACACTATCGCTGTTTCGGTCAAATAATTACCATAATTTGAAATAATGAAATAATGAGAGTATTAGAACAAAATTACGATCTTTTGAAAGTTAAAATAGGAAATGTATCCTAATTTGGATTATCTTATCCTTCAATGTTGCTATAATTGTTACCCCATTTACGACCTAATTTTATTGATATTGCTCAAAGAATAATACGTTTTTTAATAACCGATCTTGAACTGTCACTATTACAGTTTTCTTTTTAAAAACGACTATAACATTATTAGCCAAAATAGTGTATATTGAAAATAATTTATCATGTGTAAAAATCGATGTATAAAAAAATGATTATGCAGTTATTGTATTGCTCAATGTTGCCATAATTATGATTCATTCATAGTTTAATTTTACTAATATTGTTTGAAAAAGGGGAATTTCTTAAAGGGAATTTAATCTGTCGCCTTAATTATTTAGCCATAATCGTTACTGACGTTACAACACTTTTCCGTACTTGCCAGAATGGTAACTTAACGATTTTTTTTGTTTCCAAATTCGCATTATAGCCTACCGAGCTGCCAGGCACCACTCAAAATATACTAACGTATCGCGTGTGCCCGACGACCGTTCGGGCGTAGCATCTCTCACAAGCCTCTGGTTTCTCTGGGCGCTAACTTCCGGTTGGAGCCGATCGCTGCTTCTGTGAATCGAGCGTGGCCTGGAAGCCTCCGAACCGCGCGAGCTTGCCGACCAATTTTGCAAGTTATTCTCCTCCTGGTTTCTCCGTCTCGCGTAACTCGTGCCAATTCTCGAATCTCTGCCGTTGATCTCGCGATCCCGCGACTGCGGCACCGGAATTCGAGATTCTAATCTGTTTCCCGCGAGATCCTGAGCCGTTGGCCCGATGCCAGTCTGCGGAAGGAGAAGAAAAAAAAATGAATAGGATAAGAATTTTTCATCGACGACCATTGAATCGGCAGTGAATTCATAATTGAATAATGAGATATATTTTTTTGTCTCTCACTCTCTCGGCGTAAATCTCGTCCATTCGCCTGTGAAAGTTCTCCTCCGTCTTTCGCTGCTTCATTATCACATCCTTGTCGTCGAGTAGGAAAATTGGCGTTGCCTCGGACTCGAACGAGTCGTTGAGACGATCGGAGGCCGAGCGATAATAACGCAGAGATCCCGTCAATCTTGATTTCCCAACATCGAGATTTTTCCCACTGGAATTATTGTCACGATTCTCCGGTTCCCATGACTTATCCTTGGTCCTGTGGCTTTCGTTCTGGAAACGAAATTAAATTAATTCAGTATCGAAACATCCGTCATCATTGACAGAATTGTCACGACAGATTTAACCTTAATAAATTCGAGAAACCAAGGAGCGTTCAGACCCGACATAATTATCCGGAAATATTGGCTTCCGAAAATAACGATCCATGAGAGATTGAAGGTGATCAAAAATTGTTTGGAATAAATCGCAATTTTTGCAGTGTAATTTCAGCTCAAACACGAACGCGACATGCAGTGCACAATAGGTGTCGGTAACGCAAAAGGGCGTTTTATAACTGTATATACAATGCGGCTCGGAGTCGATTTCAATACGTTTGTAAATTGTTTCGGCAAACTTGCCTGTGCCGAGTGTTGAACGAGTTGCCAGGCGAGCGGTTGGTGTTGCTCATTCTTGGATTGAAGACCAACCCCCACGGCGACGAAGTTCGGTCCTCTGAAGTTGGAGGCATTTTTCATCGTCTCGTTCCTGAAAAGAGCGAGAAAATTAATTAATTCCTCGATACCCTTGCGATGCTTTCGCCGCGCTGAACATTACGATTTTTATTGTCCTCACTTTGCATTTTTCTCCTGAACTCCCTGTCTCGCGGTCGTTGCGATAATCTGGCCTCTGGTGCGACCGGTTCCCGGCGAAACGGAACCACTTCCGGCCACGATCCAATCGACGTCGGGTCCTGAAAGAATTCAATATCAAAGTTTCGTTACAGAGTTCATTGTTCGATTCGATTGTTCCATTGAAAAAAGCAGTTTGCGAATTAAACGCCACTCGACAGAATATTCCAACTTAACGGCAAATCATTTTGTTTGGTTAATTGAACTAAATGATAAGTTTATATTTAAAATCGCGATAATCACATTAAGGTGTATTCATTTTTGTAATGTGCTCATTCTTTCTTTGTAAGGTAATACATCAAATTAAAATATTTGTATCGCATCTTTAAAAAAATATGCAGATTGCGGTTTTAATTCAAGACAAATAATTGTTTAACATTATTACCGAATGACGATAATACGTGAATTATCATTATTAGTATGCTCGTACTTTCCAAAATAATAATAAAAAATCCTCTACAAATATACTCGAACAATAATTTCATGTTTTTCGGTAAATAATTACACGACCATTTTATCAAAACAATAAATTCCGTGAATTCTCGTTCCAGTGGTGTTGCGCTCCGCACCGATTCTCACAGCGGCATTAAATCAATTGACGGTAAATTGAAAAGACTGAATGCTCTCCGTGCCTGTAGCTATTTGTACGGTCGGTGAAATTTGTAAGCCATAGACAACGAGACCATCCGCGGAAACCATCGGCAATGATTTTCGTGCCAGTCGAGCTCTTATCGCGGCGAGCATCGCATCCCCATCCTGCTGACCTTTGGCCGCTAGTTTCCCGGCTTGCATAACTTCCTGTAATCCGGGTACCAGGCGATTAGTCCTTTTACCCCAGTGTTCGTATCTCGTAATACCAGCCAGTACGAATTATCTCTCTCCCTCACTCTCTACCCCTCCCTATTATTGTTTGCTGTGTTAATTCACCTCCGGCTCGTAGATCTGTGCCAATACTGCGAGTGTATCGAGCGCAGCCTGTCGCACTCTTCGACGTCTATCGGCCACCATGGTCGCCACTTTGTTCGCCACGTTCTCCACTTTGAACTCCGTGCTCGGGAAGGTTACCAGCGAGAAGATCAAAAGCTGCAGAGCGTTCTCTCGTGTCTGAAAATTATTCATGATCTTTATGTACAAAATGACAGAAAAAAATGCCTGTAAACTGTAAAATATTGTTTCCAAATTGACAACCAATTTTTTTTAGTAAAACATAATATATTGTAAGAAAATTTAATTTATTAATTAAAGCAAATTTGTTTGATTTAAAAAATTAATTGTTTATGTTACAGTGACGGTTGGAGAAAATGTTTCATCGACTGCAGTAATTTTTTCGTGGAATGAATCTCGTGAAAATTTTCGTCCGGGATGATATGGGCTGGGAGTTGGGTTTTTTTCTGCACCTTTACCTTCGCATTTCTCGCTTTGATACAATGGGGCTGCAAGAGCTGTTCAAGTAAGAGGGCCGGTCTCAGTCGTAGCATTGCCACTCTCGCCAGTTGAGCGGCGTTCGGACCTCCCTGTCGTGCGAGACCCCAAGCCACTTGGGGTAATCTGCGCTTGAGGGCCTCCTCGGACACACCGGCTACCACCACCTGGCAGCATAAAATTACATTTCATACGCGTCTCGGGGCCCTCGGGAATTAAGTCATGATTAAAATTCCACTGTATTTTATACCCGCGCTACCGCCATCCCCGCTGCGGCGACTCGGCAGCTACGCTCGCCCCCCAGAACCGCCTGAAGAAGCGATCCAAGCCGCGGCTCGATGGCGATCAATGCCGAGGATGTTCTCAATGCAGATGCCACACGCTCCAATCCTCGTACTCGCGCTCTCCAGTCGTCCTGCAATAACGCATTAATAAGGATCACGGGTAAATCCGTTCGTACTTAATTTGCAATGAATTCATAATTCGTTTGTAATTAATTCGTAATTCATTTTCAACCAATGCGCAATTAATTGTTAATAAAAAGATTGCTTAAATTTTGCAGATATTTCAGACCCACACAATTTTTTGACTAACGATGTTATCCATTTTAACACTTTATTTCGACGTATTTTTGCCCGTACACAACGAATTCGCCATAAGTTTTTTTTTCGAAACACAATAGTTTTCACAGAAAAATCAAAAAGCTTGATTATTTTCGATCTTTTTATATTTTTGGATACATTTGCTTAAGTAAGCACGCGAAGCGCGCGTATGGACCATTTAAGTTAACTAGGCTAATCACACGCGCTGGCGCCCGTGCCTGCAAAACTTTTCGCCAAAATCGACCTCAGAAATATTCTTTTCAAAATATCGATTTGTAACCTATACCATTATTCTCAAGTCGTATATTCTACCCCTAAAAACACTGGTTACTAACCTTTTGTAATTGATTTTGAAAACAATATTTTTTGACGATTTTTTTTATCAGAAATCATAGATCCGTCTCCGGACCGAAAATCGCCAAAATCGAGCCCATTTTTTTTTTCTTTTCAAAATATCGATTTGTAACCTATACCATTATTCTCAAGCCGTATATTCTAGCCCTAAAAACACTGGTTACTAACCTTTTTTAATTGATGTTGAAAAAAATATTTTTTTGACGATTTTTTTTTATCAGAAATCATAGATATGGCTCCGGATCGAAAATCGCCAAAATCGAGCCCATTTTTTTTTTCTTTTCAAAATATCGACTTGTAACCTATACCATTATTCTCAAGTCGTATATTCTACCCCTAAGAACACTGGTTATTAACCTTCTTTAATTGATTTTGAAAAAAATATTATTTTGGTCATTTTTTTCTGTCAGAAATCGTAGATCCGGCCCCAGACCGAAAATCGCCAAAAGCATCAAAACGTCGGAAATTTTTATTTCAAAATATCCCCTGTAATAGGTTAATCAATTTTGCGCTGGCGCACTCTTCTAAAGCTTTAAAAGGTTACGATTGCTGCCCCGCCTGTCCTCTTATCAAATATTTCAAATTTGACACCAAACTGATGTTACTCATCACGGACTTTCCTGGCAACCAATCTACAGCTCTAATAGTTTGCTAACAATGCTTTCCGTTACTCATGAACTTTTTAAAACAGGGACAAAAACGTATCATCACACAACCAGACCTTCTCCACCAACATAAATATCATCCAAGAAGAATAAAACCCAAGATGCTTAAGAGGCTCTGTGTGAAGTAAAAAAATCTGTCTATTTTCCCAGATTCCACTTTCATCGTATCCTCAAGATAATTCTAACTCTCACACTGCAAAAGCCTGAGATTCCCTCGCTTTCCGCAGTTTTGCTTCCCGAAGACGCAATCCTCGGGAAGCAAAACTGGAGCGCGAGTTCTTTTCCAGCAATCCTCGAATAACACCGCAAAATGAATAACGTTTCCCTCACTATTATACGCGTTTTCATTCCACCCCCCCCCCCCCCCCCCCCCTCTCTTCGCGGCCAATCTTATCCGCGCGAGTGTATGCGGCGTCGTTGGTACGAATCAGATAAATGAAAGTGGACGTTGAGCGCAGAGGCGGCAGTGGAGTGAATTATGGTAGTAATGTAGCGTCATATTTGCATACTGGAAGTATACTATCGGCGAGAGGACTACCGGGCGCTCCCCGGGCAGCCCGCGGCATAGTCACCCGCGGCACGCAACACGTGCCTAATTATTTTCTTGCAATCTCCCGAGCTTCCCCTCGATCCGCATTTACAGGCTATACAATGGATGGCACGCGGTGTGGTTAAGGGCCTCGGTACACGTGTATATAAATATATGTGTATGTATGTATATATATATATATGTGCATTACTCCTCTCACGTTTCCAGTCATAATCCCGGGGAACAGCGTCGGACGAGCCCGGACTGCATAATGACGTGGAAGGGAAATTTCCGATGGTCTCGTCATCCCAGGGAAAACCTTGTCGAGAAATTAGCCGCAAACCTGAGAGAACTTCGCAGCCTTTATCGTCGAGTCTCGGAAAGCGTTTACGTACCGATGGAATAGCGGCTCGGTAGCGCGGCAGTGGGGGAAACGTTCGGGCGACGGGGGTCGGGGGGGGAGAGGCGAAAGAATTTTTACACGCTTCACGCTCGAGCAGCTAGAGGGCGCACAGGTCATTTGCCCGGATTGGATCGCAGTCTCGGGCGCCCCTGGGGTCTTGATATTCACCGGCAAATCGCTCCACAAATGCTCGTATAACGTCGGGCCTAACGATAATAGTCATAGTTATATGTCGGTGATAGAATTTTGATGGCGAAAACCCCGCGCTGGATGTAATGTCTCCGTTGAATGTATAATAATTTGAACAGCTGCGACCGCGAGCTCGCGCGGGGCTATTAGTATTCCGAGATCAATGCTCCCTCAAGGTGAGCGCGCCATCCTCTCGCTCATTGTCAGTCCGTCCGACCGGTCCTCGTGCCCGCAGTCAACGTTTCCCGTCGGTTACACGACTGTGTTCCTCTCAGTGTCCAGTCTGTCGCGCGTGCAGCACGGGAAGGGCAACGTCGCGGGAGCTGCGTCGCAATATTTTACACGCGTATATGTATAATAAATAGAAAATTAATTAATAGATAAATGTGTAGATTGATACGTATACAGAGGAACATATATGGCACTGCTAATTATAAAGTGACAAATGTCTCTCAGAGCTGCGGCAAATGTTTTCACGTTACTTTGGTCGTAAGACAGTCGTCGAAGCTACACCATAATTACGGTAATTGTCAGCGTGGTCGCACGGACTGAAACACGATAGCTGTCACTTTGTAATTGCCAGTTTTGCCACGATTTGCGTGTGCGGAAAGTTCGATTGCTCGCCAGGGAATCGGGTTCTGTGGCGTGGGAGAGAACATTTGCGAATCGATAAATAAATGGATGGACGAACGGACAAATCACTACATAAATAAATCAATACATATATAAATAAATAAATAAAAACAAGTAAATAAAAAATACATAAAGAAATAAATAAATGTATAAATAAACAATGATTGTCATCGGATGAGTCGAGTAATCCCGAAAATGTTGCGAAAATGTCGCGGACAGTGGAATATCGTTCTACTTTTGTGTCTCTGTTTCGGTGTAATATTTCTCGTGTCGAAATCGAATAGTCGGGCGAAATTGGAACCCGGGTATAACGAGAACCCGCGGCAGCGGTCACCGGTGAGTTATAAGTCGTCGACGTGTATGATTCTGATGAAGCGTGCGAGCCCCCGGGGCCCCTGCGTCCCAATTAAGTGGCGCGATCGATGATAACGAAATAATTAACGTTTTCGTAATATGTACCCGGGCGCTGTGTGCGCCCCACTCTCTCTCTCTCTCGCAGGTCGACGCCGAAGCGGAGAATAATAGACGAACCAACAGAGTTCGCGAAATCTGTGAAAAACATAAATTGGGGATATTCCGAGGGACGGAGAGAAATGCTCTCTACAAATATCCACCGGCGCCGCAGTATAGCGTTTTTTACATTGACCGGTGCGTCGCGCGACACTTGAGGAAAATTATATGAATGGGGAAGGGGGGAAAAAAAAAATGCGTGTCCGTTTCAACCGATGACTCTGTCGCAGGATTCATCGAGTGTCCTATTGTCCAATTTATAAAGCAGCCAGCACAACGTGGCTGTACAATTTGTGCCTGCTGAATGGAGTGCCAGAAGCGGAATTGACAAGTGGAAAGGAGCAAATATCCACAATTTCGAGGAGAGTCATACCGGAATTGGAATATCCGGAGGCTGAAGAGGTACGCGAATACCCTGATACCTGCGCTTCACGAATACTGTTTATTATGTGTATCAGGTCTTCCATACCAAGTGCATCATTGTAACTCTTATGCACATTTTGTCATTAGTTTCTCGCTGACAAGTATGAAAATTACACCACGTAAAATCGACTAATTTTTGCAATTCCAAAATATTTTATTTGCTTTGTTAGACGTATTTTATTATATATATATATATTTACATATATATTTTTTTTTTAATATATATATTTATATATATATTTTTTAAATATATATATTTATTTTATTTAAGTTTGCACAGACTGAGAAATAAAAAAAATCTAACATTAGATTTGTTATTTTAATGTTTTGAGCAAAGTTTTGGGTATTACACAAAATTTGTATTTGGCGGGAAAAATGCATCGTTGCAGAGTCGGAAAAATATTTGTATATTGGTGAAGGAAGATTTACTTTGGCTTATTGATTTTCTTGTAAAACGGTTCTAAAATAATTCGATCGCAGGCCATGAGAGGAACAAAGAAGCTTCTGGTAGTTCGTCATCCGTTCGAACGGTTGCTCAGCGCGTATCGCGACAAACTGGAGAACTCCGTGGCTGGACGGGAGCACGGGACTCTTCACTTCTACAAGAAGTACGGGTCGAAAATAGTGCGAAAACATCGCGATAAAAATTTCACACCACCGCGAGACGACCAAGTGATAAGGAAGCCGGGAGTCCCGGGTCCCGCGGGAATTGAACCGACCTTTCGGGAGTTCGTGGACTATCTTATCGACACCGATCTCGCCAACTACGGCGACGACCATTGGATGCCGTATTATTTATTCTGCACCCCTTGCTCCTTCAAGTACGACATCGTCGCCAAGGTATGTGCTAATTAAAATTAATTAGGATTCGCGGTATAATGATTTTAGACCCTTGTAAAGCTGTCCAATAAAAGTTCTCTGAAAGTTTTGCAATTCATTGTCGTAATGAATTTCAATATTCCGGCGAGCAAAAGTAATAAAGATAATTAACGTTTTTTAGATCCGGGTTCAGGTCGAAAGGTGCCAAAATCAAACCCACGATTTTCTTTTGTTTCCAAAATATCGATTTTTGTCTACACCGTTCTCAAATCGCATATTCTATTCAGTCCATTTTTCACTTGATATATCCGGAAGCAATGAACCGTGAACAATGGACTTCCGATACATAAACTTTTTAACTACGGAAAAAGGATTCCCAAAAAAAATACTACAGATAATAACTTGATCTATTTTGTGTTCCACAAAGGCTCATATCTGAGAAATCATGACTCGTAATCTCCACACTCTCACTGTGATTTCCTGCAGATTAAATAATATGGGTACAACCTATACATTTTTAACGGCAGGTCGAGACGCTGAACGAGGATCAACTCTTCGCAATCGCCAAACTGGGCTTAACCGGAAAGATTGAGCCGCGCTGGAGACACACGCTGAGCGGCCACTCGAACGCCTCGAGGATCTACTTCAGTCAACTGAGCCACGACAGAATCGAGAGACTCTTCGCGAAGTTCAGGCTCGACTTCGAGATGTTCGACTACTCGCCGTCCGATTACTACGGCTACGCCGTGGCCGTCGATGAATAAATGCCGCGTGAAAACGCTCGGCGATTCACGAGCACGGCCGACGTTTCGCGCCGCGAACTTGGATGGAATCGCACAAACTCGGCAGACCCGACGACGGGGAAGCAGTTAATGAAATTAAAATCCACGTCGTCGAAGGGGGCTTCAAGCGTGCCGACGAGTTTCAGGCAACCGAGGAATCGATTGACCCACTTTCCTACCGGGCATTGTATCAAACCGAGATCTCCGACTCGGAACTGCTGAATGAAAATTCCCGAGATACGATATTTCGAACGTCGAGCCACCCCCCACCCGATGTGCCACCTGCCACTGTCATCGCAACGAATGCAGCGATTTATTTCACCCTCGTGCTGCGGTCATGCACGAACAATTATACATTCGTCGGGAAATACTTTGTTCGTCTCGCGCTGCACGAGAGTCGCCTTCGTCTCGTGACGTCCCTTCCACAACTATTCAAACGATCGCTATGACGTACAGCTCAATAAATTAGTTTTTATTTTTGTTTTGGCGTGGTAGAAGTTTTTTATCTTCATTTTTTTATTCGATATTTTAATGTATTCACACTTAATGTCCCTGAATCTTTTCGAAAAAAGCCCAAGGAGATCGAAATTTAAGGCCAACGAAAAAACGTGTTTACTTCAGTAGACACGCAATTTAGTTTTGGCTTAGTAGAAGTTTTTTTATCTTCATTTTTTTATTCGACATTTTAATGTACTCACACTTAATGTCCCTGAATTTTTTCGAAAAAAGCCCAAGGAGATCGAAATTTAAGGCCAACGAAAAAACGTGCTTACTTCAGTAGACACGGAATTTAGTTTTAAATGTTGAGAAAGAAAAAGTAAAGTAACCATTAAAACTCATGCAAACGGTGTGGAGGAAAGTTTAAATCGCGAATCGTAAACAAATCGTAAACCGTAAAACGTTTACGATCGAGAGCAGTAAAAATCAATACCGAGTTTCAGAGTGTACAAATTGTTCTCTATACCGAAGTTATTGCCGCTCCGCGAAGCCAACGCCAATTAGCGTAATTACCGTGAGATCTTGTGCTACGAACGAGACGAGGCAGCGACTCAACGAATGCAATCTACAATTTCTGTTTACCTTGTTGTGAAGATCATTGAGAACTTCCTGATCCACCAGGCCGAGTTCTTCCCAGCTGGATTCCCGTATCTTGGGCACGGGACTGGGACTCGCGCTTTCAGCGAAACTCTCTTTCTTCTTAAAAATTCCCTCCTCCCCGGCCAATGTCTTTTCAACGCTCTCCCTCTGCCCGGGAACCCTCAAGTGTTTATCGTCAAAATGAACTTCCGTCTCACCGGCAGCGTCGACGAACAAATGATCGGCCGACGGACCCATCGGCGAGTTGCCTCGCGAGATTTCAGCCCCATTCACCGGCGCCTCGAGACTCCGCTTTTGATCGTCAACCTCGTGACCCTCGTCGATTTTCCGCGCGTTCGTCTTAACCGGACTCGACAGTTCCATCAGAATGTAGTTTCTCTCCTTTCGCGGAAAACTCTCGAAGACGATTTTCTTCGGCGAGCGGGGCGAGGGTCGATGAGAATCCAATGGTTTCCCGTCGTTGCCCGAACTTTCCAACTTCGCCCCAACTTCCCGAGTGTCCTTGTGGCTTATCTCGCTCGCGTTGCTCCGGGCTTTCCGCGCCCCGGTTTCCTCCTCCGTCGCCCCGGAACTTTGCGCATCGTCGATCTCTGATCCCCGCGGAAGTTCGACGTCCTCCACTTTCGCGTTTTCCCGCACTTCGTTAACGCCGCCGATTTCGCTGATTGCCGTCACCTCGGTATTGATCTTCGCCCCGGAATTTCGCCGCCTCCTCTCGACCTCCCGGCTGCTCCGCGATAAATTCTCGGGCTCCGAGTTTTCCCGCGAATCCTCGGGCTGATCGTTGTCGCAGACCTCGAACGCCCAGCCACGATCGTCCTCCTCCTTGCCGAACAGCTGGTCCACCTTGTTCTCCACGATTTTACTGCACGTCGCGGCGTCGATTTTCTCGACGTCGTCGGCTGCCGGTTCCACCACGACCGTCGGATTGCTCCGCGTGAGGATACTTTTTTTCGGGCTGAGAGTCGCGTCGTGGGTGTAAAATTCTCTCTTCGGGCTGTTGGACGCCGATCTCGATTTTCTCAGCCGCGATTTCGCGACGTTCGGGCTGCTCGGATTGGACGACGATCTTCGGGGACGAATCTCCGGCATCTTCGTCGTCGGGGAAATCGGCAGAGGTATCCGGGTCGGTGGGGCTTGAGTCGGGACGATTTCCGAGTCGTCGCTGTCCGGCGTGCGTAGCTTGACGATCTCCCCACCGAAATGCACTCTTCGCGGTGTTTTTCGCCGCTCGATCCAGGCGTCCTTCGAGTCCTCGGCGTCTTTGGCCTCGTCGACCTCGCTCTTCACGTCCAGAATTATCTCCTCGTCCTTGGCGAGCTCCTCGACGCTCTCGGGCTCCTCGTCCTCGTCCACGCTGTCCAGATCTTTTTCCTCGAGGATCGTCATGGTTATCGCGGTTTCCTCGTTGAATTTTATCTCCGTCTCGAGCAGAATTCTCGCCGGTGGCATCGGCGGATTGATCAACGTTTTTTCGACACTCTCGTCCCTCGATTCGCAGCAATTATTGTCGTTCTTCCAATTCTTGTTGAGCTCGTTGTTGCGCCTTTCAACTTCGTTTTCGTCGTTTCGCTGCACAGTGAGGTCCTTTTTTCTCTTGGTCTTCTTTCCGTTTGTCTTCCGCGAGTTCTTCTCGTTGGGCCTCACTTTGTACACGTCACACAGCACTTGGTAATCACGTTTGGCATTGGCGTCGAGCTCGTTCATGTACGAGTCGAACTCCTCGTCGCCGAGTATCTCGTGAATCTTCACCAACGACCGGATCGACGCCTCCTGGTGCGCCAGCTGTATGAGACGCATCGCAAGCGCGCCTATCGCCTGTCGCAGCATCTGCTTGGAAGGACGGGGACTGCTCGAGGAAGGGAAGAGGAGCGACGGCGTGCTGAGAATCACACCGAGAGTTACGTTCGTCTGAAAATTGTCCAGGGCGTCCGGTCGACTCAGACTCTCGCTTAGTATCTGGAAGAAAAGCAACATCGGGTATGAAGAATTTTTGCATAGTGTACTAAATTGATGTTAATGTTGTTATTCTTCATGATGAAAACATTAACACTACTATGGAGTAAAAATCCGGAAACTAAAATTTACTCAACTGCACCGCTACTCAATCAGAATTCTGTATAAGTACAAAAACAATTTTTTTACAAATGATTTTTTTTATATAGCTTGTTTAAAAGATGATAATAGCAGAGTAACGACATTTTCGAAAGAACTTTTTTTTAATTTCGGGTAACAGTTTTCAGTTCTATAAATAGCTTTCTAACTAGCAAGCCAACTAGATATGTTAGCTTTGCTATTACATCCAGCATTAAGTCGAAATGCATGTGAAACGAGACAGTGATTGATTGATGAAGGTAGCCTCATCGCTCTTCGAAGAGTTTACGAAAATTGCCACAGGAGGGGGAGGAAGACTTCCTTGAGGACTCTGGCATGCGAATTACAGAAAAGTTCCTCGCCGAAATATAATTGTGTTTATTAATCATTTTTGACTGAATGCACGTATAAAATTAATATTTTCGTACGCACGATGTAATATATTGTAATTATTCAACAAGGAAAATCGAGGCAAAATATCATGAATGAACAAAATTTGCCTTGTAGATATATTGTGAGTATTAATAATCTCCGACTGGATGCACATAAAATTGATATTTTTGTACACAATTATGGGTGATATAATATATTTGTTATTATTGAGCAAGAAAAATTGAGGCAACACGTCTTTCTTCGATATATTTTCTCATAGATTTTCTTATTTGCAGAAAGAAAATGTCTCTCGACGTGTTTTTCCAACGTGATGACTTACCCGTGTTACGATTTCGTCTTTTCGCTGGCTGCAAACAAGATAAACCCTGAGTGTGTCGAGTGCTCCCTTCCTCACGGCGGGTGCGAGGTGTCCCAAATTGTTAATGAGCTCGGGCAGAACGGGCATCATCGCTTCGTCGACCGCGTCGCCCTCGAGAGTCGGCAGAACGTCAACGAGAACCCGCAGAGCGTGCTGACGTACCTCCCATTCGGGGTCGCGCAATCTCTCCGATATCTCATCGAAGGTCTCGCGCGCGTCCACCTCCGACGGGAATCGCTGTGTGCGAACCTGCATATCGATTTCATTTTACCGACGATTTGGCGAGCCCCTCGGAAAGTTGCAACGGGCGAGGAGGAAACGACCGCATGTCGATGAGTAGACGTCGACGATCGATCCTCATCGCGCAAACTCGGGGAGGGGTCAATTATTATTCATGACAACTCGTCGAGAGCCCGACGAAGCGCGGAAAATAAACGTCGATTGACCAATTTCTTCGTGACCTTTTGCGCTACCAGCCAGTCGCTCTTGAACTTGTTGATAAATAAATAGACTAGCTACTTTGTAACTGCGCACATGTCTTCTATTCTTTGTTTCAATTGTAGCCACGACTGTGCCGCCAATTTGCAATTGTTGTAGTTATCGTTCGTACGTTAGAGCAATTTTAGTCGATATGTTCTATTTTGGAATAATTTTATTCGTACCACTGCTGCGAGTTGGTTGTGAATTATTTGCCGAAAATTACGAAAATTCCCGAGACGAAATTTGGTAACAATATTTTTAGTATCGTAACAAAAATAAGTCGACAGAAGCAAACTATTTTTTATGATTGTTGGGTACTTCTCACTATCGGAAGGAAAGAAATGGATGTTTGTTTTTCTCTAATATTCACAATATTAGTCCATAATTGTATTATTCGAATAATCGTTTCAGATTATTCTATTCCATCCAAAGATCGAGTCTATTTATTTTCTTATCGACAACGTTTAGAGCGAATATCAGACAAGATTTACATCTATAAATGACTCCAAAACTGACGTCGAATGACGCCGGGTATCGAAAAGCCCCGAACAATAATCAAATATATTTTCAAATAGACGTATAAAAGTGAATTTGATAGTCACGAGAAAGGGTCAAAAACTACGTTACGAACACAACATCACGATGGCGTTAAAAAATGTAACTCTCGTGAAAAGTGCGGATACAAGGCGATCACGGCAAAGTACCATTGCCAGAGATGTGACATTTTCGGTGGTGACAATAACAACACTGCACGATGAAAAATCGCTACGAGCGGTAAATCTGAGAATTACAAATCGCAATGACACCGAGTGACTATGTGTAATTGAGTAACCGTGAAAGTGCGAAGCGCGGTGGAGAGATGAGATTTTCACGTGATTGAATCACACTAATAAAAAAAAAAATTCATGAAAGCGCATAGACGTAAAGCGACAATACGATAGCCACGCGAAGGTATCCGAAAGTGCCTTACAACCATATTCACCATTACAACGCGTACGCGTAGTCAAATCGAACTCTCGTGAAAAGTGCGAAATGTCCAATACAAAAGGTAATCGCATCAAAGTACCACGCGATATAGTCGGTAGGTGATAATGATAACAGTTGACAACCGAAAATCGCCGGGGGCGGTTTGATCATCGCGCCAAAGTGTCAAAAACGACATTACATTCATATCCACCATTACATCACGATCGAGTCGTAAAATTTTACACCGGTGAAAAGTGCGGAATGCGAGGTAATCAGGACAAAGCATCACGGCCGGGGGTATGAAAATTTCGGATGTAATAATGATAACACTGCGCGATGGAAAATCGCCGAGAGTCGTGCCGGTAAATCTGAGAATTAAATATCGCCGCGTCACCGAGTCACTATACGCGTAATTGAGCAGTCGTGAAAATGCGAAAATCGGTGCGGAGATGATAAATATGCTTGCGTGCTAATGCATCAAACTAAAAAAAAAATTCGAGAAACCGCATAATAGTGAATTTAATCTTCACGCGAAAGCGCCGGAACGTTGGACCACCTTACAACCATATTCGACATTAAAACACGTGCGCGTAAAATTTAACTCTCGTGAAAAGTGCGAAACGCGCGGTGCAAAAGGGTAATCACATCAAAGTACCATGCGATACCGTCGGGAGGTGATAATGATAACGACCGGCAGCGGAAAATCGTCGAGGGCCGCCTCGGTAAATATAAGGATTTAAAGGTATTATAAATATAGGAAATATAGGATTAAAGGCCCACATGCACTATGAGACTTAGTATACACGTAATTGAACTATCGTGAGGGAGTGAAGCTCGGTGCGCGAGATGCGCTTCGGACAAATATGATTGTGCGTGATTGCATCACACTAACAGTTTTCGAATTCCGTCAAGAAAGCGTGTAAAAATGAATTTAAGGTAGTCCTTTCGTTACTATTCATTTCGCATAAATTCGAGAAAATGTTAGTGTGAATTGCAAACACTTCTCGATCTAATAAAAATCTGAAAAAATTCATGCACATTAAACGTACTGAAAAGATTAATTTTGAAAAATAATAATTAAAAAATGTTATTAACAAATTGATTTAAAAAAACATTGTTTAACAAATATTTCGGTGACCAAAGTTTTTTTGTGGATGAAAATGATTCCTTCGTTTTTCTAAATACCTTATGAACTTTTTCAGATTTTTAAGTAATCTTTGAAATGTGTGTTTTCTTACATGAAAAATATGTGAAAATTCAAAGATTACTTAAAAATCTGAAAAAATTCATACGTATTCAGAAAAACGAAGGAATCATTTTCAACCACAAAAAAACTTCGGTCACCGAAATATTTGTTGAACTATTTTTTTCAACCAATTTGTTAATAATATTTTAGAATTATTATTATGCAAAATTAATCTTTTCAGTACCTTTAATGTGCATGCATTTTTTCAGATTTGTATACCGTCGTGAAGTGTTTGCAATTCTCCCTAACTTTTTGCTCGAATTTATGCGAAATTAATACTGGCGAAAGGACTACCTTAATCATCACGCGAAAGTCGGAAAGTTACAAGTCAGAACTTGCAATACCATAGTAACTTAACATGGAATTCCACGATCGTGAAAAGTGCGAGGCGCGCAGTGCAAAAAAGTTATCACATGAAACTACCATGTGATACAGTCGGGAGGTGCGATAATGATAACAACCGGCAGCGTAAAATCGCCGAGGGCCACGTCGGTAAATACAAGGATATAAAGGTGCCCGTATGCACCACGAGACTCACTATACGCGTAATTGAACTATCGTGAGAGAGCGTATAAGCTCGGTGGGTGCGAGATGAGCTTTGGATAAATCTGCTTGTACACGGGAAACGCTGGGGCGAAAATGGGCTGAGCGCGCTCGAGGGAGGGAAACAGCATTAGCGGAGTATTATATGGTGACGCGGGGTGAGGAAAGAGAGGGAGCAACAATTGGTATGTCGATGCGGAAGCGCTCACCACGTGCTCCCAGAGCGGGGTGAGCTGTATGGGCTGGCCGGACGGGGGTCGAACAGGTGTCATCATTTTCTGGCGCATTCGCGAGTGCTGACGACGCGGCGACTGCAGCGGGGCACCACCCGGGCTGTCCAGCGGGTGACGCTCGCCGCGGGACGAGCGCGCCGAAGACGAGGTCGTTGGGCCGGCCGGAAGGGGCGCGGAGTCCTCCGGGGGCTGCAGCGGCCCCTCGCTCGTCGATCCTGTCATCGATGATTCCAACTCCACGCACCCGGACATAACTCGTCACGTCTCATCTCTCGGAAACCCCGGGCTCCTCATGACGTTTCGACGCGCCCGTCGGGCCCGAACGCGCGTCAACCGGGATGGCCTGGCGGGAACGATTGAACGATCTGTGTAGATTGCGACGGGAACTCACCGAGGAAATTGCGACGCAACGTAGTCTTTGGGCGCGGGAGAAGAAAGTATTATTTTTTCGCGATATAAGTGATTGGAATTTGAAAAAAATAAAAATAAAAATAAAAATAAAAATAAAAATAAAAATAAATAATTGTAATTAAGGGAACGTATTCGGGGTGATAGATTTTTTTTCGTTTAATGTAGGGATCTGCGAATCGAGGAGCAGAGACGTTGAGCAAGAAAAAAGTAAGGAGTAGCTGGATTTTTTTTTTTAATAGAATTTGTACAGAATTTCCGGCTTGGTTGGAGGTCAAACGATTCTGCCGATAACGACGGCAACTCACTTATTGGCGCATTAAGCGAATTACGGCGGAAAATCGATTGATCGAGCGCGGGATAAAAGATAATATTGATTTTTTTTTTTTTTTTTCAAAATAATTATTAGGGTTGAGAAATATTTCGCTAAGAATCAATGAAGAATTTATGTAACCAAAGAGAATCGAGCCTCATCGCTATTAATTTGTCGTTTTTGTTTATCCTGCACAATTTTTTGCCGCGTAATTTTTTAAATTTTTTTATTGATAACGGAGATTTTCCAGAAACACGTGCGCCAATAGCGAAACCCGTGAATAATCGACGGATTAATCGAGCGGGGCAAAAAATAATATCGATTTTTTTCAAAATAATTATTACAGTTAAGTAATATTCAATGAACAATTTATTTAATCAAGAAATATCAAGTCCCATCACGATTAATTTTCCGTTCTTGTTCATCGTGCACAATTTTTCGCCGCGTAAAGAAATGTGAACGACGACCGCAAAATCCGTGAATAATCGACGGATAGATCGAGCGAGACGATAAATAATAAGTAAAAAAATAATTATTAGAGTTAAGTAAAATTTCATTACGAATCAATGATCAATTTATTTAATCAAGAAAAATCAAGACCCATCGCGATTAATTTTTCGTTTTTGTTCATCGTACACAACTTTTCACCGCGTGAAAAAAAAAATATTAACGACAACATGCATTTTCCGGAAACACGTGCGCCAACCGCAAAACCCGTGAATAATCGACGGATTAATCGAGCGGGGAAAAAAATAATATCGATTTTTTCAAAATAATGATTACAGTTAATTAATATTCAATTAACAATTTATTTAATCAAGAAATATCAAGTCCCATCGCGATTAAATTTTCGTTCTTGTTCATCGCGCACAATTTTTCGCCGCGTAAAGAAATGTGAACGACGACCGCAAAATCCGTGAATAATCGACGGATAGATCGAGCGAGACAATAAATAATAAATAAAAAAATTATTATTAGAGTTAAGTAAAATTTCACTACGAATCAATGATCAATTTATTTAATCAAGAAAAATCAAGACCCATCGCGATTAAATTTTCGTTTTTGTTCATCGTGCACAACTTTTCGCCGCGTGAAAAAAAAATATTAACGACAACATGCATTTTCCGGAAACACGTGCGCCAACCGCAAAACCCGTGAATAATCGACGGATCAATCGAGCGGGGCAAAAAATAATATCGATTTTTTTCATAATAATTATTACAGTTAAGTAATATTCAATGAACAATTTATTTAATCAAGAAATATCAAGTCCCATCACGATTAATTTTCCGTTCTTGTTCATCGCGCACAATTTTTCGCCGCGTAAAGAAATGTGAACGACGACCGCAAAATCCGTGAATAATCGACGGATAGATCGAGCGAGACAATAAATAATAAATAAAAAAATAATTATCAGAGTTAAGTAAAATTTCACTACGAATCAATGATCAATTTATTTAATCAAGAAAAATCAAGACCCATCGTGATTAAATTTTCGTTTTGGTTCATCGTGCACAACTTTTCGCCGCGTGAAAAAAAAAAATTAACGACAACATCCATTTTCCGGAAACACGTGCGCCAACCGCAAAACCCGTGAATAATCGACGGCGACAGCGCGTGGTGCGCTCGGAAAGAGTTGATTCAAGTTCGCGTGGGCGTGTTTTATCGAGCGTCGGAAGTGCATCGTCAACTTTACAGTTGGAAGGCTGAAGCGATTTGCCTGACTCGCGAATTGTCAGGTTCGCGCGGTATGTTTTTCCGTCGGTGTAGCGCGGCGGACTTAGAGTCGGGCGACGCGCGGAAAACGGTACAGTAATATTTTCACAGCAAACGGCGCGAGCGAGACGGAGAGAGAGACCGCGAGGCGCTAACCGGAAGACACGACGTAGGACGACTGTGTTCAAGGTACGTGAATTAATAAATCGTCGTAAGAAAACTCGAGGCCCCCCCGACGCATTTATAGACCCAGAGATACGCTTTGTGCCGGACAACACGAATGTTTCAGGGTAAACACTATAAATGTTTTATAATAACCAAGACACACGAGACTGAATTTTCCAACAGCTTTAAAAAAATAAAAAATAAAACTCACGGTTCCTTCGAACAATATTCCTTGTTTTTTATGATGTTGAAGTTTGCATCGTTGGAATCCAACGAAATTCAGAAAAAAAAAAAATTCTAATTAACCCAAATGATGAAATTAGGTATAAAAAATCATTATAGGAACTAATTGATATGATTTCTTTTTATACCTAATTTCATCATTTGGGTTACTTGGAATTAATTTTTTTTTTAATTTCGTTGCATTCCAACGATGCAAACTTCGACATCATTGTTTTTTTTTTCTCTCCCCCTCTGTCTGGTCATTGATCCGCGCGCGCCAAGTGGATCAACTCCGGCCGAGATCCGAAATTTTTCGAGCACCACGAGGGAAAAAGTGGTCACAGAGTCGTGGCCGCAAACGACGAAACCGGCTCCGCGGGGAGAGCGAGACTCTCGTCGAGCTTATCGTCGCGGATCTGTCACGACACGAACAACCCTCTGCCAAGTGGCCGGAGGGTTAAAAAGTGTTACACACGAAGGTGCCGCGGGGGTCGCGAGCGATCGGGAAGAAAAAAAAACGTTTAAGTACGAGTCACGCGTGGTCCGGCATGTCCGACGGAAAAAAACGAAATTCTTCACTTTCGCTCGGTGAGCTGAGTGAAAAGTCCGCGGAAACACCTGGTTAACCGGAGAACCGAAAATTGTGAGTGTATGTATTTTTTTTTTGTTTTTTATAAAAGTCACGATTGAAAAAAAAAATTCACCTCCTGCGACGCGCACGTTGTCGAGAAAATCCACGGGCTCCTCATGAGCGGTTGGTCGGGGCGGGCGGAGGGAGAAGAGAAGAAAAAAAAAACGAAATTGGCGCGTTTCTCGGGGCCGACGAAACGTGTCTGACCAAAGCCGGCATGTGACTACTGGGAGTCTTCTCTCGTGGCGAGCAGCCGGGCCGGGTATGGATATCGACCATCCCCATCCCCACCTTCGACCTGGGGGCAGTTCTTGACGACGACGACGACGACGACGACGTCGTCGTCGTCGTCGTCGTCGTCGTGGGCAGCCTGCTTTACGCGAACGCCCGGTCTCCCTCGCCGAGAGAATCATTGCTGCCTCCGCTTCTGCGGACTGCGGCTGACCGGCACACTCCGTTTCCCCTTCGACGTGTCTCTATTCCTCTTCGTGACACTACGGGAACGCCGCTTGTCGCGGGACTTCCTCGTCACTTGGCTGTCCGTTTGGGTTACTCGTTAATGCATCGACTCCCCCTTAACGAAGGAGCGGCAAGGGGGGGGGGGGAGGCGTAGAACCCTTTCATTGATTCTTAACTGTTATGAAATGACGAGAAAATATTGCAGACGCAAACAGAGTAAATAGTGCGGGGTTATTTCTTTTCTCTATCACTCTTTTAGTTAACAATTTACTGTCTGTCAAAGACGCCCCTGTAATTTTTTGTTTTTTTTTACTGCGTTTATTTTGTTTTATTTTTATTTGTATCGATTTTTTAATAACCAAAAGACAAAAACCGTCGAAAAATACAATAGTGTGACATTTTTTATCAATAATAATTACTTATCCCGGTGACCATAAATATAAAAAATATCCCAGGCGCAAACGGAAGAAATAGTGGGAGGTTATTTCTTTTCTCAATCACTATTTTCGTTAACATCTACCGTTTGTAAAAAAATGCTCCTGTAATTCTTTGTATATTTTTTTAAATTTTGACTGGGTTTATTTTATATAATTTTTATTTGTATCTATTTTTTTAATAACCAAAAGCAAAAACCGTCGAAAAATACAACATTGTGACATTTTTTAATAGAATTTCTTGTATCCATGAAACAAAATACACCTGGCTTGTCTGAAATCGGCAGAGCTCACCGCAAGGGTGACAGTGATTAGCTCCGAGGAATCCCGGTGACCATCAATAATAATTACTTATCCCCGAGGGAATGCATCAATCGAGAGACCGAGACGGCGGGCCAATGTGCAGCACGATTAGCTTCGTCGTCCCGGGGACCGTGGCGGCTGTCGGTACGGAATGCCTAAGGACGTACGTCGATCACTTTATAATTGATGGATCGATCGACGGTCTTCATTATTCAAGTTGTATCGAGAGACGGACACGGTGAGAAAGAGAGGAGAAGCCAAGGAGAATGAGAGAGCGAGAAAGAGAGAAAGAGAGGTGGAGGAGACTGTTATACCTTTTAGGTATCATGCACGTACCTCTCGTGCTCGTCTCTCGTTACACTGATAATGAAGTTTGCCATGGTGACGTCGTATCTCGTGCACCCCGGCGCTATACACATGCGACGATCAATTATTCCGGCCGGATTGGCAAAGTAATTACATTACTCTCTTGTTTAAACTATATCAGGTTGCGTACACCTGGATTACGGTCGTGAACGTCGCTCGACTAGCAGACTGCCAGTTAATAAACGAATATATAGCCACTAGTTGGGCGAGGAGTTGCGACGCGCCGGCTCTAACGGTAGGCCCGCATGATGCATTTAACTTTGATATGGAAATACACGCGTTCGGTAGTCGTGCGCGTTCTCGCGTCGCCGTTTCGACGACTCTGTTTGCTCGCTTAATGGTCTAATATTTCCGGAGCATTAATTATTATTAAGCCACTCGATACATTGGACAATTTTAATGCAAACCATTTTGGCTGGGCAACAGCTATTAGATTATTCGCCCCGGGTCTTCGGTGCACCGGGATGCAACTTTGGTGCATCTGTAACATCGACACGGTATTGCAATTATATCTGCATTTGATGGGCAATTTACTTTTTTGTTTACTGAAGAGCAATTGATGGTTGGTAGATCTTGATTGCCATTGTATCTGCGTTTGATGTGCAATTTACTTGTTTTAATTGCTGAGGTGCAATAGATCTTGGCTAGTCGATCTTAAAGCCATCTAAAAATATTTCTTTTTTTTTTACTCAGTTACGGTAAATTATTTATCTACATAATGATACTGATGGTAAAAAGAAAACTGCTCCGAATTATTTATTATTCATTTTCAAAAGTGTGCTTTAAGGCTTTCTATTGGAATTATGCAAAACTCTAATTTTACAGTCGATACTCAATTCAACAGTACTGCAGTTCTATGTGTAACAAGTTTTTAGTCTCAACGTCTCCCATCCCGCCGAACGATTGCCCAAGAAAACGCAATTGTCGCGCCGTTAATTCCAGGAAAAGGCTTCGAATGCGTCAAAACGAATTTAATGCATTATTACTTTGCAATTCGCATTTCTATTTAAGAATAAATAGTCCAAGCATTAAAGTATTTTGATTTTACGCTTCCTTTAGCAATATAAACTTCCATTAACCGTGGCCATTATTTCCATGAGTACACTCAAGTGAATTACGCCATGGTACTTGGGGCGGTTAACGGTGTACGCGATAGATAAATGAATGAGAAAACGACTCCGAGAGGCACAAAATAAGATAAACGGGCAATGACGTTTTTTAAAAACTTTATCGGGGCATAAGAGACTCCAATCGCCCGTTACGTACAGTTTTATTTTAATGAACGGCACTGAAGAGCCCGTGACTTCATTCGATCGACGATAGAAAAATGGGTCATTTCTTCAATGAGCCACTGTACGGGTTATAGTCGCTTGATGTTGCGGGTGGGCTCGGGGGGTGAGGGTGCGAAAGAAATTAAGGAGGGGTACGGCGCCGAGAAGCGGCGAAACAAGTGGGTCAACCGCTGCGAGGGTTCAGACACAATAATATAACGAGTGGCCGGTCGTAGCTTCCGGGCCGCTAGCCTATCACGCAATCATTAACGCCAAGTTCGCTTCACACATGATACTATCAATTCCCACTGTAGCCTCGATTGCTCGTATCGTGGGCGCAGACAGATAGTCATTAATAGCTCGGCCGACCGAAAATCGTCGGAAAAGTTTTTTTTTTCATTCCTCGAAGCACCGACGGGTGGGGAACCGTCGTTGGGAATTCATCATCGCCGAGGGAGAAGAGATATACACCATTTTTTTCAACATAGGCGTATAATTGACTAAAAAAATTGACTGGCACCGGCAATAACGTGGTTCGCACGTATTTTTTTACACTCGTCATACTTCGCTCTTGTCGTCACAGTCATCGGGATTTAAACTTAGATAATTGTCTATCTAATGGCACTTAACGTGAAAAAATGTTCCAAAACATTTAGCAGTAAATATCGAAGAAAATAGTTGTCTCAAAATTAAAGAGAAATGTTGTCATTATAAATCTAAGCTAAAGCGTCAGTTCCTTATTAATATGTTAAGGTGGTGTGCTGTTCCTCGACTGGTGGCAAAAACAGCTATGCGAATCGTTCGGTCATCCGACAATTCTCACGGGAATCTCACGGGAAGATCAGCCATGGCGGAGAACTACGCGTTAGGAAAATTCAGATGTCCCCCTCGCGCATTCAGCAGTGTACGAGTGACAGACGACGATTAGCACGTCGTCTTAAATCTATTTGAGCGACTCCCGCCCTGTTTGGTATACATAATGCCTTAGATTAGTCACTTCATTAACCCAGCTCATCGCGTTTTAATATTGTTTGTCGTTCTTTTGATTTCGTTTCAACAAGTAGAGTCTTCATAATACTTGGCCGGTTCACGTCTGAAATGCTGCTGCTTCAGCGAGATATCATGTACACAATAGCAAAGCGAATTCATGCGCGGCTACACAGTTTGAGTGTCACTTTCCGCTGAATACAAACTCTCCTTTTCCTCGTCCTTATCCACGTGCACCTTAGGCTTGACATTTTGCACGGGATTCTGCGAGTATAAAACCACCGCATAACTGACCATGGCGATCGCTAAAATGGTGTTGGTGTAGATTGGTATGTCGAATATTATCCAGCAGAGAATCGCCGTGAACATCAACTCCAACGCGCTGGCAAATGTCTTTAGAATCGAATTGAGATTCTTCAGGAAGAAGCTCGTTATTATTCCGATTGCTGCGTTGTTTATCATTATCGCCACAACTTTCGGCTGCAGAAATATACTGGCACCGACGTTTTCGAACGCGCGGATCGGGTTACCCTGCATCGCTAGCACCAGCAGATTGCAGATTATACTGTCGACGTACATAAAAATGTTTTGGAGGAAGATATTTATGTTTGCCCCTTGGCCCTTCAGCAGATACTCGTTGTAGACGCCTGCGAGGCAGGAGCAGATTGCCTGAAATAAACACAAAATATAATTATCTTTATTTCATACAAAGATCTTAAATATACGGTTGTGTTCAGATTTAAAAAAAAGTATCTGGAGAGGTTTTATTCTTCTGTGATCATTACTTTCAAGATAATTGAAACTTATCCGAGACTTTTATTCAACGTAATGTTTATAAAGCGGGTATTGAAAAATTCTACCTGAATAAAGATGAAAAGAACGTTGATGTTCAGATGGAAGTCGGAAAAGAGTGAGTTGGTGCCGAAATCCAAATTCAAATGTTTCATCATGCAACCCAGTGTCAACAGCACAAGGGACAACCATTGTTTCCTTGATAATTGTTTGTTGAACACCACCTGAATAAACACAAGTAAACGTACAATTTATTCTATCCATTATTTTCTAATTCATTGACTTATATTCTTATGTATTCCATGGAAAAAAAGGTTTTTACAAAAACAAACAAAAAAAAATCTCTTAAAAATTCACTAGTTTCATTGTAAAAAAATTCTGGGGCTTTAGCTTATTATTAATTCTGTTTGAACTTGAATTCTCGAGAATAATGAGTGAGCGAACGAAAAAAATACGTGTATCTCAAAACTGCTTTATCGATACATTGTTGGTAATGAAAACTACAATCGAAATATTTCCTAAACCGTTTGATATCTCGGATGACAAAACAAGAAATTCTGCGATTCTTCAGCAAAGATCTAATAAGGAAACGAGAACCAAAGACTTTTTAAATATTGCATGATTACACGTACTTGGAATATAATACCCGTGATCACAACTCGAAATTGCAGCAAAAGATAATAAGTTGTGGGATCAAATGCGGCCAAATTCACGAACGCGAGGTTATTGTACAGGCAGTAGAGAAACGACGGTACCATGTACAGCAGCAGAACTGAAAAGACAAAAATAGCACGTTAATGAGAGTCGTCCAATTGCGGAGTGATTTACAGCATTCCACAATGATTCTACGATAATTCGGCACCAATGTACTCACCTTGTTTGTGCTTCAAAATCTCGCGGAAGAGATGCGAGATTTTATTTCTGTAAATAAAACAAACACTGTGAGTCGAACAGGGAAAAATATTGTTTGACTCGTTGCAGTTGTGTACTCACTCCCAGCAGTACAAGCCAATTGAGACAATCAACTTCAGCACTTCCGTCATGAGAACTACAGTCACAATGTTGTAATTGTACTCTCCTTTGCTCTGTGACCAAGTGACAATGATTCCTGGAAAACATAGAAATAAAAACACATTAAGCATCTAAATTGTGTGATAAGCTTATCAAATAGTTTGCAGCACTAGATTATTATGTGTAATTAGAAATAATCAATTTTGTCAGACAAACAAATTCTCAAAACCTGTAAAAGCTAATTTCACTATCAACACTACAAGAGTTAAGCAGAATCATTTAGACCACTGAATAACCTAAATGTCTAAAAATAATAAATCCAATTTAATATTTATAGACATTGCAAGCATCGAAATGATACATAGGCAGAAATTTGTCGCTTCAAGCTTATGAATCAGACCATTTTCAATATAAATAATAAATTATTCTTTCCGAATATATTTAGTAAAATATTCCAACGCTCCAGCTTATCGCTGTAAAATCTCAAAAACAAAAATATTTTTAAAGGCTGTACAATGCATCGATCACATATTTACGCCTGACGTCAAGACGCTGTTGCGTGTTTTGACTATACAAACCAGTAAATAAATTTTTTTATACAAAGCGTTTAATCACCATATCAACTGTTCGGCAAGCGTTTGATCAACCGATTCATAATAGGCTCTTATCACCAGCAGCGCAAACACCGCCTGTAGTACATTTTTATCTGTGGAAATGTTAATGGGAGATGACCTTGACACACGGATCAGTTTGGAGTCTCATTGAGATTTTAATCAATTCATAAAATGCCGCCAGTCGTAGACGATTTGTCTACCGTATTCCAGAAGCGGAGTGAGCTCGAATAGACCGACGAACAAAGTGTAAAACAAATATTCCCACACTATCTGCTTTGTGTCTGCAGCGTGCAGTCGTAAAGCCGAAACTACACACGTATAAATGACAACACTGGAATTACCTTGGTTCACGAAGAGGGCCATGTAAGAGACAAAAATAATTGCGCTCCATTTTCCCGGAAACAATTCGGACCAGTTTGTCGCACCCATCGTACCTCAGGTCCGCGATAACGTTTTCCCGTGTTTGTTATCAAACTCCATATTCAAAGAAAAATTTCGCCGGTTCGCTATGGTCGTCCAGCGGTAACGAAGCAGCCGACACGGGGAGCAGACGCCGCACTACTACCGCCGCAAAATCAGCTGCGTGCGTCGTGCCCGCTCAGTCAGCTGCAAATGTGCAAGTGCAACCTCGACAGGTGGTGCGCAGTCGCGCGCGAGTCTATAGCGCGTCCAGTGACGAAGGATTCATGGGACGATTGTGTTCGATTTTCTCCACGCACGTTTCAAATGCTTCTATTTCGAGGATCTTATCGAAATTCTTTATCGTTCGATAACGTTCGGGATCGAGATTTTTTAACAGCGATGACTCAGGGCGCCGACACGGGCTACAAATTCACGGAACTAAAACCAAGAATAACGGGTTCAGTGCAGAACAAATGCTTTCAATTGTTGGACTTGGATGTTTTAAACGAAATTTCGCGGTATTTCACACTTCTGACAATGGAAATCTGACGTTCGGGATCACGATTTTTTAACAGCGATGACTCAGGGCGCCCGCACGGGCTACAAATTCACGGAACTAATACCAAGAATAACGGGTTCAGTGCAGAACAAATGCTTTCAATTGTTGGACTTAGATGTTTTAAACGAAATTTCGCGGTATTTCAGACTTCTGACAATGGAAAATTGTTTTACGCTGAGAGCGAGGATGACGTTGCGGCCTTGTGTGTAATGGGAATGATTTGCTATTGTTACTGACGAACAGACGGGTTTGACAATACACTATAGTCACCGCTGAATGTAATTTGACAATGCGATCTTTTGATTCGGCGCCCGCTAGTGATAATCGGGTGCCGCCCATCTCGGGCTCGGTCGGTAACAGAAAATTGTAGCTCGAGTTACTCGAAAAAGAGGTGAAATTTTTAGAAAGATGTTTATTCGGTTTCATTGCAGAATTGATAGACGAAAGGAAATCGATCTTTTCTGAAATATTAACGAGATTTGAGGTAATCAGATTACAGTTTCGAATCAGCTTAGTTGTTCTAGTGAAGCATCCCTTAATTTTGAGAGGCGATGATAAATATTTTTGAATTATATCAGGAGTGGGGGACATAATAATATATTTTTTCCATAAAACAAACACTCATTGATTCCCCAATAAGTTATAAAAATACTCAAACGTTGTCTGTTCTGTGAACGATATTTTTCAAACTTTTCCCGCGAAACCGGAAAAAATACAAATTTTCACTTTGTGCCATAAATTCGACTATTTTTCAGCTATGTCGACATTCCACACAAATTACAGAAAAAAACCAGCGAACTCTCTTGTTGAGTAATGCTATTCGGTTTGCAAGATCAGTGAAAATTTAGGGGACAGTCTGATGGAAATATGTCACTGCTGAAACAACCTAGCAATACGTTATCATGTTATCAGCTAAATAACAAAGCCCAGGCGCGCGCGCTCGTCTGCAGCGCACAGTCGTAAAGTTGCTATCGCCGGGCTTCCCGTTTCGATTGCACGCGCGCCGTTAAACCGGCAGTTTCAACGTGGACGATTCGAACACATTTCAAAGCCCGGATGTTCGTCATTCCTTTACCAGGCCAAAAACACGAGAGACGTTGAATGAGAAAAATTAATTGTATCTCGATCGTTTATTTTTCGGCATGTCAACTACTATATTACAGCTATAATAATAATGTGTATCCGTTATGTACATAGTCCAGTGAAGTATCAATATATATATGTAAACATATACATATTAAAGTGATTTGTTGCACGAGTGTCCTTCGTCTCGTACTATAAATATGTGATGCGCTCGATGCATTCGAAGTAACATATCTTCATAAATTACTACGTCGATATCTTACAGGGATTTATAAAATTTCTTTCATAGCAAACACGGTCTCGCTCCCTCTGCTCCGGACGCGTTTTTAATTATTTTGTTGAAATTGATTTTAATGCACTTTCCTAAATATATTTAGTTTTAGTGAGGAGCACATCAATCAAATCTAGAGCAGAGTTTGCGCTACACATAAATAGTATATAATCTATCCTCGACGATCGCGAGACACGTATATTAATTCTCATCCGTTCGATTCTCCGGAAATGTTATTTCGGAAGCACAACCTTGATAATATCTGTCTCTCTTACACTCGATTCAACTCGATGCCGTTATCGCCGTCAGTAATTTCACAATTGTTAAAGAAAATAAATTGCAGATACGTCACTGAAGCAGCACTATATGGTACGAGTCGTGTCGCGAAGTTCAATGTTCATCGACCAGAATTATGCACAACAAACGTTGGTCACTCAAAAACACTCCACAGAAAATATAAATATTAAGCGCGAGGCGTTTATTTGATACGGTAAGAATCAACTCCTAATCACATATCGATTACCTCTCCTTACTTCGAAATGTCATTCTTTTAAGTATTCAATTTCGGTGATCATGCAGCAATTATTCGAAGTACCATTAAAATTGTTTAAACTTTACGTAATCTGTGGGAAAGTTTATTAAAATATAACTCAGAAACTGACGAGCATTATTTATCTTTATTCAATCTATTTTTCGTTAACTTTTGCAATAAATTAAATACGAAAATAATTGTTTTTAAGAAAAAATAGACATCTGAAAATACTGGACAAAAAAACTGAATATTGAACAAATTCAGTGACATATATAAGGAATGCGTGTTTCAAAGTAAAGGAGAGGTACTAATCTCCGCTCCTAATTCGTGCTAGACAGACGTAAATGGCCACTACGACGATCGGGACTCTTGCGCTTTCGAAGCAATAGAAGTTTAGAAAATCGTTTTTTTTTCCTCTTTATTACAAATATCCAGGAAGTGCGATGATTATGCCCGCGATATTAACTTTCGTTCTACCAATGGCACTTGCACCTGTTACCCGATGGACGTATAATACTATTTCATTTCCTTATTTCGAGATCTCCCGCGCGACCGGAAAAAAAACATACGAGACGTGACGGCTGTGAAGGTGAACAAGTACAAAAAAAAAAACCAACGAAGAAACCAAACTCTCTTTGAACTTTCCTGTTTTTTCTTCTGTGTAATTAGTAGCTACACACGTTCGTAGCGCTCTTTTTTGGGTTATTAATGTGAATTATCTAACCGAGGCCCGCAGTGCGTGTCGTACGTCCGCGATTATTAGTCCGAGTTCTTTAATTGCTTGAGAATCTGTTGCGATATCAGCTTAGTCGCCTCGCTCGCGTTCGGAATAAGAAACCTATCCATGTCCGATATAAGAACGGTATCATTGTACTGCGTCGTGCCGTACTTGAACGTTATTAGGTCGGGATGACGCTTGCGCGACGTTATCTTTACGATGCTTGAGAGCGGACGCTTCACTATTACGTGCGCCGCGCCCTTTCGTCCTTGTATCTCCCGCAGGACTATTAGGTGGCTGTCGGTGACCAGAAGTTGACTGCAATAAAAAAAAATATGTATGTAACATCCTTCTCAGTCAGTTTTGATTTTTCATTTGAACATTAAAAAAAAGTTCTGCCAAATTTAGAAATTAGGCGCGTAATTAAAATGTTGCTAAATCAATGACATTTGCCTCTCGTAAACATATCCGTTGACCTTGACCTCTTGGCACTTGAAGGAATGTAGCAAATTTGGATCTTTCAGCCACTGCTGAATTGACACGACTTCGACGGGTTCCTCGCTCTGATGGTTGCTCATCGTCATATCTGAGAATTATTTGAGAATACAAAGATGAAAAAACGTAATTTTCAAGTTCTTTCCGGAGACATCTAAAATTTGAGGTAAACTTTCTGTCGCTTTGCATTTATTTTTATTCTTTCTTTTTTTTTCTGTTGCCTTATATTTAAAGTTTACCGAGATCCTGATCGTCGTCTATGCTGAACACCGGTGGCGGATTTCTGGAGCGTCTGTTTTGTTCACCGTCTCGACCGTTTTTGTTCTCAACGCCGCCCGTCGCGCTGGCCGACGGATTTACGATGTAATCGAAGAGTTTTCCTCTCACCTCCTGACTCTTCAATCTCATCGCTAGGCCGATTTTGCCGAATAAATCGGTATTGTTGTTCTTCCCTTTCACGGGACTCGTTTCGTTCGAATTACCCTCGGACAAGTTCGTGTTGCAGACCAAGCAATGCTGCGAATTGTGATCCACCAGATTCGAGACAACCTCGTCGCCGAAATACTCGTGAATCGCTGTGACGAAAAAATGCAACGTACAAAAATCCGGCAGGTTAATTGTGTTGCGCTCGAGGAATCGCGGATACGGCGGAGAACGAACCTTGATAACCCGAAGCAACCATGCTGACGTATTGCGTGTGCTTCTGTAGAAACGAGGCGACGACCATGTGGGTGTAACGATCTTCCTCCTGACGCCCGCTTCCCAAGAAACAGAGGTGTTCGCCACCAGCTTGAGAACCGACTGCGAGTGCCTGTCGTTGAGCCTGCAATAATCCTTGAACGGCAGTCGCGAAAGCAGCTGGTTCTTGAAGCATCTAAAAATTGTAAACAATTACAAAAGTCGAATCGACGATTTTTTTACATTGGAAGGAGCGAAAAATAACTTTTCTTCTGACACTTGGGCGACAGGAATTTTTCCTCATAATTTCAATGAAAAAAAAACCATCGAGATAGTTACCAAATTGCAGTCGAGATGAAAAGCCGTCGGCAAATGCCCGGCGTTGTATTGCTCCGCTGGTCTGCAATCCACGAGAAAGAATCTAACCGACTCGACGGGACCGTTTGGCGCGGCGGGAGCCTCGACCGCGTTCTCCACCAATTCCTGCGCGGAAACGGGCAAGCACAACGCGTGCGATATGAACTTCTCGTCGCCGCCCTCGCCGAACATAATCGAGTAAAGATCCTGTTTGAAAGATGCTGGGGTCTTCATGGCATAATATTGTGCGAGGGAGCAGAAATCCGTGACGTCCTCGGCTTCGAGGGCGCAAGGCATCGCCGCCAGAGCGTCGACTATATTCTGCTTCTCGTCTTCCTTCATGCTGAGAATTTGTTCCCTGCAAATATAATCCAGTCGTTTATTTATGATTATACAGTAATAACTTATCTAATGTCATTGTCGCGAGAATACAATTCATGGGTACTAAGATCGCTACCTTCCGTTTATCACCATAATTAGAGACAGAAACATCATGAAGAAGGGATCTGCTTGCATAAAGTAGAGATCCCACATGGTGCAAACCGCAGGTAACGAGCAAACGCCAGCGAAGAGCGTGTTGACCCATCCTTTGGTGTATTGGTCGGGTGACACTCGTTTGGTATCGAGAAAGGAACATAATTCGGGCTCGTGATATAGAAGTAGGAGCCGTAGGACGGAACTATGTGTATCACCTCTGAAAAAAAAATAAAGAATTTTTAGAAAAGACCGCCAAGAGCCGATTAACGTGGCCTGAACTTTCACGCACCTTGGAATATAGACGTCTCTTATAGCCTCGAACAAATTATACGTTGCCGCGCGAGGTAGTTTCAACGCTATTAGCGGCCCCAGCAACTCGAGCCAACCGTTTCCCCGCTCGTAGTGCTTTCCCCGGCTTTTGCAGTAAAACGTGAGTATAGACTCTAGGTCGGAAACCACGGAGACCTTGTCCTCGTCGTCGTTTCCAAGTTTTTCTGCAACACATATGGAGTCTTAAATGTGTCTTTAGTCAACTCATTGCTTGATTGAGCAGCCATTCAAATATATGTTATGTTAACGTTATACCCTGGTTAAAAGACCTGATTAGAACCAATAAAGCAGACAAAAATTTGATTAAAACCGGTTTGAACTGATTATTTTTCAAATGGAATTTTGTCCATTTCATCAGTTTCTATGAATGTCAATCAGAATTAGTAAGCAGTGTAATCAAATTGCTCATTACCTAATTATTCTAACATAGCATCTGTGAAAAATTTTCCTAAATCAATGATAATAATCTGGCAGTCTATTTTCTTTTTAATTTTTGTTTTGGAATTGTAATTAGGTTGCCAAATTAATTGTTCAAATGTGTTTTTTATAATTACAGATTTTCTTTGGTAATTAGCTAAAAAGGAATCAGTGCTAGAGTAAAAAAGGAAATTGTGTCATTACCGACTAGTTGTTTGCAGTCCTCCCTTATAAAATTTTGCTCGGGAAGATCAAACACCTCGTTGAAGTGTATCAGCTGATTTCCTCGATCTGTAACATCGAGACAAGCCTGCCAAACGTCTGGTCTCAAGTTCTGTGGAACTGGCTGCCCTTTGCAAATGGCGTAAATGTCTGAAGCCGAAGGCGCTTCCGTGTCCAGCAAGGCTGCCTCCAGTTCCAATACCCTGATAACATATTGCAAAGACCATTTTTAGTATCATAAATAATATCAGATATATTACTACTACACATTTTTCCTGAATCTTTGATGGCTAAGGAAATGAGATCATTTTAAACCAATAGTCACTGATAAGCTATCAGTGCTTAGATATCAGTTTTTCCTCTGAACTAGTTATCATATATAGAAATCTATAGGTAGAATTGACCCACAAAGATGACTTCTTTTTAGATTATTCTTATAACACATAGATAATAGTAGGCAAAAAATGGATTTGTGAATTTTAAATAATATATATATATTTCTTCAGGCTATTCAAGTTGTTGAAAATTTAATTTTGCGTTGTCCAACGTGTTCCCAATGCAGTAAATACATCTGTAGCAGTATTTATGAACAGAATTTCAAATAGTTTTCATCTCATTTGTATCCATCAATGGGAAGAATCCAGATTATGGTCCTATTAGCGAACACTTGTATGTAAATGACTGTCCAACAGCTTGAGGCCAGAGTAGGAAATCACACAGCCGCGCTAATGAGAGCGACTGTTGCCTGTACAATTTTCAATGAATCATGCAACAGAAATAGAGCATTTTACTGCTTTCCGCAAAAGTGCAAACAGTCGCAGATGGGAGCGCAGAGCAATGACACAGGATCATGAGAAAGTAATCAGGCACATTCACTCACAACTGTGGTGCACAAAAATCCCATCCAAACACAGTAAAAAGTATAGCGAGAGCGTGCGCTCGAAAACTGCCTTACCAAGTGTTTTCGTCGTCCTTTAGAGCCATTTCGGTAAACGTCAAGTACAAGTCGCTCGGATATATTTACAGACAAAACTCGCGAAATGAAAAAAAAAAAAACAAAAACCGTATTCGGCCACTAAGACTCGTGATCGCGTACGGTGCAAAAACTTCGGGATCTTCGCATCCTCCAGACGAGCTTACGTGTGCGACGTATTATCCTGGCATTTTTCATAATACGCACGCGAGGATATTGTCGCAACGATGAATTTGGCGGTGGAAATACGGTGTCGGGGCGACGATCAGAACCTTACGAAACATAGACCCATGTTGACAGACGGTTCGCAGGCTGTCTCGACTTTTTTTTCTTTTCTTTCCTTTTTTTCCTCCACTCAACCTCTCTACTCGGGCACTAGCGACGAGCCAGCGCGGAAAGCTCCGACGGCCTCTGGAAACGGGCTCGTTTTTATCAGTAGCCGATGCGATTGTTGAACCGGCGGACCAATAGCGAGAGAGACTTCGTGTCGAGAGCTCGCTCGCGTTATCGGCACATGAAAATCGGCGCAAAAGCCGAGCCCATGTTTATTCCCGTTTTACCCGATCGCTCTCGTTCACATTCGTCGACGTTTTTTTTTTTCTCCCACCGCCGCCGCTGCTAATGCTGCTGCTACTGGCTGCTACTGGCGCTACCGCGAGGTTAGTTTGCTGACCGAGAAACGACGACAAGTGCGGCCGAGAATATCAACGTCGACAATTGATACCCGCGGGAATAAAAAAATAAATAATGCGTGATAAAACGTCGGGTCGCGAGGTGAGGCTGTAGATCGGTTCGAGATCCGAGCCGAAACCGGCGAACAAACACGTCTTTCATGCCCTCCGCCAGTGATTCGCGTTTCCCCGACTCTTCACAAACTGTCCCCGTCAATTGACAGCAGCCACATCATCTGGCCTTGATGAAAACATGTAATCAGCTGTACAACGCGCGTGTTTATCTTTACCTCCGGTTTGCATATGTTTGCCGCGGCCGTCTATGACTAGAGAATTCTTGTTTTTCGCCGTTAATTCACGTCGCGCGTGGGAAAATTTTCAAGTTTTCGTATTTCTCAAATGTCGCAGGTGTGCATTCGCACAACTGAATTCACCCGAAACCACTCGAGGAGCCGTAAATTTGGCGGATAAACTCGCGCACTCTTCGGCTCGTGAAATTTAACGGCCCAGGCGTGACAGTCGCGAACGGCGTTAATCGCGAAATAAGTGCCAATCGTCGGAACTGAGTCAGCGCCTTCTTGCACTTTGAGAAACCGCAGTTTTGGGGCCGAACTGCGAGCCATGATTCGCCAGAATTTGCGCCGTTATTAGTTTGCTCGCTGTTGCGCTATTGTAACATCCGCGGCGCTCGGCTTGCGACATGAACTGAGTGCGGCGTCTACTCTCGACGGCACACGAATAATGCACAAAACTAAACACACAATATCTTGACAAAGAGTAGATTAGCGATAAGCGTAATGGCTAGGTATTCAATTATTTGGGGAGTGTTGGCGATGGGATGCGCTGCCCAAGCGCTCGGCGCCACTTCGGAGGACAATCCTCCGGAGTACATGAGCAGGGAGGAAAGAGAGTCGCTCAAGTGAGTATTCCGAAGCTCAGTATTTGTCCGTGTTCGATAGCTGATAACGAGTGGTATTTATTTTTGCAGAGAGGAGGCAAGGGACATGTTCTATCACGCTTACAATGCGTACATGGACAACGCGTATCCTGCTGATGAATTAATGCCTCTGAGCTGCAAAGGCAGGTACAGAGGATCGGAGCCGGACAGGGGAGACATAGATTCCACCCTTGGGAAGTGAGTTAACAATGCATCGACTGAACTTGCAAATCCTGCAGCTTGAGCCAATATCCTGCATTAATTGCAATTAGAATTCATCAGTACAGCAATATTTTATGCAGTAAACTAATTGTACAACATTTTTTGCAGCTTTTCATTGACACTGGTGGATACTTTAGACACACTTGTGGTGTGTATTCATTTTTTTCTGACGTTAAAGTAAAAAAAAATAAACATGCCGTCTAAAAAATATAATTTCAATGGTCACAGGTGCTCGGAGATCTGGAAGAGTTCGAAAATGCCGTGAGGCTGGTCGTCGAGGATGTGAAATTCGACACGGACGTGATTGTCTCGCTGTTCGAGACGAATATACGGATGCTCGGGTAAACTGGGTGTTATTAGTCAGTCGAAGATGCGGCGAGATAATTACTAATCGTAATCTTAATGCAGGGGCCTGTTGAGCGGTCACATACTGGCGGAGTATCTGCAGCTGAGGGCCGACATAATGCCGTGGTACAGAGGCGAACTTCTGGACCTCGCCAAAGACTTGGGTTACAGATTTTTGCCTGCCTTCAACACAACCACCGGAATTCCATTTGGAAGGGTGCGAAAAATTTCTGATAGCCATCCCAAGAATTGTGAACGTAACGTTGACACTGTTTTCGCGTATTACAGATAAATCTGAGGCACGGAATGAAAGGAGTCCCGGCGGAAATGTGTCGAGAAACCTGCACCGCTTGCGCGGGTAGCATGATCTTGGAAATGGCTGCTCTGTCGAGATTAACCGGAGAGTCGATATTTGAGGTGAGATCCGCGACTTTTTTATGAAACTGCGGAGTTGCGAAATATATAAGTGACAACGGAACGTTGCTAACAGGATAAAGCGCAAAAAGCGATGGACGCTCTGTGGAAGATGCGTCATCGAGGGACAGACTTGATGGGCTCGGTGCTAAACGTTCACTCCGGCGACTGGGTCCGCCGTGATTCCGGTGTCGGCGCGGGCATTGATTCCTACTACGAGTATTGCCTTAAGGCTTATATATTGTTAGGTAAGCGGCAGAATCCTCTAGGAAAAAATGCGCGCTGGTTAAAAGATCCGTTTAAAACCAATGAAACGGATAAAAATCCGATCGAAACCTATCGGGACCGATTATTTTTCAATTGGAATTTTGTCCATTTGATCGGTTTCTATCAGTTTTACTCGGAATTATTAAACAGGGTATTGCAATGTGACATGAAAAATAAATTCTGAACTCACGCGCAGGTGACGAGAAGTATTTGGGGCGGTTCAACAAGCATTATCAGGCTGTTATGAAGTACGTCAGTCAAGGACCGATGTTACTAGATGTACATATGCACAGACCGAACACAAATTCAAAGAATTTTATGGATGCTTTGTTAGCATTCTGGCCGGGTTTACAGGTAAAATTGCATAAACGAATTCGCTAGCAATCGTGAATTAGTAATCACGATTTTTGGCATAATCTAATCGTCTTTGTACATTCAGGTCCTGAAAGGAGATATCAAACCCGCCGTCGAAACGCACGAAATGTTGTATCAAGTAATGCAGAGACACAATTTTATACCGGAGGCCTTCACGACCGATTTTCAAGTAAGCAAATTCCGCTTTTAAGATAAGACTAAAGTACACTTTCCGAAACAAAATTTCAATCCATTAACCAGTTGATTGTTAACTGATCAATCGTTTATTTCATCAGGTTCACTGGGGTCACCATCCACTGCGTCCAGAATTTTTGGAATCCACGTATTTTCTTTATCGCGCAACTGGTGACCATTACTATCTCGGTGTCGGTCGCAAGGTACTAAAAAGTCTTCAGACATACGCGCGCGTGACTTGCGGCTACGCTGCGGTGTCCGACGTTCGGACGAACAAGCACGACGATACGATGGACAGTTTCGTGCTCTCGGAAACCTTCAAATATCTCTTTTTGCTTTTCGCCGAGCCCAACGATCTCGTCCTCGATTTGGACGAATTTATCTTCACCACCGAAGGCCATTTGCTGCCATTGACTTTAGCTGCAGTGCGAACAAACGTCACAGCCGTGAGTGTTGTTTTTACTGTCCGGTACTTTCACTACACTTTGTTATAGCGGGTTCTTTTTTTTTCAATCAATTTCACAGGACTTAGACAGAGATATCGTTCAAGTGGAGGAACTCGATCGCACGTGTCCCAATAGTCTGCATCTGTTTCCCGCCTCCGTTCGGCAACCTTTGCGAAATATGGTCGAAGACGTGTGTCCACGAAGATCATTGAAGCGCCGTCTCAACGCTTCGCAATTTCAGGTAATCGATGTTACGATAATATCTATAAAATTCTAAATACAAGGCTACGACATTTCTGGATAAACATCTTGTTCAAATAATTTTCTCAGGCAAACAACTTGGAGCACTTGAAGATATTGGGAAACATGGGAATAACGATCCTTACTCTCGCAGACGGACGCGTGCAATTGCTTCACACTTTTTCCAACGTAGGCAAAACAATGGAACTGAACAATTTCCGTTCGCGACTCGTGATAATATAACGTGATACTGATTGAATGCTCTTGTCGTCGATAGGCGAGAACCGCGCAGGACGCTGAGGAGGGTCTTCTGTTTATGCAAGAAATGGTTGAGCTCAGCAGAAAACAGTCTCAACAATCGGAGACGCGACCGCAGTTCGTTGCGTATATAAGAAACGACGTGACTCCGCCGCAGGAAGTGACTCTTCTGGCCGGGCCCGCTCACTTCGGACCGGGATTCAAGGACGGCAACAGAATCACCGGGAACGTTGAATTCGCGAGTCCTTCCGAAGCTTGCAGCGAATTAGTCGAACCCAAGAAACTAGTCGGCAAAGTCGTGGTGGTGGCTCGCGGAAACTGTATGTTCGTTGAAAAGGTCAGCATTGCAATTTTCACCTGCCACATTTACCCATTGCGTATTATTTTATCTAATATAATTGACGACCCACAGGCGAGGAGAATCCAAAAAGCTGGCGCAATTGCGGGAATAGTATTGGACACAGTCGTGGGCTCGAGCGCCTCCGTCTCGCCGATGTTCGCTATGTCAGGCGACGGAAAAGAACCCGATGATGTGACGATTCCCGTCGTCTTTCTCTTCAACAAAGAAGCTACGGAACTCGTGGTATCTCACATTGCCAATGACGGGCTACTCACTGTGACGTTAGGTGAGTTCAATAGCTTCTATTTTCAAAAACCAATCGAATGGAAAATCACTAAAGTTACTGGTTTTCATTTTTTGTTCCTGAATATCGTAATTTCACATTTATTCGACGCTTGTAATTTCCATATTTTTAACCCTGGAATTCATGACTTAATTTCACCCCCATGAGTTCTAGGGTTAAAGGTTTCTCAAAAATTTGAAATTGTTAAAGCTCTCGTAAAGTTGTACATGTTTTTAATCGAGATAATGAATCATGCATTCATGAATCATGAATCATGATTAGATTACATTCTGATTACATTCGGTTTAAATTCTGAACTCTGTTGATGTGTGTCGTGATTCCGTAATTCAATAATTTCAGGTGATTTTCCGCGGGACGAGGTGCAACTAAAAGCCCCGGGTGATCTGTCTGTATTCGAGCGACTCAAAGGCTCATTGAAGGATTTTCTCGTGCGGCAAATCACGTCCCAGGTCTGTATTCGTTGGGGTTTATACATAGTAGCGAATTACCTCATCATCTTGCTCATAGACAGGCTCAGCAAGTACCGATAACCGATGCATCCCACATATCCAACGCACTGATTGTTTTCTTTGATTTTCTTTTTCTGTTACGAAAATAAATGATCAAATTTTACCCTTGTTTTGTTGTGTGTGTGTTTGTGTGAGTGTGTGTGCACGTTACTAATAAGGAACAGACGTAAACAGAGTTGGGCATCGTACTGAGAAAAAACTTTATAAGAATTTTTTATTCCAATAATTGATCGTTAATCGTCACCATTTTCGTCTGAAAAAATGTGCATGTATCGGCCAAAAAAGAAAAAGGATGTATGACATTAAAACACGTATCTTCTAATCGCGCTTTATATTGAGAAAAATATATTTTAAGCATGCTTGTTCTAAAATTTGCAAATATACTTCTTTATTCTTCAATTCGCTCTGCATTTGTATTTTTTTTATTGTTCTTCCATTCTCACGAAAATCGTACGGCGGTAAATGCGATGAATGTCTTATTCGAGAAAAAAAAATTCAGTCCGCGACAGCGATTGAAAAAACTGCCCAACTCTGATCCACAAGCTCTAGCTCAGCAATCGATCAACCAACTGTGTTTTTATATGAATCACAGAATGCGGGGAGTACAAGCAGACCGGTGGGTGCTCCTGCTTCAACGGAGGTCGAGGGCGATACGGGTGAGGCTATACCAGTCGAGTACGCTCACTTGAAAGCGTTGATTTACAAAGACATGGGTGTCGTGAAAATCGAGAAACCCGGACCAGCCGCCTTTACGACGAGATCGTCCTCCCAGCCTCTCAACAATTTCGAGAAGATGTGGCACTCGATGAAGCAAGATCTCGTTAACATTATATACTCGAGCCCGAAGCCGACCTTCATGGTCATAGCCAAGGTCCAATTTCAGTACAAAATGGTTCACAAGTTGCGGGGCCTCGACACCATTCTACCGGTGGAAAAGCTCAGTCTGTGGCTTCTCATCAGATGGCTACTGAAGGAGCTCAGCGAAGTGCAGCCCGATCAAGGCGCGAGCTTCAAGGAGTACAGCGCCGACGGTGAAAAATCCTTCGAGCACTCGAGTCTCGAGGAGCTAATCGCGATCGATCAGGAGCTCATCGAGAAAACGGATTCCGACGAACGCGCGAATGTGATGGAAGTAAACACCGAATCGCTGCTGCGATTAGTCGCGAACGGTATCCAGTGGAGAAAGGACCTCCTGAGAAACATGGCTGCCAACGACGCGCTCCAGGAATCGATAAGCCAAATTGTTCACTCGGAATCTCCGGATTTCAAACTGTCCGCGTCGGCTGATGGCGCGAAAACGGAAAAGGATGGCAAGGACAACGACACTGCGGATGAAATCGACGACCAGGCGGGGGCCGTATCACGGAGGTTTTATGCTCACTTGAAGGCGACAATTTATAGAGACAGAGGTATCGTGAAATTCGGTAAATCCGACGTTGATCCCGGTGAGATTACTCCGCCCGCGAGTCTCGACAAACTCGAACAAGCGTGGTACGTGCAGAAGAAACTTTTTCTTAATTTCATGTACTCGCGACGCGAGCATTCCCTGGAAATCACAGCTGAGATATTGAAGCTATATTGCTTGGAGCACATGCGACGAGATCCAAACTACCGTGACACGGACGAAAATATCGAGGATATGGCTATGTGGCTTCTCAAAGAATTCAGCCAAGTTGAGCCCGATCCGACTGAAGTCGGATCCCACGTGCTTCAACGCATGAGACAAGAGTTTCGGGCGCCGTTTGATCGCGAATTAATCCGCCAACGTTTCACCGAGGAGTTGGCAGCGCTCGATATCAGATTTCTCAACTTTTATCGAGATTTGAATTCCGACTACATACACGCGGAAGTCGAGAAAGCGGTGAAGCTTTGGACGAGCGGGGAAGCGGAAAAAAGCGACAATGCGGAAGCGAATACGAGTGTTGAGCATTATTCGGGAGGTCAAAGGCAAAGATCTGTCGTGAGCTACGATCATTTAAAAGCGACGATTTTCGAGGAGGAAGATCTCGTCAAGTACGGCAAAACTGATGTTACGCCCCCGGAATACAGTACTCCCGTTTTGAATTCCCGACCCGATCCGGCGTGGGACGCTCTGATGCAAATGCACATAAATTACATGTACTCGAAACCCGAGCCTTTCTTAGAAAATTCAATTGAGTTTGTGAAACTGCATTATCTGTTGGCTCAGAGGCGGCGCGATCCCAACTGGATGCCAACAAGTAAAAAATTGGAGGATATGGTCCTATGGTTCCTCAAAGAATTAAGCCGATTCCGGCCCGACCCAGAGGCGGTCGGATTCTTCGTGCTTAACCGTCTAAGACAGGAGTTTCAGGAGCCGTTCGATCATAAATTAATCATCGACCGATTCACCGAGGAGTTGACTGCCCTAGATATCAATTTTTACAACTTTTTCAGAGATATAAATGACGAATATCTACGCAGACAAGTCGAGGCGGCTGTGGCAAATTGGACGAGCGAGAAAACGAAGAAAAGCAAAAACGCTGCCAGTGATGAAGATGAGAGTGCAGTGACGAGAGACGATTATATTTCGAAGCAAAACACGATATCGACAGGCGATACACAAGCGAAAAAAACGGGAAGCGGGGATGAAAATAGTGCAACAAAAGACAAGAGTAAAGCAAAAAGCACGGGAACAACTTCGGAAGACGATACGGATAGTTATGTAGTTGAAAATTCGAGCGAGGAAAAATCGAAACGCGACAATGTCGAAAATGTTAGATCTGTAGCTGGCGATTCATTGGAGGAACTGAAGAAGCCTGTTTGGGCGCCGGAGGAAGAAAAAAAGTCGCCCAAATCGTTCTCCCGACTTCAAGAAAAGCCTGAAACGCCAGATGCCCGGCTCGACACTGCGAACAAGCGAAATTTGGAATATCTATCGGAATACACGAAGAATAACCGAGACGCGAAGACGAAACGAACCGACAAACACATTAACGACGAACTCTAACGACTTTGTACCTTCTAAGCGCCCATTCGTCATTACGCAGTACGAGACTATATCTAATACACGTTGAGAAGCCATCCTGAGATGATACAGAGAGAATTGTTTATCAGTGGCGTCGCATTCGCAATTGGATTCGTGTGTGATGGACCGTCGACATTTTTATACTTTATTGTTATTGTACACACAGAACGCTAGAATATACGTATAGAATCTAATAAATACGCGAATATAACACTTCAGGGAAGATACGAGAACCTGGTGCTCGATCAGCTAGGCTGGAACTGCTTTCGATCGAAGGCAAACGTGATTGTAGATGTCGCCAACGAATTCGTCGACGTTCGCTCGTGAATTTCTTTCGAGACGACGCGGAATGTACATTGCCATGTGTTGAGAGATAAAAATTGCATTTTTTTAAATATCGTATCGAAAAATATTGCACTCTTGACTAACTGTGCCGTGCACAGTTAAGTTTATTTATTTTGCAGTAGAGAAAGATCTGCGGTACGATATTTATAGGTATTACAGCTAATGAGAGCTATCGATTGCACTTCGAAAGATATGTAACTTCATTTTCGTAATCGAATGGAATTGATTGATTATAATAATGATCGATGAATAATTAATAGACAGCTTTATGGAAAGTTCAGTCTATTAGCTTTTATTCAAGAGGCTAATAGTGGGAATTTCTTTCTTCTATCAATTATTCGTCGATTGGGAACATTTGTAATATTTCATTTAATCGTCTATCAGATAATAACGTTTTGCAGATTTTGAAAACTCTGTCGGTATCGCACATCACAGTGACACCGAATTGAAAGACTAGATATCGTATCCTCATTGCTACAGTTCGTTTTCTACTGGAAAAAAAAATCGAGACTACTATATCGACGCGAATGCCGTACCAATTATTGGATACAAAAGCGGCAGGCTCAATGAGTTTCTCCTGCCAATTTTCCTGCTACAATAAGAGCCGTTAGGAAGGTGCGAATGTACAAAGAAAGTAGATAAAATAAAAATACGCAAAATGATGATATTGTATATATCATGCGATTCCTCACACTGAAAATACATTGCCCGTGCATATTTGCTATAAAAACCGATGACTGGTGTTAATTTGCTATTTTGCACGTAACGTGCGAGACGATTACCGAATGCTCTGTGGCGGTAGTTAGTTCTCGTCACTACACCGTGTATGTTTTTCTGTTTATATCGGAAACCATCAGCTCCAAGCATATTTCATTTACAACCGTGTAAATAGTTATAAAGTGATATGTACGCTCTAAGAACTTTCATCTAAGTAATCTGCGAGAGGAAACGCGCATCCGCAGTACTTCTGCCAAAACATAGAGAAGGGAATTTATAATTTGTGGTAATAATTAATTGTGTAGAAAATCTGATTGTATATACAGTGTATGTAGGCGCATTGCCGAAAAAAGAAGAAAAAAATACGTTCGTTGTAATTGTAACATAATAGGACAGAGAATTTAAATATGGAAAATGTTGCGTGTAATTTTTGGTATGGGGCAAATAGATGTAATACTAAAAATAAAGTCTGGATTTGTATTTCTGATGCGTAGAGAAATTCGTGCGTCATCCACTCATGAGCGGGCCATCGTTTAAAAAAAAATATCAAGAGACGCGGTACTGTCTTCACGCCAAGTTAAAAAAGAAATTAATCAAATAAATAATATAAATAGGACTACATTCCGAAGAAGACTCAATATTTAAAAAAATGTGAATAATTACTTTATACAATTAAATTGATTACACAAAAACTGCCAAGTTTTCATATAATTTTTACGAATACTTCTGTTGATTCTGGACACTAAACATTTGTGTAAAATTCAAAAGTGCTAGTGAGATCAACAAATGTAAAAGGCATGTTTTTGAAATAAGACTCGAGCGTCACGCACCATCTGAATCAAACGATGAAAACCGACCACTTACATTTTTTTTTTCTCAAGAAACCCACTTTTTGTCTATATCATCGTCCTCACCTCCCGTACCCCGAAATGAATTGATCTTGATCCTTTTTAAAGGATCTTGAAAGAAAAAAAAGACGCAAGATAAAAATCGAACCGCTTAAAATTTCTCTTATCCATAGATCGACTTTTGGTACGCAAACATCGTACTAGTTGAATCTCTTATATCGCACCTCGGAAAACAAGAGTTTCGGGTCACTTTTAATTTAGTAAAGCGTTGGCAGACTGAATTTTCATATGTCAAATAAGATAGAACGAGACGTAATTAACACAACGGGATAAAAAATAAATAAAAAATCGAACTTTCATCCGACGCACACGACACTCAAAATGCGCGCCACAATTATTATGCAGCGATTCTACTAGTTGAATCTTATATCGCACCTCGGAAAACAAGAGTTTCGGGTCACTTTTAATTCAGTGAAGCGTTGGCAGACTGAATTATCATATGTCAAATAAGATAGAAGGAAACGTAATTAACACGACGGGATAAAAAATAAATTAAAAAATCGAACTTTCATTCGACGCGCACGACACTCAAAATGCGCGCCACAATTGTTACGCAGCGATCCTACTAGTTGAATCTTATGTTGCACCTCGGAAAACAAGAGTTTCGGGTCACTTTTAATTCAGTAAAGCGTTGGCAGACTGAATTTTCATATGTCAATTAAGATAGAAGGAAACTTAATTAACACAACGGGATAAAAAAGAAATAAAAAAATAGAACTTTCATTCGACGCACACGACACTCAAAATGCGCGCCACAATTGTTACGCAGCGATCCTACTAGTTGAATCTTATATCGCACCTCGGAAAACAAGAGTTTCGGGTGACTTTTAATTCAGTAAAGCGTTGGCAGACTGAATTATCATATGTCAAATAAGATAGAAGGAAACTTAATTAACACAACGGGATAAAAAAGAAATAAAAAAATCGAACTTTCATCCGACGCACACGGCACTCAAAATGCGCGCCACAATTGTTACGCAGCGATCCTACTAGTTGAATCTTATATCGCACCTCGGAAAACAAGAGTTACGAGTGACTTTTAATTCAGTAAAGCGTTGGCAGACTGAATTTTCATATGTCAAATAAGATAGAAGGAAACTTAATTAACACAACGGGATAAAAAATAAATAAAAAAATCGAACTTTCATCCGACGCACACGACACTCAAAATGCGCGCCACAATTGTTACGCAGCGATACCAACACCGCCTAAAGTTGGAGGCACTGACACGTCGGCTTCATCGCCGCCGCTTTCACTCGCGCGTCGATGTATCTCGTCTGTCCTTTTTGCAACAACCGGAATTGTTTACAAATCGCGATAATGTATTATTGCAATAACCCGAAAAACACGATCGGAGGATCGTAGTCGCGGCGTCGTTCGTTCGGAAGTTTTGTGCCGACAATTCAGCCACCGCGAAAACCACGTCGGAAATTGCCGTGTGACAGTTTTGTGGTTATGCGCTCGTTGATTTTGGCGGCACGTACGATATTCGTTCGGTTGTAAATAAAAATCCGTGCGGGGGTTATGTCGCCGAGTTTACGACTCGCCGTCGGTTACGCTTCGAAATAGCCGAAATGCCCGGAAAGACGATGCCGTGAAGACGACGCGCGACGTTCGGTCTCGAGTTCTCGCACCACCCGGGAGACGCGTACATATTAAACTTGATCTCGCAACGAAAGTCACTAACTTCATCCCAAAATGGATCAAATGCTACCGAGCCCGGGATTCAGCATCCCCAGCATCGGGACTCCTCTCCATCAGCCGGAGGAGGATCAACAGATCCTTCCGAACGCTCTGCAGCAGCAGCAACAGCAGCAGCCGTCGCAGCAGTTTCAGCTGCAGCAGCTGCACTCGATGAGTCCCAACATGCAGGGCAATTCGATGCTCATGATATCCACGCCGCAGAGGACGACGCACACTTACGCGCCGACTCCTGCATTCGCCACACCGCAGAGTCTCATGCAGCCTCAAACCCCCGTAAGACGCGTGATTCTTTGAATTGTTGTTCTCGTAATACTAAATCCGCAATGAAACTGTGTATAAAATGCTGTTTGACCAGAAAAATTTAGGATGATTCTTAACAGTCAGCAGTATCAAGTATTTTTATGATGTTGAAGTTTGCATCGTTGGAATGCAACGAAATTCAGAAAAAAAATTAATTCCAAGTAACCCAAATGATGAAATTAGGTATAAAAAGAAATCATATGAATTAGTTCCTATAATGATTTTTTATACCTAATTTCATCATTTGGGTTAATTAGAATTATTATTTTTTTCTAAATTTCGTTGGACTCCAACGATGCAAACTTCAACATCATGTATTTTTACATTTTTTTAATTTAGGGAAATTGTTATACATTTTTTTTTTTACTAAAAAAGTGGTACTTGTTATTTAAATTTTGTAGTATTTTGCAAATGTTTGAATCTCTATTTAAATGTCATTTGAATTTGGATGTCTAAGCTTCAGACCATTTAATGTGTTTAATATTTCATAGCAAAACATGATGTCACCTATAGTTCAGCCATCGAGTCAAATTGCACCACCGTCTATAGGACCTTCTACACCTGCACCAATGACACCCATGACCCCGGCGTCTGCAGATCCTGGAATACTCCCTCAGCTGCAGTAAGTTTGTCACATCATTTTATCCGATGTATTTTTTGCTGTTAATATATGAATATCGTTATTTATTTGTACAACCTTCTCAGTAATTGTAGTTTGATTACACAAATGGTTAACACATTTTGTTAAATGGCTAAAAAATTGAATCTATCAATTTTCAGAAATATCGTTTCAACGGTTAATCTGACCTGCAAATTAGATTTGAAGAAGATAGCTCTGCACGCGAGAAACGCCGAGTACAATCCAAAACGTTTCGCCGCGGTTATCATGAGAATTCGAGAACCGAGGACCACCGCTCTTATCTTTAGCAGCGGTAAAATGGTGTGCACGGGTGCCAAGAGCGAGGAAGACTCGCGGCTTGCTGCGAGAAAATACGCGCGTATTATACAGAAGCTTGGCTTTCCGGTTCGTAGTGCTTTTTCATCCGCTCGAATCACTTCTCGAATTATTTGCAATTTATTCTCACTCTGATTTATTTTTTTTTAATTTATTAAACAGGCAAAGTTCCTTGACTTCAAGATCCAAAATATGGTTGGCAGTTGCGACGTTAAATTTCCTATTAGATTGGAGGGCTTGGTGCTCACTCACGGCCAGTTCTCGTCGTACGAACCCGAACTGTTTCCAGGATTGATTTACAGAATGGTCAAACCTCGCATCGTGCTGCTGATTTTCGTCTCCGGGAAAGTCGTACTTACCGGTTAGTAATCGCAATATTGGACAAGATTAAACTCAATCTCAGAACTCAAAATAAAATACAATAATTCTTATTGATTTATTCGAAACCGTGATGATAATTCTGAACAGTTTGTTGAACTAAAAAAAATTCGAAATTACAGGTGCTAAAGTTCGTCAAGAAATCTACGAGGCCTTCGACAACATCTACCCGATCCTGAAAAGCTTTAAGAAGCAATGACACTTTTCGTTCGCTCTAAAAGTATATTTGCTCTATGAAGAATATTTCAAAATATTCGGAGATCAGTTTGAGGACCGGACTAGCAATCCACGCGCGCGACATCACCACACAATTTATATACTTTTGTTACCAAGCGAACGCTCGGGTCACGGAGTGTAATGGAATTCCGACGGTCAACCATGTGAGTCCTGTTTCCGTTTCCTTTTCCTTTAACCGTTTTTCGTTTGTTTTTCTTTTTACTGTTGCGTCTTCCGAAGCGCATTAGCTCGGACTTAAGTCGATAATAATCGTTGTTCCACGGACGAGCACCGAGAAGTGCCTTGCGGCGCGACGTCGCGAATCTTGCAGCTTTTCACTTCCCGGTACGACTTCCTTCGTTTAGTACGATCAGCAATTATCGCCAAGCTTAACGCCTGACCATATGAAGAGTGATCATATTTATTTCAACAATCATATCAAACGACAGAAACAAGCAAAAAACACTTCGCGCGGGGCAAGATTACCTAGGATATAAAATGTACAAATATATTTTAAACAAATTTTGGTCGGCCGGACTGTGCCTCGAAATTATCATGCATCGCGTGACTTTCGAAGATACTGGCATTCTTTCACTTTGTTTTTATTAGCATACCGTACTGATAGGATGAACTTTGTAAATAAAGTAGTTTTACAGAAGAAACAAGTGTCTAAGCTTCCGATTTATCGATATTTTCCTCGTCCACGTCGTGATCCATATTTTCCGTGCGTGTCTCCTGAAATATTAGAATAATTGTCTCTAATTCGAGATGCTACGTTCGTATTAGTTGCAAACGGAATTGACAACCTTTCGCTTGAAATAAACTGAAGATTTCTGTCTAATTGTGAGTACGAAGCCGTCATAGAATAAAGTATTAACATAGTGCAATTGGTTTAATATAATAACGAAAGCGAAAGAAATTGTGCAACAGACTAAACAGAAATATTAATTAAACGGCAAAGAGACGATCCATCTCCGCCTGAAAAAAGAAGTACATTTACTTGGACAGTCGTAGTGACCTCATCAACTTCCATCTCCTCCCTGATTTCCGTCAACGTACGATGAGCATGTTCCTTCAGAGCAGCCAAAGTTTCGCCATCCGAAGTTGTCGGTACGTTACGCGAAAGATACTCGATGGCATTTTCGATTTCATCATCGGATTTCAAAAGTTTTATCAGCGTGTTCACTATTTTGTTCTCTCGTTTGATTCCCATGCTATCCACTAGATCCTCCAGCTTTTGTTTCATTTTCCAATCGACTCCCGTGGCCGCTTCCTCGACAATTCGCGATTCCTCTTCGAGGCTGTGAGCAATTAATACTTATTATTTTCTATGCGTCTTTAGGTTTATTTTTTGTTAATTCACTTGCCAATTGACTCTTTTATTTCGGAAAGCCGGGAAAAAGATTCATCAAGAAGCAAACTATTGAATAAAAATAATCGTGTTTACTAACCGCGAGACGATGTCGTATAAACTCTCCTTCACAGCTTCTCTCATGGCTTCAACGGTTGCCTCGTCGTGCTGAGGCAAAGCTGCAATAATTTGGTCAACCGAACGCTCTATTCCAGCTCGCATATCCGCGACGCTGCCTCCAATTGGCAGATTTTCCACGACCTGCCTTAACATCTCTTGAATTGCTCCTTCCGGCTCGTTATCACCAGCAAAATCTTCGATGACCCGAGAGAGTAGGCGACGAACCTGGCGGGTAATTTTTTGTCTTTGAGGTGATGCGCTACAATCGTTTGTCTCTCTCATATCAGTTGCTTTTTATATTAAAAGGCAAGATCTGACTGCAGATTTTTCACATGCGCAAAAGATCAATTGTGGCCAAGAATAACGCTGCGCAGTATTCGTTAACGACCGAACACTCGCACATAATCTTAAGGCGATGTGAAACATCCACGTTGAGCCCAGTCGGTATCAAAAACTGTAATGAACGTTTTAGACGGATATTTGCGTTTACAGCTAAAAGAAGAAATTCATTCCCTGCGGATTTCACCAGCGCAGGGAATGAATTTCTTCTTTTAGCTGTAAATGCAAATATGCATTAAAAAACGTGCATTACAGTTTTTATTACCGCAGTCGGTATTTCACATACCCTTAATAAAATGACGAATAGCGAACATGATTCCCTCTACCTACCATTTCAACTGTATGGCCGCTATCTTCGCTGTCTTCCCCTTCACCTGTAGTTTTCTCATTCTCGTTATCATTCTCCTCGATTTCGATTTTTTCGCTCTCCTCGCTATCGAGTTGCCCAGAGTCACTAGCAAACATCTCCTCAGGCGATAAATCTACCGCGTTCAATGTAATCTCCTCGTTGTCCTCCGATTTTTTCTCCATGGCTTGCAAACGTCTTTTGTCCTCGCTGATTGGCAGCAGCGGCCGCGACTTAAGACACAAATTCCTAATATCGTTGCGGAACAGTTTCATCTGATGCCTCTGACTTTTTAGGATACTTTCCAAGCGCGCGAGATCTTCCTTATACTCCTGCTCGATTTCGAGTATCTTGTCCTTAAAATCGACAAAGCATTGATATTCTCGTCAAAGAAATTATTGTGCCTAAATCTTATTGAAAATTTCGTATTATATATATTTTTTCTAATGTGTACTTCGGACTCTGGCGCGTGTTTCAGGATCGATTGCAACTTTCTCTGTTCCCCTTCTAACACTGTGAGAAAACTCAGCTTTTCCGTGTTATCCTGAATGAGGTTTTCCAGAACATCTAGCTGTTCTTGATATTTGTCTTTCACGCCTGAAAAAAAACTAGCGGATGTAAGAACAATCTGGAAATGCAATGCATAAATGAACACGCATTCTCACATTTAATTTGCTTATCGAATTCTTTAATAATTTCCTTGACGTCAACTTTCATGTCGTAAATCATTCTTCGCAGCACAGCCTCGTACAGCGAGGTGAGAGAAACTTCGCGTCCAAATTTCTGTATCATTTCTTGCCTTATTTTTTCCTTCAAGCTTTTTATTTGCGCGTCCATGTGTTTGCAATCTATCTTCATTCTGTGCAGATGGGTACGGTTCTTCCTGAAAAAAATGCGAGTATAAATTACTGGGATTATTGTCGACTATATCAATGATGAATTTACTTGTGCTTCTCTCTTTGTTCTAGAGTTTCCTGTTCCAATTCACCGACTCTAGCGTGCAATTGCGACAACTTCGTCTTGTCAAAGATGACGCAGTCGCGGATTTTCGCGACGTTCTTCTCATCCACAAAGTGTTGAAGTTGATGAAGTTTGAGAACTACAGTCACGTCGATGTCATTCAGCTTTGTCTGTTTCTCGCGCTACAGTAAAATCATTTCAATCACTTGTTACATTTTTACGTTTGTAATTGATACTTGCAATCGTTTTCAAATGAAAAAAATTAAGTTTTCAACGTTTAATGATTAATTTGTCATTTTTTTAGTAACAAGTCTGAGTTTGGTAGTTCGAAATATCTTCGTCTCCCTCTCTCTCTCTCACTCGACTGATAAAAAGTTCATGAGTCACAAAATCCATTACCGAAAATCGACCCCAATTTTTTTCGTTTCAAAATATCGATAAAAAATATTAAGAGGTAGCTTCCAGTCGTTTGTATGCAAGCGTGCGGTAACGCCCGAGCCACGTTTACCATAAAATCTTCGAAATCTTTCTGGTTGATCTTCAATTCGTTCTCAAGGACTTTCAATTTTCTCCCATCGACATCGATCTCCTTGCGGAGCATGTCGATCGCCCTCTGCTCTTCTTTCACGCGTTGCTCGCACTCGTAGCGTTCTTCGCGCATGGAAAACGCTGCGTTGTATAATTCCTTCTCACAGCCGATAGGACAAACATTTTCATCTAGATGCAACACCCCAAGATCGTCACTGTCGACACTCGCTGCGTCGTTTTCGGAGCTCGATTCCGAAGATGACGAAGCGGACGACGAAGATTCTGCAGATAATATAATTCATCTCCAATAATAATTCAAGTCCATTGAAGAATGAATTCATAATCAGGTCTCAACAAACCATCGTCGTCGTCTTTGGGCGGCTTAAACTTTTTCTTGTAAATCCTTCGCAAAAAATCGGCGAATTTGTTGTCGCTGATCATGCCCGTAAACTGAGAATGAAGATCTTTGATCTTCTCGTGTAATTTGACAATTTCCCGATTCTTCTGTTCCATCGTCGCAGTCATCGCTTCGATTTTGTGCTGAGCTGTGTCGCGCTCGTCGAGCTTCTTTGTCACTTTGTCAGTCAGCGTGTTTTCCATCGACTCACAATCTTTGAGAACAATGAGTTCCTGATGAAGCGTCAGCAAAAACAGATTCGCATAAACGCTGTCCGCGGTTATCTCCAGTCTCTCGCGTTCGAGCTCGTCCAATTCTTTATCCAACTCTTCGTAACTAGTTTTGATATGTTTCAGAATGGTATCCTGCTCGTAGATCTTCCTCGTGGCTCTCAAACGTTTCATCTCGCGTTCCCAAGCGGTCTCCCTGCGATCGTCCGCGTCCAACGCCTGCAGAATCTCGCTGGGCACGCTGATCGTCGCTTTGTGCACTTTATCCGGCATTTTTGCCTCCAAACTCTGCAGAGACGTCTCCAACTCGGCTCGCACGAGCTTTTCGTCGAGCAAAAGCACCTCGTACTCCTCGTCCATTGGATGTATTATTATTTCTTCCGTGACGGACATCTTTTTTCGCTTCGTTTCCTTCATTCGTTCGGCTCGTGGAGTATATTTCTCCAGCTGCGAGAAAACTTTTGAATGATTAGCTGTAAAAAAATTCGCAATACCGAAAGTCATATTACCTCCAAATTTCGTTCCGGAAATTCAATTTCGTAATTGATGACTGGAACCTCCGGCAGAGGTTTTATTCTCTTCTCGGGAATCTCCGCGTGGATAGTCTTTAATTTTTCGATCAACTTCAAAACCTCGTCGCGCAGGGCCACTTTCTTCTCTCTCACGGACCTCAATCGCGCGTTGAAATCTTCTCGAAGATAATGAGTCTAAATGGGGTTCAAAAAGGTTGAATATATTATTCCACGGGGCCGGGAAAGCTTCTTCTAACGATCGTGACTTTGCAGCACGATCCGAAGGCGAGTGATGCAATCACACCAGTTAGAAAAAGTGTTTCGCACGAGGGATGTACGAAATTTTGTATCACAAGGTGCGAAAATGGCGGTTTTACGCACAAGAAGCGGGCAGAACAGCGACCATTTTCGCCCGCAGTGATATAACATCATTTGCAGCTTACATCGTGGAGCTTTACCTTTTTTCTGCAGTCCAGCAGTTGCTTGTATTTCGTCAGAGTCGTTTCACGCGCTTCCTGGGAGTGACTGTAATCCGGAGAGACTTTCAGTTTGTAGTCGCCTATAGTGTTCTTGGCTTGCTCGATCGCAGCCGCGTCGTCGGGATGATTTACGTTGGGTTCTGGTTTCGAGTCGTGCAGAATTTTCCACTGAAATAGATGAGATTATTAAATTATTATAAATCGATAAAAAAAAGGTAAGGACGTTTTTCTAGCGAACCTCCTTAGCTCTCTCTTCCATTCTTTCTTTTCGCGCTCTGTACTTTCTCAACATCTGGTTTATCTGCACACCCAAACGATATTCAACCGTCGTGGGACTGAGACCCTTCAGAAAACTCTCGAGCCCTTGGTCGGTTTTCTTCTCCTCTTCCTCTTTCGCCTGCTCGACGATCTTCACTTCCGGCAATCTAAAAAAATCGAAAAATTAATAAAGAATGTTTCTTCAATTACTATCGCGAATAAAATCTCATGCGTGAAAATGATTGTGTTCCGATTCTGAACATACTCTTCTTTGCACAATGTCTCACATTGAGCTGCATCCTCGTTGCTTGTTACAGAGAAATAACAGTAAAAATCGATTGTCATATACATTTTCATTGCTATTGAAAACTTTACCTGATAGATTTTTCCTTTTCTTCTATTCGTTTCACGACTTCGGCGTAGGTTGTGGTAAAGTTGTCCTCCAACTTTCTCTCCCTCAGCGAATAAACCTTAGTATCCGGCTTTCTATATAAATTATAATTCATTGGCAATATCTTTCTGAGTAAATTTCTGTAATTCCGCCCACAAGAATTTTTAGAAGTTTAGCTTACAGAATTCGACACACAGCAAACGGGAGACAGGTAATGGGCTCGATAAAGTGATCCATGAGCTTTTTCAGTCCGAGACGACTCTTTTCCGCTTTATAGGCAAATTTCTTGTATACTTCATCCATTTCCGCTTTCAATTGATGATTCAAATCAGCGGTGATTCTGGGATCGAGTTCAAATTCCTCCAGAGGTATTTGCTGCGATTTCGGTAGATTCCGGTTTCTTTCCATAATTTTGTTATATTCCTCAGCCATTCCTCGCAGTTGCTTCAACGTTGCATCCTTCTTTTTTTTGGCCACTGCCATAATTCGATCGTTCTCCGATTTCACAATCACCTCCTCCAAACTCAGATGACCAACTTCTTCGATATCTTCGACATTCGCAGCCGGCTTGCGTGGAAGTTTTGTTAAAGTTATTTAATAAATCTAATAAAAATGTCAGTACTCAATTCAATCACCTACCAGGTCGAGCGGACTTTTCGCTTTTTCGGTTTGAATCCTCGATTGTGGTCCACCATCATTGATGGTGTACGAAAAAAGATTTCCGTCGTGGCCACAGCTCAGTAAATGTTTGTGATCGTAGCTCAGTGAAATCCCGGATATGCAGCCATTTTCGTTGTCGTGCATAGGAAAAATCCAGTAATCCGAAAAATCCGTGTGATCGTTCGGATTCACTCGACAAATTCGTATCTCACCTCGTTGCATACCCAGAATGAGATATTTTTTCTTGCTGCGAAAAAAGCCTGAGCAATTGCTAAACGGTTGAATCATGATAAGAAGGGAAATACGCAAATTCAGTAGTTTACTAGAATAAGCAGTTTCGAATCTCTGTGTCGTCAGCGTCAAAAACCATCGTGCTTTTAATCGGTTCTTCAGGAAGATTCTCTCCGGCTTTTGGAATGGGATATTCGTAGATGTAACCAGCATCGTATCCCGCCATTGACAGCCAAATCGTTCCACCGGCAGTGTAATTTGCCATCAGCACTCGATTCGGTACTTCGGGTATATAGATTTCTGGGAGCGGTGGATCCTCCTCAGTTTCCACTGAAAATAAATTGACGGTAAGGAACTTTGAATATTATATTCATATACATATCAACTATTATAGTGTCCATGAAAGCATTTGTCGATCATACTCAAAAAGGCCTCCTCATCAATCTCTATTCCTGGATTCTCAACCCTCATCTTCTCCATCTTCTCCCGTTTCGCCTCTCGCTCTGCCTCCTTCTTCCTCTCCATCTCGAGACGCACCAATTCTCTGCGTATCTTTGATTTCACCGATTGAAATTTAAAGAATTTTGGTTTACAGCGCACGAGCTCGTACGAAACGGTCGTGTAATCCTGCGGCTCGTTCGGCAATTCAATCTCAGCGCAATTTCCCCGCAGACAGCCGACGAGGATAACGTTCGACTGCGAGAACGAATTTACATTAAAAGATCGCTCACTGACTATTTTCCTTGTAATTACACGCATACTTCTTCGGGCTTCCACGTCATGCAGGAAACTCCTGAGTACAATTTGACGTAACCAATCGGTAGAAGGTTGGGATACGTGTTGGTGACTTCGATGGTGAAGACAAAAATTGTAGAATCCTCACTGCCCGTGATCAGCAAACTGTAAAAAAATGGTTTGTGCAGAAAACGGGGTATATTATTTATTTAAAATAAATGTATACCTATTTGAGGAATTCAGTGACATCGCTGTAATAGCCGACGTGTGAGGCTTCACGACTTGAATTAGTCTCACGTAATCGCCGTGAATATCATCAGCTTCATTGGCTTCTAAAACTGCTACAACGATGATTCTCACGATTCCGCTGTCGAAAGAGCAGGCGAGCGTCGAACCGGTTGCTTCCACCTTGAAGAAAATATTTCCTATAGTTTAATATACTTATCGAGGGATGAAAGAATGAAAAATATTCACCGAGCACGGAAACCAAACGACCATGCCGCCCTTGTCACGAAATTTGTGAACTAAAATCAATTTCTTCGCTAAATAATTGTAAATATGAAGATGACCGTCCTTCCCGCAGGTGGCTACGAATGGGCCCCAAGTGGCGACGTCCATAGATGTAATGGGGCCCGCGTGGCACGTTAGAAGTTTTAGCGGTTGCTTCGGGTCTTCGAACGAGCCGAGATCTACCAGCCACAAGCCTCCATTTCCGTCCTGAAAATAAATATCTTAGAAAAAAAAAGTCTGGACGCATCGCCGTCTCACCAGGTGGATTTACCTGAGCATACCAGGAAGTGTCCTCAGGGTCGTCCGGATCACGTCTTTGAATGGACATAAGCATCGAGCTCTCTTCCGTACCATCGCTATCCTCTTCCTTTATTTGGAACTCGTAAATCGGCTCGATTTCGAGAAAACGATCTTCGTCAGGCGGATCAGCCAGATCTATGGTCTCGTAATACCAAACGCGAATCCAACCATCCATGCCTAATGAAAATTTCGTCACAAAGATGAAAAAACATAAATAAAAACATATTTTTCTCGACTCTTTTTTTTGTTTTTATTTAAAAATGTCAATTAAAAATGTCGACAGTTAATCAAGAAAATTAAGGAACAATCACAATTTAATTACATTTATATCTATTACAAAAACTTCTTAAGATAATTCTAGAATATTTTTGTTGTAAATGGGATACTCACCAACAGACATGAGTTCCCCGTTGCTATACTCAAACTGCGTGATCAAGTTGCCGTGACAGGGTTTCCTATTCTTTTTGCATACTTCCAGCTTGATCAGATCTTCGTCCCACAGTAAAATGTTGCCCCATTCGCAGCCCGACACAACTTTTTCGTCGGGCATGGAGTACACGCCGATTATATCAGAGATCTCGGTCTTCCCGAATCTTCCCAATTCGCCTTTGAGCTTGAGACCCGTGAATGTTCGTGCCATCTTCCAGAACTTAATGTGACCTGCACCACTGGTGGTCAAGTGCCCAGGCACCGTAGGCGAAAACATTGCGTTGTAAATATCTTGACCGTGCGATTTGCATCGCAGTAGAATCCTCGACTTTTCCCAATTCCATACTGTTATCATGTAGTCTGGATCTCCTCCTTGTGAGAGCAATAACAGACCGTCCGGACTGCGAATTAAACGCAGAGAAAAAGGTTGATTTTATTTCATGAGAAAAGTTGACCCGTTTTTACCTGTAAGCCAAGTGCGAATAGGATCTTCTTGTCCCGTCGGTTAATATTGTTACAATCTCCATACTGGGCCATTCGTAGATTATTATTGGTGGATCATTTCCATTCTCTCCAATCGCGATGTGACTCTTTGTTGGATTTTTCTAAATATTTATAACGACAATAAAAATACATCGAATTTGAATTACAATTAGTATTATGAAAAATTAATAATTCATTTCAATCTTTTTTTTTGCTTTAGAGTTATGCATAACATAATGTAGTTTCCTATCACTCACGGTGATGTGTCCGATTCCACCACCCGTGGAGCTTCTCCTGAACCATATTCTATTATCGACAGTGTTAAAAAAATGAATGATATTTCCAGATGCGAAAATAACAGTTTCAGGATCAGCAACGCAGAGATTGAAGTATCTCTGGCAGTCGTACGCGTAGGAATGACTGATTGTTGATAAGGTAAAATTGGAGTATTTCCAAGAAACGTTGCAGATAAAAAAAATATAGTGTAAGGATACTAAAATTCCAACATGTTTATAGGCACTGTTCCATCTTTCACGCGAACTGGGCCGGATATGTAGTCCTCCGAATTATAATGCTCGGTGGAAGCCGAATCCTTGTCCTCTTCTGCATCCATCGCGAGCCACTCTTCATAATCGGACGTCGAGACGCGATGGCCATCTTCCGAATCGAACATGGCCATTTTCCTCTTAAGTTAAACTTAGAATTAGCTTACAAATCGTAGGGATTGTTCTGTCAAACATTCTTAGATAGCCTCTCGACAGTAAGCTCGCTTGCTCGGTTGCTATAGTTACGGGAGCCAATAATCACGCGGCCATGATTTCTGTTGTATTTTCTTTATTTTTTATTCATTTGATCTGCAATCGCTTTTCTTACACCTTGTTGAATTGAAGTATAGACTTCTGCAGTTACATCCACCAATAACTGGGTTACTTTTTTCTCTGATAAATTCCGATAGGCTTCTTCAGCTGAAATTGAATTGCATATAAATTCAACTTATAATCGTAAAATATTTTCTTTTACATCTGCTGTTAATTTCTCTTAATTTACTTCGGACTGTTATGTGGCCAAAAAGTTCGCACACTGCTACAACAAATTCTCGGGTATCTTTCACTCCCATGCTCGACTCTCTTGCCCAAATGTAAATCCGTATATCGTCGTAAATTTGCTCGTCAGAGTCGCCACGGGCTCTCGTAATCAAAACATTGTGGGCGACGTTATTTTTCTGGAGATGATTTGTCACAAGAAAAGCCCAGGATCCGAGCTTTTGAATGTCGCGATTGGGAAACCAAGATAACTTCACGCAGAATCCTTTGGCTGGGAAGTCTCGCAATTCAAACACCGGGCCCTCGAATTCTTGCAGCTCCTGAAATATGAATTAGTGGAAGAGTAAAAATAGTCAGTGACAAGAGTAAAAAATAAGACTGTGATAAAAAGGGAAATTATTTCTAGCTGTAATTATAAAAATACAAAATTCAAAGAATGACTAATTCAATCAGTAAAATAACAGAAATTATAAGGATAATAAGTTACTGAAATATTGAAACTTACAATATGCTCCAACAGCATTTGGTGTTTTAAGTAGTACAAATGCCAATGTAGATGATTGACTGATGCATTTGCGCACAGACTATTAAAGATAACTCTGAAGTAACTGCAACACAAAATAGAAGAAAAATGCAACAAAATGCGCAGGTATTTTTGAGCAGGTATTTCATTTTGCAGGATAGAATTTTACTGCGAATTGCTTAGAAGCAGCAGTTTCAAAGCTTTTAGGAGACTGGATGCTGTGATTCTTTGCGGATGGTGTTTGAAGCGCTCTGGTAAAAATAACGAATGTCCCCATTCAATGGGGCTGACATTCACAGCGATAACATCATCCCCGCTGCTGTCCCCAATGTTAAATAATATCTCATTAGCTGGTAGTTTTGTGAAGTTGAATCTATCTTCGTTGAACGGCTGAGACATGGATGAAATGTTTTCTGGTGTTCGTCTCTTGGCAGCTCTGTCAAGATTCAGCTGAAAATAAAGACAATTTACTGTTGTGTCATAATTGTCGTACAATTTTGTTTAAAAAAATATGAACACTGTACCTGAGCCAGAAATCTGTAAGGACCTTCCAGTATTTTCCATTCCTTAATATTCAGCTTGTACCTGAGCACTCCAATTTCTTCCGCATTATTCCACTTTTCTCTGAGGATCGTGTCAAATTTCGACTCGGAATCGCCTATTTTTATTGTGTGGTTAAAACTGGCTGTCTCGAACGAAATTACAGGTACATTCGATGTGCCTTCCATGCTATCTACATTGAGTTAGATCGGCGCATTTGCATTTAAATACACAACAAGCGTAAATTTCCACAGTTTATCACAAGATTAGACAAATTACGGGGAGTAGGAATTGTATAGATTAAATTTGTTGGTTGCTGCAATGACTTGTTATGGCTGTAAACACGATCACGTGTGTTCGACATAGTCAAGCGCCTAACCTGTGCTATCGTATAAACAGAGAATGGCGAGGGATAAGCGGGAAATACATTAGTCAACTGAGTATGTTTTCAAAGCAATAAGTAACGATGTATTAGTTGCTGCTTTGACCGAAAGTGCGAGCCAATTAGCGATCGAGATATGAAGGGGAGAAGAGCCAATTATTGCGATGATAAACTTAGATCTTTCTAAAGGAAGCACTCTTTTTTGTGTGATTCTAACTTTTGTGTGATACCAAACAACATTGAACGTATCTTTATTTATGAAGAACTATTTAGCTAAATTGTAGAACTTTTACGGAAGTTAGAGCGATCACGCCATTTCTTTGAAAATTTTTAAAATATGTGAATTACAGAGTAGTTAATACTCTCCTTACGTGCCAAATTTTAGCTCGATCCATCGTGCCGTTTGTGAGTTATGAACAATAGAATTTTCGGTGCCTGAAACAGACACACACCCACACACATACTCACATACAGACATATCTTCTAGACCATTTTTCTCGACGTTTTGGGTGATTCTGAGTATGTTAACATAAAAATCGCGAAAAAAAAAAATTCACGAAAAGAAAGTTTCCTCTATAAGGAAGCAAAAAGATCGTGTTTTAACATTTTTATTTTTCTGTCGATTACGGATTCCACCAAAGGCGCCAAAAAACAACCTGTAAGAAAATAAATAAAAATTCTTCGAATTATCATAAATCTCAAACAATCTAAATTACAAACATCCCGGTAAAACGGAGAATAAATCAGCACACGATGTATATTTCGTATATAAAACTTTATTATAAAATAACGTTGCATTCCTTTCAATATGTATAAATTTACGTCTCTCTTTAAAATGCATGCACGCTATCCGTACTATTATTAAGATATCACCGAAATTCTATCTTCGAATGTGTCATTAATATTTACAAGGAAATCTTGTACTGAATTTCTTTTGCACAAAATCGTTCCGTACTCTTGTACAACCGACAGTGTACATTACAATTCAATCTCGCTCATCAAAATTCATATTTGTCGTGTATTTCCGACCTCGCCGTTAATGTCTCTCTCGTGGAAGATTTTTCATTACAACGCAAACATCTCATCTCAATCTATCGTCCGATAGTAAGCCCGCCTTCCGTCGATCGCGCGGCAGCGAGACTCTCAGTCGATGTGCATATTCGGATATATCGTGTAGTAAGAGTTCTTGTACGTTTTATTCACCGTACAAAAATTCGGATCCTCGACCGTGAATTGCGGAATTATGTTTGTCGGCAGAGGTTTCAACGAGGGATTGTGAACGTTCGTGATCATGAATTGCGGAACCGGCCCCGCTTCACCGACGGGGGGATCCTCCACCAATTTTCTCTGCGAATACAGCATCATCTGCGAGGCCGAGCCTCCGTTTTGATGCACGTTCTCCTCGACGGGAATCGCGTAAGTCGTCGTGGTGCCCGATAACTGTTGAGCCTTGCACTTCTTCGTGTGAGCGTAAAGCGAGCCCGCGTTGTTGTATCTCTTGGTGCAAATTTTGCAGGCGTACGGCCGCTGCCCGGTGTGAGTGTAGGTGTGCTCGTTCAGAGAGGTCAGGCGTCTGAACGATTTCGTGCAAATTTGACAGTGATACTTGGCCTCGCCGGTGTGCATCGTGATGTGTCGCGCCAGTGTATTCGCCCGAGCGAAAGCGCGGCTGCAATACTGGCATATGTACGGTTTCTCGCCGCTGTGTGTTCGCAGATGCAGCTGCAGGTAAGTGCTCTTCGTGAAAGCTCGGCTGCAGACGTTGCAGACGTAGGGCTTGACGCCCGTGTGCGTCCGCATGTGCGCCACGAGAGATCCGCTCTGGGCGAAACACTTGCTGCAGACCTCGCAGAGGAAACGCTTTTGCGTGTCCTTCACGCGCTTGTGACGCTCCATGTGATTCGTGACCGATTGCTCCTGGGCAAACGCCTTCGGGCACATTGGACACTGATAAGGCCGGCTATGTTTTTCCTGGAAAAAAAGAAGAAGAAAAACTGCTGTTTTATTGGTGCATAAATCGCGCTTTGAGTTGAAATTTTTGTTTACATTTGTCGATTTATCAATCGAGTAACCATTAACAATCAAATTATTTGATATAACAGTTGATGCAATTAATTGAACGCTAATTCACCTTTTTTCGACTGTCGCTGCCATCGTGATTTTTGTTCTCGTTGTCCGTATCGTCGTCCGAGTCCGAATCCGACGAGGCGAACAATTCCTCGTTGTGCTTGGACTGCTCGTGCTCTTTCAGCTTGTCTATCCTCGAGAATTCTTTGCCACAGGTGGAGCAATGAAACTTGAGTCCGCTGTGTGTGGTGATGTGTCTCTTGAGGTTGCGCTTAGTAGCGAAGAGTTTGCCGCACTGAGTGCACTGCAGTCCCTCGAGGGGCATATCGTCGTCCTCCGATTCGTTGCCCCGCTCGTTGGAATCCTCGGAAGGTCCAACCGTCTCGTCCCTCTCGTTGCTCGTCGACTCGGGCTCGTAGCCCGGATGGGTTTTCGCGTGCGTCACAAATGACTTTTGATAGGTAAACTGTTTTCCGCAAATTTTGCACGAAAATTTCATTCCCTTTTTGCTCTCCGACCTCGTCGACGGTTTTTCCGATCGCGTTGCTTCCGCGACGCTCTCGTCAATCGCAGTTTTCTCCTCGCATCGCAAACTGTCGTGGCTGCTCAACACGTGACTCTTCAATTTCGAGATGGTCGAGAATTGTTTGTCGCACATGTAACACACGTATCGCAATTTTGTCTTGTTCTTGTGGACCTCGACGTGCCTCTCGAGCGCCGATTTCGTCGCGAAAGTCTTAATGCAGTGCGGGCACTTGTTTCTCTGCGTTCTGCATATCAGAGGCTTCTCCTCCTCGTCCGTCTCGTAATTCTCGTCCTTCGCGTCGTCGTCGACGTGACCATCGTCGGCGACACTCCTGTTCTCGATATTCTCGCTTTCGCGCACGTCTTCGGCGAGGCACTCGGCGTTCTCCTCGTCAGAGGCCTCGCTCTCTTCCGACTCCATCGTCGATACATCCTCTTTAAGCGCGTTCGTCTCTATGCTCGAATCCAAATCCGCGTATTTTTCTATCAGGACATTCACCACCTGATTCTGTTGGCAGTCGCTCAATACAAGATTTTTCTCCTCCACAATGTCGCACATGTCGTTCTCATTGTTCAGAGTTTCCTCCAAAATCGTATCGTTGTGTCCGCGTGGCGGTTGAATCTCAAATATTATCGGATGCTCGTGATCCGCGAAATGGTGCTGACTAAGCTCTGTAACCATGTGAGGATTAGTCAGCGCGTTCACCAGTTCGGTGCATTCGCCCACGTTCGAGTGTTCTTGAGCATTTTCCTCCGCTATGGCTTCCGTGATGGCCGCACTCTCCGAATGCGTCAGATTTAACATCTTTGTTTCTTCCTCGACGGAAATTTTCAAGACAAGTATTTCTCGTAGCTTGGCGTCCGACTGTTCGGCCTGACACTTGAATTCGTAGGACACATCGAGGAGGCTACGACAAGTCTGACAAATTATTGCCGGCAGTCCGTCGCCTTCTTCTACCTGAAATGCAAATATTATTGTCAATATTTATACTACGACAATCAGACTGTCCCAATCGCGTTAAGAAAAGAAATAAATAAGCATGTTTTAATGCTTCTTCGATAGCATCGCCGCAGCACCAATTTTTGTTTTCTTTCTGGTATCATGGAAATTGTTAATCAGCAAATCATCGGAGTGCTTGTTATTACAAACATTATTTTCATGCACAGTCTGAAGCTGATAGAATGTCGTTGTCTTCCGAAGCAACAATTTTATTTGTCAATAATGTGCAGCCTGTTCTTTCCGTTTTATCAATCTGCGCAGATGCGACTCAATAATACGGTAACAATATCTATTGTTGTTAAAGAATCTTAACGGCAAGATTATCAGACGACGAGATTTATCGGCGATCGGAAACGTGATTAATGTCAACAATAACGCGCAACCTGTTTTCGCGTCTGTACCGAACCGAAGGTTCGCGACTTAACGCTACGATGGCGACGAAAATTGTTTTTATCGTTGGTTATTGGCGACGATCGACAGATAAAGAGGCGAGACAACGAGTGGGGTGGACGAACAGTCGTGAAAGATAAATAAACGAGCGATGCACAAAGTGCAACGGTGGATTCCTAACCTGCACAGCGGCGCACGCCATCAATTTTCTCGGTATCTCCCCGGTCGCGTGATGAAACATTTCCCAGACTTGGTTGCATTTTTTCAAGCATATTCGGCACTCCTCGCCGGTAACTTGCAACTCAACGACGGTATTTACGGCCGTCTCTCGTTCACTCGCGACATTCATTTCTCTCGGAATGCGACACCGCTCCGGCACTGATTGGAAACCCTTTGTCACAGGTGCGGTAATATTCCGAATGTAAAATTGTCATTTGGTGAAGTCACTGCTGACAACGTCGCGCGCTGAAAGTGACTTCGCCGCGAAATTCAAATGTTGCTAACACGTTGCCTGTTAGGTTTGAGTTTACATCATATATTACTTGCAGCACAAATTAACATTCTTCTCGAAGTTTTTGAGAACTTTTACATGAGGTAGTTGTGACAGAGCAGGAATATAAATGGGTAAATAAATCTTTATTGAAAACTGATAAGATTTTATTAAAAATCACTCATTTTATAATTACTGTTAATGAAGATTTTTATTAGCTAGGCTAATCACAGGCGTTGGTGCGCGTGCCTGAAAAACTTGCCAAAATCGACCCCAATTTTTTTGCTTTTCAAAATATCGGCTTTTAATCTATACCATCATTCTCAAGTCGCATATTCTATCCCCGAAAACACTGGTTATTAACCTTTCGGGTTTTCGCACTCGGGAGTGCGAAAGCCCGAAGATCAGCTCCAGCGCTACGCCAAACGCGGAAAGTCAAAAGGCATTTGAGAACAAGGCTTTGTCTCCACTTGGTACTAGAGATGTGCAGTGACGGTCAGAACTCGTCAATTGACGGTCACAGTACAACTATATGGATGCACTTTATTTCGCAGAATTGACGGTCAATCGGCCGTCATTGCACATCTCGACTTGGTACTCGCGGCGAGTTTCGACAAGTTCCACATTGTATGTATGAGTAGTATGATGGAGGGGATACGACCGGCTGAACATGGATTGGTCAGTGTACGATACCAGGTTCGCGCCAATTTCTTCTTCTCTTTCGCAGACAAAAGATCGAATCGTTATTGACTCACGTAGTGCTTTTTTTAAAGCTGATGGCACTGGGCGCACTGGGGTATTCGTATATGCGAATTTGTGTGAAAAATTGTTGACGGGAGATATATATGTTGCTTTAAAAGAAGTTACGGGTATGCGAAGTTAACGTTCATAACGTTTTCAATGGTGGGCATATCTTGTATTTGATGCAAGAACGGCAGAGACAACATACTTCCGGTGACGCGCGCCGAAAGTAAGTTGGCCGCGAAATCCAAATGTACCGAGTCACAAGCCTGATAGGGCTTGGAATTTGAGGACGTACATCGAACCGTTACTTGTTCTATAAAGATTCTTCTTCAAGTTTCTAAGGATTTTTTAATTTGGCACATATTATGACAGTATAAATAAAAATGTGTCAACAGTCGTTCATTAAACTCTTTTATTGAAAATCATTCATTTTATAACAAGTTAGTGTTAATCAAGATTTTTACTTATTTTTCAAAATATTCTTAATCACTATTTATAAGATAATGAAACCGTAAGTACTAAGCAACGAAAACGTAACTTTGGTGGCGTTGCCAAGATCAGAAAGATGCCAACTTTACTCTGCGGCTGAACCGGCGTTTTCTTAAAATAATTGTAACATTACTCAGCAGTACATCGGCGTGATCGTCGAAAGCGATATAAATAACATGACACGCTTATTGACTTACGATAAAAGGCGAAGATATAACGACCAACTTCTCGCGAATAAGCTGCTAAAAAGTCATGGCTGTCCCCTTCTCTATCTCCCGTAAAGTCTGCCGTTGCATAGCCGCGAACTTCGCTATTTTGTGGTCAATAGCGAAGGTCGGCGGCTCGCGATGCATGAGAGTATGTAGCTCGTTCAGTAGTTTTTTAGATGTCTGCGAACATTGGAAAGATTGTAATATCAGTAACACGAAGAAAGTCTAAATAACGATGAACTTACACTGAAGTATTCAAAGACGTTCGTAGGATCGCACGATCCTTCTCTGATATGCAGTATGCTAGTCGCTTGCATCTGAATGAATAGAAGTTTCCCTCTCAATCGATTCTTAGCTGCGAACGGTTAAAGTTGTAAAGGTAATGACTTAGGTTAACGGACATTGAAACACGACAAGTCACTCATAAGTGTTACATTTTTGTAATTAATTATGTAAAATGCTATTTTATTAAGTAAAAACGAAAGACGGCCATTTTTTTACAGCAAATTAAAATAGTTTTAAGAAATATCAGTAATAATGTATTCGAAAAAAATGATAAGTCACTGACCGGGTGCGATGGTTTTGAACAGCTGACTGAGTCTACTGGAGATGTCTATCAGTTCCTTCAAGACGGGAACCGAGAGGTTGTCTGGTTTACCCTCCACAAAGAACTTGGCGGTGCACCAGTACATCTGGATGGAGACGTTGAAGAAGTGATTCTCGTGTAGAAGCTTAGGCGCGTTTGCAACGTATCTTCGGCGCGCGTTGACGTCTTCTTTCATCGTTATCCCGAGAGCGATGTCGTTTTCCATTTTTTCGATCATCCCCCACGATTTCTTCTCGCCGCACTTGTTGCATGCGAAGCTCGGTAGTTTTCTTGTCGATTCTCGATTCGCGAAGAGAAACGAAGGCGGAAGCAAAAATCCATTGCAGCCCCTGTAAAGGATTTAAAGCCATGTGAGTATTTGATAAATATCGACAGATGGACGATTAAAAACATACTTTTTGACGCAACCAAAGGCACTGTACATTGTCCCAAACTCTGTACAATCTTTGCAGCGCTCGCAGACGCAGTTGACGTGATGGTTTTGTGCCAGATTTCGTCGTCTTTTTAATGTGCCAAACGCTTGATAGATGTAGTTGATCGATATTCTTTCCCCTATTATTTTGATAACGATTATTGGTTCACGTTATTTGTGTTAATGACGAATCGCAGGACCTATCAGAGAAGCAATAGGGAAAAACATAGTTCAAGTTTTGCACCTTTTGAAATTGGCACGGCTGCCCAGACTACAATCCCGCCGTCGGCTGTGAAGCTCTTCGAGCAGTTAGCTCGACAATTGTGCTCGATATACGATGCTTTATCATAAACAGCTGTGTAGTTGGAATCCAGCAGCTCGATCGTGTGCGACTTCATCTGTAAAAAAAAGTCAATTATTTTCTCAATACCACCAAAAATGGAATAAAATAAGGAAGCAGTTATCCTCTATTAAAAATCTAAAATGTAATAGTATTACTATTGCATTTTAGAAATGTAATAGTGTTACTATTGCATTTTAGAAATGTAATAGTGTTACTATTGTATTTTAGAAATGTAATAGTGTTACTATATAATAGTATTACTATTACATTTTAGTCTAAAATGTAATAGTGTTACTGACAAAATATGGTAAGTAGGTAAAATCCGGTCAGCTACGAAAACTGTAACCCAAATTGATCCACGGTTGATCTGTCGGCTAATAGTCGATAACAGGACTCTGTTTTTTGTTACACATTTTATGACCGATTGGGTGTGGAACGAGCGTGAGGAGACGGTATCGCTATTGGTCATATACAACAATATTTCATAGTGATTTATTCCATGACGTTGAAGTTTGCATCGTTGGAATGCAACGAAATTTTGAAAAAAAATTTATTTCTAATTAACCCAAATGATGAAATTAGGTATAAAAAGTCATCGTATCAATTAGTTTCTGTAATGATTTTTTATACCTAATTTCATCATTTGGGTTAATAATAATTAATTCTGTTTCGAAATTTCGTTGCATTTCAACGATGCAAACTTCAACATCATTTTATTCCAGCATCCTCGAGATTTCACGTTTTCTGCATTTCACCTGCTTTTTAAACTGATCGCTCGAGATACATAGGAAAAACAAAAACATAAAAAGTACCTGCATAATAGCGGCGATCCTGGCGATTTCCGTTTCTTCGAAGTTTGGAATGTTAAAAAACGTTTTAACGAAACTCGCTAGCTTCCCGGCGTTGTCCGAAGCGTTAGGCTGTCTCGCATCGCCGATGCAGCGTTCCTCGAGAGTCAACAATTTTCGGTAACTTTCCGGATCGGTTTCACGAAGAGCGAGCGCTCTCACGGTCGTAACCGCTCTGAAAGCTGGTTCACATCCTTTCTCATCAGTCATGACGATCTTTTTTCCGTACTTGGCCATAAAATCGCACTCTCCGCCGTGTTTCGTGCAGACGCTGCACAGCGGCATTTTGCATTTCCCGCAAAATTTCACCTTATCAATTGTCACCCTCTTGTGACAACCCAGACAAATCAGCGCTGGGATCGACGTTCCTTTTATGTCTATTGCTTCGGACCATGGCCCCGTTACGAGAGGGGTCTTATCGACGAGCACGGTTTCACCGATCTTTATATTTCTCGTTGCCACGAAGTGTGGTTTGCTCGCGGGGCTCTCGACGAGAGTACAGAGCCGACATTCCTTGGAATGATTCTTCCAATCCCGTATCTGATGCTCGCGCGTGCAGTAAAACACGGCTTGGCAACCGCCGCATCTTTGTTTCGCGGCGATCCTGCACACCGCGCATACGCTCTCCGTCGACATCCTCGTACTTTCGCTGATCGCGGTCACGGATTACTCATTAGCGCGATTACTCGTTCGAGAAACGCTTACACTTACTCTCGACTATAACGCGGAATTAACGCGTGCGAAACAAATTTGCCCGTACGCGCACGTTCGAACCGCACGGCGGAATGAACGCGTCTCTTCTGCCTCTCTTACCCGTTCCTTTTTTCCTTTGTTATGGCGCCCTCTCGCGGGTTTTCTTTGTTTACGTTCCAGAACTACGATTTACGCAGAGTGAAATTACTACACGCGGCAATCGAAAGAAATTTACTGCGATGACTTATTGACGTGATTAGCCGTTCAAGGAACGCTCACGTTTATTCGCGACGACACACAGAATTATGGAATCTGAAACGAAGCCATGCAGCGGAATGAACGCGTCTCTTCTGCTTCTCTTTCTCGTTCCTTTTTTCCTTTGTTATGGCGCCCTCTCGCGGGTTTTCTTTGTTTAGGTTCCAGAACTACAATTTACGTAGAATGAAAATACTACACGCGACAATCGAAAGAAATTCACTGCGATGACTTATTGACGTGATTACCCGAATAAACGTGAGGAACGCTCACGTTTATTCGCGACGACACACAGAATTATGGAATCTGAAACGAAGCCATTCAGCGTGTGGAACGGACGACTCACACGATCGCACGCGTCTAAATCGCATGGTGGATTAAACGCGCCTATTCTCCCTCTTGTTTCTTCATTCCTTTGTCAAAGCACGCTGCCGCGATAGCTCGCGGACTTTGCTTTGTTTACATTACACGACAGCTACAATTTAGGCAGCGAAACTTTGGGAAATTTTCTACGGACGACAATCGGACGTATATCAATACGTTGGCCTTGCGCCCGTATGATTGGGTACGAATGAAGGTGTTTGGTCCAATTATAAAAATTTAATAGTAATTTCATCACCTGAGTACAAAAGTCGGGCAAACAATGCTGAATGGCTTTCAAGCAGCGTTCGTTGTACGTTGGCGTCCCTAAAAAGACTTTCATAGACGAATTTGTTTTCTCGAGATTTTCACTCGAAGCTGTTTTTATTTTACTGATTTCAAACCAATGCAGATTATCATAAAGTCTATCGCACAATCGTTGCGATTTAACACTGTATGTCTTAAGAGTACCTTGAAAATGTATACAGTTGCGTTTTTGTCAGTTTGTAATCAGGTAATGATAGAATGAGAAATTATATAAATATTAAATCAGAAACTTAAAAATACGTTGCTCAAAGAGTGACCACCGCTTTGCTCCTCTGGTCGAACACGAACTTTCCCGTCCGCTGCGGTGTGTTTACAACCTGCCAAGCGTGCATTGCCATTTGATACTCGAGTGTGGATCTCGGAGATTCGTAGCGCAAAAGCTGATACGCTTTCATGTACAAACAGACCAGATTCTGTAAGGGAAAAAAGAGAAAATGATGATTTTTGCAGTTGTTTATATGGAAAATTGTAGCGACTCACGGAAACACATGCGGCCACCTCGTCAGAATTAAGTTTGCGTTTGCTGTTGAGGTTTCTCTCTGCTTCCGCCTGTATAAAGACAATCTTTCCTCTGAGTCGGGTTTCGGCTAAAAATTAATCAGGTCACGAAAGTGTCCGGTACAAACGAGAAAACAAAATTTCTCACCGGGTTGAAGAATCTCGAAGAGTCTGACGACCTTCTTGCAACGCTCCATCACTTCGGTGATTTTTTTGTGCGAAGAAGCGCCAAAATTTCCGGCGTAATAGACAAAGATGTAGCCTACATCGGCGAAGAGGCTACAGTAATGATTCTCGTGTATGATCTTGGAGTGCCTCTCAACGAATCGTTTGATCGCTTGCAGGTCGTCATTCATTGCGGCTAATTTTTCGTTGAGTCGTGCTTCCATTTGTTCGATCATTCCCCAGGACTTCCGTGCGTCGCATTTGTTGCACACAAAGTTTGTTTTCATCCAGTCGGTGGCTGTGAACGTCACGGGAAGCATAAATCCGTCGCAGCCGCTGGAATCGCTAAAACGTGCGTATATACGTGAGGTATACAATTAATGTCAATACCAGGGATATATTTTATCGTACGAGAAATGTATTGTATTTACTCTCTGGTGCATTTAAAAGCACTGAACATTGTTCCGAACTCCGTGGGATCTTGGCAACGTTTGCAGGTGCAATCGAAAAATTGCTCGTGTCCAAGGTGAAATCGTCTTTTCATGGTGCTGAAGCTACAATCAACGTAGCTCGTCGTTATGTGCTCTCCTGTTAAAGACGAACAATAGAAGTTACACATGTGATACGACTACGTGTGCATCGACAGAAGTTGCGGGAAAACATTTTGTCGAAAATTGGCACCTTTCGATATTGGTATAGCGGCCCACACGATGATTCCTCCGCTAGCGGTGAAGCTTTTCGAGCAGTTGGGGCGGCAATCGTGCTCGATGTCCGAAGCTTTGTCGTAAACTGCGACGTGCGATGGTGTGGACCACTCCACCACGTGGCCGGTTATCTGAAACTCGAGTCGAAATGTTACACGAGCGCGCGGGTTCGCCGCACGCGAAGGGCGCTGCGGTAACTAGTGCTTGCATTTTACTGAATGCTCGGATTACCCGAACTACCCGGACTTGACGGATTCGACACTTCAAATCCAAACGCTTTGACCTACCGTTAAAAAGTTAACGAAAAAAGTTAATTTTTTTCGTCCAAAAGAGATAACATTAAGCTAACTTTTTTCGGCCAGAAAAGATAACTTTAAGTTAACTTTTTCCGCCAAAAAGATAACTTTAAGTTAACTTTTTCCGCCAAAAAGATAACTTTAAGTTAACTTTTTTCGGCCAAAAAAGATAACTTTAAGTTAACTTTTTCCGCCAAAAAGATAACTTTAAGTTAACTTTTTCCGCAAAAAAAAAAAAACTTAACAACCAAAAGTTAACATTTTCCTCGTGTGAATTTCTGACTCAAACTTCACTCGGTGAAAAGTTGCACTTTCCTCCCTTGTAACGTAATGTACTAATAACGTTGTAATTAACGATATCAAAAATGCGATAAAAAGTTTCGGAAATAATTATGTTCAATTGCGTTGCAGGCTGAGAAATGGAATTTCACGGTCCTATTTCTCCGACACGTAATTTATTTTAAAAAATTCACAAACGAATAAACCCACTATTTAGAGTATGTTATTTGCCCTTTATATATCCACAATATTGTGATTTCTTAAGTATTATTTTAAGGTTACTTAGAGATTCGCGCGTCGAATGAAAACGTTACATTGTACCGCGAAACACATGCATCTCAATGGCATTTACCCGTCAAACGATTATCACTCGCGCCGTTCTCCAGAAAACCGTTACACATTTACCTGCACGATACCGACGACTCTGGCGATTTCCGCTATACCGACGTCGTCGTAATGGTAAAAATCTCTGACATAGCGAGCAATCTTCAAGGTCGCCTCAAGAGCGGCGATATTCAGCGTCGTCCCCCAATGATTGTCATCTTTTTTCAGAAGCTTTCGATGACCACCCGGATTGGTCGCTCGCAAAACGAGCAGTTCCACCATGGGATTCACCGTTTTCAGAAGTTTTCGATAGCCCTTCGGATCGATGTCTCGCAGAGCGAGCGCTCTCACCGCTGCGACTGTATTGTAAATCATCAGCGGCTTATCGTAATTCGCGATCGTGACCCGCGTCTTTCGATGCTTCATCGTGAACGCGCACTCCGCGCCATGTTCGGTGCAACGGTGACAAAGGGGCCAACCACATTTGTCACAGGGTTTCGCATTTTCGCTCGTTAGATCGCAGTAGCAGCTCAAACAAACGGGCTTTTCGCCCCTCAACGGACCCGTGACGAGCGGCGCATTATCGCGCAGCACGATTTCCCCGAATTCGATGTCCCTCGTTGCCACGTAGTGTCGGCCGAGCTTCGCGTCCACCGTCAGCACGCAACGCTGGCAATCCTTCGCGTGATTCTTCCAGTCCGACTTCTGATGCTCGCGACTGCAGTAACAGACCCTCTGGCAAGCGCTGCATCTGTGTCCCGCGGTCGCTCCGCACACCGCGCAAGTCACCCGAACTTCCTGCATCGCGGTGATTTTTGATGCGACGATCGCTGATTATTTATTCACAAACGACCGATTGAACGATCCCGCGCCGGATGAACAACCGAAAACACTGAGCGTGACGTCAGAGATCGGTCACACGGGAAATCGACGACTCAGGAACGCAGACCGTGAGCGTAGAAACAATAATAACACGTCTCTTATCGGAACTTCATTTGTCCTTGCGACTGACTCGTGAAACATGCGTGGTGGGAATGAGACGTTGAGGCATCCTGAAATTGCGGCTTCGGGTGAGACGGGGGGAGGGGGGGGGGGGGGGGGGGTAATCGGGTTCGCGTGAGCCAGAAGATGGGAAATACAATATATAGTTGATAGTACATTTTTTTAAGGCAGCTGATGTTAAGGTAGTTCTGCCGCTACGCCGAAGTCATAGACCTTAGAGACTAAATGTAAAAAATTATGACCTCCGAATGTAATAATAATTAGTTGCACAAATACTTGAGATTTTTGACGATGTAATCTAATAACGTAATACTAATTTATTATGTAAAATAAAAGTATTAACTGTTGGCTTGACTTTGTTCAAGTTATGATTATTACGAGCTGTCGGAAACGTGGCAACGTCGCAACGTGAATCCCCGATCGCGGCGCGATTTTCAATCCGGCTGTCAGATCCTCCGATGTTTTGTGAGGTTATGTTTCGGTGTTTCTCGAAAAATGAGTGACCGTGAAGACCGTGAAGAGAGTGAACCAAATTACGATGTTAGAGCCGAGCATGGAAAAGGGAAAGGACGATTTATTTCCCGCAAGCGAAAGCTATGGATCGAGAATATCGTTGTCGAGAAGAAAGCTCGATATGCCGAAAAGCCAGAGGCTCAGAAGGAGGAAGTTTGCATTCGCATTGTCGACGTGATTTCGATGGCAAACGAATTATGGTGCAGCGAGTGCGATTTGCCACTATCTCTGAAATTTGTTGAGAAAGAATGTCGGTATGGTCTCGCAAGTGTACTAACGATCAGATGCACAGTCTGTACGAAGACGACCGATGTTGCGACGAGTCGCAACACGTATTCACCGTTGTTCAGAAATCGATTTGATGTGAATTACAAAGCTGCCACCGGTATGTATTATTAGAATTTACATTCATTTAATAAATTCATGTTTTGAGGGCATTTGAAAAATCCACGCCGAGCCCAGCGGATTTCATATTACATGTGTACAAAAAATATTCTTGCTTAGCTATTATTGATGGAGGTTCGGGAGAGAGCCAATTTAATTGTATGCTGTCTGCACTGGGGATTCCGGAGTTGACTCCACACCTTCTCAAGCGTTATGAGGATGAAATTGGCCCTATTATCGAAGAGGTCGCAATAAACTCGTGCAAAGAGGCAATCGCACACGAAAAAGAATTGACTGTGGCGGCAGAGCGCTCAAATACATGGTAAGTTTTGTACAATATGATACGGTATTTATTATTCTCTCTCACTCTCACTTTTGGACTCATCTACGTATTTTCTTTAAATTTATTGCATTATTGTTTTCCAGCATGGGAATGTTTTGCGGGTAAAGGAATTATGAATGTTTTTTCTGTTCATAAGCAACATTTCGTACCCATGGCTAAAAATGCATGACCATGTAAACAGATAACAGAAAAATAATGACCCTAAAAAATTGTTGCAGGACATTTTTAGGACAACTAATGCAGCAGACGACAACAGAAATCAACGCGGATAATACATACATTTTTTAATAGGTACAACTGGATAAATTCTCGACTTCGATGACTATGCGAGGAAATTAAAGTTACGGCACTGACACAAAAATTCTTTGTCACTGTCATACATGGAGGGATTCCATAGAAACAGAATTGATCGGAATTATAACAGCTTTTATAAATCGATTTTGTGTGTCCGTTATTTGTAATTGATTTATAACATAGACTTTGATCGCCCACTAGTCTAACATATAACCCCAATGACGCCCAATCCTGCGACGACCCTGATGCCCATGATATAGGTGAAGATGACGTGATAGGTTTGACAGCATCCTTCGATGCTGCTTGGCAGAAACGGGGAACTGGTCGAGCGTATAACAGTAAATCGGGTACGTATTTCACGTGCACGAATTCTAATCCCATCTTCAGCGAGGTACTTCTGTTACTGAATGAAAATTTCGTAATTTACAGCTCATGCAACACTAGCAGGGTATTATTCGAAGGAGATAATATCATACGCCGTGCGATCTGTCAGATGCGCAAAATGTGATCACGGTATTGAACAAAAAGATCACGACTGCAGAAAAAATTTCGAAGGTAGCGCTAAGGCTATGGAGCCTGACATGGCCGTAGAAATGGTAACGAAAAATCCGTTACTTGATGAAGCAAACGTGAGGATCGAGCGACTCGTTGGGGATGACGATTCGTCGACTATCGCAGCGGTACGACGAGAAGCAGTGCACGAAGTAGAAAAGTGGTCAGATTTGAACCACGCGAAGAAAGCCGTGTCTAACGCTTTGTACGCTTTGAAAACGTCCGCGAAGGTCAGAACGTACTTCACAAATGCTTTTGTCAGGGCTATAACAAAAAACAAAGGCAATGCATCGGCGGTGGAGAGTGCTCTGAAGAACATAGTCAATCACGCATTTGGAGAACATGACGCCTGCGACCAAAACCGATTATGTCGCACACTCGGAGAGAGGTATACTTACGATGGCCTACCGCACCGACGACCTTTGACTGATGCAGACTTACGGACTTCGTTGACACCTATTTTTATTCGAGCGGCGAATAACGCATCGAAACTAGCCCCTTGCGGTTCGACGCAAATCAACGAAAGTTTCAACAATCTTGTGACATATAAGCATCCGAAGAATCGTCATTACGGAGGTTCAGCTTCTTGCAATTATCGAGTCGCGGCAGCGGTGTGCCAAAAAAATATAGGGCCAGAATACATATTCTTGGTTTTTGAGAAAATGCGACTTCCAGTAGCAGACGAGGCCAAAAAATGTCGCGCTCAGCGTGCCCAGAGGAGAAAAGCAAGAGCTGAAAAGTTGAAAACGATTGAATACAAACGCAGAAGAGCTGAGAATAAGAAGACAACGAATTGCCGAAATACTGCAGCTTCAAATCGCGAAGGTATCACATACAGTACGGAGTGTGGTCTCGATGCTACTTCCGTTCAATTTCAGGATCCTCCAGTATTCACTTCAGGTACGTATCAGAGCTCAAACTCAAACCAAAGTTTTTTTTCATCAAAGGGTTTTAGCTACAATATCTTTGTGTTCTATTTCAGAAACGATTGAAAACTCCGAGGAAGCTACAACTGTTGTGTTCGACCTCGAAACAAGCGGTTTATCCAAATCGGCCGAAATATGTCAAGTGAGATATGTGTATTAATCAAATTATGTCGAGACTTATACGCGCAATGAGTGGTGATAGCATTCTAACTCATAAATTGTATACTGCATTTTTCTGCTGTTACAGATCGCTGCTGTCGGTAATTCTGAAGCTTTCAATGCTTACATCGTTCCCTCTCACGGAATATCGTCCTCCGCAAGCGCTGTAAATGGTCTTACAGTTGTGGGGGAAGATATGTTTCTCGACGACGCGCAACTGTCAACGACAACTCTCCAGAAAGCGGTTTTGGACTTCATTGCGTATCTGCATAATATTAGCGACGGAAAGGGAACTATTTTGGTTGCTCACAACGGATTCCGGCAAGTTTTCCTCCTTTTTTATTATTATATTTAACGTTAGTAAAGACTGAACTATATCTGATATTTTTTGTATGGTACAGATTCGACGTTCCGATGCTGTTACGTGCAGTCAAGCAAGTTGGACTACTTGCTGAGCTGATGAGTGTTGTGCAAGGTTTTTGCGATACTCTGCCGATTTTTCGTCGCCTCATGCCTCAGCGTCTGAAGGAAAAAAAAAAGTTCACTCAAGTTGCTCTAGCGACAGACTTCATAGGACCAACAGCATCGGAAGGAGCACATAACGCTATCCGCGATGTTGAAATTCTAATCCAACTGATGGAAGCGACCGGTATAGCTTCAAGCGAAATAAAACAAGAATCGAAGAGCGTCCGCAACATTATAAATTCCCAGGAACAAGCTGAAATAGAAAATCGTCATAAGCTTACGCTTGAGCCTTTGAAAAACGGAATATCGGCTGTCATGCGCTCGAAGATGGCGAAAGCTGGGATAAACCTCGATATTTTAATGAAGACTTTCGACGCTGGCGGACCAGAGAGTCTAAGAATGTTACTTGCCGAAGACGTTGGCGGCCGACCGCGTGTAACGAAACAAGAAAAGTGCTTGAAAAAAATTATTGTAGAATTGACGCAATTGAACGAGAAATAGGAGCGAATAAAATATACTTGATCGACTATTAAGATACAAACAAATGCTTTTTTTTATAACCACCCCCTTTCCTGTTGATTATTACAATAATGTACCATCTCGTATTTTTGTAATTAGTCAATGCTGCAGTTGTTAACGGCCGAATGAATTTGAATAAAGACTTGTTAGTATAAATGAGTCACACATATTAATATTTATAAACACAACAAATTCTTCTAATTAATAATTCTAAGTAATAATTTTTATAATTAATCTTTGACCGATCTTATGCATTCGACGTAAATATCGTTCAAATCTACTGCTCGAATCAGCTGTTAGCTATAGGCTTCTGTCATGAAGCGCTGTTGCCAAACGTCGACGCCATCTTTCTAGCAGACGAACGGCCTCATCTCTGCGTATATCTAGCTCCGTTAATATGTGATTATTTCTCGAAATAATCCGGTGAGCCTACGTTTTTTTTTTCTGACGTGATCCGTAATATCCAACGAACGCATAGCACTTTTCATATTTCCGCTACCTTTGATCTAAGTATAAAAATTATTAACTCAAACGTGAGATTGGAGATTTCCGTCATAAGACCCCATGTAAAAATGTGATTTTGTAATATTTAATTACTCTTCGAAATAACCGGTAAGGGACCTTAAATTTTTGGGAACATCAAGCTGGATACTAAATAAATAATATATAAAAAAATCATGGGCGACAGTTTGGATCGCGTTCACGGCAGAACTACCTTAAGAAAAGCGATCTTTGAAAAATAGTGTTAGGAATTTGTCTCATTTTACAAAGTTCTTTGAATGAATGTTTTTTTTTTTTTTTTTTTTTTTTTTTTTTTCAATGTATGCGAACGATAAATACCACAATTGGGATATAATAATTCGTGCATGATTTATATTATAATATCGCACGAATGAGATTTTTTTTCGTTTTTACTTTCCCAACTGCTCTGACGAGTTTGATTAGCAAACTCGAAACATCCGGAGTAATTAATACAAAGTATCCGTCGGGAGACGCTGACATAATTTCGAGAACAAAGAAGATACGATAGACATGGCGGCGAGTAGGGGAAACTGGAACGCTATCACATCATCGGTTCAGACGACAAATTATTTAACGCACGGTGCCCGCAAGGAACAGCAAACTGGAACATCGCGGTGCTATGGGTAGAAATGTTAACGTAAAAATACCATTGGAAGCGATAGGAAGAAATTGCTGTCGATGCAGATTACCGGGAAACTCTTATCTTATATTTGTCTGTCACCATAACTGGGCCGATGTGTGAGCTCGAATTTCAATGAACGAATTGTGGATGAATAAACGAACGAGCTGCGTTTGTAGATCACTTTGTTCAAATTAAAAATAATAATGAGACATTTATTGGTAATTATCAGACTGTCGACATGTCATAATCGTATTCTGGTTGAATTGTGTCAAAGATAATCAGCCAGTAACGCGTGATTGTTACTGCTGAAGGTATGTTAAAAAATACAGAAAATTGAAAGGTTAGAAAAAGAATTAAAACATGTTGTGGTGGTAATGTGCCAGGAGGAGGCGAGTGTTTTTCAGCATCGAATACTCGAATTGATGGCAGGATGATTCACGGCGCAGCAACCTCTCCACTTCGTTCAAGTCCTTCACACATTCCTGGAAAAAAAGAAGAAATTAAATTCAAATACTATCAACCGCATTTGTGATCCCATCAGATGGGCTTTAATTGAAATGCCTACCCTGTTACACGCGATCTTCTCGTTCTTAGGCAAAGATTTGTTTTGGTTGGCTGCAATAGAGGCCTGAACCTTCAGATACAGAAGTGTCGCTCGAAGCGGATGTTCGGCTGCAAATCAATGAATTAATTAGTCACACACATTTTTACAAGAAACGCGACGACTGTTTTTCTTACCGGGACAGAGAATCCGTAGACGATCTGTGAGCTTTACGCAAAGGTCGATAAGTTCCGCGAGACTTTCTTGAGACTGATAACGCAGATTATTAATCGAATAGGCGTGGTTACAAGCCATTTCGATTTCAACGTCGAAAATATACGAGTTATCCTCGTGCAGTGACTTTCGCCATTTCTGTATAAAATCTCGACACTCGCTGTCGCTTTCCGTCGTCATAATCATCCTGTGAGATTCCACGTCTCGCTCAATTGCCCCGCTGAATGGTCGAGACACTTTCCTGTTGCACTGGCCGCAGACGAAATTGGCGTATTGCCCTTCGGTCCCCAAGAAAGTAGGCGGCAGTGCATATCCGTTACACTTCCTGTAATATAAAAGCCAACGTCACGCGAACGTTTTCGGAAGATAAATGAAAAGACGAATTGTTGATATTTACTCATCCGGGCATTTAATTGCGTTAAACATGGTACCAAACTCGGTGGGATCTTTGCATCTCTCGCAGGTGCAGTCAAAGAACTTCGAAATAGACAGATGTTTTCTTCTCTTCTTGGTGCCCCAACGGGGTTTCACGTAACACGTTGTAATGCGATCCCCTGTATAATTGAAGAACGCAGTTTTGTTTCTCGCGTCTGCAGGAGCGCAACAATTGACATAAATTATTTTACAAACCTTTGGAAATCGGCACAGCCGCCCAGAAAAGGACACCTCCTTTGTCATCGAAGCTCTTTGAGCAGTTGGGCAGGCAATTGTGCTCGATGTAAGACGCGCGGTCGTAAATGGCGGCATATGTGAACCTGCTGTAAGCATTGACCTGAAATTACAGCGAGATTACTTAATGATGTATAAGCAATCAGTCAAAATATTACGTAGTACCATCGCCTAACGCATAGACATACTTAAGACTTTAAAATAAAAACAAAAAAAAAAACGATCTATTTAATTAATCTTGGACACCATTCGTCCTCGCAATGATGCTGAAGTTGCATCGTTGGAATGGAACGAAATTTCGAAAAATAAATTAATTCTAATTAACCCAAATTATGAAATCAGGTACAAAAAGTTGTCACAGCGATTAGTTGCTATGATGATTTTTTATATCTAATTTCATCATTTGGGTTAATTAGAATTAATTCTTTTTTCTGAATTTCGTTGCATTCCAACGATGCTAACTTCAGCATCATTCCTCGCAACTGGAATGTAAAACGTCCTACTTTTTCTGGGGGTCTGTACTTGTATCATTATTTTACAGAAATTGAAATTATTCGAATCCCAATTTTCGATCGTTTATGAAGTGAATGTAACAGTGTTCATTCGAAATGTTGAATGCTTGTTTGTATTTAAAATCGGTCTTAAGATAAAGTTACGAATTGAAGTTAAGATCGAACTTAAAATCGAAGTTAAGAGTGAACTTTTCAATGAAATTAAGATCGCGGTTAAAATAACTTGTCGAAAAATTCGGCAGTTCGGGTCGAATGAAATCCCTTCCCCCCGCCCAACCACCGAAGTAACTCAATATCAGCTCGCCACTGTTACTGAGAACGTAACATTAAACGATCGTACTCTTGAACCATTACACCGTGAATATAGTATCATTATTTATATTAACCAGAAGTTACTTTTGCGCGATGAAATATACATATATATATACCCACAATCAAAGCTATATCAGTAAAAAAAAAAGAAGAAGATATACCATTGCGATTCCGATTATCTTGCGGATTTCCGCTTCCTCGACGTCCTCAATGTTGAACATTTTTTTCGCGTATTGCGCCGCCTTGACGATCGACCTCCAAAGATCAGGTTCTTTCATTATACTCGGGGAGTGATCCTCAAGATTCATGAGCTTCCGATAAGCCTTCGGATCTTTGTCTCGCAGAGCCAAAGCTCTTATCGTCCAGATAGTTTCGTAAGCCGGATGAGGCTGACCGTATTCCAGTTCCGAGATGGTGACTCTCGTCGCGCGGCGCTTAACCGTGAATTCGCACTCGTCGCCGTGCGTCTTGCACGTGCGACACAAGGGCCACCCGCACGCTTTACAGGGCTTGGCGTTGCCGGGTGTGAGATCGTCGTAACAGCCCAAACACACCGGTACCGCGAGTATAGTCATGGCATTTTCGCCGTTCGCTTTCTTCACCGCTTTGTAAAAGCCGGGCGCCTCGACGAGTGGAGACTTGTCATGAAGCACAACCTCGCCGACTTTAATATCTCTCGTGGCCACGTAGTGCCTGCCTGTGCTCGAGTCCTCCATGAGTTTGTACGGTCGGCAAGTCTTCGCGTGAGCTTTCCAATGCGACTTCTGATGCTCCTGGCCGCAGTAATATACAGCCTGGCAGTAGGGATGGGCGATGTTGAGAAAAAAAAATCGGTTATTAAATAAATCGATTATGAATGATGTTGAAGTTTGCATCGTTGGAATGCAACGAAATTCAGGAAAAAAAACTTAATTCCAAGTAACCCAAATGATGAAATTAGGTATAAAAAGAAATCATATCAATTAGTTCCTATAATGATTTTTTATACCTAATTTCATCATTTGGGTTAATTAGAATTATTATTTTTTTCGGAATTTCGTTGGATTCCAACGATGCAAACTTCAACGTCATGATTATGAACAATCGATGTTTCTCAAAAAAACATCGGAACATCGATTATTTTACATCGGCAAAGTAGAAAATGTTGAAAAATCAAAACAAAATCAGCGAAATTATTTTATTCAAATAAATAAAGTCGACCAAGGTCTCAAGGCACATTCAAGACACAGTGATTTTTGAATCAGCATTGAACAACCATAATTCGTGAAATCATGGGTTGTAGCCGTTGTTGGTGAAATTTGTTTCTACTCCTAAAAACTCAATATACGTATAATATAAGTGGCAGATACAATTTGCATAAGGATAAGGGTTGTGATTCACGCGGAATTGTAAATAGAAAAAAATAGATCGGATAATCTGTCTTCTATTGAACGTCATATTTTACACCATATGACACGTTACACAAGAATTAACTATATCACGAACTTTAGTGATGCAAAATTATCGAGAGTTGATATTTCTTTAAAACTGTTAAAATATACTTGTAACACCGCACAGACCGTCTTCGATTTCTTTTGTCGATGTTTCATAAATAAACATCGAACATCGATTGATCGGTTTTGAAAAAAATCGGAAAAAAAACCGATTTCTCGAAAAAAAAAAAAAACATCAGCGATCGATTAATCGACAAAAATCGCCCACACCTACCTGGCAGCCGCTACATCTCTGTTTAGCAACATTGTTGCACACCGCGCAGACGTTCTGGTCTTTCTGCATGGTTGTCGATTAACTTAACTTATCGTAACCGCAGCGTTCTTTTTACATCACCGAACTACTCGGATAACGCATTCACTGTGAGGCGCTCGTCGGTGTAGCACTGTGTGGCGTATTCAACCGCGAAACTTCACTGTTCCGCCTCCACGCCACGAGATCCAACTCGCACTGGCGAACTACCGACTGTTTTTGTTTCACTTCGCGCTTACGCGGCGGGCCTGGGCCTTTCCTCTTTCCTACGAGTGACTCACGGGCCGAGAAACACTCGTGGGACGTGGAGGGGATGTAGCTGGATGCGACACGTTTCGTCGGATGTTGCGCCGAACGCGCACGCACCGATAAGCGCGAAAGTGAACAACGGCGAATCGGTTTCTTCGACGCTTCTCGACAACTCGGGTCGAATTTGAGGGGTGCAGGTGATGTATTTTTGTTTTGCGTGAATAAACGAAACAACGCTCAATCAGACGATTATTTAATTGGTGCATTCTGTTATTGTCTTTTCGTGATCGGTAAACAAGAAATACATTTTGTCGACATAGCGAGCGATACTGAGAATTATACAGCCGATAGCGAGCGATACTGAGAATTATACAGCCGATACGTCGACGCGTTGAAACGATGAGTCGACTTCGACTTACGTCGGCGACGCTGTATTTTGCACAAGCGTTTGAATGATTACATCGATGTCTCGTAAATTTCTCTTCGCTTGCTTCGCTATTTTACCCTCTGGAAGGATTTCCGGCTCGTGTCGCAGTAGTTCGTACGCCTCGGCTAATACCTTCTTGGATTCCTTTAAAAACAATATGAACCATTATTGCAGTGTGGCATAATAAAAGTGGCAATCATCTCAAAATCGTAAAAATAAAAATTGAACATTTTTATTTCATGTTTTTATACTAAAGATGTAAAAACTTATCATCATAATAATGGATAGCGTAATAATATTGCTTAATGATATGTTATAGATGTGCAATCATTTTTTAACACAACTGATCTTTATCGTTTGCATGAGAACTTGAAGCAATGCTAACAAAAAACAGTCTTGGCACTCGTGCAACAAGATTTTGAGGATAAATCGAGAATGAAAATCAAGTTTGCACCACTGAATCCAAAAGTCTTGTGAAATGCACTCGACTAGTTACTTGCTGTATAAAATAACAAATTTTTTTTTGCAAGCTTAACACAGTTTTTGTTTTCATGATATTCAGGTGACTCAGCCTGGTCAAGGAGAATGACGCGCCTGGATTAACTCAAACAACAGAACTTACCATCAGCAAGCCACGTAATGCTTCGGGCCCTTGTCTTCTGCCAAACTCAGCGATACCTGCATGCATCTCGAACAGCACCACACCTCTTATCCGGTTTTCAGCTGAAAATTGATCAAATTATTGAATATATTCACCTTGTGAATTACCAGAAACTTCTAAAAGGGAGTTAATAGTGAGACAAAATATTTAATTATCAATAAGTAAATTTGTATCGAAGTAGAAGCGAAGCTGGAGGGAAAAGTACCGAGGGAATGGAAGCCTGAATGGTAGAGAAAATAATTGTCTAATACTTCAGGTATAAGGAACAAATCAATAGATATAGACGTAAAAAAATCTAACGAATGATTTGAATAAATAAACAATATTCGCAACAATAACAAAAACAAGCACTTGGGTCTCACCAGGCACGAGGGTCCGTAGAATCTCAGAGAACTTTTTGCACAGCGTTATCTTTTCGGTCAAGAGTTCGTTCGAAACGAGCGGCAGCCCACCCTCCTGTTGTCCGATTATCTGAGCCAACGCTAATTTAACGTCAAAGTTGTAAAAGTGATTATCGTGAAGAACGTTTTCCTGACTCTCGATGAATCTTTTGCAGGCGCTAACGTCGTCTTTCTTCATTTTCGATAATTCCATCCCGATTTTTTCCAGCAGCACCTCCACCGACTCCCAGGGCTTTGTCGCATTGCACTTACGACACACGTAGTCCGGGAATTTGTCTCCGCTGACTAGGAACGTTGGAGGTAACATACATCCAGTGCAGCTGCTGCAACATTAATACAAATATTTTACTGCAGATAATTCGAGTTTATCGGCGTACATTACGCAAATGGGCGATTTTGAATGAAAATATTTTTTAAATACTGTTAGCTTCGATTCATAGAATAATATTTAAAAACATGCAGGCGTTTCAGAAATATTAATTGTCCGTCTTATATAATATAGCAAATCTAAATAGAAACACATTTTTAATACGTTGTCATTCGAATATTGCGCATTCCTTGCTAATTATTGCAGATTTATAGAAATTACTCTTTGCAGCATTTAATTGCGTTGAACATCGTTCCAAATTCCGTGGGATCGTTGCATCGCTCACAGATGCAGTCGAAAAATTTCGTCTGCGACAAATGATGTCTTCTGTTCGTGACGCCCCAAAGAGGATCCGTGTAGCAGATCGTTATGTGATCACCTGTAACATTGGTACGCGTTTAATTATCTCCGCCGTAAAATATCGAAAATCAAATGAATTACAAACATTATTTATTTCGTTTAGCTCACCTTTGGAAATCGGGACTGCTGCTCTAATGGCGATGCCTCCATCATTCGTAAAGCTCTTCGAGCAGTTCGCTCGGCAATTGTGCTCTAGATAAGAGGCCATGTCGTAAACGGCAACGTGCGAAGTCTCCGTCGTTGGTACTTCGTGGCCGTTGATCTGTAGCAATAAACATGATTGCAACCGGTGAAGCCTTTGCTTTCTTTCAACGATTAATCACGCCTAAATGAGGTAACTATCTATTGTTTTGGAATAGTAATTTACTATTAATTATTTACTGAAATTTATTATAAATCGCCTATTTTCGGCGTGAGCACCATTCTACTAAAAAAAAAACGTTTTTTTTAACGTTTTTTCACGAAGTCGTTAATCATTTGAAATATTATCAATTTCTGTAAAATAAGAATTACTCAAAATATATGAAATTATTTTCTGCTATAATCGTGTCTATGTGTTTAAAAAATGGAAGTAAGAAATAATAATTAAAAAGAGATAAACAAATAAGTAAGTAAGTAACGAAAGATCATCTAAAGTCAACAATCTTTCATCGGGCCACACTAAAAGTCGCGTAAGTACCTGCAGAATTCCAGCGATCTTCGCGATCTCGGCTTCCTCGATATCGTCGAACTTGAAAAATCGTTTCACGAAACTAGCGATGTCATTAGGCACGTCGAAGGCATTGGGTTGCTTCGCCGCCTCCGCGCAATGGTCCTCAAAGCTCAAAAGTCTCTGATATCCCGCTGGATTGGTGTCGCGCATTGATATCACTCTGATGACTCCCACGGCTCGATAAGTAGGATGCGGAATACCGAATTCGGTAATACTGACTTTTGATTTTCTGTATTTCATGGTGAACTCGCATTCGGCGCCGTGCGCGGTGCAGCTGAGACACAAGGGCCATCCGCAATTGTCGCAAGGCTTCGAATTCTCAGCGTTAAGGACGACGTAACAGCTCAGGCAAACCGGTGGCGTGCCCTGAGGAGGAGCAGCAACGAGAGGCGTCTTTTCCAAAATCACAAGCTCGCCAGGTTCAATTCTTCTGGTGGCAACGTAATGTCTCCCGACCTCGGAGTTCTCCGCGAGCCTGAAGGCCCGACAATTTTTCGAGTGAGTCTTCCAATGCAACTTCTGATGCTCCCGACTGCAGTAGTAGACCGCTTTGCAGGCGCTGCACTTTTGTTTAGCAGCGCTCTTGCAGACAGCGCAGATTTCTTCGGTTTCCTCGTCTCGCACTCCCGGAGTCTCGCCCATCGCGAATTTCCTGGTCACTTTCCACGTGTTTCGTACACCGTAATCGACGACTGGTTGATGAAGAAACGCGTGGAAGCTCGCCCGCCGGTGATGCTAGCCGATAGGCACTGAGGAACACAGCCGGTTGCATACCGCACGCTCGCTTGGGTCCGCATGTGGGCTGCTGTAAATACGGTAGTCGGAAAGCTTGAAGATACTAATAATAGCTCAAGCGGGATGCTACGGGCTCTTGACTTGACATAGGCGAGAATACGACTGTCGGTTCTTCTGGGTTATTGTTCGGTTTCGTAAGCGCCGCGAGAGTCGACGGAAAATTCTCGGCGCTTCGAGCCGCGGCAATCGAGTCGAATTGAAGCTATGCTGCTGTAACTTGACTCGATGCGATTGCGCCCGATAGCTGAAATGAAATGAGGTGATTTCGATTGTCCTGAGTCGTTTCCGCGGCGATGCGGGCTTTGTACGAGTCGAGTTAAAGGCTCGATTGAGAGTTTCTTACCAAGCCTATCGAAAAGCTTTACGGGCTCGTATAAAGTTTCAGTGGGATCTCCGCGTGTACCGGCTGGGATAAGGGGATGACTCCGACGGCAGAGCCGCGGGACAGGGGACGTGGGAAATAAAAATAATCTAAATGGAATCAATGGTATCTGCGATGAGATTTAACTTCTCGAGAACAGTACACGTACTCTGCAGACCGGTTTAAATTGCATACACGGCGGCACTTTACTATTGTTCATGTGAGAACAACTTTAACGGGTCTCGCCGAAAGTTAACTCGCGGTCTTGGCAGAATGGCCAGATGGGTCTGGTGCACGGTTTGTGCGATAAAAATATGTCCTATATTTCGTAACATTTATATATTCGTTATCTACAAACGCTCAAATTGTTTTGTAAATGTTACGTTTGATCGGTTTCGTGCCAATTTTACAAACAAACGAGCAAATAAAGGCAGCTCCTGAAATGGCAATAAGAAATGCATTTGTATATACACTTAAAAATGTATATAAACATAAATACTAACGTCAATATATATTTTTATTTTATTTTATTAATCTATACGGGCCGTATCCCATTTGTTGCTTCGTTGCACCCACAAATATATTGTAGTTTGTACAGATATATTGTATATTGTAGTTTGTATTTATATTTGTTGAATTGAAAAAGGAAATCTATCTCTATGAATATGAAAATATTTTCTTAGTATCGCAATAACTGTATGAAAATTACAAAAATTCTATGACAACGGTGCAGGGGAAGTGTAGACAAACCAATTAGTCTTACTTCTCAAATATTTTGTTGTTTTACTAGTTTGTAAATACTGACATGACAAGCCGTTCGTATTGAATTTCGAAGCTAAAAATTGTCAATCAAAAACATCGCAAAATAACAAACGATTCACCTTCCAGACTTGGCCCTTTGCATTTGCCACGCGTCGTTCATAATTTCCTGTGAAAACTTATCGTACTCTAAAGGCGCCTCGAATCTTTCGCTGTTACAGATTGAAGCTGTCGAAGCCATCATGACGTCCCCGCGTCGCTGCAGCCCGTGTGCCGCCGGAAAATAGTCTCGAGACAGTTGTTTATTCGCTTTCGAGACGAAAGCGACGCTCAGCATTGTGCCCCGCCGCGCCGCCGGCGTGTCTGCGTGCATCGAATGAGTTCGCACCAGAGCTAACAGCATCGAGGGTAAATATTTTCATTCCGAAAATGCACGTTCGCCGAAGACGCTATTTCGCGGCGGGACAGGGTGGAAGGGGGTGAGGCAATGCCCCTCTGGTGCATTGAGGTGCGTGCTGATTCTGGTAACTGGTAATATAACTGATATGTACAGTAGACTGCGGTAAAAGCATTCCTCGTCGTTTTCGGAGCCATCCTGCAGAAAGCTCCTCGAAAATTCGTGAATGCTCGTCTCTCTCTCTCTCTCTCTCTCTCTCTCTCTCCCTCTCCCTCTCTCTTTGCTCATCCAATTTCCTCGCGAGATTGCGAGCTCGCTGTAAAAATTTCTGGATTTTCGCTCTTCCATATATACCTCGTCGTCTTTTTGTCAACGTCGCCGCGTGTCTCTCGTCATATGTCGCGGGGGGCGTCATAAAAGTTTCACACCGTCCGACGTAGTCTTGCGCTCCGAGGCTCCATGGTCAATATCCCCCTTTATTTGCTCACATGTAATCCCCATTCGTTCGTTTTATTTCGCGCGAATCGGGAAAAGCTCTTCGGGGCCACTCGGATTGACAATCGTAAAACTTTTCCTACCGATTATTATTACAGTCGTGGCGCGCCACCCAAGCTCGGTGCCTCAAACGGCACTTATTACTCGCGTTATAAAGCTCCACTGGCTTCCGCGTAATAGGACTGCAATTTACGTTACACGTACTCGGTTGTGTATATAAGTAAAACGAGACTCCGGTGCGTATATGCATTTCGCAGGGGGTGAACGGTGCCCGCCCGAGTTCTCCACCCGAACAATACCGTAGTAAAGCTTAATTGCACAAGTTTAGAATGGATCTTAAGGGGCATTTCGTATACGTTATGTGTATAAAGTAGGTACACGGGGAGCCGAGTCGCGGGAACTGTTCTAATACCCAAGAGAAACGAGTCTATTCACTCCAGGACCAATTATTATTTGCTCGAAGCTTTCTCCTTGTCTTTTGTCTTACAATGCCAGGAGCGGGGGGGACAACAGATAGAATGTGTATTGTTCTTCGAGTTACGAAGACGATATGCGGCGAGCGCGACGAGACCGGGGCTTTGTGAGTCATGAGAACACCTTTGGCATTTACGAAGCAAACAAATAAATTTAATAAAATAAGTTTTACTTGTTTACTTCGTAAACAAATAAATACAATTTTGTTGCACGGCTAGTGCAGCCAAAATAGAGAAGATAGTAGACCACGTTTTACTTTTAAATTCTCCCACGTATAAAAATATGCTGATTAGAAGTGTGTAGTAGGAAACCACTCGCGATAAGACTTCTTCAAGTCTCAAAATAGGTAGATTATTAAAAAGTAATTACTTTCTGTTTTGTTGTACTTCGGTCATCAGCAGATATTTTTTTAAATAGCTGTTCAGATAACGTGCAGCCATCGATTAGCAGTAATTGCATGTTGTACACGTTTTTTTTCGACAGCCAGTGTCGATCACTGGCCATCGAGAATCTTTATCGCGATCTGATTTCAGAGACATTGAGGTTAATCGGCAAAAATCACAAATTCAAGGTTGACCCAACCAACCCCGGTGGTCTCAATTACATCTAAGCCCTCGGGTAAATTACACAGTACTGCGCATAGTCCCTCAATACACTTCGCTCTCACACTGCTGAGGTTCTTGTTGGAGATGTTTGGGACTTCGCGCGGGTAAACGCAACACTTGCTGCCAAAGCTGCAGAATTGCGCGTCATTGTTCTGTCGATCCGCATGAAAACGTTAGCAAATCTCGAGGCTCTGTCCGCTTGCCGTATGACTAAGAAATGTAATTATTCCGTTTCGCTTTATTTCGTTCATCCATGTTTTTTAAAATTATCTCTGCAGATAACGTATAGCTAACGATTTACTATAATAACGTACACCCGACAGGCTTCCCGCATAGCCAGTAATCGATCTTGTTCCGCTTTCAGAGACACTGGCGCTAATCGCCAAGAATCACAAACACGAAGTCGACCCAACCAGCCCCGATGGTCTCAATTGCATCTAAGCCCTCGACTAAATTACAGAGGACGTGTATAGTCCCTCAAGCACGGTCCGCCGTGGCAGTGCCGAGGTCCTGGCGGAGATTTGAGGCCGGTGGTTACGACACCGACGTCATAACGAGAGTCTACAGGCGAAGTTCGGGACTTCGCGCCGGTAAATACAGCACCTGCAGCCAAAGCTGTAGAAATGCTGCGCGTCGTTGTTCTGTCCATCTATAGGCATACGTTAGCGCACGAAGCCGGTGGTGGTGCGGCTCCGTCTGCGTGCTGTACGTAATACGTGCACCGATAACGTCGTGCCCGGCGCTCTCGGTGTTCTATTAGCGTTATCAGTCCGTTGTTACGGGAAATTAATCCCCGCGCGAGTCTTCTTATAGCCCGAAGAAGTGAGGCGAGTCGCGAGGGGGGCGCCTGTAACTGGTGCTTCTCTTGCTTTACCGAGGTCGGCGTTGCGGGTGCCGCGACGCTGTTTCTCCTCGCCCTCGCCGAGAGACCGAGCGCGCGCACGGTCTCCCTCGTTTTCCAGTTTATGTCTCTTAAGCGCAGCCGTATAAACTGGACGCGCGCTCTCTCCGCTACCGCCAAGATTTAGGGTCTCCTCCTACGTCCGATTCTCTCCTGCATCTCCGCCGTATCTCCTGTCCTCTCTCCGTGCGGTCCCCGCTGCCTCTCTCGTGATACATTACATTATGCTCCAAGCTCTCGGTCTCTCCTCTTCTATCTCGTACGTATCTCGGCAAAAGCTTAGACATTCGAGCCCCGTGTTTTCCACGTATACACGCGAAGTCTTGAGATACAGTGCGGCCCATTGTCGTTGAAAATTACTCGGGTTTCAGGGAGGGAGCGAATCTAATCGCGGCGAACTTTTGAATGGACAAGAACTATCCCGATACCGCAGGACAATTTAGTCCGGCTATAGAAGTTTTTATTTCGACGGCAGATAGCGCGGATCTTCGCATTTGCGAAAAGTTGGTTTATCGAAATATCGTGGGTGTTGTTGCAGTTGAAAAGTGTGCGTTTTATTCGCGCTGCGATTGTTCGTCCGATGTAAGTGAAATGTTAGGAAAATCTGCACAGTCGTAAAGTGGTTAGTTTTATATTGCCTTCGATACTCAAAGGCGATGTTGTGCTACTCTGGTGAAAATATAATGTTGTAACATTTGGTGCAAAGAAAACCTTTTCTACTCTAGTCTAATTCCAAAAGCCGCGTAGTATTGAGAAAAGAACGTTGTACAAGGTATTCAACGTTCAGGAAAACATTAGAAACACAATTTTCAAAACCAATATCATTTTTTCACAACCCGAAAAAAAAAAAATTATTCGGCAAGGGTTAATTTTTTCTGTCCAGAAATAAAATCAAATTTGACGATACACAGACTCGTCATGTCGAATTGGCAATTCCATAGGGTCGGTTCCATGAGTTTTCTATTGGTGTATTTTTCGCGGGAACATAACAAGTAGTTTCAGTTATAGACACGTATAAAGATATAAACGACGCTATAATCCGGTATATCTGTATACACAAGTGGTATAATATGTCGAGAATCTCCGGCGCGATAATGGCATCCCCTGGGGATGCCGGAGTCCTCGGCTCGCGGGGAAACGATATTGCGAAAAATAGTTGCTCTGCAGCACGAATCTGTGCACACAGGAGAAGAATATAAATTTCGACGAACAACCCTCGGCCCCCCCGCCCGGCCTTCCCAATATACGAAAAGCGTATCGCCACCTCTCTTGCGTATTGAGAGAAGTAGGCGGTAGTTTCGTGTAGTACGCCACCCTCAGGACACCATTATCGCGATGTGAGGAATAACGGAGGTACACAGGGAGCGTGTTCCGCGCCGTTTCCTATATGTATTTTCTGCCAAACTCGTTCACTCGCCACTTCCCTACTTCCAAGTCTCGCGACTAGCCCCCTTATGCGATATATATATATATATATGTATACACACACAATATGTTTATGTGTTTGTGTATATATATAATATAAAGAATATAAGGACATAAAGAAGCTTATTGGACGTACGTGCTTTGGTCTACTCGCCCCAAGCTCGCTTTACTGCACCGTACGTATCGTACGTACTACTCGCTTTGCGGCGGTCTGCTAGGAACAGCAGCCAGCAGCAGCGGCGGCAGGTTCCAGCACCGCCAGGTGCGGAGCCTCAGTGCAAAAGCCTCCATTACTTCTGGAGGCTTCCTGGTTACCTAGAAAACTGGTTAGTGAGAGCTTCACTTCTCTCGCCAGACTTTTCATGACTCCGGTTGATGGCGCTCCACTCTTAAGTTCCTCACTCTCATTCTCTTCAGACTATACCTAATTCCCGTACGGTATTAGGTTGCTTTGCGGAAATTCGAAAATTCGTGAAAAAAACTACAAACCTTTTTTAATTGATTTTGAAAAAAATATTCTTTTGGCGATTTTTTTCTGTCAGAAACCGCAGATCCGGCTGCGGACCGAAAATCGCCAAAATGTTGCGCTACTGCGCTCTCATAAAACTTTAAAAGGTTACGGGTGGTGCCCCACCTGTCCTCTTATCAAATTTTGAAATTTTACACCAAACTGATTTTGTTTATCACGGACTTTCCTGGCAACCAATCACAGTTCTAATAGTTTGCTAACAATGCTTTCCGTTACTCATGAACTTTTACAAAAGGGATCGGGGTTTCGAACATGTCTCCGACCCTTGTGGCCTATACTATCGTTCCCGAGTCGTATATTCTACCCCTGAAAACACTGTTTTCAACCCTCTTCGACTTGACTTTGAAGAAAAAAAAGGGTCCGACATTTTTTTAGATAAAAATTCGTAGATCCAGCTTATGATCCTAAGCCTAAGAAAATGTTATTTTCAAAATATCGACATTCGGCCTGTGCCATCGTTCTCAAATCGTATGTCCTACCCGTGAAAACACCGATAGCGTCGAGAGTTCAACGCAACGCGCTTATACTTTATATCTGGGTGATTAAATGTCCCATCGTATTTTCTAAGATTGATCTCGCACCGCGCGCGATTCTCGCGAAATACGAGAAGAGGCAGCCAGAATGGGTCCTATATCCCTCCCCGTGAATCCGCAATGGACTGGCGAACTCGCCCCATTCTATTTTTGTTCACTCTGTGTCTATGTACGTGTTTCCCTCGTTCTCCGTCTCCGTCTCTCCCTCTCTCGCTCTCTCCGACTCTGGTTCGGTCGCGTACGCGGATAAAGCAGAAATTTTCCTCAAGTATAACAGGATTACGGAAGCCATCCGTGAGACAAGTGCAGTGCTCGCTCGTTTGCGTCACTAATCGGCTGATCGCTCGTTCGCCCGCTGGCTTTCGCAACGCTCTCGAGAATCCGCGTACGTTCGCGGCTCTTCTTTCCTATCCTTTCTATCCACTGGTATACATGTATACCGTATATATGTCTCTTCCAGAGCGTCGGACTTTACTGTTAATACTATCATGGTCCTCCCCCGCCCCCTCCTACCCTGGCTCTCATCCCTCGCTTCACTCTGATGGTCAATCTTATTACCTCATACAAGCGGATAGAGAACGACGAGTGAGTGCTAACCGGAAAAAAGATTATTCCGGTGGGAATACCGGCGAGCGGATAGTTTGGTGGCGATCGGCGAATATGAGAACACTCCGGATGATGTAGAATCGTTTTCTGCTTTACATTGTTTTCGGGTCACTGTGCGCTACTTCCTTGAGTAACAGGCAATCGCTATCGTTACACCTTTCGAGGCGATGAATTTTGCAACGTTATACGATTTTAGTATGGAAGGAAAACCGATCAGGCGAGAATTATGGCAATTCACTTGGGAACAACGGGAAACTCGACGAGCAGGCAGATATCAATAATAACTTAGTTTTATAGTTTTTATTTTAAGATTAACAGAGTATTGAGACAGTCGCTGATACTTTTACGTGGGAATGGCAAAACATTACTTTTTTTTACTTAAAATTAAAGCTGGCGTCTCAGTAACCACAAGTATGAGGAAAAGATCCTGGCCTGACCCAGCCTGATACGAAGATAATTTTAACAAAACAGGAAAAAAATAATTTTCCTTGAAGTATAGCGGCGAAGAATTGCTGTAAGAAATTCGAAATTAACTTTCCAAATCCAATGGCCAAAGAATGATTGAAAATTCGTTCATGAAAAAATAATCAACCGCGTCAATTTTTCTCAGTATCGTCGAAGTGAAAGATAATTCGCCTCGGAAAATGCGACAAATTCTCGACAGTCCAGGACGACAGCGCTTCGAAAATTCACCTCCGCCGGTCCATTTTACGCCCGTCACCTCTGTCTAAGCCCAGCCTCGTGTAGTTTTAAGTACAGCTTCACTGCGATATTAGAAACAAAAGTAATATCGGGGCAATACACGGGGGTTCGATCGACCCACCGCCGCGCGCGCGGTGCTTATTGCACTCGCGAGACAGTCGAACGATCCGCCCAACGATAATTGCTAACGATTCTCGGACGAGAGGGCGGAAGCCCCCGGGGCTCGAGGGTTCGCGCGAGACACAACTGCGTTTCGATCGCTCCCCGTGTGGGAGCCGCGAGTGCGCACCGGAGGATGAAACGAAATCGGCAATTAGCGAAGTCGCGAACGAGCCCAGCACGAGCGAATCCGACGTGAATTTTCCATGCATGTAACGGAGACGCCCGCAGGACTCAGCCAAGTTTCTCAAACACTCGCGCGGATTTTCGAGCTCGCGCGCGTTTGGCACTTGAGCGTCATATCCACTGCTCGCGACGTTCGCATTAAACTTTATTACCAATATACAAAGTTATTTCTTGGCGTAGATATAAGTTTACATGGGCGATATACCAATGGTAAATTATATACCGAGGCATTACACAGTCTGTTTTCCAAGTCCTCAAACGTCCAGACCGTCCTCACGCTCGATAAATGCGACTATTAATTCGAACGTTCTTACACTACAATATTATGAGCCGGCTATATAATTAAAACTTTGCCCCTCTGCGACTTCATTGTCCTTTCTCGCTCGCTGCCCCCCCTTCGTAATTCATTCAATCGTCTTTTTAACTGCTTCTCCGTAGGAAAACTGGCAATTAAATTGAGCTTGGTCGGGAGGATGGATACTCCGTTGCTGCCGGAGAATCGCAAGAGTCGCGGGAGTTGCGGGACGCTGTTCCCTCGGTGTTTGCTACCACCGCGGGTCATTGGTTTCATCGAATGCCGGAGAAAAATAATAGGATAAATTGGACGATGCAAAGCAACGTGAGCACTTGTTACGACTCCGGGACGCTCTTGTGCAAAGTATCTATCATAAGTACTGTTGAAAAATTGTACTTGAACGGACAATCAATGCCGGATAGAAGGTAATTTTTTTTACTTCCATCGGTGATTGTGTTCCAACTAGTTAAAACTTGCAAGTTATTCGCTCCAGCTTTTATGCAATATTATGTTTGTTTTGTCTTGATGTTTGCATTTGCTTTACAAAAATGAAAAAAGAATTTGAAGAAGTTCCTGGCACCTAATATTTCCTGTAAATGTTTGCAAATATAAAAAAATAACAAACCGTGTAACCAGCTCTCTTTCGTACTTCTTGACAAGTTTTTTTTTACGTTTTCCGAAAAAGCCTCAGTCTTGTAAGTAAAAATATATTCCCCGTAATTCCCTCGAAACTCGGAATTTGACGCGTACTTCGAGTCCCCCAAAACTCAAAATACAATGGAATTCCGTGGCAAGCAGCTCGAGAGATGTAAAAAAAAAAGAATCTCTCGATCGTTCTCAAGCTTCGGGGCACCGAATTAATAAGGTGTTTTATTAATCAAAACGTTCTTACAGCGCGGTATAAGTGAAACTTAGCTCCTTAACGACTGCGCGGTGTCTTTTCTTGTCCTTAATTCATTCAATCGTCTTTATAACTGTTCCAGGACGGAAAAAGGGCCCCGGCAATTAAATCGAGTTTGGCCCGAAGGACGAACGGGGAGGGGGCGGCTTCGACCGCGCCGAGCGAGGTATTGTAAGATTCGTTCGAGCTTCATGAAAGCTCCGGTGTTTGTTCCTGCAGGAAATTTCTTCATCTCCCTCCCCCGCCCGCCCGCCGACCTCAATCAAGGATTCAGGCTGTATCGCGCGGGCGCGCGCGAGCTTTTCGCTTTAAACTTTACGGCGACGGTTTAATTAGACACAAGGTAGAGCGGGAGCGGCGGCGAGCACCCGGAGGTGGACCGAGAGCGAGAGGATGCGCGATCGAGGGAGTTATATATTCCAGAGCGGTGGCGGTGAGCGAGAGACCGAGACCGGGAGAGCAAAAGCGCTCTCGCGGTCGTTAATCCCCGCCGAGAGAAAAGACGTCGAGACTCGAGAAGAGGCAAAGGGGGAGGGTGGGGAGGAGGTAGGAGGTAGCGCACATCGTCCCGTTGTCGCCCCCGGGCTGCGGTTCTATTATCCTGCACGTGCTTCACCTTTCTTTTCCTCTTTTCCGTGTTACCCACCTCCTTCATCTATATATATATAGAGACCTCGCGCGCAGTTTCCAAACCGGTGCCTCCGGTTATTATACCGTACTGCCGAGGTACCTGGCGAAATATTTTGACGAAATAAGTAACCCCCGAGATTCGCTCGAGACTTATCTCGGGACGAAGAGACGCGTGCTGCGACTCTCGAAGAAGCTCTCGCGATCGCGTCTCCGAGCTCGCGATATTCTCCCCCGGGAGACTCCGGAATGAGACACTGCAGCGTGAATAAAGAACTTTTGCGTCGGGGATGACCACCTCCGGATGGCTCCGGGGCGAGCAATCTTTTTGTTTTTGTTTACCGTACTTATTATTTCATGGTAATTATTTCGTTAAAAAAATACACAAAACGAACTGCCGTCGCTGTAATTTGAGAGATTCATTTGAGAGCCACTTCTGATGTCTTGTTAAGTATTTCACTAATATTATTCGATTAATATAATTTTCCAAGTGAGCTCGTTTGATTAGATGCATCTTTTGTTGTTGCAATCATAAGGAATTTTTTATTTTTACGTAGGTCCTCTCAGGCATTAACAGCTACTATATCAAACGTTCTAACATTCCATTGATTCGTGTGCGTCTAAAAAAAAACATTTTACCAGAATTAATATGAACTATATTACTAAATTTCACCCGCGAATATTCGCGCGATGTCGCTCGCCTTCGCGGCGTCGCCTCGTTTGCATGCGGAAGTGCAGGAGCGTTGAAGGGCGCGCGTAGCCGTTTGCAAGAGTCCTCTTGACTGTCGCGAGCCGCAAGGTTTCCGAACTTGACTTCAACGCGCGGGGGCCCGGTGGTTGTGCTGAAATGGCACATGCTTCCTTCGCTTAAAAAACGCGATTCGTATTTTATTCAAAATCGCCGGGAAATCGATTAAAGCCTCGCGCATCAACGCCGAATAATTGCATGAAGTAAATGACACCGACTGTTTTCACTGATTTTGCACAAAAAAAAATCCGGTTCGATTATGATTCACGGAATTCGGTAAAACGCTGAACGTGTCGTTATTCTGTCCTCTAATTTGGAATTACTTTGCAAAAGCTTCGTTCAATTCCCATGGGGAACCTTTGAGAAAATATATGTATCGCGTGCCATTTCACCTCAAGCCCCCCAGCCCCCCCTCCTCCTCTCCCCCCGCTCGGTACGCCTCTCTTGATCCCTTTCCGCGGCATGTTCTTCGTTTGAGCGCGTATGCTTGAGATCCTTGAGGGTCTTTTGATCGGCCACTCATGCGACTTTGGCTTTAGCACCTCGTGGCCGAGTGCTGCCGTTGCACCGTGCCCTCCTCTCTTTCTCTCTCTATGTGTGTTGTAAAATGGGCGTTACGTTCTTATCCTTATGCAGAGTCAGACGAGGGCTCTCACCTTTGTGCGAGACACACGAGAACGCGACACCTTAAAATAGGCGCCACTCGATGATACTCCATGGTTATACTGATAAATTCAGTGTCCTACTAGCCTTTGAACCCCCTCCCCCCCAACCCCTTCTCTTTTGGTCTCTCAAACACGTTGCCATTGCATCAGATTGTTTTCCATTTTTTTCATAAAGCGAAACACGACAAAGCGCACTCGGAGAAATATTTGCTTTACACGTGACATTTAGCTTCCGCCTTGCAAAGCGTTCAACGCATTTCGGGTGTACCACTTTGAGTAAAGAATATATTTATTATGCGCATCATAGCTGATTTCTTCTCAGAATTATTTTGCAAATTCGAAGATGTATATTTCTTGGATTCATTTTTGTAGTAAATCTGTTCTATTTCATCTGTTTCAGATCTACGAGGTTGAGGAAACTGGTCTTCCTCTCGTCGGTGAAGACTTTACGACATTTGTTCCTGTACACTCGGGGAAACGAGGCGAAAAGCGAATGGGGAAAAAGTGAACAAAGCTAAAACGCAGCCGCGACGCTCGAGTGTGGAAAATGTATCTTCGGAGGATGAAAAAGTCATAAATTTCGAGAACGAAAGCGAATGGTAATGTTCGACAAGCGAAACATTGCATTTGCATAGCTTTATTTTTCGTTATCTTGATGAATTCAGAGATAAAACTCTCCGTTAAAAGTTGAATATTTCAATGCATGCCAAGTGTCCCTAGGGTTACGTTGCTGCCCGTACGAAAAACAAATCCATAAATTCAACGAACGTTGCGAATTTATCGAGAGCTTCGCGCTCGTGGCGCACCGAACTATACAGATAGATATGCACCGTTCGTATAGTATTGCCGGGTACAGGGGCTGCTCGTGAAGTACGGAGCATCAGTGGCACCGAGGATTCGCGCACGGCTGCAGCAGTGCAGTATCCGCGGTGGCTTTAATGGGATTCCCCGAGTAATTTAGATGCGGTTGTACTACGAGCGAGAATGCGCTCTCGTGCCCGCGGAACTTGTGTTGGTCTTGCACGACGGCGGCGGCGGCGGCACTGCGATCCGGGAGTTCCGTTATATGTGTGCGCGCACCTTTCCCTATAATAAACTCGGTCTGACTCGTTCTGTATGCAGCCCCTCGATCGAGAAACCATTATTTCGATTATCCCGCACCGGGAGAGAAGTCCCTTCGGTTTTGTTGCGGATAAGAAAAAAAAATTAAGTATGTAGAGAGATGCGCGATCGAACTCTCGTGGATGCAACAGCGCCGATAAACCCGTGGTTTTCCGAACGGTAGAATGTAATTACGTCGTCGTAGGGTATTTTATGGTCCTGAAAAATGACTTTTCTTTTTTTTGTTAAATATTTTCCAAGTATCCGTACGGTTGTATTACAAATTCGGTGTTCGGTGAACGTCGAATGGATTTGTTATTGGTATGATTTTTCGTATTCCTTTAGTTTATGATCTTCAATCATTGGTTTTTTTAATGGCGCAGAGAGGCTTCCCGGGCATTTTAGATGTAGAGGCAAATTCGTGTTTCTCTAAGGTTCACGCATACTGGATTTATAATTGAGAAATATATACGATTGAACATTTCAGATGACAAACATGATTTACTATTTTTGGTTGACTGTTTCAACTTACTGTTTCAGCTTCGTAGTTGAATAATTTCTATAACTCTTGGTAATGTTTTTTTTGTCGATCCGTTCGAACCAACGTGATTCAAATTTAAGAGCTGAACTTCCGAGTTACATGAATATATGTTTGTCGGCTTTTTCTTTCTTTCTTTTATGCGATGTAAAAACTAATGTTGTCTTCGTTTTTGCCTCTGTTTCGTGCAGGTCTATCGGGGATTCTCGGAGCGTCGACGAAGACCCGCGGGTTGCTTGAGCCTAGGCTTCAACTCGTAAAGTCCTCGATTACTTCTCGAAGTAATAAACCCACCGGAATTACGTAGCTCTCCACAAGTCGCTCTCGCAGTATACTATAGTAGTTCGACGAAGAGTTTCCGGATTATTCCTGGAGCGGTTGTCGAAGCGTCACTGTACCTACGTCGTCTGCTATCGCGACGAACTATACTGAATTATGAAGCGTCTATCGAAAGTTACGACACTGTCGCTACGAGCCGTAATCCTCCAACGACCACTTCATCTTTTTCTTTTTTTAACGTAATTTTCACATCCATGGATAGGCCAACATTGCTCAATACACAGCTTTATCTATAACTAATATTGCTCGAAGTTGATGCAACTTCCGAATTAAGAAGTTTACGTCATGCTCACCGTAAGTGATGTAAAAGTTTCAGGATTTGCAACAAACCCCGGCTCATTCGCTGTTGTTGATTGTCCGAAGCTGTACTTCGAAATTAACCCCGATCGATTTTACGAAGCCCGATAACTGTTGCAAGTACAAAGCATTATTTAAATGGAAAATAACGAACTATATACTGAATTATGAAGCGTCTATCGAAAGTTACGACACTGTCGCTACGAGCCGTAATCCTCCAACGACCACTTCATCTTTTTCTTTTTTTAACGTAATTTTTACATCCATGGATAGGCCAACGTTGCTCAATACACAGCTTTATCTATAACTAATATTGCTCGAAGTTGATGCAACTTCCGAATTAAGAAGTTTACGTCATGCTCACCGTAAGTGATGTAAAAGTTTCAGGATTTGCAATAAACCCCGGCTCATTCGCTGTTGTTGATTGTCCGAAGCTGTACTTCGAAATTAACCCCGATCGATTTTACGAAGCCCGATAACTGTTGCAAGTACAAAGCATTATTTAAATGGAAAATAACGAACTATATACTGAATTATGAAGCGTCTATCGAAAGTTACGACACTGTCGCTACGAGCCGTAATCCTCCAACGACCACTTCATCTTTTTCTTTTTTAACGTAATTTTTACATCCATGGATAGGCCAACATTGCTCAATACACAGCTTTATCTATAACTAATATTGCTCGAAGTTGATGCAACTTCCGAATTAAGAAGTTTACGTCATGCTCACCGTAAGTGATGTAAAAGTTTCAGGATTTGCAACAAACCCCGGCTCATTCGCTGTTGTTGATTGTCTGAAGCTGTACTTCGAAATTAACCCCGATCGATTTTACGAAGCCCGATAACTGTCGCAAGTACAAAGCATTATTTAAATGGAAAATAACGAACTATATACTGAATTATGAAGCGTCTATCGAAAGTTACGACACTGTCGCTACGAGCCGTAATCCTCCAACGACCACTTCATCTTTTTCTTTTTTAACGTAATTTTTACATCCATGGATAGGCCAACGTTGCTCAATACACAGCTTTATTTATAACTAATATTGCTCGAAGTTGATGCAACTTCCGAATTAAGAAGTTTACGTCATGCTCACCGTAAGTGATGTAAAAGTTTCAGGATTTGCAACAAACCCCGGCTCATTCGCTGTTGTTGATTGTCCGAAGCTGTACTTCGAAATTAACCCCGATCGATTTTACGAAGCCCGATAACTGTCGCAAGTACAAAGCATTATTTAAATGGAAAATATCGGGGTTTCGCACTACTCGGGGCTTCTGGCAATTTACAAAATGAAACAATTGCTCGACCATTCGTTATCGACAGCAGTTCCGAGGGCGGGGAAACCCAATGATTGTTGTAAAAATGTAAATTTCGCTTACCTTATAGAACGCGAAAATTCGCGAATTTACAGGATCCCGAGGCTTCGAGCAGTCGAGAGAAGAAGACAATCGCTAGACCATTCGTTGTCGATAATAGTTTTGAGGGTGGAGCTTACAGGGTCTAACCGATTTTACGAAGCCGAATAATTATTCGAGGTCGGAGAGTCGTACGGAAAATGGGAGAACGACCGCAGCAGCAGCAGCAGCAGCACCGAGTGGTGGAACGGGAGATGCACTTTGCGGTTTACGTCTCTCGACGAACAGTTTAATTACCCACGGAGAGCAAGGAGCCGGAGTAAGGAGCCTGCTTCGCGTGTCCCCTCCCCCCCACGAGTTGCTGGCTTAATAACTCGATGACACGGAAGTTACGACACCGATTACCGGCTCGCCGAGATAACGCGCACCGGAAATGTGTCGGTCCGCCTCTGCTCTCCGCTCCGTTTATATCTTCCACTCTTGATCTTCACTCCCGAACGATCTATCGTAACGTGTAACGCTGCCGAGAAACCTCTGCTCCATTCGCAGGATATACGATACCGCAGATGGCCACCGACTATGGCTTTGCGATATACACTCCGTTTCGTGCCATCTCAAAATTAATTCAATAATCATTGTTATTCAAATATAATACCAATTATCGGGTAAAGGTTACTTATAGCTTCTACGTAAATGTAATTATTTCATTCAACGTCCAACTCAACGAAAAGTTGCCCTCGACGGATCGGAACATAAATGTGCTCCGGTCGATTTACTTAGCTTGAAGCACCCGATTTTTGTATTTAAGGTAGTCCTTGCGACCGATATTCATTTCGCATAAATTCGAGTAATTTGAGAGAGAATTACGAACATTTCTCGATGGTATAAAAATCGGAAATAATTCATGCACATTAAAGGTACCGAAAAGATTAATTTTGTATAATAATAATTCTAAAATGTTATTAACAAATTGATGAAAAAAATATTGTTTAACAAATTTGTCGATGACCCAACTATTTTTTTTAATGAAAATGATTCGTTCATTTTTCTGAATACGTATGAATTTTTTCAGATTTTAGAGTTCACTTTGAAATTCGTGTGTTTTTATAGGGAAAATATGTGAAAATTCAAAGTGAACTCTAAAATCTGAAAAAATTCATACGTATTCAGAAAAACGAAGGAATCATTTTCATCCACAAAAAAACTTGGGTCATCGAAATATTTGTTAAACAATGTTTTTTTTCATCAATTTGTTAATAACATTTTCGAATTATTATTATGCAAAATTAATCTTTTCAGTGCCTTTAATTTGCATGATTTTTCAGATTTTTATATTATCGAGAAATGGTTGCAATTGTCTCTCAATTTTCGAAAACTTATGCGAAGTCGACACCAGGCGCAAGGACTACCTTAAAATATATTTCTCGGCATTACTTGTGTGGCGAATGAATTACACACCGAACTAATTTCATGGAAAAAGAGGAAAAAAATGTCTTGCACAAAATGTGGGATAAAAAAGAGACGAATACCTATTGCAAAGTGGCGACTTTCAAACCACACTGCCGTTAATAAATTAGGTGCGTAGACTTATATAGTACTTGGAGGAATAAAAACAAAGCGTACTACTTCCATACTCCCTTTATTCCCACGCACTGTACTGCCCACCTCTTTCACGTTTTTTTCTTCTTCTTCTTTTTTGTTTCCACGCTAAGTACTCACGAGTCTTAACGGTACTCGATTAATGACATTCCGGCTGCTCCCACCGGCGGACCTTACTCGAGCTGTTCGCCTTTCTTTATGGCAACAATACGCGCGTGTTCACAGGGAATAAATACGGAAACACACGCGAGAGACACGACTCCACCTCACAGAGTTTCATACAATATAATTACAAATTCGCATTGCGATAGGTACCGCACTCGCAGTCTCTCCATATTACACCCGCTGGTACTTAATTGTTAATTAATAATCTTAAGATCTACACCGCGTCTCGGCGAAATAAGATTACACTTTCGGCTATTATTAGTTTGTTGTGTTTCGCTGTGTGTACGAAATACACATGAGAAACGAGTGGTCGCGCGCGACACGTGTGTTGTAACACGTTCGCGCGGCTCCTTGTGAAAATTCGACCGAAATATTTCATGTTTACCGCTCGCAGATCATCATCCGCCTTAATGAATTTTGCTTCGCTTCTTTTTTCTTTAAATCCGACATCACTGGTAAATGGTAGCTGTAGTGGTATAGTAAAATAGTATTGTTATGTACGATGTGTCTGCTGCTTGCACAAATTGTTATTGAGGTTCTCGTTATCGTTTTTGTTTTCGGTTTCCTCCCTTATCGTTCATTTACGCCCGCGTGCACGCTCGAAAAAACGCTACCTAAAATAAATAGTAATTAGGTAGTAGTCTCGTAGTTTGTTATACAGTTACAGTAGTTTTATGATTACTTAATAGTTCGGTAGTAGTACGTGGTAGTTTTTTTCACTTTTTTTTGCTTCCTTTTTTTCATCCTTTAGTAATTAATGAATAGAGTAGTAAAAGTATGTATCGACGTACGGATGTATTGTAGTTTTTTTTTTGCTGTAGTATTGGTATCGTATGGTAATGCATTATATTTTCAACGGCTTGTGTAGCACAGTGGTCCTTTGTATTTTTATTTTTCCCTTCATCGTCAGCTTCCTCATCGTGATTAAGTAATTTTTTTTTGTTTTTTTTTTACTCCGGTGAAAGATGGATTTTTTTTAAGTCACTGGTGAACAGAGTAGCTCGTTCGAGATTTATAAAAGACTTGCGGAGCTTTTTGACGCAAGTTCGGTGGGACACGCTAAATAAGGGAGAACTTGAGTGGGAGGGGGGGGGGGGGTGGAGAGGGGAGGTTTCCTTTCTTCTTTGATGATTATCATCGAATATGCCACGAACCTATGATTAGACCGCTAAATCATAGTTCATCGACGCTACATCGATAGATTACAAATTGTATTTTGAAATCCGGTGTATGTGTGGCGAGAGATGTGCTTCCTACTTAATGATTTATGATACATCAATGCCTCTACGTATGTATAATGTGTTTTTTCTTCTTCACCCTCGTCTTCCTCTTCTTCTTCTTTAATCTATTTTCTACAGTCGACTAGTCGCACGCACGAAGGACATACACACAATCCGACTCGCGAATCTTTCCCGCGAGTTCGTTGCGCGCCCCTTTTACCTTTCTCTCTCTCATTATCTCTCGTTTACTCTCGCTCGATGTTCCGCGTGTTCTTTCTCTCAAAGAGATGTCTCTCCGTAAGTGGGCGGCGAACTCGTCTCTGTGCTTCTGTCTCAACTTCGACTCGGCTCGAACGCTGATTATACGCGGTGAGAACTCTCATCTGCCCTCCCTCTACACAGGGCGCCCCGTGTAATGACCCTCCGCCACCTTCTCCTCACTTAATTACGCTAACAGATTGACTCACTGTAATATTCCCGATCGAGGTAATAATTATACGCGATTAAACGTCACGATGATTATTATCTACAATTATCAATTAGATTTGTACAGCCTATATCGTATCCTCGTCATCGCAGTTGGTATATAACTGGGTGTAGCGAGAGTTGGATTGAGAAATGTATTTTTTTGCTTTTTTTTCTTCGTTTTTTTCTTGTTTTATCTTTTTTTTTTTTAAAGAGATGAGACGGTAGTACGACAGGTACACACGGTTTACGAAAACAAATAATCGCCCTGGGACATCACGCGCTCTCTCCCTCTCTCTCTCTCTCTCTCGCTCGCGATTTGTCGACGATAAACGACGAGAGGGAAAATGAAGCTAGCGAACTGCACGATTTTCGAAACGCAGACGTGTATCGATCGCGACGACTACGGAGCAATTGGGGACGACGGCTGTCGGATGTGGAGATAGAGAGAAACGGCTACTTATACGGGATAATAAATCGACCTATCAAAGTGGGCGATGAGACAACCGTCTGCGACTACCAGAATCGATTTTCCGGTCACACATATTCATGGCTAACGCTCGTGCCGTTTCGTCTCTCTCTCTCTCTCTACCTGCGTTTTACATCTGGATTTGCGAACCATGCTTTCTTAGGAAATAACGTTTCGTTGCTGTTCGCCTTCTATCAGCAAATTTGAAAAAACAAAAGAAAAAAAGGTCGCATTTGTGTATTCCTATCAGAATCAATATTTCTGAATTCTTTAAAAAAAAGAACGGTTTAGATCAATCTTTTGTTCAATAGAATAATTCAAACAAACGGGTCACACTATTACTACAGCATTAATCGAGTTATTATGGGACAGAAAGTGTATGATTCGAGATCATTTGTCACTAGACCGACAAATGATTGCATTTTTTATTACTTGCTCAGGAGAGAAAGTAATTTTTTGAAGCTATGAAATTCGGGGAAAGGTTGGAAAAAAAACAAGATTTATCAAATCCAACATTGTCAGTGACCGGCTGCTACTCAATTGCTGTACTATTTGCGCCGGAAGTGTCCCGCGCTCGCGTGCGCCGTTTTCGCGCTAAAGTCCGGCGCGTGTCGCGTCTCGATAGGGACAAAGTTTCGCGGAATCTTCTACTGTATAAATACCAAACAGACTTTTTAGTAGGTTGAACCGGTGCAAAGACCCTACGAAGCCTTACGCGCCTGTTCCTCCTCGGCTCAGTGTGTAATCCTACGGGTAGGTAAGATAACGACATCGAAAGCGTACTGGAATATCGAGCGACGACAGCAGGCAGCATCTTTAGGTGTAGTAAGAGGTATAGGTATATTAAACGTTACCGAGTCAAACGCATCTACAATCGACGCGTACTTCGCAGCATACACATGGACGGGATATATAGCAATTGAAAAAAGAAAAAGAACCTTAAAAGAAAATCACGTAAGATTTGAGAATTCGAGGAATCCGCTTTCGTTTTAATGAACACCGAATAAATATCGAGAAAAGAAGAAAAGTTGGAATTTCCCCTATACATCAGTAACAAATGATACATCAATCCTTCTGTAGCATTACGCACGCGTGCGGATCAATTGGTTCTCGATTCTCGAAAGAGAAAGAAGCACAGAGATACAGCACAAGTCGAGTCAGAGTCAATACCAATTACCCGAAACGAGTTACTATCATCAGGTGGCTCTCGACATGCTCGTTGCGAAATCCAACATCTAAGAAATGCAGCGGTTTCCCCCCAAAGGATCTCCATATGGTCTATGTACAATTGCAAAAATTCGTGAAATAACGGTGGATAACATATTGGCCACATCCTTCGGACGTTCGCTCTTATCGCACGTCCTCTCTCACATTTTTCTTCGTCCTCGCTCGCTCGCTCGCGCACCCCTTCTCATCACTCAGCCTCGTTACATGTCTCGTGTGAATCATACGTATCAGCGTACAGCAGAGCGACAGATCAATTTTTCATTTTGTTTATTAATTATAGTTTTCGTATATATACATATATATATACATATATAAATATTTTACGTATATTTATATATATATGTGTATATATCTGTATATTTATATTTATATATGCATAGTCATCGTAACCGCATTAATATGATTCGTATATTTCAATTTTACATAATTGTTTACATGCGCGTGCAATTTTCACGCACGTGTACGTATTTGTATGTACAGCGGCGAGGGGCCAGATGTGATAAAACGCGTCTTTCACCCTCGCCTCACCTGTTCCTTCTCACCCTCTCTTTCTTTCTCTCTTTCTCTCCGTAGACGGCTAAGAGCGTTCGTTCATTACCCCCTTATTATAAACACGGCGGCGAAATCTGTTACGCGCGTGTATTACGATACTTGAATTTCGTCGTCGTCAACGTCGGCTCTTCGGCTGGTTCGAACGGTACCTTCAGCTTACGTTTCTTCCTGGGATACTACTTGTAATATTATGTATCCCTACTCGTATGTAAAATGACTTCTTCTCTGGCCTCGACGTTAGAAGCGTCGCGCCGAGTTCCGCGGAGCCCGCGACGTTTTTCCCTCCGTTCGCTTCTCTCCTCTCCCTCGGAACTTTTTCCTCCTTCACGAGTTCGCCTCCTCGCTGTCGTGACGCGTATCTTCTCAGTCTCCTTTCTTCCCCCTTCTCGCTCCTCGTCGTCTTCACGTATTCCACGCCGGTTTCTTCGTGCCGCGAGGCCACAGGCAACAGACGGCGGGACGCCGCGCGAGTGTGTGATAAGATCCGAAAACCGATCACCGGCGATCAAGCACGTATGAGTTGTCACGATCCCCGGCTCACGGCTCACCATTCTCACCAGCAAAATACCGAGAGCTCGTTTCCGTGCTCGCCGCTGTGCCTCCACGCTGTCACTTGTCTCGCCTTCAGCTGAAATCAGAACGAAATGGAAAATATTATTTCACAAATTTTGCATACGCGTTAAATATTTACGAAATATTGTGTTGAGTTTAGAGATAAAAGATAATCGTTCAATTTATACTACGTGTTTTATGGTAATTTATTACTGCAAATGGTTATTTCATCGCACTTTAAGAAATTATCGACACTCATTGAGCCAAGATTTAATTTGGTGAGACAGATTAAGTGATACAACTTTATTGTGCATTTTTTTCTGCAACGCAGCCAAGGCTGAAAATTAAGATCCAGGCAAATAGATATCAGTTTGAGACTGAAACCTGGCCAAACGATCGACATGGAGGCAATAAAATGTCACAGATTTACAGTAAAATGTTCGATATGGAGGGAATAAAATGTCACAGATTTAGAGTAAAATGTTCGATATGGAGGGAATAAAATGTCACAGAATTAAGATCCAGGCAAATAGATATCAGTGTTTTATGGTAATTTATTACTGCGAATGGTTATTTCATCGCACTTTAAGAAATTATCGACACTCATTGAGTCAAGATTTAATTTGGTGAGACAGATTAAATGATACAACTTTATTGTGCATTTTTTTCTGCAACGCAGGCAAGTCTGAAAATTAAGATCCAGGCAAATAGATATCAGTTTGAGACTGAAACCTGGCCAAACGATCGACATGGAGGGAATAAAATATCACAGATTTACAGTAAAATGTTCGATATGGTGGGAATAAAATGTCACAGAATTAAGATCCAGGCAAATAGATATCAGTGTTTTATGGTAATTTATTACTGCGAATGGTTATTTCATCGCACTTTAAGAAATTATCGACACTCATTGAGCCAAGATTTAATTTGGAGAGACAGATTAAGTGATGTAACTTTATTGTGCATTTTTTTCTGCAACGCAGCCAAGTCTGAAAATTAAGATCCAGGCAAACAGATATCAGTTTGAGACTGAAACCTGGCCAAAGGATCGACATGGAGGGAATAAAATGTCACAGATTTTGCGACGTTTTAATGGCTCCACGAAACCATCGCGTGAGTCGATTGCCCTGGGTACCTGAGTACCTGCTAACAATATCCATCTTAAGTCGCGGCTAAAACGCACACAGAACGACGTAAGAAACTCTCCTCTCCCGGAATATTTACATCAATCTCGCGTCTTGTAACGACATCCCGACATGTGCATTTATACTTTTTACACATATATATATATATATTTTTTTTTTTTTAACTTTACGCCGAGACGCTACCGGGTCTCTTGATACACGGTAAAAGACGAGGTTGGTTGAGCCAGGCTTTTAGTAGGATCGCATTTCCGTATGCCTTTGTGCTTTCAGCTTTCAGCGACGACGAGTCGAGCGGACGAGTTGCCGGGAACGGAGAAGGAGAGGATGAAGAGGGGGGTATGAGGGGGGGGGCTGCTAAAAGGGAAGAGGATGAAGGCATAAGGGAAGAGCTTCGGCTCGTCTTAACTTCAGCGCCTTTCTACATCCCTCGGCGTTCTCCAACTCTTTTTCCACCCCCCCTCGTCCCCTTGTACACGCCGAGGCCCTCGGCACTTGGCAAAAATCTATATTCCAAACAGACTACCCTCCTCGTGCTCTCTTTCGCCAAGCGTGTATATACATCGCGAGTCTCAGCGACCGGCAACTTCGTTTTTCCGTTTTTCGTCAATTTTTCGTTTCCTTTTTTTTTTTTTTTCTTTCTTTCTCTTTTTTCGCGATCGTGTCCAATGGCTGCCTATATCGATTCGCTCTGTGAGAAACTCTCTCTCTCTCTCTCTTGCCTCTGGGCCGCAACCCCTGTTGATATGAGCGCAGCACGAAATTGCACGATATTGAAATTCCACGAGGATATAGAATGTTGTATGGTACAGGGTGAACGCTCGAGAATGTCCTCTCGTCGTCGTCGTCGTCGTCCTCGTCCTCGTCGTAGTCGCCGCCGCCGCCGCCGCCGTCGTTTCGCGCTCGTCTGCCGCACAGAGGGAAATTCGCGAACGGGTCTTTTGCCGCAGTTATATACGGAAATAACCCGCCCGGTGGCGGAGCTCGCGTTCTCCTCTCTCTCACCGCAACTATTACGCCTCATCACTTTGATTCATCAATCAGACGTCGCGCGCGACTTGAGCCCGCGACTCGCGGGTGACGGTGTCTCTCCTTTTCCGTGGAGACTCGAGAGGCGCATTGACTCGCACTTCCAGAAGCTCTCGCGACGAGCGCCGACTAATTAGGAATCGCACGGCGTAACCGCGAGTCGGCACGAAGCCTATTGACTCGGGGGTTTCGAAGAAATCCCTTCGCCTCTTCACGTAAAAGTCCGGAATGACGGAGCCACGACGCCTTTGCTTCATCGTTGCTTTTCCGCCGTTTTGGGAAGGGAAGCGACTTTATCGACTTTGGTGCACAACGCGTCGGAAAGTCAATTGCTGAAGGCGGAAAAGCAACACGAGAACGTGGCACGAGAATGAACTTAGAAAGCACCTTTGAATACTGCGTGTATTCATTTGCATCTGTTGAGCGTAAATTAATATGCAAAATTGCGATTCAACGAAGTAGAATTAGTCCAATTAACGTATCCATCATTTTACGTATTTTATGTATTAGTCACTTTTGCAGACAGGAGAGGAACGCGAGTCGAAATTATGTTCGTCATTTCGAACCTGCAACCACGTTTCAAATCAATGTTGTAAGTCACCATTACTTTAGGAATTAAATTTAACACGACAGTTTATTTTCTAGTTACGATTTTATAATGATGACCTGTAGCGGTTATAAAATTATATGTAAATTTGTTAATAGCCGTAAGAAAAACCCAATGCTTAATTAAATTTTCAACAATGCATCTCCATTCGTTCAATAACATTACCATGAAATTTTATGGGAAACGAATATTCCTTGCCTGTATTTAAAAATTTACACACCATATTATGATCATTACGAGTTATTATTATAAAACCATAATTACAAAGCCAATTGTACCATAAATTGTATTTTTCTATAAAAAATGGGGATTTTCAACTTTATTTCAAATATACAAATATAACAATTTTCGAGCCTCATTGTCGGCTGAAACGTAACATCAACGTGCATATTTCCACCGCAAATATTGAAATGAAATGTCGAATAACGCGTGAAATTAAGACGCGAGAAACCTGCTGATGCCAGAAGGCTCGCGAATCAATACAAAAATCTCTGCCATCACTCTTGTTCCGCGAGTAATTTCCACGAAGTAGCTGGGTGCTCGATGTCAAGCGACGCTCCAAAGCCTCCGCGTTGCAGGGTCGCGAGGTTGTATTGGTGATCAGCGTTGGCAAAAATATACATATTACACGGTCTTTACCCCGAGACATCCAGCGGCGATAAGAATTCGTCGTAACAATCCGTTCGTCTGCGCGGGCGGCCGGCGTATAATAGAGGAGATGAGTTCCCGCGGGAGCGCGCAACAATCCGAGATGAATAGAATGTCTGATGATAATTCACGACTCTCGTGATCCTTGCGATTTGTATTCTCCCGGGCTATTACGCGCCGAGCGCGCGCTCGCTGTTTGCTCGGTGAATATTTCAATTGTCCTGCATAACTCATATTACGGAAGCGGCTGCTCCGTCCGTGCCCTCTCTCTCTCTCTTCGTCTCTGCCGTATCTAATCACCGCGTGCCACGAGGCGATATAGCATGTGGCAGGACGACGGCCGAGCTAATTTTCGCGCAGCGAAGCGGCCGAGTGTCGAAGCGGCCGTTTTGTCTCGTCGATCCGATTGGCTCGGAGAGAAGGATCTGATAAAATTTACCGGACGCGATAGTAAAAATTACCAACGCGCCTATGGTATTGAAAAGTCATAGCCGCCACCTGACGAACTATGCGAATTTCTAACATAGACTGTTAAAAATGTGGTGTTAAAAACTACACCAAGACGGTGTCTATATAGGTCCACACCAATCACGGTGATAACGAGCGGTGTTAAGGGAGCGTGAAACACCGACTTTGCACCTCAAAAGTTCGGAACTGCCGTTTTTCGTGAATTATGAACGGATCGAAGCGAAAATTGAAATACAGACGCCAGTAATGTGAATCTCGTTAATGAATTAGTCAGAATTTTTATTTTCGAACAAAAAAATTACAGATCAATTACCCGCAGAGGGAATCTGTAATGAAAAATTCGATTTTTCTGTCAATTTTTCGATAAAAATTGAGAAAAGCGACTAATTCATTCACGAGATAATAAAAAATCACACATGATAAGTGCATTCATGCTCTTGAAGCGAAAAGTGTTGCAATGTTTCGTTGGTAACACAGGAATAAATGTAACGAAACGGCTGGTGTTAATTATACACCGTAAAAAGTGTTACTATTAACACTGTAATAAGTAACACTAAGAAAAAGTCCACACCAGCAGCGTTTGACACCGTATATTTTTAACAGTGTATACATAATATTTTTTACCACATTTCGTGGTAAAAATTCTCATCGTTCTAGTTCTTCTCGATAGATGGCATTATATCTCCCCTCTACCGGAAATTTACAATACTTTTTACTAGAATTATGGTAAAAAGTATCAGATCCTTCTCTCCGTGTGGCTCGGACGTCGGGTGGCCCAAGGAAACATCCGCGGGGTCCTCGAGGCGGCGTCGCACCGGGCAAGACGCTCGGGGAGCACGAGGGGAGGGAGGGGGGGGGGGGGGGCCCGCGCGGACGAACAAAAGAACAGGAAGCGGAGATGATGGAGAGTGAGGGCGCAGGGGCTGCTGGGCGTCCAGCCGCTGCTGCTGCTGCTGCCCGGAAGTACGGAGATATCGCTCGCGTTCGCTCGGCCGGCTACCAGCGCCGGAATTTCGAGCTGATTTACAGTAGTGCACGCCGCGCGCGCGCTTCACTTCGGCGTAGCCAACTCTCGCGCTGTAAATAAATAGCGTCATAAAATATGGGACAGCGCGGAGCCGCCCGAGCGCGAGCCAAGACGCACGGGTTTCGTCCGGATTTTTAATTTTTTAAAGCGCCTCTGCTGCCGCATCGCACTGGGCGGCCGAAGATTCCCGTTTGTTCCGCGCGCCGCGCTACCCAATTATTTATCCGGGCGGAATGCGCGCGGAATTTCCGGGATCTCGAGGATTCGCGGCGGCTTCAATTGGGTCTGGGATGATCGACGATCCTCGTATTCGTTTTTGTAAGGGAAAATGTCGGTGGTTGTAATTTTTTCGCGGATCTTCGGTGTAGTCTTCCTTCCGGTCCGGTCAGGCCCTGATATATCCCCGATCAGGGCCTGTCCAGTGATCGATTCGCGTCGCATGTGACGCCACGGATTTTCCAACAGGGTGAATCTCATCAATGAAATGCAGCGTCAAGAAAATTGGAAACCTCCGACACCTTGAGCCATTTATATTTTCGACTGCCTTTTCGGGCTCCTTAGCGGTTGGTCCAACAAAAACGTAAAAAAAAAAACAAATCGTTCCTCTCCAAAACGTAAAAAAAAAAACAAATCGTTCCTCTCCAAAACGTAAAAAAACTTTCGACGGTCGAATTTTCTCCAACTTCCGAGAAAAAAGATGTGCTGACGTTTGCATCGTTGGAATGCAACGAAAATCAGAAAAAGAAAATTAATTCTAATTTCATCATTTCAATTAATTAGGATTAATTTTTTGATTACTTTTTATACCAAATTTCATCATTTGGATTCATTAGAATTAATTTCTTCATGACTTTTTATACCTAATTTCATCATTTGGATCAGGCAGAATTAATTTCTTCATGACTTTTTATACCTAATTTCATCATTTGGATCAGTCAGAATTAATGATTTTCCTGAATTTCGTTGCATTCCACCCATGCAAACTTCAACATCACGAAAAAAAAGAAACGCTATCGGAGTCTTTAAAAAATACCTCGCAAAAGCAATTTTCAACGAGATCGAAAAACCTTGACGAAAACACGTACCAAAAGTTCTATCGAACCAAAACCACGGATAACGCCGGAGCTGAACAGAAAAGACGAACATTAAAACCTAAATTCCCACCTAAAATCGGCGGCATAATCGGCAACGCGTCTACACGATACAGAGAGAGAGAGAGAGAGAGAGAGACAGAGATAGAGTTTCACCCTCTTCCGCAAAGTTGCCCGAAGAACGTCGTCCGGTCTGGGGGTCACTCGCGCGGTGGTCCCACGCTCGGCGCGAATACGAGTAGTAAGCGACGCTATACGATCAGACAAGGCCAAAGCGCGCGAGAGCGCGGACGTCACTGCCGCCTTGATATACGGAAGTAGTAGTGAAAGTAGGCGGTGTGTAGTACGGCCAACGATCGCGGGCTCCACAGCGCCTCGCTCTGTTCATACACGTACAACCGTGTCTGCGTGTGCGCGCCCCGTGAACGTAACCCCCCGCGGCCGCCATCCTCTCCCCCTCCCCCCCGCTGCCCCCTGCCCGCGCGCTATATACGCGAGTAGTATGGGTATTACCGACGCCAGACCGATGCTGTCGCCTAACGCCTCGGCGGCCCCAGTGGTAGTGGGTGCGAAAGGATCAGACAAGTTGAGCGAGGCGACGCGCTTCGAGACTGCGCGGCAGAGACGAGAGAGACAGAGGCGAGCGAGCGAGCGAGAGAGCGCCTTCCACGAAGGTGCAACTCTCCACGCTACGCCAGTGGTGCGCCATGGTACACAGTAAAGAAACACTATAGAAGCGCGGGGAGCGCGGCAACAGTGGTGGTATTAGCGGCAGTAGTGGCGGCGGCGGCGGTGGTGGTGGTATTGGTAGTCGTAGTAATAGTGGTAGTACTAGCGATAGTAGGAGCCGTGGCGGTAGTAGTAACAGTAGTGCAATCCAGGCGGCGCGGTGTAGTACGGCGTGCGGCCGGGAGGGGGAGCGGGGGGGAGGGGGGGAGTCGTTTCGCGTCCGGCTAGCGGGTATCTATCGGTGGCGCTGCGCGTCAGCGCCGCCAGGGGGCGCGGGGGTGTCGGTGCAGACGTGCACGGTGAAGCGAACAGAGAGAGAGAGAGGCAGAAAGAGGGGGCGGAGGGAGGAGAGACGTTTTGCGTCCAGCGAGCGGGTATCTATCGGTGGCGCTGCGCGTTGCGTGTCGGCGCCGCCAGAGGGCGCGGGGGGTGTCGGGCAGACGTGCGCGGCAAGACGGTGGGAGAGGGAAGGGTGAGCGTGAGGGGGGGGGAGGGGGGGCGTGTTGCGTCCGGCAAGCGGGTATCTATCGGTGGCGCTGCGCGCGTTGCGCGGCGGCGTCGCCAGGGGGCGCGAGGGGTATCGGGCAGACGCGCACGGCGAAGCTGTTGAGGGGAGAGGGGGGTGGGGTGGGGGGGAGGAGAGGACGAAAGGTTCGCGTCCGACGAGCCGGTGTCTATCGGTGGCGCTGCGCGTTGCGCGTCGGCGCCGCCAGGGGGCGCGCGGGGGGGTCTCGAGCGGACGACGCGCGAGGTGAACGGGGGGAGGGGGGAGGGGGGGTGCAGCAGCAGTGCCGCCGAAGCAGGAAGCGGCGGTTTACATAACGGCGCAAGATGGCCGCCGTGGGGGGCGTGGCCCGGGCCGCGAGCTTGCGAAGCGGGCGATGCGCGGGGGCGGCGCTGAGCCATTCAGGGGAAATGGTGCGAGAGGGTGAGGCGCAGAATGAGGGGCGTACCGAGGACGGGACGAGCTGTGGCGCGAGGGGACGGGGAGGGGGAATACTACGGATACTACGGTAGCGTACTATGAGTTGTACTCCAGCCGAGAGAGGCACGACACACGTTCCACTCGCCTGGTCGCTCTTTCCCTCGTTTTCTCGGTCTCTCCTTGCCCCTCGCGCTCGCTCGCTCGGTCTCTCTCTCTATCTATCTGTCTTTGTCGTGTTTCGGCGATGCACCAGCTGCGACTGCACCCACGACAAAACCATGGGACTCTCTCTCTCTGTCGTTCTCTGTCTCTCTCTAGATTTAGAGTTTTAGATTTAGTCTTTTAAGTTTTTAGAATTAGTTTTATATTTAGTCTTTTTAGTTCCTATTTCAAAATTACTTTTATTAAGTTTATTTAGGTTAGTCTTTTAATTTTTGTATGCGATATTATGTTTGAAATCTTTATTTTGAGTTTATTTCATGGTAGTTAAATGAGAGTTTACCGCATTGTTTTTATGGCAATTGAAAGAAAGATTTATTGCATCGTTAAGTCGTACACCGATCTTGGATTTATTATATTTTGGAAATTCTACGTTAATTATGTTACACTTGCCCCATAGTTGAACTAGGGCATTAATAAATAATATCAATGAATCAATCAATCTCTGCCTCGGCTCAAACATATTTGTTCTCGCTCCTGCATTTGGACGGAATTGGAGAAAGAGAGACGCGGAGGAACGAACGGCGGGGCTATGTATGCGCATACGATATATACGCGAGTATACAGTATGTGGATTGCACTGAGCGTAGCAGCGGCACGGCCAGGAAATATTTATGTATAGGATGCCGAGAGCACGAAGATCAAGTGTACCGTTGTGTATGTATATGTGAGCGTCTCTGCTTATGGATGTCTGTGCGAGGCGACGAAGGACCACTTTGTGGGAATTAGCGATTTTCACTGCGGATTTTAATTTTCGGATTTTTCTTTTGTTAAGACGCCGATGGTTTGGATTTTGCGGTTTACATCAGCGCCACGGGGTCGAGTTTCGTGGTTTGAAAGCGGACTGACTTGGTCTCCAGGTCGTCTGGTCGCGCGAAAGCGAGAGCCAATCGTCAGGCGATCGAAATTGCTTCACTGTGGCTGTGAGTGCCAATGGTATTTATTTATTTACTCGTTTATTTATTCATTCAGGCGGTGGACCAGGCGTGCCCTTGAAATCACGAATAATGGTAGCATGAGTAGGACAAAGCTCCAAAAACCCAAAATCCAAAAACAGTGAGAAAATAATAATAATCATAATTAGAAATATACATACACTGTAAAAAAAATCGACTTTAAATTCAATATTCAGTACTGGAAGTTTTTATGCGTAAACTGGTATATTCAATTTCATATACTAGTGCAATCCACAATTAGTTTACGGCATAGTAATTTGTATTATTTACTTTAGTTTTAGTGTAAAAGTCCTTCGATTTTTACGATTTGCTTCATTTTTACTATTGAAGTACATTCATTTTATCTCACAACTGTGGATTACATTTAATTCACCAGTTTACGAATAAAAACTTCCAATCTTTTTCAACAGTGTGGATAAGTTCAAATGCTTGCAAACAATCGGTTAGTGCAGCGTACCCATTAACCGAGCGCAAAAAAAACAGAGAAGGGTTGACGGGAAAAATCCACGAGCACTAAAACGCCATCGTCATTACGAAAAATCCGCGTGAGCGATTCATTATATGATCGTCGCTCGTTCGGTGAGCTCGCGCATGAAAAATATCGTGGTTACGTATACATTATGCATGGGCACAGATACGGTTTGGGAGGCCAGGAGGTCGGAGCAGTGAACTACGATATGAATAATTTTGTATAACGAAAAAAAAAAAAAAAAAAAAAAAAAAAAAAACCAAATCGGCCAATTGGGACATAAAAGGCATACAGAAGATATGAAATTGTCGCGGCTATTCTATACAACTTATATAATATATCTCGAGTGACGTTTCACCGAGCACGACACATGCAGCATTTAAAATAGCACTTAGTAATAATTACTCGGTTCAACGTAATTTCGCTAGCTTTTTGTGGAAATTCAAAGAAATTTGGCGTTAAGTAGCTACGTCTATAAGCAGCAATTGTGCGCTCGAGGTTGCAGCGCACGAAAAAGGTGAACGAAGGTGCCATATCAAGAATCCAAGTAACGACATTCGCCGCGGGTGTACAAAAGCATTTTCTGGTATGACTGTATTATAGGTGGCTACGGGTTTTCCCGTCTGTCTCGCTCCCACTCTCTTTGTGCCTCTGTCTATCCAACGTCACGTAGGGCAAGAGGCTATTACGTGGTATATTGCCCGCGGGTAGAACGACCACTGTGGTACCTACTACGTACTGTATATGCATTCAAAGGTATACAGTATGTACACGCGCATGGATATGTACGGTGGGGAGGTATAGTATTCACGTGGCACGGTATAGCGTATAGCGTACCCTATGCGATATGAACTCGTGCCCCGGGAGAGATACGTGCTCCGCTCAGTTTCCCTCTAACGACTACGTAATGCGAGCTACGTGGACGGATCGAGTACATAGGGAAAGCCGTAAGAGCCAGCTTTTGTCAAACACAGACGTGGATATATGTGTGTGTGTGCAGCATATATATGTGTATGTATGTATATATATATATACATATATACATATATATACATATATATATATATATATAATATAATAAATAATATATATATATAATATATACATATATATATATATATATATATATATATATATATGTGTACATATATATATATATATATATATATATATATATATATATATGTACACGTGACAAAGAGACGATACGTATTTTCGAGGGAGATGTATGTATTGCCCGTGGTGACGAGGACAAGCGATTCGCGTGTATCGAGCATCGACTTATGTCTTATGTAAAATAAACGGATACAGATCTCTTTAAATTAAGTCACACTTTAATCACTGTTTTCTCAAGATCTATAAGAAGTCGGTATTAATACCATTTTTTTTTTTTTTTTCATTTTTCACTGAATTTTGCTAATTTTTTCTGACGTTAATGAAATAAGTCAAACGTCTGTATTTTTTTTTTATATTACCGAGTTACTATATGATTTTGATATTTTTTATATGTGTAACTGGTGCAAACAATTTTTTTGCTGGCTCCAAAAAACCAGACTTTTCTTGCCGACAGCTCGAAGATTCTATGAGGAAAACATGAAAAGCTCATTCTTAAAGCGGTCTTTAGCGATTTTCATGTGGCTCCTTTGAGTTTTCGGGAGAAGAATTATTAATGGTTCTCCTGCAGTTCAGCCGTAAGTTTCACATCGGGTGAGCTTTGCAGACTTCCCAGAATTGGAAAAAGGGAGTTGTGAAAAAACGAAGGGGTATGTCTGGAAAAGTTTCCAATTTTCGAAGGTCTCATATGAAAGACCTGTAAAAAGTAAAAAAAAGTTGGGATATCGGATGTTACCAGGAAGCATTTTCTTTGATATTGAACATTTCTTTCGAACGAAGAAACAATATCCTGGACCAGTCTATCAAGAAATACGTAATTTCAACTATACCAAAATTGTGCGAAAAATGGTGAAGACGCTTTTAATTTTCTGTATTTTTATCATTCTATTTCAAAGTATTTTTGCTCGTAGACGTCGTCCACGTTCGTCATTCATTTTTTTTCTCTTGATACCTTTCCCGGAATGTCCAAAAAACACGTTTTTTCCACCATTATTGAGTTACCGCTAACAACTGTGTTATTGAAGTTATCATTAAAATCATTGAACTGAGTTGTCGTTAAAATGATAATACGCTGAAAATTAAAATTAAGATGAAACCTTAACCTCTCCTTGAAGTAGGAAAAAAATGGCTATAGCTTTCGAATAATCGTACCAGAATTAAACAAATTAATGTCCCGGGTCACCCTAAACCCGATCTGACAGAGATCGAAAAATTTAAAAACACGACTTTGTTCCCGGACCCTGTGAACTGATGGCGACGACAGTGTCCACGACCACCACAGCGTAAATTTTTCAATCTCGCTGATTTTATGGAAAACGACTTCGTTCGACTCGTTTCACTTTCAAGTGGCAACCGGCAGAATTTATTTTGAAGTATCCAGTATATACCCAAATATATTACCGGTAGGTGAGCGAGGGTGTGTGTGTGTATTTTGACGTAGGGGTGCATATTACGGTAAATTTACCGAGCGAGCGATGGGCAGCCGGGCGCGACGCTCGCGGAGACTTGACGGACGTGTAATAAGGAGCCGATGATGTGGAAACGCGGATAACATATTTTGGCTGTCGACGAGGCGCGAGAGCCGAGGGCGAGACGCGGAGAGAAGTCTCTGGTAAAAACGTTACGTCGGCCGATGCTGAACGAAGCGAAAAGTGTCGAGGGAGGGCTAGCACGAGAATTGACGGGGTGAGATCGGTGCGACAGAGAGAAATTTTTGTCCGAGGGAATACCCGACGTACTTGGTGTGTACTGCTCTTGGGTGTCGAATATGGATCAGCACCAATCGACAATGGACATGGGCTGTCCAGGCTGATAACGCAGCGAAATAAAATTCTGAATGCATCCGTGGGGGTGTCGCAAGCCAGTTGGCAATTCGAGTAATTCTTACCTTTTGAGAATTATTAACGATTTTTTCAATAACTTCTTTGCTCAGTTTATCATTTTTTTTTTAATTTTTTAAAATAAAAGTTATTTTCTTGTATAATTTTGAAAATGAAGAATTTCGATAGACCCCCTAATTTTCCTTCAATAAAAATAACCATTCTCTCACAGTGACAGCATTCTTTCTGCAGCAAATTATTTCTGCCCCCGTGCAATTATTTTTGTTTTGTCGTCCGAATGATTCGCCACTGGAACGAGTAATTCCCGACAAAACCCATCTTTGTCAGAGTAACTTAAGCATTTTTTTTCCATGTACCGATTTTTTTTGCCGCCTGTACAACGGGATTTCTCGTGGGCACGAGTAATTATCAGGGAAACACATTTTGTTGGAGCAACAAAACCATTTTTCACCGGGTAGTCAACCGGCATTATCCTCGGCTCTCTCGCTGCCGCGAATTCGCTGAGAAATAACGTCGGCGGGGACAAACAGTAAGATACGAGTCTGTTGGAAGGATAGAAACGGGAGGCGAGCAAGATGTTTCAGGAGAAATGAATTACAGCAAGAGAGACGAAGGGGGGCGAAAGGATGAGGATGGCGACTAGAGAGAATTATTAAACCCTTGTCGTCGTCGTCGTCTTGCATCCTGGGGCCTAGCAGGGTGAGTGGAGGAGAGAGGGAAGGCAGGGGGTGGGGGGAGGACGAAGCGAGAAGAGTGATACCGCTCGGGGGTGGTTTGGACGCGAGATAGTTGCTGATAATTTAAATGTACAAACTTGCCGGAGCGCTGCGAGGAGAAACCATTGTGTTCGAGGGGAATTTAACAATAGAGTGCCGAGGCAAAGTTTTCGTACACGAAATATATATAACGACAATCCGAAGCGAGAGGAACCGAGCGGAGAAAGGTCGTCCTTTCTCCGTCGGTAGCCACGCGCGACGACGCCGCAAACTAAAAATAAAACGCGGTAGAAGTTACCGTGCGCGCGACGTGAAACGCGAAATTCGTGTTTCACCGGAGTGAGAGAGAGAGAGTGAGAGAGAGAGAGAGAGAGAGTGAGAGAGAAAAACACCCGTTGACGTTTATTTATTTGTACTAACTCGGGTACAACCGGCGGGCTGTTTGTGCACTTGGCCAAGTGCCGTTCCCGGGTGGCGGTGGGTTTCCGCGTCTCGCCTTTGCACCTGCATATCGGTCGCCCGGTGCACAATTTTTGTCAGCGTCAGCCCGCGCGGGCCCAACCCGGGCATAACCCGTGTGCCGGGTTTTCCGTTCGCGCCTTTCACGCGACGAATTCGTCAGCGCCGTGCGGACAGTCGTTGGGGCGCGGTAAAAGGGTCACGAATAATAATTACGTTGGGCATTTTATATTATTATTATTATTATTATTATTATTATTATTATTATTGTTATTATTATTATTATTATTGTTATACGAACAGTGAGGAGGCAATAAAAAAGAATATATATATATTTGATACAAGTATATATAAAACAACGAATCTAAAAGAGCCGGCTGCTTCTGTCGCTGGTTTCCACAGCCGAAGGGTAAAAGGCGAGGTGGATACTGAAGACACGACGGGAGACGGAGAATAAGCGGAGAAGAAAAGAAGGTAAAACTCCCGGTGCCCTTCCGCGAAAGTACGCAGTAAAACTGTATCTTTTCATGGAGCGAGAATAGAGGAGGCCAGGAACGCGTAAAAGAACGATATCCTCGGGTGTGTCTATAGTTATAGCGCTACGCGGCAGTGTATATCACAGAATGTCTTCTCGGGTCGAGTCAAAGAAGCTCCTTCGCCTTCAATATAATAAGAGGAGCGTCTGTTTTGCTCGCAAACTACTACGCCGAGGCTTTAATACGTGATCGTCAAGTTTTTCGAATTTACACGTGCAGGAAAATGTTCCACCTTGCGGCTAATTTTTGCTCCGTTTTCTCTCACTTTCCTCCCATTTTTTTTTTTTTTTTTTCATTCTTACTTTTTTTTTTAGGGTATTATACTAGACGTATTCCATTTACGTACGTTCGTTCTGTTGGCTGTATCGAAATTCCTGAATTCTCCTGAAGCTCCAGGCCCCAGGCATTAGCGGAGCGTGTACAAAAATTCCTGGCCTTTTATCTCACTTCTCGGCTCGACCCTTTGCCGGCCTTTAATTCTCTTTCCGTTTGCGCTCTTCCGCGTACGCCGGCTCCGACGTTTTTCAGACGCCGCACACACCGGGAACCCAGGGCTTTCAGCTACCGAATTAAAGCTCCGAGCTACCGATATAACCGAGCGACCGGCGCACCGCGTACTCTGACAATAATGATATAAAGTAGCTTTTGTTTCTGCTAATACGAGCGGTCAGTCCGGTCGAGACGGTCACTCGCATTTTCACATTTTTTCCCCGACATTAACTGTGCTCGAGAATCTTTCCGTCTTGCAGTTCTGAGAATAGACCGTTGTGTAGGTTAAGAAATGTTATGAATTATTTTTGCGTAGCACTGCAAATGAGCGATACACCATTTCCAGTGATACAGTTAATTAAATTGGCCGACGTCTTTGTATCACTACGTCGACTTTGTAGTCTTTCTATTGGTCTTTGGATGTGTTTGTTTAGCATCTGCAGGAGATTTTAATATTGTTGCAAGGATTGGTTGCTATTAAATTTGAATACTGCAATTAAATATCTCGATATTGCGCACCGTAGCATCGAGGATTGTCGTTTGAATGAAAAATAACGATATAATCCCATACAGCTACACCAACTTTGGTTTGACAACCCATTTTATATTTTTACGTTTACATTCTATTTTGTCTTAATGCCAATGAATTACGACGCCTACGAAATATTATTCGTCGCTGTAGCGTGATAATTACACAAAGCCCGTAACTTTTACAAAAGCTCGAACATTTGTTTTTCGATAATAATCATTCAGACCTTTTCCGTTAAAAATATATATCTTCATAGATTTTTACTATAATTAGTAGTTGTGCCTGGTTGAACGACTATATTAATCAATTAACTTGGTATTGAATTAATCAAAAATTGGATGGGATTAATGGACTCTTTTCAATATTTGGCTTTTCTTTATGCCTGAGCCTAAGAAACCGTGAAGAATGTTTAGACGAATGAAAGAGGTAGCCGGGGGTCACGAAAAATCCGCAAGCATTTGCCCCGTCTATAGGTAAATTTACTCTTTTTACAGGTCTTAATTTTGCTGGACGATTCAAGGGGTACCTTTTTTATAACGAGGGGGGAGACTCGTCGTCGAGCCGGAAAATATTCTTCGGGCTGCGCTAACGGGTAACAAAGAAGGGACTGTCCCTCCATCGTCGTCCCTTCTCTCCTCGCAGAAGCGAATTAATTAGTGGAGCGCCGGTAATGGGCAGCGATTGTACGACCATTCATTTCCGAGAAGCGAGCTTCGCCCTCTCTCCCTCCTCTCTCTCTCCGCAAGTATTATGCAATAGTTGTTGCTAAAGCGCGAGAAAAATATCGTCCCCTCTGCAGAGGCTCAACGATTTAATGCGTTCGTCCCGTACTCGCCCCCCAAGACTCGAACTATAAAACGACGAAAAGTTAAGCTTTCGTAAGCGCAGCAGGTGCAAAGCAAATTCCCGCGAGGTTTCCGCACCCGGCGAAGACTAAAAGCGAATTTTCGATCACTCGTCCGTCAGCTTCTCACTCGCAGCGCACGCAATTCGCATTCCACTCGCCAAAGTTGTAAAACTCGTTCGGCGTTACAGCGTTCCAGCCGACGGGGGTTAGGGGACGAGAATAAATAAAAAAGCAGCGACAAAAAAAAAAAAAAAATAAATACCGAGCCGTTCACTCGTTCTCCGACAGACGAGAGTGCACCGACTATTGCTCTCCGACAGAAAACCGGCGGATACAGCGCAACGGGGCAAACTGGTCGACAGAACACGCGAGCCATCAACCATACACTTCTCGCTGTGCTATCAACTGCAGAAAAAAAAATTAACCCAACCCGTTTAGCTTTCGCCAGAAATATTCACTAGTGCTCGTTATCCCTGCAGTTTCAAAATTCCGTCCGTACAATGGTACCGATTTTTTTTTGTTCTGGAAAATCGTTGTTATCCCTGGTATTCTCCGTATCCTCATTCACCATTCGTCGAAGAGAAAAGTGATAGTCAGACCGTGCACGACCGTAGAATGGCAGCAGAAAAAAAAACTAAATTACGACATGGGATACGGCGTTTCGGATTCCCGGAAGATCGATAAATCCTGCAAGATGTGCTGGAGAATTCAGGAGAACAGCTGTTACTTGTCAATGTACAATACGGGGCAACACGATGCTTTGGAAATACTAAACAGAAATACACTGCCACGTGACCGATGTGAAGTGCCTTCCTTATAAAAGACTCAAATTGTTCCGTTGAACCAAAATATTCCTGCTCCTTCCAGAACCCGAATATCAGCGTTTCACTGGCTACTTTGATTGACAAGTCATAAATAGATACTCGTCGCCGTATATTTAAAGACAGAAGAGCGTCATTCCATTGTCAACTCCAATTGATGAATTCATAAATAAACACTCATTATAGCAAATTCAGTCTCATCAACGTACCGTGAAATGCGCTCCTCGCGTATCTAATTGCGAACATTTTGTAAATACGGGTTTAATTCAGTTAAGTGTTTGCGACCATATAAAAGCCTCCGAGTGGCTACGAGAGCTACAAAAAAAACAAATTTACCAACTATCGTTGTCAGCGCAGTTAGATGCAGCGCGTAACGATCTCACTTCCGGGTTTCTCCGCTCGCGCGCCCGCTGAGCCTCTGTTTGACGTTGGAGAACGAGATACGCGGAAACGGATGCGTTCGTTTACTCAGCGTGCCTATGGTAGCTGAATAACTGGCAACGTTTGAAATTCGAACATCGCCGTTTCCCTCGGCCCCCGTCGTGGCGGCCGTTGATTGTCGACCCGCGAATTACAGCTGCGCGCGTGCACCACTCTTCCCGCTTGTTTGCGTCCGTGCTATGTACACGCTGCGATATAGCGAACGTTCGTCGCGCGACTCGTACCCTTGTTTATTCGATTCGTTTGCATTGCCCGAGTCGTCGTTTAACGTCGCGCCGAGGGGCCTCAATTAGACCGGCACGCGTATGAAATTTCGTTGGCGAATGAACAAAAAAAAGAGGAAGAAGAAGAAGAAGAAGAAGAAGAAGAACTGAGACAAAAAAGAGGACGATAAGTAATAACACGTGACGAGAGAGAATGGAGTCGAAAAGTTTCGCAGAAGGAAAGAAGAAGAAGAAGGGAGCGAAAGAAGGAGAAGGAGACAGGACCCTCCCCGGAGCTCCTGCGGGGTCTGGCGGCGAGGCCAGGAGTGTGACGGGGTTGGCGCCGGACGCGCGGCGGAGAAGTAGGGAAAAGCCGCGCGCGCCTCACTCGTCGACGCCGAGATTTGCTTTTCAAGGGTCTCATTAAACGCTAATTGGAAGAGGCTAATTAGTCACGAGCTAACATCATCTGCTTGTGCCGTCGGTGCTCCAGACTTCAGTGCTCCCTCTCTCTCTCTCGCTCTCGCTGATTCGCTCTTCTCCTTCTGGGCCTCCGTCGCCGCCTCATTTTCCTCGGCGTCTCCCGATGTGGACTCCGCGAGCAGATACGACCCTCTTCAGTCGCAGTCGGGAGGCTCCTCGCGCCTCGCCAAATACATTTCATCGTATTAATTTTATATCAAGGGTCGAGTCAACCCGCGCGACTCGGTCCGGCGAGTGGGCAACGAATGGAGCTTCTGGAGGGCTCCGTCATCCAGTCTGCGGGAGAGTAAAGGTAAATGGAAAGGGCGATGAGATGGATGGAGGAGAGAAAGAGAGAGAGAGAGAGAGAGGAGCGAGGGAGCCTGGCCGTGCTTCAATAGGCGAATGTAATGGAATCGTGATCGGTTGGAGTCGCACGCCGATCCCCAATGTATTCGCTTGTTCCCTGTTGCAACAATAAGAAGAGACGTTACGTGTATGTAAATAAGACGAGAGGAGCCCGCGCGAGCTCGTGACAATGCGGAGAATGATCTTTGGTCACAGAGGTGAAGGAACACATTGGAAATTGTATTATTCCTCGGGGTTCTCCACTATGATGGAAATCACTCGCAGCCGGAGATTCTCGTGAATATATTGAGGATAGAGGCGTGTTGACGCATTCTCGACACTGGTTGAGGCAAAGTCGCGTTATTTTCTCACGTCTCGTTCGGCTGATTCTTACTGCAACACTGATATTGCTGTAATAATGACCGTGGAGAGTTGGCACGTCTTTGGCATTCCACTCGGGGCCCCGGGGAATGTAATTTTGTCACGTCGCGTTGAAATTTGTTAAATATGCCAACGAGGAAAACTGCTTCTCTAATTTATGACGTTTAACGACGATTTACTTGATGTCGCAGTTGAATCACTTGGACGAATTTTCATCGCTTAATCTTTCGACGTGAAAAGGTCACGTTCGTGTATTTCGTTACTATTTATTTGGCAGGCGACAAATCTGCCACGATTTACTTTGCTACTGAGTTATTCTCGTGTTACTTTACCACGTCGCGACTTTGCGACCTTCCAAATCTTGCGATATGGAAGCGACATAACGTTTAATATCGCGTTTATGCAATTTTTGAAGATTTATCGCCCCTCGATGGTCTTCTTAAGCAAGAGCGTTTCTTTCATTACACCGTTGCACATGCGATGAAATAATTGTTGCCAAGAGTCGAAATGTCGCTACTGACCTGCTGCATCTTCTCGAAGTCGAGACACGGCCTGGGCTGACGATGTGGCGGCCTGTGCCTCTTTCTCGGACTGCACGCGCTCAACGAGTCGACGTCCGTCTCGGCCGGATGATGATGGTACTGATGATGATGGTGATGGTGGTGGTGATGATGATGATGATGGTCCAGATGTGTGTGAAGGTGAGGATGAGGCCTGGGCCTGGATCTGGGCCTCGGAAGTGGCCTCGGGTCTCTCGACGACGCGTGGAAGAGCTTCGGTGGCGGCGACAACGAACGTCCGGGTTTGTGAGCGTCCACGGGCGGCGATGTACGGAACTGGACTGGTTGCGAGATGACGCTGCCGCTGCCGCTTCGACCGCCTAACAAGCCTTGTACCTGTGGGCAGAGAAATCATTCAATTAAATACTTCAACATTCAGGATGACAGACAATTAATATTCGTATAAAATTCAAGCAACTTGTCATGCGATTACTAATATCAATAGTTTATCGTATTATTTCACGATACCTACTTTATTATATTATATTATATTATTGATACACGATATCTAAGTCTCATTTGTATCATTCTCTATTATTTATTTTGCAATCAGACGCAGTGCATCTATCTTGAATAACGTGTAACTCTGAAACTCATGACTGGGGTCCGCACGGACCCCACGCGACCCGTGACTTACGTACATTCTAAAAATAAGTCATGAGTTCTAGGATTAAATTAATGAATGATTGACCATGAAAAATAATGTATAAAGTTGATGTATTTAAGGGTCTATTAAATCGGCAGTTTTTTAGCTACCCTAGAATGTCATTGGCTTCTTTTTTGCGCTCGTGAAATAATGAAAAAAAAAAGAAAAAAATGTGACACATGAAACGCCGTAAGTGCAATAACTAAGTTTTTCCATATCTCATTTCGCACGGTATCTTCTTATACCATATAATCAATTTCTTGTTATTTACTTTTCAATAAGACAGTGAGTAAGTATTTCTCGAACAAAACTTTAATTCACGCGTGAGTAATCTTGAAAACGGATGCGCGAGTATAGTGTTTTCCAGTGTTTGCTAAATGGCCAATTTTTCAGCTCCACCACAGCGCCGTTGGTTCTTTTTTTGTTGCGCTAATGAAATACTGAACGGTCGTGACGCAATGAAGTGCTGTTAATGCATTTACAGTGTTCTCACCTCTTCGTCACTGGAGCCAGAACCCGCAGGTTCTCTTCCGGCTCGGCTCACCGGTGCGGAACACGATGCGGCAATGGCACCTGCATCTCCGCCCAAAACAGTTTGCTGCTGTTGTTGCTGTTGCTGCTGCTGCTGCTGCGCCTGGCTCTGGGTGCTGCAGTGAGCCTGAGGCCCGCCGCTGCTCACCTGCGACCACTTTCTCTTCTCCGGAGCAGTGGCCGGCCTGCAGCCTTGGGAGGCGACGACCTTCGGGCTGTTTATCACCTCGAGCTCCTCCTCCGAACTGTGCTGATCGTTTCCGTAGTTCAGGAGCCCGTGGTGACGGTGCAGATCCTGATCTCGCGACGGGCAGGTCTGCTGCTGCTGTTGCTGCTGCTGCTGCTTCTGCTGCTGCTGCTGTTGCTGTTGCGGTTGCTTCGGCTCGCTCGACTCGACGTCCACGTCCTCGTCAAGATCCTCCGTTGGCTCGCATTGCTGCTGTCTGCTGCTGCCGCCGCCGGTGAATCCGAAGGGAGGAGGCGCACCGAAGTCCGTGTCAGAGGGAACCGCGCTGTCGGTCGGGCCTGGACTTCCGGGACTCTCAATCGCTGCGACAGACAGAATGAATAACGTTATTCGTTGGTTTTCAATGACGATCGTGAAGTCATCAACATTGCGAAATATATTTTTAAAGAATCACACGAAAACGTACGTTCGAATTTTTCAACAAGCAATAAACATTTTTAAGGTTGTCCTTGCGGATAATATTCATTTCGCATAAATTCAAGGAATTTGGGAGAGAATTGCAAACACATCTCGGTGGTATAAAAATCTGAAAAAATTCATGCACATTAAAGGTACTGAAAAGATTAATTTTGCATAATAATAATTCGAAAATGTTATTAACAAATTGATGAAAAAAACAATTGTTTAACAAATATTTCGATGACCCAAGATTTTTTTTCATGAAAATGATTCCTTCGTTTTTCCGAATATGTATGAATTTTTTCAGATTTTAGAGTTCACATTGAATTTTCACATAGTTTCCCTATAAAAAAAACGCACAAAATTCAATGTGAACTCTAAAATCTGAAAAAATTCATACGTATTCGGAAAAACGAAGGAATCATTTTCATGAAAAAAAATCTTGGGTCATCGAAATATTTGTTAAACAATTGTTTTTTTCATTAATTTGTTAATACCACTTTCAAATTATTATTATGCAAAATTAATCTTTTCAGTACCTTTAATGTGTACGCATTTTTTCCGATTTGTATACCACTGAGAAGTGTTTGCAATTCTCTCCCAAATTCCTCGAATTTATGCGAAATTAATATTATCCGCAAAGACTACCTTAAGCAACACTTTTCTGTGTTACTTATAATCGCATCGCGCGCAAGTTTGTCTCGGCGAACTCGCTACTTCAGCGTAATATTCGGAAATAACGTTGTGAATCAACTTAAAAAAAAAAGATAAAAATAATCTAGAGCCGTAGATTTATTCGCGCGCAGCTGCGAGACAATGCATCTCGTGTGCCGCACACTATCAAGCAAGTGTGACGAGTACGCCGAGTATTGGTACTGGCGGCGTCTCCGGATACGCATACACACTGAGGGAAGGAGGGAGAGGCGGAGGGAGAGAGAACGTCGTCGGTGCGGCGACTCACAGAGCTCTCGCGCCCGTAAATCGATTGCGCGTCACTTTCTCCTACGCTCTCGCAGCCGGGGGACGCGCGTCGGGACTGTACGAACCGTTGCACAGCACGTGTCTCCGCGCGAGCAATGCCTCTCGCAGCGGGACAACCGGTGTCGTCGTGCGCTCTGCGCTCCCGATGCGTGCGAAACATACGTGCGCCTACACCGCGATATTCGAGATATGCGTGTAATGTCTCACCGAGTCTATCTCTCTCTCTGTCTCTCTGCCTCCATCTGTCTTTCTCTCTCCCTGCACAACTGCTGCGCTACCTCGACGCTCCGGGTTTGAATCGATAAACCAAGAGAAACGTGTACTCGGCGCCTCCGACGTTTGTCGTCGTTGAAAACCCTTTCGAAATCGCTAATAGCTGCGTGCTCCCGTTTTTTTTTTTTTTTTTTTTTTTCAACAGCTCTGTGACCCGGAAAACACCCCTTTTATCAAAAAACCTTGAATGCGCGTTTTATTTGATGTCGAAATAAAATGTTCATCGTACCTGCACCGAGAGAAAAAGTTTCCTTGATTCAATGAAATTTCCTTGAAATCTCAACCTATGAAACATTTCTTTGAGGTCAATGAAATAATATCCTTATGTTAATATTATATTTTCTTTGAATGATGTCATCAACCATATTATAGGTTATGTTCACCAAGTTTTTCGTTACGTAGCATGGTACTTAGATATGTTCACCAATAACTTCGATGGTTTAACCAATGATTATCTTCTTGATTTGACTTGACTTAACTATAACATAACAGATCAGCTTGCGCGAGAAACACCAATACGACTTATCGCGAATGAGCTAAACGTTGACAGACCGGGTGCCGTCAGGCATATAGTTTCTTTGAATCAAGGAGATCATGTCTTTGAAATTCAAAGAAATATTTCATTGAAATCAATGAAAAAAATTCAATCCACCCATTTCTTTGGAATCAAGGACATTTTTTTCTCTCGGTGTGCGTCTTTTGTGCGCAGAACAGAAAGACCTTTTTTTTGCTTTTACATAAAAACTGTCGATTTTGTTCGTTGGACGAGTTTGGCGAATGCCTGGCGAAAAATAATTTCAAATATATAATATTCCGTTTGCCAATAATGTCGTATTGATGACAATACGTGTGTAAAACAAACCATTTTCCGTGTAACAGAAAACACGTTTTCGACAAGCTGTTTGTTGCTGTAATTAGACACTTTTTGCATTGATACAAAAACACTTGTTTTTCAGAATATGGTTTGTTGGTTTCCCTCTTTTATTTACGATTACCACGTTATTAAAATGGGTTCTCGGTTTTCATATTTGCGATGATGATTTCTTTTCTTAGTAAAGAAACCCACCATGAATATTTTCATAATGTATTCAAAAGCGTGGAAAATATTGAAAACATTTTTATTTTTGTATTCTGATGCAATCTAGCAGATACATCGCTGTCATAGGTACGAACTATTCACTAAATATTTGTGCCCGGTATTGCCGGTTTTTATTATCATGTTGAAGTTTGCATCGTTGGAATCCAACGAAATTCAGAAAAAAATAATAATTCTAATTAACCCAAATGATGAAATTAGGTATAAAAAATCATTATAGGAACCAATTGATATGATTTCTTTTTATACCCAATTTCATCATTTGGGTTACTTGGAATTAATTTTTTTTTTTTCTGAATTTCGTTGCATTCCAACGATGCAAACTTCAACATCATTTTTTATTTTCATCCGAAGGATCAGCCCACTGTCTGGAATACCGGTATCCACGGGAAATAATCGCGGAATACCATTGGGGATTACGGCATGTCCCTTATCTCAAGAGAGTCAGAGAGACAGTATAATACTATAAAGCTGCAGGCATCAATGAATCCATTCCCCATTGAGCCTGTGCCAGGCGCGATGCGAGAGTCACCCACTTCGGTCCATTAGGGATCTGTGCGACCCGCGCGCGAATTCCATCCGCACGCATCGACTGAGTCCATTCTCGATTCGTATATAGCCGAGCCGAGCGGGACAATCGCCAAACCCGTTCGCATATATCCCTCGGACGGTGTTATCGATTCGTTCCTCGTGCAAACCTCGCCGCACCCGTCCACCCTTCACGTTCGCAATTTGCCCTTCGAACCGAATAACCACACCGGGAGGGACACCCATTGTGCACTCGAATGTATATACTCGAGTACTCGTCCATAGGCCAATCGATACATATTTTATTCGTGAAAAAAAAAAAAAAAAAAGTTCGAGCATCCACCGTGCGGAGGAAAAAAATTTCACGTGCCGAGCCACTCAATAGCCAATTTGAAATTCCCCGACTGCTGCACATTTCACCGACCCGAAACCTAATTTGAGTTCCATGAAGTTTTCGAAGACAAAAATGTTATCAAACACAGCAATGACGTGATTGTTACGAAATATTTCACAGATTTTTCGATAAAACTCGAAAACAGCGATATAAAAAAATAGTGGCTGTAAATTTCTAGTTACAACTATACGAAACGTCAGTCTAGTTTTTACAGAGCTTTGTATAAAAATTGCTCCAGTAATATTCCTGACCTATACTCATTAAAAAAATAATAAAAAGGTGCCCTTGTTCCCTTTTACAAAAAAAAAAAAAAAAAATCCCTGTTTTTTTCCCTGACTTTTTCATAGACTTTTGTATAGAAATTGCTCCAGTAATATTCCTGACCTATACTCATTAAAAAAATAATAAAAAGGTGCCCTTGTTCCCTTTTACAAAAAAAAAAAAAAAAAAAAAAATCCCTGTTTTTTTCCCTGACTTTTTCAGATTTTTCGAGACACCCCGTCGAGGCCTGAACGATTCGCGGCACGTTTGGTGCGAAAACGTGAAGAACTCGCGAAGAGAGCGAGAGCGAGACGGACGGGGAGACACACGGTGCACCCCCTAGTGGCAGAGAATTTGGGACGATAGTAGTAGGTTGTACGCCCGCAGAGGGTTGATATATATATATCTACCGGGGGCGATGCTGCCACTACTACGAGGAAGTGACGTACCACATACATGTGGCGGTCTCTGTCTCCACCCCTCGCGCTTCACTCCCCCCACCCCCGCCACTTCCCAGACTGTTCCGGCACTGCTATCGTATAGTATACTGGGCAAGGTCGCGGCCTGACGACCGAGCGGAGAAGGAGAATCCTCGGGACCTGCCCGAACTCCGTCGCAAGTGGTAAGAGCCTGCACCCGCCTCTTCCTTTTATATAGCTACCCGCTTCTCCTAAGCTCGGATCTTGCGCGCGCGACACACACGGAAAAAAAATGATGCTGAAGTTTACATCGTTGGAATGCAACGAAATTCAGACAAAAAACAACGCTAATTAACCCAAATGATTGAATAATAATCTAATCACTAAATAATTATTTAATTATGAAATAGTGATTTAGTTAATAATTTCATCATTTGGGTTAAATATAATTCATTTTTTTTCTGAATTTCGTTGCAATCCAACGATGCAAACTTCAACATGATGAAAAAAAAGTTGTATGCATGGTTTTTGTGATACTTAGCTTTGAAAGATTTTTTTACATCAGGATTGAAAGTTGTGGTAGTTTATGCTGTTTATGTTCGTTTTGGTGAAAAGGTTTGAGTTTGAGAAAAAATAATTAGCCAACTTCTCGTGGATGATTATCCGGGTTAATTTACAACATTATTTTCCTTTTTTCATGGAAATCCAGACAGCCACCGTTTTTTAATGAGCGACGCGGCGCTCCGTTAAGATAGTTTGGGCCCTTTTGCTTTTTATATTTAGTTTACGTAAATATCGAGAAACTGCTGCACGTGCGTGAAGTATACCAACTCCTCTTTAATTACTGCGATTTTTTTTTACAAACCTATCGACACATACAGGTTTCACAGCATTATTTAATATTCGTAGAGGTAACGAATTGAAAGAACTGCTAATTCAAATAAAAAAGTTGCAAAGTGGTACTTTGCACATCACCTTCTCATTAATTCCAATTTTTCACAAAACTTTCTCCGAGGAAGCCAGAATTAATAAATAAGTTATCAAACATTAATTAATAATGAAATTATGGAGGAATGAATGTGCAAAGTTCTTCTTTGCAATTTCTTTCGTTAAACAAGTAAATTTATTTTTAAAAAATCTTGAAAAAAATGCGAAATGACTTTAACACGAGTTTATATTACCGAAAATAGTAAACGCCGTTAGTTTCCGAGCAAAAAGCGGCTGGTACGCGAGGTTTTAATCGCTTCGAGCGCGAGCCCAATTGGAAATACAGCTCGAACGGCGAGTTCTCGGCGAACTGCATTAGCGAATTAGGGGATTAAGGTAAGAAGCAAATTTACTGATTGCCGAGAGTATTTCCCGGTCTCTCGCTAATCTACCGTGGCTTAACTCACCCGCTCGCCAAGTCCCGGTAACTAATGACATTCTCTCGTCCGGATTCTCCGGTGGCCTCTCGACGATAGATTCGCGTGTGCGATACACACTCGCCGTGTTATATCACCGTCTCTTTTTATCGCTTAAGGTAGTCCTTGCGACCGATATTCATTTCGCATAAATTCGAGTAATTCGAGAGAGAATTACGAACATTTCTCGATGGTATAAAAATCGGAAATAATTCATGCACATTAAAGGTACTGAAAAGATTAATTTTGTATAATAATAATTCTAAAATGTTATTAACAAATTGATGAAAAAAATATTGTTCAACAAATTTGTCGATGACCCAACTTTTTTTTTTAATGAAAATGATTCGTTCATTTTTCTGAATACGTATGAATTTTTTCAGATTTTAGAGTTCACTTTGAAATTCGTGTGTTTTTATAGGGAAAAAATGTGAAAATTCAAAGTGAACTCTAAAATCTGAAAAAATTCATACGTATTCAGAAAAACGAAGGAATCATTTTCATCCACAAAAAAACTTGGGTCATCGAAATATTTGTTAACCAATGTTTTTTTTTTCATCAATTTGTTAATAACATTTTCGAATTATTATTATGCAAAATTAATCTTTTCAGTGCCATTAATTTGCATGATTTTTTTCAGATTTTTATATTATCGAGAAATGGTTGCAATTGTCTCTCAATTTTCGAAAACTTATGCGAACTCGACACCAGGCGCAAGGACTACCTTAAACGCGCGCGCGGGGCGCGTTTTACGCGGAATTGCGCTAATGGTAGTTGGAATAAGGCTCGCGCGTTCGCCTCTCGGATCGCCAACTATGCGTTGGTTGATCCAACTAACGGGCTCTTCTCCTTCTCGCGTCTCGCGTTATACACTTTCGACGCCCGCGCTCTCTGCGGTCGCTCCTACGTTGCACAAGCTGGGAAATCTCTCGTTCTCGCACCTCCGCTTCGCCGGTCTCGTCGCGCAGTCCGCAAATAATTATCTTCGCTTGGACGAGCGCGCACGTTGGCTCGACCCGACCTTGAGCATTACGAGGGACGTATTACTACAGTGTACATTACTTCACGAGGCTCTTCGATCTCATTAAACACCAGTTAACCGTGGTTGCGCATAATTTTCATATTTATTTGATAACGGCTAATATATTCGGTCGATTCCTTTCTCCTCGCTGATTGGTGAGAATTTTTTATGAGGTCGCGCCTTACAAGGTACTCGCATTTGTTCTCCGACTGTCTTTGCGAGTAATTTGATAGGAAAACCAACAAATGGATGACAAAAATGTGTTTCTTTTCCCTTCACTCCGTTTCCGTTCACTGGTTACAAAACCTTTTTACTTGACTTTGAAAAATAAAAAATAAAAAATAAAAAAAATACAAAAATTTGCGTCGTTCTTTTTGTCAGAAATCAAAGATCCGTCTCGGGACCAAAAATCGCCAAAATCGACCCCAATTTTTTTTTCTTTTGAAATTATCGACTTGTAACCTATACCATTGTTTTCAAGTCGCATATGCTACCTCTAAAAACACTGATTATTAACCTTTTTTAATCGGTTTTGAAAAAAATATTTTTTTGGCGACGATTTTTCTGTCAGAAATCGTAGAACCGGCTCCGGACCAAAAATCGCCAAAATCGACCTACATTTTTTTCTTTTGAAAATATCGACTTGTAACCTATACCATCGTTCTCAAGTCGCATATTCTACTCCCGAAAACACTGTTTATTAACCTTTTTTAATCGATTTTGAAAAAAATATTTTTTTGGCGACGAAACATTTTTTTTTCTGTCAGGAATCGTAGAACCGGCCCCGGAACGAAAATCGCCAAAATCGACCCTAATTTTTTTTCTTTTGAAAATATCGACTTGTAACCTATGCCATTGTTCTCAAGTCGCATATTCTACCCCCGAAAACACTGATTACTAACCTTTTTTAATCGGTTTAAAAAACAACTTTTTTTTTTTTTTTTTTTTCATAAATCGTAGAACCGGCCCCGGACCGAAAATTGCCAAAATCGACCCAATTTTTTTTCTTTTGAAAATATCGACTATTAATTAACCTGCACCATTGTTCTCAAGTCGTATATCCTACCCCCGAAAACACTGGTTACCGATACTTTTTAAGTATTAATAAGTATTAATTAACAATTGCCAATATATTCGATCAATTCCATTTTCTTTGCTAAGTGGCAATCATTTTTACGAGTTTACGCCTACAAATCAGCACACGGAATTTTTGCGCAACTGATAAAAAAAAAGTACGACATCATAGTTCATCGATATAATCACCATAACTATCAGTATAAATGATTATTGCAATTCCATCTGTAAGAACATAGAAGTAACTGTTCTGCTTCCCTCACTATATCAGCTTTTATCACCCCCTCCTTCACAATTCGCTGGCAACTGCATCCCAAGGAAACTAATACTGCAGTTAACAGTTTCACAAGTTCCTCCGTCTTCCACAGTGAGAGTGCATAATTCCCCGCATCGCTCAATGACTCATTGATCCGTCAATCAATTTTCCCCATGAAAACCGAGCTAATTTTGTCTCTCGAACTTACGGCGCAGATATGGCTAATATCGCTGTTGATTAAATATATCGCAGGACGTGACGTGACACGCTTGGGGGGCTCGGGGGTCGGCCGGGACGACTGCAGGGACAGAGGGTGGGATATCACGCGAGGATTCACGGGGTTCGGGCGCATAAGGAGGCGCCGGCTAATGTGACAGATGATTTCTGACACCGGTTTCTCTGTCACGTTTATAATGTAACCTGTTTGTCTGACACTTTCCCCGTGTCAGATGAAGAGAGAGGGAGGAGCACGGCTCGCGGGGGGTGGTGATGGTGATGGTGGTGGTGGTGGTGGCGATGCGGATCGCGGTAATGGATTCGCGACGAGGCGCGGCACACACAGCGGTGGAGAAATTGAATATCCGAGAACTCCGAGAACGTTCCATATTATGGATCGCTCGCACGAATAGTGGAAATGGTCCTCTCACGCTGCCTCCTTCTCCATATAGAAACATACGAGTATAGGGAGGGTCACCACCCTTCCGTGCGTCGCCTCTTTCGTTCGCGGCTCCCTGACAATATACCCACCATAACGATTCCACTGGTGAGTCGAAGATATGAGTACAGCGAACACACACACACACACACCGAGGAATGGCGAGAGAGGCTCCGATCCGAAAATTCTTCATTTCTAAGCAACGACCGCGGGGAATTACTTGGGCCTTCGGGGCGCCCCGCACGTCCCACATCCCGTCCCCCCCCCCCCCAACCTACTATTGTAATACTGTACCATAGGGGGGACTCAATATTGTTCGACCTGAGGTGGAGCCGTGGGACGGAGCAGGTGTCATTCGCTTAAATTCGATCAGACTTTATTGAATTATCCATATGGTTGAAATGGAAAGATCGAATTGACGGGGGGTTACCGTGGAACCTCGATTATATAACTTTCGCGGTTTTTATCAGACTACAAACTCTCACTAATCCGCGCGTCTGACGCGTCCGGTGCAGCTTTGCAGGGCCGACATGTTTTTTCGACTTTAAGGTATAGTATGAGCGTACACATGAACGTCGCGTAAATTCGAGGGAGCTTGAGAGATAATTACGAAGAGTTCTCAATGAGATAAAAATCTGAAAAAAATCAAGCATATGAAAGGCGGTAAAGAGATTAATTTAGACAATAATAATTTAAAAAATGTTATTAACAAATTACTTAAATAAATAATTGTTCAACTAAATATCCGGCAACCTAACTCTTTTTTGTTATTAAAGTGATCTTATTTTTCTACATACGTATGAATTTTTTCCGATTTTTGTGTGAAGTTTGAAAATTACGTTTTTTTATTATGTTAAAATTAAAAATCAGAGAAAATTCTGAAAAAATTCATACGTATGTAGAAAAATAAGAAGATCACTTTAATAACAAAAAAAAAGTTAGGTTGCCGGATATTTAGTTGAACAATTATTTATTTAAGTAATTTGTTAATAACATTTTTTAAATTATTATTGTCTAAAATAATCTCTTTACCGCCTTTCATATGCTTGATTTTTTCAGATTTTTATCTGATCGAGAACTCTTCGTAATTCTCTCTCAAACTCCCTCGAATTTACGCGACGTTCATCTGTACGCTCATACTACCTTAAAGTGGCCACAAATGGTACGTCTATATATCAACACAATAGTCCCAAAGTTGATAAAAATGAATGTCACACTTCTATTGAACACTTTTTTAAATCAAATCCGATGAAAAATATGCCATTTCAATTAAAAAAAAAATACGAGTTGACAAAGATAATGAAAAAAGGAGGAAACAGTTCACCCAGCTGGGTAATTTTAATTTCAACTTCACACGGAGTGAGAAAATACTTGATGAGTATTACAATTCAGCCCTTCGCCTCTAAAGTGGCCACAAATGCTACATCTATATATAAACACAATAGTCCCAAAGTTGATAAAAATTAATGTCACACTTCTATTGAACACTTTTCTAAATCAAATCCGATGAAAAATATGGCATTTCAATTAAAAAAAAAAATACGAGTTGACAAAGATAATGAAAGAAGGAGGAAACAGTTCACCCAGCTGGGTATTTTTAATTTCAACTTCACACGGAGTGAGAAAATACTTGATGAGTATTACAATTCAGCCCTTCGCCCCGTAATTGTAATGAGTCGGGCCTGAGCGTGCATACGGTAGCGTTCGAGGGCGAAGGGTTCTGTATATCCGCGAGCGAATCCTGGTGGGTTACGTTGATGATGGCAGATGCTGGATACTCGAGAGAGGAAGCTACATCCTCGCTGCTCCCGCGTCTCATGAATAAACGAGTCTCGGCGCGACCGGAGGGTGACCGCGCGCCACCCGTTCACCCCTCGCGCGCGCGCGCGGGCGCCTCGAAGGAGGGAAGAGCGCGTGCTTCGTGGTTCTGTGTGGTGGTAGCGGCGGAGGCTCCTCTCTCTCTGTATATACGCGACGTGGGTACTGATGCCGCGCCAGTTTTCCAGCCAACGGGGAGTAAGCGCCGCGCGAGACGTTGCCGGCGCGCCAACGACCTTCCGCGGCTCGCGTCACGTCTCGAGTATAACGGTGCGACGTCACGAATCCACCCCACCGGTAGCGGCACATCCTTCGCGCTCGTACACCCTTGGCGTGAACGCGCGCGCGCGCTTCTACGTCTGCCGCGTTGATCATGCGTAAAATATAGTTGAAGGACAATTTCGTCATTGCTTCAACTTTTTCACACCGAGAGAAAAAATGTCCTTGAATCCAAAGAAATGGGAGGATTGAATTTTTTTCATTGATTTCAATGAAATATTTCTTTGAATTTCAAAGACATGATCTCCTTGATTTAAAGAAACGATATGCCTGACGGCACCCGGTCTGTCAACGTTTGGCTTACTCGCGATAAGTCGTATTGATGTTTCTCGCGCAAGCTGATCTGTTATGTTATAGTTAAGTCAAGTCAAATCAAGAAGATAATCATTGGTTAAACCATCGAAGTTATTGGTGAACATATCTAAGTACTATGGTACGTAACCAAAAACTTGGTGGACATAACCTGTAATTTGGTTGATGACATCATTCAAAGAAAATATAATATTAACTTAAGGATATTGTTTCATTGACCTCAAAGAAATGTTTCATAGGTTGAGATTTCAAGGAAATTTCATTGAATCAAGGAAACTTTTTCTCTCGGTGCAGACATCTCATTGTTCGCACGGAAAAAAAAGTTTGGTTGTGCCAGCTAATCATTCACATTGCTGTACTTCGGTATTTTGCGATTAGTTGCAGCAACTTACACATTTATTGCCGCAACCACTTCGAATGGTTGTGGTAACTATTCACGATTTGTTCTACATAGCCTAAAAACGATATTATTAAAGTTACGAGTGTGGCACTCAAGGCGCGAGTCGCATCTGTGCATAACCTAAAGACGATATTGCGAAAGCTTTAATTGCGACGTTCGTGAAGCGATTCGCGTTAATTTGACATAAGGATAGCACAAGTAGTGCAATTCTATTTCGAAAGGCAATGACACGGTTGGTACGGGCAAGTAACCGGAACTTGTGCTCCTGCCTACTCGAATAGTTGTATCAACCATTCCTTTGGTTGCCGCAACTAACAGGGCATCTACCAATGAAACTTTGCTCGTGCAACCAATTCCTGTTGGTTGTCACAACTAATCCGAGTTGTAAGGGAATTAGAATAATCCTCCCGACGCATTAACTCGTACACTTTTCTCCCTTATTTTCGTATTATCGTGGCAATGTCTTCTTTTTTCTCAATAGAGCGTGAAATGTCAGCGCAGGTAGCCATATATATACGTACATACTACGTATACATAGCGAGACTTGGTGGCTTCACGGTGACTCGCGGGTTCTCCCTTGGTTCAAGGCTCTATATATCTCACTGCACGTTCCTCATTAGGATCTGTTTACATTGCCGAGAGGCCGCGGGCACAGTGAGAGATTAGCGAGGTAGGGGCGGGAAGAGGGTCTCCCCTCTCGCCCTTCTCTCCTCGCCCATTGGCAGGTATCGTGAATGATAGGAATCACCAGAGTGCGAGGACCACCCTCGCCACCCAAATGGTAAACGGTTGTCCCTCACGGTCGGCGCTGCAGTAGCGAATTATCAATGTACTGTATACAGCTAAAGCGTGTACGTAGTGTGGAAACGGAATAAACAGTATAATGGAACGTAAACACGAATGAGCGGTAGTGTGTGTGTGTTTGTGTGTGTGCACGTGCTGGCCGATCGTGGGTTCTCTTGGTCTACTATATTAAAATGAGCTTCCGTGGAATATGCCGGTTGAGTGCAAAGGGACGGTCAAAGAGGTCGACGCGAGAGAGAGAGAGAGAGAGAGAGAGGGGGGGGGGGGGAGAGAGAGGGGGAGAGAGAGAGAGAGAGAGAGAGAGAGAGAGAGAGAGAGAGGGGGGGGGAGAGAGAGGGGGAGAGAGAGAGAGAGAGAGAGAGAGAGAGAGAGAGAGAGAGAGAGAGAGAGAGAGAGAGAGAGAGAGAGAGAGGAGCAGACGCAGCAAATTTTGCCTCTCGCTTCCTATAGTATTATAGTAGTAACTTGATACAGCGACCCCGGGGAGAACGTGGAAGCCTGGGAAGTAGCCGGGAGATTGATAAGTGCAAGCTCGGGCTATCGGTTCCGCTGTATCTCGACGGTTTCGAGGCACGAACGTGCTTCCCCCATGTGCTGCGACCCACTCTCTCTCTATCTCTCTCTCACTTTCTGGCTCTCTATAGGCGTTATTAGACAGTACGGAAAGGCGTGAAGAGCACGTCCATACGTCTTCACCCGAAGGCGGTGGCCGAACATTAGAAATTGAAAAACAAGGCTCGAAGTGAGTGCGGTGTTGACTGTGGTGACAATTTTTTAATTGTCGATTTACGCGGCAATTCGCAGAAACAAATGATGTAAATATTATATTAATATATAATATAATATTAAAAATATAATATAATATATAATATAATATTAAAAAATAGGGTAGATGCACCGGTTGTGGCAATTTTCACTAAAATTTATTTCAAACTAGGGGAACAACAACGCGCGCTTATGCGCGCGGAGAGAGTTGATATTACTGCCGCGCTGATATCAAAATTGCGACAAACTGTCAAATGTCATGCTATTAAAAACGAGTGCCGGTCGTTCCGGTCCACGATCAATCAAAGCCCGAATAAGATCGACAACAATGATCACGTTGGCGCGGATTACGGACTTTTTAATATAAGATCATTGTTTTCCTGTTGATACTTCGAAAGTATCCATACAAGTTAGCAAGATACATCTTTGTAACAAGATACAAATTATCGATACAATTTTATTTCGTTTTAGCAATACAAATAATTCTGTCCTTTCGATCTCTGTGTCTGCCTGTGTAATTATTTTGTTGAAATAATAACTTTTACAGAAATAATAAGGCACTAAAAATATGAAGTAAGATTTCAATGGAGCTTTGAGAAACGAATAACCACATCATTCATACGGCTGAAGGTAGAAATGTCGTTTTCGTCTTAAAGAAAATAATTTTAACTGCATCTACTGACAGTATCTGAAAGAGCGTGGAAAACGCTATCACTTCATATATTTAACATATATTGACCTCGAAGAAAGTGACTAAAATGCGTTGGCTCGCGTAAGAGTCCGCGGTAGCATCTTGCCGGTCGGTAAAATAGAGATCGCTATACTTGCCCCGAGATGCTACCGCGTTCCTTGTTAAATATATCCGCAACTTAGTGCAATTAATATTCAAGAACTGTCGCAAGCATCAGAAACATTATTTGGACGCACAATAAATTCGGACGTCAATGCGAGTCTTCCCCAAGCTAAGCAGGAGATACGTTTCATAGAAGCGTTCACAATCTGCTCCCCTGGCCGCTCGTCGCTGCTCAAATACTCGCTATGCACATTCATCTCGCCCCCTTCGACCCCCCAGGAAGCTGTGGATCCGTATGAAATGGAGTTTAAATAAATGCGTGCGCGCGCGCGCGCTCTCTCGGCCAGGGGAGGGGAGACGGGGGGTTTTCCCAGTCGTCGAAACGTTACGTAATAATATTCAGAAAGCGAGGGAAGGAGAGTTTCAGTGAAAAGAGAGTGAGAGAGAAAGATTGCGGCGAACGGCGCATCGACCGGGCGCGTCGCAATGGGATGACGTCGGAGTGAGAGAGATGCAAACATACATGTATTTATATATAAGGGAGGTGCGGGCAAAATGGGACGCGCGGGCAAAATGGGACAGCTATTTTTTCAGTTCCAGATATGTGTGCGGGCAAAATGGGATTTCGTGAAAATCGCGTCTATACGACACAATTCAACGCATGTGAGCGGAATATCAAGATTTTTAACAATTTTGAGTGTTTTAAGCAATCCGGCTTTTGAAAAGTCACTTTGAAATTTTTTTTGTTTTGTTTTTACAATTTCTTTTTTTTTGCGAAATAAGCATTAAGTAGTATCACCGAGTACAAAAAAAACACGAATTTCCGATTTTGGGGGTCCGTCCCATTTTGCCCGCACTTTTTTTTTTTGCCGACACTCGAAATTGATGGTTGGAATCGAATTATTGGATCAAAAGCTATCGAAGTACACTTTTGTTTTCGTCATAAAACCATTTTTCGCTTACGCGTCCCATTTTGCCCGCACCTCCTTTACATATCTTTGTATATATCATATATATGTGTGCCTCGTCAAAGCTCCGCCGTTGCTGCTGGTAGGTGCTACCTTCGGTGACTATGACACGCCGTGTGAGGCTCCTCCGGACTCGCGTATGGAACTCTAGCCGCGCGTTTGACGTCCCTTTTACTCTATATCTCTCTATCGTATACACTAAACGTGTATCCTCCTCTCTTTACACGGTACAACGAATTTTTTCAAACACACACCCACGCAAACGCGCACAGACACGGACTGATATTCGCAGTCCACACAAGCGAGCCGCACGTATTGTACACTCCATGTGTACCCGGTCGTTATATTCGCTCGGGAGAGAGAGCAGCAGCAGCAGCAGCACCCCGACGGCCGTTTAGCCGAGGCAAAACCGTGCGCGGCTAACCGTCCGTGTCTAACGATCTCGATAAATCGTCCATACCGATTTAACTATGCGGACGAACGGACTACGGGCGCACGAGACTGACGGCCATACAGGTGGAATATTATTCAATGCTTTTATCATTAGAGAGCCTCGCTCCCTCGCTACCTTTAATTTTGCGCAGCCGGTCGAAAAAAGAAAAAAGGATCGAAGTGCCTGGGCTGTGTTGTTTTGGTTATTCTATAACAAAAAAAAAAGAAAATAAGAAGATCTGGGCATGTTTTTGTGTAGAACAAACGTGTATTAACGAAAAGAAAAAAAAATCGAGAACGGGGGAACTGCGGTACCGGCATAAAATCGATTTTTCGAAATAAAATCGTATATCCGGTCCGGATAAAAAAATACTTCGTAATTTTTAAACAAATTAATAGATACAATAGTTGTTAATTATTGTAACAGAAAATAAACATTATTTATTATCTGTAGAACAATTATTCTCAGCTATTTCTCCAACGATCTCGATAAATCCTCCATACCGATTTAACTATGCGGACGAACGGACTACGGGCGCACGAGAACGACGGCCATACAGGTGGAATATTATTCAATGCTTTTATCATTAGAGAGCTTCGCTCCCTCGCTACCTTTAATTTTGCGCAGCCGGTCGAAAAAAGAAAAAGGATCGAAGTGCCTGGGCTGTGTTGTTTTGGTTATTCGTGACGTGCAGTCGGTGTTCATACCGCGTGGCACTGACCGGTCGAAAATAAGAAGATCTGGCCATGTTTTTTGTGTAGTACAAACGTGTATTGACAAAAAGAAAAAAAAATCGAGAACGGGGGAACTGCGGTACCGGCATAAAATCGATTTTTCGAAATAAAATCGTATATCCGGTGCGGATAAAAAAAGACTTCGTAATTTTTAAACAAATTAATAGATACAATTGTTGTTAATTATCGTAACAGAAAATAAAAATTATTTATTATCTCTAGAACAATTATTCTCAGCTATTTCTCCAACGATCTCGATAAATCCTCCATGGAGATCTGCCTATGCAGATGAACTACAATCGCCGTGCGAGACGGGGACAACCAGATTGAATATTATTCGACGCATTTATCATTCGAGAGTTCAGCTCTCTCGCTGCCTTTAATTTTGAGGAATCGAAAAAAGTGTTTTATCGTTGTTTCATTAATCATGCGCACAGTCGCTACCCGTGCTGCAGAATACATTGACTTTTCATAAATGGAGGGATCCGAATTTCTTTTTTTTTTTTTTTTTTTTTTCATTTTCGTGTATAAAAGTGCGAAAAAAACAGAAATCAAAATGAAAACGAGAGAGTTCTGGTGCTTTCTCGTGCTTTCTGCCTGTCGGGCGTCCACAACCGCTTCGTGACCCAGCCATCAGCTGATCGATACACGTCACCTCACTCCCGGTCTCTCTCTCTAACTCTCTTTTTCCCCTCTCTCCTCTCTCCCTCGTCTCTCTCATACTCTTAGCGAGTATATACTAGCATTTCTAAAAACATCGGGATAGCTCGACGGAAAACTGAAAGGGCGAGAGGGGGGGGGGTAAAACAGAGCTTCAGGCTGTACAACGTCGTCGGAGAGGACGTTGCGGCGAAGTGCAGCCTGCGCCTGACCAAGAACATTGCGCAGGCCGTTACTACTTCAAGAACGTCGCGACTGTGCACACGTTGTGGCTACTGTACCACTAGCTGTTGCTGCTGTTGGTGTAATTTTTTTTTTTTACTTTACTTTGTGTCCGCAAGATATAAAATTCCAATTATTTATTCAATTCTGAATAAATCTGTTTGAATGTTTATTCTGACAAATCCATCACTCATTGTTTTGTTCCATTATGACTTTATGATTTACACCCATTTCCAATTTTTTCAAACGGTAAATTTGTGTATTCTTCAAAATGATGACCTTTCACTGTTGCATCTTCTGCGACACTCGTGCAACGAAAGAAGGCCAAGCAAAACCTAATTCTCGTCGCAAATCACGTCTAATCTCCGACACGTGTTCGAACATGCATTTACTCGTATAGGAATAAGTTTCATCCGCCCGACTCGGGGCAAAAGAATTTTTGCAACCAGCAAGTTTCGTTCCTCGCGTCGTAAAGATGTTGAAGTTTGCATTGTTGCAACGCAACGAAATTAAAAACAACAAAATATTAATGAAACCAAATTATTATACCGGTTATAAAAAATTACTATAACGACTGAGAGCATGACAAAACAAAATTATTTCATCCCCTGATGAGGGTGCATTATTTATATTTTTATGAAATTAATATTGTGTTCCTCGATTTCCTGGTGTTGTTCGAACGCACGAACACATTCGGAGCGATCTGACTCGTAAAAATGTCGGAAGATCGATGCACATCGCTCGATAAATCTCTGCAGCGTCGAAAAATATTTTCTTTTTTTTTAAATTAATCGAGGGACATTTTGGGTGGAAGAGGCGACAGAAGCCTGGGAACAGAAGGGACGGCGAGAGCCAAACGGATCGCACGATGAAGCTTCAACATTTTTCTGACTGACTCGGGCCGATCCCGGCGCGAACGGCTGACCCAAAGAGTCGTCTATATGACCTCCGCACACACACACAGAGCGGCCGCCGCCTCGCAGCTACATCCAAGTTTTATCTTAAGCAGACGTCGTTTCCCGGGAGTCCCGTAACGACTCCGTGAGAATGCTCGACTGCTCGGCCGCCACGGAGAGAAAACATTTTACGATTCCCGGCAGGAATCGTCGAGCGAATAAAGGCAGTGAGTCGCAGACCCTCCTTCTTTCTCTTCGACTCTCGCGTGTTCTATATTGCCGAAGCACAGCGCCACTTCCACGCGAGCGACGTACGCGGACCCCGGTTCAGACTCTATTTTCCTTCTCAAGTAGGAGCGAAGTGGGTATCGGAGCGAACGATCCGACCAGATCGCAATCTCTGCACGTTCATCTCGAGTGCCAGTGACAATTGTATTCGAGTCTGAGGAATCGAGCTCCTCGACACGTTATCAGCTTTTATTGCACTTTATCCCCCCCCCCCCTCCCAAGCTTTGTTAACTTATTTTCCATTATGTTTGTCCGTCGCTGAAGAAACAATCGTTCGTTGACGGTCGCAGAGTTACTGATCAGTGATGACTTAGACGAGAGCAATTAATTGACCTAACGACGAGCTGCTGAATGCGGGAAGGAATTACGTCCGCTGAATTACGATTACACTGTTAAAAATATACGGTGTCAAACGCTGCTGGTGTGGACTTTTTCCTAGCGTTACTTGTTACAGTGTTAATAGTAACACTTTTTACGGTGTTTAATTAACACCAGCCGTTTCGTTAAATTTATTCCTGTGTTACCGACGAAACATTGTAACACTTTTCGCTTTAAGGGCATGAATGCACGTTTCATGTGTGATTTTTTATTATCTCGTGAATGAATTAGTCGCTTTTCTCAGTTTTTATCGAAAAATTGAAGAAAAAAAATTGTATTTTTCATTACAGATTCCCTCTGCGGGTAATTCATCTGTAATTTTTTTATTCGGAAATCAAAATTCTGACTAATTCATTAACGAGATTCACATTACTGGCATCTGTATTTCAATTTTCGCTTCGATCCGTTCATAATTCACGAAAAACGGCAGTTCCGAACTTTTGAGGTGCAAAGTCGGTGTTTTACACTCCTTTAACACCGCTCGCCATCACCGTGATTGGTGTGGACCTATATAGACACCATCTTAGTGTAGTTTTTAACACCATATTTTTAACAGTGTAAAGTTACTTATCATAGTGTTAATAATAACACTTTTTACGACGTAAAATGAACACCGGACGTTTCGTTAAATTTATTCCTGTGTAAAGTGACGATACATTGTAAGACTTTTCGCTTAACACCGCAAGTTATCATTGTAATTGGTGTGGATTTATATAGGCACCGTCTTGGTGTAGTTTGTAACACCATATTTTTAACAATGTAACACTGCCAGAGTCTCAGCAGTGTCCGACTTGGACCCCATGAAACTCCAAAGATCACCTACCATGGCAACTCCACTTCGAGCCTAAACGACGCGTTTTCCATAGCCAAAAGTCTCGCGTACCTCGCATGCATATGCTTAAATAAATATAAAACAAAAGACTCTGCGATTCATGCATGTATCCACTTTGTGTACGCAAAAACACCCGCGGAAGATATTCCGCCTCGAAACACGCGTGTTCCGCGCGCTCGATTGTGCAATATTCCGCACAAACATATCGCGTGTTTGTGCGGAATACGTAGATGAGCGCGCCAACGGCAAAATGCAGGGAAAAATAAAGATGAAAAATAAAACGCGCGTATATTTCGTTCTGTCGGGGTCTCCATGAAACGGGAATGACGAAGTGCACCATCAGAGAGCGAAGCGATGCCTGCCAGTTGAGGTATAACACACGTGGAGACGCTCGCCATACCTGTGTGTTCCACGACCTCGCTCTTTCACTGGGCCGCACATCCCGTGCCGCCTCAACGTGTGTATGTATACCCACAATCGTAATACCGTATACACTGCGCCTGCACCTCCGTGTCTCCGCGAGAGTATAACATAAATGTTTATTATCTCCGTGTTGCATATAGACGCTGGAGCGTGGGAGGCGATGCACTCGGACATTAAAGTGCGCGGTGTCGGTGGAAACGCGGCCGCGCTGCTCCGCAACCGGAGAGTGGATGAAGCGCGGAAGCGAGGCGCATTGGTTGGCCGCCCTGCGGTGATTGGCAGCGCGTTTGCGGTGCAAATGAAGACACACAGGACCAATTTGATATATACAGATTGATCGTGTCACTCGAATATAGTCGAGACGAAGTGACCTGCACGGAGAAAGCTGGTTAGTTGCGGGCCACAATCTTTTAGATGGTTGAAGGCAGTTATTTGCAGAAAAGATAAAATTATCTGTGGCAACTACGTCGTATTGCTTCCTTCAACCATTTTTTGGTTAATTGAGACAAATATAACAGTTGGATGGCTTTACCGATGGATTGGTTGGCGTTACCATCGCAACATTAATTGGTCGTACCAACCAAACGAGGTCATGGATAACTGCGATTGGTTGGTTGACACGACTACTGCAAACCAACTAACGACGATTGTTTCTGATACACAATAACTTGCACCGAGAGAAAAAGTTTCCTTGATTCAATGAAATTTCCTTGAAATCTCAACCTATGAAATATTTCTTTGAGGTCAATGAAATAATATCCTGAAGTTAATATTATATTTTCTTTGAATGATGTCATCAACCAAATTATAGGTTATGTTCACCAAGTTTTTGGTTACGTACCATAGTACTTAGATATGTTCACCAATAACTTGGATGGGTTAACCAATGATTATCTTCTTGATTTGACTTGACTTAACTATAACATAACAGATCAGCTTGCACGAGAAACACCAATACGACTTATCGCGAATGAGCCAAACGTTGACAGACCGGGTGCCGTCAGGCATATCGTTTCTTTAAATCAAGGAGATCATGTCTTTGAAATTCAAAGAAATATTTCGTTGAAATCAGTGAAAAAAATTCAATCCACCCATTTCTTTGGGATCAAGGAGATTTTTTCTCTCGGTGTGCTAATATCATATTCTACCATACCGGTTGGTTGGTACCTATCAATTCGGTGGTTCTCCCAACTAAACCTTTTTCTCCGTGTGCGAAATGGCTGCCTCAAGCACCGTTTTGAGAGTCAAAGGGGATAGAATGCTAAACCTTGCACGTTCCTCATCATTCCCCAATTCTTCGCAAAGCCTTTTCAATGAAATTGCGTTGATCAATGTTGACTTTCGCGCAGTGGACACTTCGTACGAAGAACAATAATTAACCTGATTAAAGGGTCTCCAGCGTGGCTGACATCAGCCAGATTTGAATAGCCCATATTCCAAGCTAGACATCCAGGCAGGACGATATCTTTTGCGCTACCACGCGAAATAGTGAAAACTATGCCAAGTCGGGAAAGCCAATCGATTCGGCGGGAAGCGGCGCAAGCGGTAATCTGCTTTCTCAATAATTGTGAGTTTTTCGTCGGCTTGGGTGGCCAATGACTGTGCCGTTCGGCCTTGTGGCAGCGGGGCGGAGGAAATAACCGAGTCGAAAGAGAAGTCGAAAAACCGATAGAGAGGCAGGAGAGGAGAAGGATCCGAACGAACAAACAGTACCAGGAAGAGGACACCGCTCGCAGAGAGTTCATCATTCATGCAGTGCTTAGATGGGCTCTGATTTCCCGGGGGAATCCAATGCTACGTATACCAACTATTCACATGGTACGCGCAACCAGGTAGGTTCTGCAGCGAAGCCATCGCAGAAGCAGCCCAGCCAGATATAACGTATATATCGGCGACGCAAGTCTGGACTTATTTCACGTCGAGGGGATCGCACGGACTACCGCACGGATATAGCATAGGTACTTGTGGAATTGTTCGCTCTCCGGTTCCCCAGGCCTCACTCTCTCACTCTCTCTCTCTCTCTCCCTCTGTCGCTATTTCACCGGGACGCGAGCGGCCATCCTCCTGCTGCGCCTTCATTTTCTGGTTTACTGAGGAATGGACCGCGGGGAGAAAACGCGAGCGAAGGTGCATCGACGCGGAATGGAGATCGCAGAACCCAGCAGGTTTCTAGCCCCTGTCCCATTATTGTAGAGGTGTTCTTTCTTCATCGACATTTCATAATCTCAGAGCACGTATGGGCACTCTGTTTCACGTTATCATAGGCAATTCACGTGGAGACGGAGGAGTTCGAAGTGAATTTAATGGCATTTTTTTTTTTTTTTTAATACTAGTCAGACGAGGTTTTTGAACGTAATTTCCAGTCCTTTTGTGGAAAAATTAAATTTTAATATCAAAGCACGATTTTTTTTTTTTGGGAATATGCACCATTTCTTCTATTTTTAGTACTGATTTTTTTTCATAAATTGAGCTGAGAAATTGTCGACTCGTACAGATAACTCATATCCTTTTCATATTGTCCACAACATCCCGAAAGGAAAGAAATATGAGTATCACGACTCAGTCGATTAGCCACGTATTGTCATTCTTACGTCCCTTAAATTTTGGCGGAATTTAACTATCAACAAGATAAAAGATGCTATCACATAACACACAGTGCAAAACAGATTCTCAAGGCTGACCAATTTAGGAGTCACATTCCGTTGTGACATGAGTCACAACGTCCCTTGTGATGGTTATCGATGTTATTCGAGCCTCGGTGCCGTACTCAAGTCAGGTAACCAATTCGGGGTCGCATAATAGACAACCTCCGGTTGTTAACTCATCACGTTCAAGATGTGTATTTCCGCAACGAACCCTTCGCAGCAACAAAAAAAAAAAGCAAAGTGCTTGAACAATCATAAATGGGTATTCAACACCTTTTTGTATCAGGCTCAGTTTTATTTGCAGCAGATGTAATATATAGTGGCGAGATGTCGGTTTGTCGAGGTCTGATATTATCCTTAATGATGAGGCATCACACGCGCGGGATTCGCAAAGTTAAACTGCATATCCGGTTCTCACGATCCGTGGAAGAAATCCAGGGAGAGGAAAAGGGACAAGTGGATGCGTATAAACGCGAACACAATAAGTACACTAGGTATAACGATAATGATAATGATGGCTCGCTCATTCTCGTGACTATTATATACCCACTAATCGCAGGATTTGCCGGGTTTCCTGACGCGCTGGGCTGGATACGAGCGCAGCCAGGACTCGCGTCCTCGCTTGTTCTACGCAGAAACGCGACGCACTTGTTAGCTGTTGTCTTATCTTCAAGGCGATGCAAAGTGGCGCACCGAAGGACTTTTTTTTTCCTCGTTCACCCGGCTCGCGCCTTATATCGTGTGCGTAACCTGTTTTCGTAATAGTGCTTATAAAATAGTCGGCCTAGATAAAAAAAAAACCAAGATCATACATTTTAACGGTTTATTCATTTTTTCATCTTATATATGTAACGGTATTTTTCGTTGATTTGCTCAATCAATTATCCACTTGACTTCCAGTTTATAGGAGATGAAATCATTAAATGATGGAAATATCACTGTAATTGTTCGAGAATAATTAGTTTAAATACGTACGACACTTGAACCACAATTCGAGCGAAAATTACTGGCGTACGAAATATTCTTACTCCTTCCACGAGGCCCACGTGACGCTAACTCCCTTCCGAGCAAATTAAATGCAAACCATTGATTATTCATCGAATCATCAGGCATTATCCCCATGGAAAAAAGTATACTTGAAAGTATAGTTTTTAAATATCCATTATATATCTCCGATATATAAAAATTCATATTATATATTGTTTATATGTCTTATTATATATCCGAGATATAGAACTTTCTGCCGCTTTATATATTACGTATTTATATGAAAAATATATCCACAATATATACCGCATATATCTTTTTTGAATACCAAATATATAATAAAAATATGTTGAGCACATTTTTTATATATAACCATATACACGATTTATACTCAGCATAAATATGAGATACATATTAGGTACTTAATTCATGTCATGTGTGTTCATGTGTGTTCATGTGTAATTCATGTCATGTGTGGATATATTCTCTGTGTACTTCTTGTCTATAGAAATTGTATCTTTCATACATCTGTTATATACAGGGCTTCTTTGATTCATAGACGCGGAATATATCGAGAATATATTCTTCACAAATTCGCTACATATATCAAATACATGTATGTTACATCCATTATATATCCGTCGGATATATATCAGATATATATAGAGGATATAGAACTTTTTGCCGCTATATATAGTGGCCAAAAATTATACATCCGTTATATATCTGAAGTATACTTTATTTCCATGGGGGTATATATATTTGAGCATTTCTATCAATAACAACGAACAATTTTGCCCTTTTGAATATTCAATCTACAATATAATTCAATTACGCGACAATTGACGCGACAAAAATAGCAACGGCTGTTACATTATGAAACCCCGTATCCCTCCAGGCATTTTCCACTTTATTGTATCCTCATCGCAAACGAACGGATCACGACATAGCGAAAGGGCAACCAAAGGACAACCTTACGCGAAGGGTTCGACTTTTTAGCTTGCACAGCTCGGCCGAGCTCTCCGAGTCTGCTCATAGACGCGTGATGAGAGCCGCTATACGCGCTCGGAGCATCGACGAGTTGGATATCGAACGAGTGTCACGGTAAATTGCGCACGTTACGTTGCACGTGAGCTCGCGTTACAACGCAACTATTATACGGCCATCGGTGCCTACACCGTGTATACACACAGCGCATTGTACATTATGCACAACAAGTCAGCCCGCCGGGACCACTCGCTCGTCAAACCGATTCGCCCATTATATTCAGAGCGGTGGATATGATGCATCGGGCGCGAACGACGAATTTTACATGTTCGATCGATCAACGCGGGGGAGTTAATTGTAACGCTCCGGTGTTTCTCGTTATATTTGCCATGTTAATATTGTCGGGCGGGAATATCCCGACCGTGCCGCGTATATGTATGCAGATGTGAGTGATTTCCAATTCCACTATACGAAAAGGAAGCACAGCCGACGGGGAGAGGGGGGGGGGGCGTTCGATGTATCATATTTAGTACAATCAAAAGTTACATCATTGTGAATAGCACTGAGGTAATATCCCAATGGTTTTGATATTTTCGTCTGTCGTTAACTGGATTTGCGACGGTTCAAGGGACATTGGCGGTGGAATAATCGTAACGTCAAACTAGTCGAGATTGTCATCGAAGTGTAAATAAAAGGAATAATGTGCCGGTGCTGAAAGTTTTTGTGCGTGAGGCAGGATATTAAATTAAAAATATAAGTGCGATGTAAGATTAATGTTCGGTATATTAAAAATGAAAAAGATAGATTTTTTGGTAAATGAACTTTGCATCTAGATGATGTTGAAGTTTGCATCGTTGGAATGCAACGAAATTCAGAAAAAAAATTAATTATAATTATCCCAAATGATGAAATTAGGTACAAAAGGTCATCATATCAATTAGTTCATATGATGATTGTTTATACGTAATTTCATCATTTGGGTTAATTAGAATCATTTCTTTTTTCTGAATTTCGTTGCATTCCAACGATGCAAACTTCAACATCATGCATCTAGCTTGTAAACTTAATATACATTTTAGTGCATAAAAGCTTTTAGCGCGGGCCCCTCTTTTAAAAAGTTCATGAGTAACGAAAAGCATTGTTGTCATTCTATTCGAGCTGTGATTGGTTGCCAGGAAAGTCCGTGATAAACAAATTCAGTTTGGTGTCAAATTTGACATGAGAGTACAGGCACGCAGCGCCCGTAACCTTTTAAAGCTTTATAAGAGCGCAAAAGCGCAAAATTGATTAACCTATTGTAGGTGAAATTAAAAAAAAATTAGTTCTGAGATCGATTTTGGCGAAAAGTTTTTCAGACACGCGCGTCAGCGCGTGTGATAACCCTAGTACATTATATTTTCAATTTGTTTTCATAGAGTAGACTAAAAGAAACGTCCACTTGAAATTTAATACACAAGTACTGAAAGTTTTTATGCATAAACTGGTACACTAGACTTGATACAGAAGCGCAATGTGAAATTAATGCATGGTGCAGGGAGAACGTTAAAAGAACTTCCATTTTAGTAACTTGTCTCAACTTTACTGTACGTACTTTTATTTTTTAAAACTGCTTCAATTTTACTGCAGAAAAACATCATTGCCCTTGTATATTCAGCGACATTTAATTAACAGTATAGATAGGATCTGTAAAACATGAAACATGTAAAAGTTTCATAATTATATTTATATATGTATTGTCAATGAATTCACACTTATTATTACTAATATAAATGAAATAAGTTTCTTGTACTAAAACGTTATCACGGTTGCGTATCTTGTAAACCTCACAACTTTGCTTTTATCGTGCGACTTTCTTCGTGTCCTTCATTGCAAAAGTCCATATTTGTCACAATTAAAACGCGATATAATGGCTAAAAATGTTTCAGCTGAGGTATAAAATGGTACGAATGCCTCTCGGCATTAGTGAAAATTCTCAACGTTTCTCCACGAAGCAAGACCCTCGTGCGAGAGGCGAAACGCTTATCGGCTGCCCGAAAACACGGGATCCACGATTCTCGGACGAGATTATGCGCCAAGTGGTCGAGAGCTCGCGAGCCAACGAGCGGGAAACGGAAGGAGTGTGGAAGTCCAGACGGGGTCGAAATCGCGGGGAAACAAAAATGTTTAGCGAGACGGAAATTCCTCACGGTAAAATTCTACAGCCGCGTGAATATCGTTACGAGTCGTGCCGCACACAGCGGTACCGGAGAAAAACATCGTGAAGCACAGTTGTCGGTTCTTTTCAAACACAATATCCTCATAGCTGCCTCAAGCACAAAGTTAACTTCATTTTTTTTAATTACATTTTCTCGTGAATCGCATTTTCTTCGGAAAATATTTTTCCTTAGTACGATTAAAACAGCATTTAAATGTTTTTGCAGAAAAAATTGGAAGGAATAACAGCTGCGAGATTCACAAGACGCAACTAGGTAACATTTTTATGATTCTGATTGGAAAAATATGAGTCTTCCGTTTGGAAAACCCCTAAAAATCATTCAAGTAAAATGCTTTATTTTAGATATTTGTTTTCACAATGTCATCCGAATTAAAAAAAAAATCTCAGTCGCAACCAGTTCCTTTTGGCTGTCATAATTAATACGAGTTGTAAGGAAATTCGAATAATCCAGTGATTGTGCCAACTAATTTCTTGGTTGTATCAGATAATTCTTTTTTTCCGTGCGAAAAACGATCCACCGCTTTCTTTTTTCCTGTCTTAAAAAAGACATAGCACATCGAATGTCGAAATATCGAAAATTGAAACCTCTTTTCAATTCGATTTCATGCTGTCATTATCGCTGCAGCGTCACGTATCGCTCGCGTTTTCAACGGCTGTATTTTTCGTAGTTGCTGAATAGAATACATTCTTCCCTTAAAAAAAGGTATGTCACACCAAAAGTCGATTATAACGAAACTGTGTTCAGCCACAAGAAAAAATAAATGTTCGTGAAGCATCCAAATCCTCAACAATTTTTTTTGTTACCGACTGAGCATATTTCACACGCCTAGAGGGATATATATTTTTTCCAAATCACGTTCTCCAGATTTGTCATTTTTTCTCGCAATTTCTTAAGCCTCTCGTTGTGCCATTGGTACGTTCCTCCTGTACCCTGACATTTGGCTCTTCGAAGTTCAGCAGTGTCGCCGTTGGACTCTTCGTCGTTGCCAGTGAACTCGCTCTCGGCTCGTTTAACCGCGCGCGCGCGGTGCCTCGCGTGTCAACGTGTACACCAGTGCATCGGTACACATAGGCGGCAATAGGCTGCGCACCGCGTTGTTACTATAGTTCGTCTGGATAATACACAGGCTCTGCTGTTGAGATTGTAGATATGAATGTACGTTCCGAGCTCGCGTAAAGTGCGGTATATATATATACATATCTATATATACAATATGCACACACAAATATATAGGCAGTGTACACTTACTACAGTACACGACGACGAGTGGCCTCTAGAGCGATGCACTAGTGTAGAACAGGGAGAGGGAAAGAGAAGGAGAAAGAGCGACAGAGAGAGAGAGAGAGAGAGAGAGAGAGAGAGAGAGATTGATTGATTGATTGATTGATATTATTTATTAATGCCCTAGTTCAACTATGGGGCAAGTGTAACATAATTAACGTAGAATTTCCAAAATATAATAAATCCAAGATCGGTGTACGACTTAACGATGCAATAAATCTTTCTTTCAATTGTCATAAAAACAATGCGGTAAACTCTCAGTTAACTACCATGAAATAAACTCAAAATAAAGATTTTAAACATAATATCGCATACAAAAATTAATAGACTAACCTAAATAAACTTAATAAAAGTAATATTGAAATAGGAACTAAAAAGACTAAATTTAAAACTAATTCTAAAAGCTTGAAAGACTAAATCTAAAACTAAAAAGACTAAATATAAAACTGAAAAGACTAAAGCTGAAAACTTGGGAGAAATCTTCTGATTGGTTTATTTATTTATTAAGATAGATAGATAGATAGATGATTTATTGCACTAGGACCCATTTGGTCCTGTAAGGCAAGTACAAAAAAAAGTAACAAAAACACTTTCCGGCCGAACGCCACAGTCCGGCGCCAACCAACAAAATACAGTAAAATAAACAACAAATAATAACAATTATATATTATATCTATCTATCTAAGAGAGAGAGAGAAAGAGAGAGAGAGATATATAGACTACGAAAAGGCGGATGCCAGCGTGACGGGGCTGTGGTCGCTACACTATAGTACACGCCTAGACGTAGCTAGTCAAGCTGCCTCTCGGCGCGCTATTCTATGAGAGAGAAATAACGTACTATTCACCGAGCGAACGCCACACGGTGCACACCGTGCTCGCACCACTACCGCCGCCGCCGCCGCCGCCGCCACCGCCGACGCCGTCGCGGCTGCGATAAATGACCGGGTATAGTAATAAGCGCGCATTCACTGGCTCGCGATACTCCACTCCATGGCATCCGTAGTACTCGCGCGCGAGCGAAAGAGCAGCTTTGCTATATTATGCCGGCCGACGGGTCTCTCTACCCACCGTCGGGCCAGACAGCTTGTGAATTTTCTTCTTCTGTTTTCCCTCCGCTCGCGCACACGCCGCCTCCCGGGCTATCCCTGTGCCTGCAACTATACTAAATACTTCTGGCCATTGGCCACACGTTCGGGGGTCTCGGCCGAGCGGTGCCAAAACAACAGCGAAATTTACTCGACGTAATTTCGCCGCGGCTTCCCGAATACCCGACAAGCTCCGCGGACCCGGAGATCCGATGTTGTGCTCCCCCCCTTCGTGTTTACACGCTGCGGAAAATAAACGCGGAATTCACGATGTTTTGGTCGCCGAAACGCGCGTTGACGTCAAATTACATTTTTTTTTTTTTTTTTTTTTTTTTTCGTTTGTTTCCCCGAATTTACATATGCAGAAATATCGACTCTTCGAAGTTATTATTATTCACTGATTCGTTCGCGATTTCGGGAATCCACGGTCGAGCAACATTTTCGAGAATATGTAGTAATACTTGACAGTCATTACAAAAAAAAAATGGGAATACACATTTTTGTGCAAAAATTCGCAGGTACTTTGGTGGAAAATCTGTACCGTCAAGTCCGGCCCAATTCAGGCTCAGCTCGGGCCCTGGCAAGGCCAACGCGGTCCTTATATGATGTTGAAGGTTGCATAGTTGAAACGCAACGAAATTCGAAAATGATAAAATTTCGTAAAAAAAAGTCATCATAGCAACTAATTATTATGATGATTTTTTATACCTAGTTTCATAATTTGGATTAATCAGAATTAATTTTTTTTCTGAATTTCGTACGAATGTAACGCCACAGATTCTCTACCAGGGTAAATCGAGCGAAGATTCTAATTTGAGGAATAGCAATTTTTCTCTTCTTTCTTCTCATTTTCTCAATATCGTGTGAAAGCACTAAGTAAATCGAAGTCAGCGAAGCTACTCGAACGAGTCCTCTCGGGCCGTATGTAATCGCAGAGCATTGGATACGAACTGTCTTTCGGACAATTCGACTCACTTCCTCCCCGTTGCTCGCCAATGGTATAAGTTAATAGTGTAGTGCATTTCAGTGTACACAATGTGAACGCGCGAGAGCATCGAATTATCTCAGCGGTAGATGATACAGCGTTCCGCCGGAGTCAGACGTACAATCTCCTTGGCAAGTGCGCTGGAAGTAGTGTAACGCGTGTATATGGGGTATTCCATACCGATTCGACCTGGGTTGGACCCTCGACCTCTCGGATTTGGTCGAAAATGTTTTTATATGATTGGACCAACTCCAAAAAGTACAGGAACATTTTTTCTGATTTCTTAAATTTATTTATTTTTTTTACGATTTTTTAAAGGTAACACATCGTTAGCCCAATTTTAAAAATCTGAAAAAATTCTCAAAAATTCTGCATGAAATAACAACATTTCTGAGCCTAAAGCCAAAGTGGGCCGGGTTTTGCTTCTATTTTTATTCTATAAAAAACTATAAAAAACAATTAGGAAGGAAAGAGGAAAAGTTATCAAATTTTCCTAAAATATTGCTTTCTTCCCGCAAGTGCTTTCTTTCCGTAAAAAACAAAAAATGCAATTCATAGAAAATATGTTCACTGTTAAATCAGGCCGGAGTCGCAAAACAGAGTTTCTCTGTGAGGAAGCTAAATAACAACGATATAATTTCTTGCGGAAGAATGTTTATGGAAAAAAGAGGAAGTGCTGTGAATATTTCAATTTTCATATTTTTTTTATTATTTGTAATAGAGCAATTTCTAGAATTATATTTATATAATTCTAGAAATTTAATAAAAAAAACGTTAACAGTTTTTCATATAATAAAAATAGAAGCAAAACCCGGCCCACTTTGGCTATAGACGAAAAAAATTTGTTATTTCATGCAAAATGTTTGCATTTTTTTTAGATTTTTAAATTTGGGCTAGCGATATGTTGCCTTTAAAAATCGTAAAAAATGAATAAATAAATTTAAAAAATCTGAAAAAATGTTCCAGTACTTTTTGGAGTTGGTCCAATTATATAAAAAAAAAATTCAACCAAATTCGAGAGGTCGAGGGTCCAACCCAGGTCGAATCGGTATGGAATGCCCCATATAGAAGCTAGAAACCACACGAGGGCCCAGGCGAATGGCCAAAGCTGCCGTTGGACTGACTCTGTAATACTGTTACACACCCACGCGCGCTCCTTCGTTATCTCTCTCTCTCTATCTCTCGTCTCTTTCGCTGCTGCTGCTGCTGCTGCTGCTGCTGGCTCTGTGCGACCGCCGTACGAATGAAATAACGTGTTATTCCGCTACCACTGAATCACCGTCGTAGTTGTATGAATAAGCAGCACGACAAGCGCGCGCGCGGCGTCGTCTCTCGTCTCGGGTAGACACCGTCGCCGGTTTGTACATCGTGCCTCGTATTCAGAAGGGCGATTGCCGGGCGCCGCGCGCGACGCGCGACTCTCGCTTCTTTTCGCTTTCGCTCTCGATCACGACCGAACTTTTTAACGCCCTCCAGATGCGGCCGAGGGGGGCCCCTTTGCCACCGACTCGTGAGTCATCCGTGCCCCTCGGCTCGACACCGCGGACTATATCGGATCTTTTGCGGCTTAGCTTGCGACACGATAATCAAGATTTTTAACAGGCAGAATGAAGTTTGTTTTGTAAGCGAGGTACATTTTTTTTAGATGTTAAGCGATTCGAGATGTGCTGAATTGGGATGATGTTGAAGTTTGCATCATTGGAATGCAACGAAATTCAGAAAAACAAATTAATTCCAAGTAACCCAAATGATGAAATTAGGTATAAAAAGAAATCTTATCAATTAGTTCCTATAATGATTTTTTATATCTAATTTCATCATTTGGGTTAATTAGAATTATTATTTTTTGTGATGTTGAAGATTGCATCGTTGGGATGCAACGAACTTCAGAAAAAAAACAAATTAATTCTAAGTAACCCAAATGATGAAATTAGATATAAAAAGAAATCATATCAATTAGTTCCTACAATGATTTTTTATACCTAATTTCATCATTTGGGTTAATTAGAATTATTATTTTTTCTGAATTTCGTTGCATTCCAACGATGCAAACTTCAACGTCATAAAAATAACGTGTCTTCCAAGTGTCTTCCATCCACCACTCAGAACTCTTTGACCGGCGTGCGAGAGTCACCGAGGAGACATATCACCGAGAGAAAACATTGCCTTGATTCCAAAGAAATGGGTGGATTGAATTTTTTTCATTAATTTCAATGAAATATTTCTTTGAATTTCAAAGACATGATCTTCTTGATTTAAAGAAACGATATGCCTGACGGCACCCGGTCTGTCAACGTTTGGCTCATTCGCGATAAGTCGTATTGGTGTTTCTCGCGCAAGCTGATCTGTTATGTTATAGTTAAGTCAAGTCAAATCAAGAAGATAATCATTGGTTAAACCATCGAAGTTATTGGTGAACACATCTAAGTACTATGGTACGTAACCAAAAACTTGGTGAACATAACCTATAATTTGGTTGATGACATCATTCAAAGAAAATATAATATTAACTTAAGGATATTATTTCATTGACCTCAAAGAAATGTTTCATAGGTTGAGATTTCAAGGAAATTTCATTGAATCAAGGAAACTTTTTCTCTCGGTGTAGAGCGACAATGAAGGAACGCGAAGGGTTAAAGGACAAGCGGCTTTCCCAAACAATCAAGGTGGATCTCGTTATACATAGCTATTCACACGAAGGTATTACAATACGCGAGGGTGTATAAAGTAGGTAGCGCATAATCGTGGCGCAGCCTATGCATAGGCGCGCGTACAACGTGCCCTCGACGCACCGCGCCTCGACCTAACAAATCCTTTTGTGTCCACTGTCACATTGTCGATATTACAATGGCCGTCACATCCCGCTAATGAATTTATGCTTGGCGTGTTTCGTATCCTAATGTCGACGTCGCGCGGCTGCTGCTGCACCACGCTCGAGACCCCCGTGTCGCTCTCTCTCCACCGACGCAGCGCAGGTGTAATCGCACCCATTACGCACGGCATAACGCATTCGTATGCTCGCGCGCGCGCTCCGCACTCGCGTTTCTGCAACGCGCGCGAGGCTTTTTATCATTCGCTTTGTCACGCGAGCTAATATTTTACGCGCCCTACACGCGACGCCCTTCGTTAACCCCCCCGCGGCATTCTTTGACTTCGCGAACTTTTATGTGTATATTTCGCAATTTTTACGACGATTATTACATACGGAAGTAACGCGCTACACGAGAGAGAAATTATTGCATATTTTTTGCATGGGGCTGAAGAGAGAAAAAATTTATTTTTTTCAGTTTCACAAAAATGGCTCAGCCGAACATATCCACAAAAATTAATACAGGGGATGTGCGGCCAAAATGGTACATGTGAGCAAAATAGGACAGCATTTTTTTTTCAGTTTCAATTATTTTTGCGGGTAAAATGGGACAAACCCCCGTTTCGGGAATATCGAATATTGGGAATATCGCGGCTGTACTTCAACGCAACTAAGCGGAATATAACGTTTTTTAAAACCATTTCGGGAGTTTCAAGCAAACTGGCTTTGAAAAATTCACTTAAAAAATATTTAATTTTGGTTATAATTTTTTTAAATATAATCGTTACTGACTATGTTGAATATCAGCCAATAAAAAAAAAACGGATTGCCGAATTTGGCGATTTGTCCCATTGTACCCGGCATTTTTTTTTTTCTTTTTTGCCGTCGCCCATTATTGATTATTGAAATCGAATGTTTGGGTGAAAACTAATAAAAATACTAACTAATTAAAATTACCATTAACATTACCATAACATTTTTGATAACTAATTTATCAAAAATGATCGCGTTCCGTTTGTAAGATAGCGAAAAAAACAGCGACAATTGCGAGAAATCTTGAGGAAATTATTAGCAAAAAACCTCTGTACCCCACTTTTTTTTTTAATTTCCAATCAATCCCGAGAACAAAGCTTTCGAGTGTCTGGCACCCGTCCTCGATAAGACAACAAATGACGGTCATGGAATCACGCGAGTCGAGCGATTGCGCGTGGCATTGACGCATCGACGAGATAATCGTATTCGCGGCGTCTGCGAGCGGTTAGCAGTGCCGAGGGAGGCCCCCGGTGCCGATAGGAAGACAGAGCCGGAGTGCCGGAGAGCGAGCTAGAGACGGTGGAGAGGGGGGCTGGGGGGGGGGGGGGGGGAGTGGGGAGAGCGAGAGGCAAGAGACGGCCGTTATTATATAACGCGCCGGGTCGACCCTGAACTTGGATGAAGCGTACACGAAAGTACGTCTGCTCCGCACGTGACATATATATTTATATCTATATCTCTATAGCACATATATATATATATATACACGTAATACATATGTACACGTGCTATCTAATCGCATTGCCTTCGAACGTTACACTCACCGAGATTTACCTATCTCCCTCTCCCCCCTCCCCTCCCCCCCGTCGCCGTGTCTTCGCTCCTCTCTTAAAATCGATTCTCCTTTTCTTCGAGTCACTCCTCGCGGTTCTATTTTTAATGACACTCTCGTTGACTCGGTCTCGTTCTGTTCCTCGCGAGGGGCCCCAGAGAGAGCCACGTAGGTGGATTACACTCGGTGCTTGTGTACGATAAAAGCGAGGAAGAAAGAGAGATGGGGGGGGGGGGGGGAGAGAGAGAGAGAAAGAGCGAGAGGGAGAGAGTGGGAGAGAAGGAGGAGGGAAAGGTAGTATAGGTAGAGGCAGATACGTATGTAGGTAACTCTCCGGCTCGGGTATTGATCAGGTCGCGTTTGCGCTTCGCCGTACCAACAAAGAATTCGCGCTCTCGTTCGCTGCTGCCGCCACCGCCGCACCGACGTCGCGGTGCACGCTCGACACTCTCCGTTCCTGTATATACATGTAGATATAAAAAAAAAAATATATATATATATGAACATGTAATATATACACACGTAGGGTAAGTGCGGGCAAAATGGGACGCGCGGGCAAAATGGGACGCGCGGGCAAAATGGGACACATATCTTTTCAATTCCAGATATTTGTGCGGGCAAAATGGGACGGACCCCCATTTCGTGAAAATCGCGTCTATACGACACAATTCAACGCATGTGAGCAGAATCTAAAGATTTTTAACAATTTTGAGTGTTTTAAGCAATCCGGCTTTTGAAAAGTCACTTTGAAAAACATTTTTTTTTACAATATTTTTTTTTTTTTTTTTGCGAAATAAGCATTAAGGAGTATCACCGAGTACAAAAAAATGCGAATTTCCGATTTTGGGGGTCCGCCCCATTTTGCCCGCACTTTTTTTTTTCCGACGCCCAAAATTGATGGTTGGAATCGAATTTTTGGATCAAAAGCAATCGAAGTACACTTTTGTTTTCGTCATAAAACCATTTTTTGCTTGTGCGTCCCATTTTGCCCGCACCTCCCCTATATAAAACATGTACGTATAATATATGCACATTCGTGTGTGCAATATATATGCACATTTTGGAGAGCGAGCGCCGCGGTGTGGAGGCACCCGACGCGCACGATCGCGGCTATAAGCAAAGTATAGTATCCGCTGTAAGCTCCGAGGCTAGGCTAGGTAGCCGCACCAGCGGCGGCAGATACTAACCGTGGATACTACTGGCTACACGGACAGGCTGCTGCCGCGACGCCGACGCCGCACACGGCAGCGACCCCTGGAGAACTTGCGTAATGCACCGCCCGTATCCGCACGAGCGCGATTAATCCTAATTAATAGTACACCATAAATTATTGAAGAGAATTTATAGCGAGCACCTGCTGTGCCGGGGTCAACGCATAAGGTAATATGTAGGGTGGTAATACTGGCAATAACTGCATGTGTGTATTGTACATGGATTTCCCGCAAATACGCGAGTTGCGCGCCGGTCGTTGACTGAGCGACAGTTATTGACACGACGACACGTTGCCAACGCGGAAAAATCGTGGAGATTTATTTTACACGTTACACGTGTTGAATGTTCCGTCGAAATCGCGAAGGAGCCGCTGCTGGAGATAAGCTTCAGAGTATTATAGATACTTCGAAGTATTATAAATTATCTCTTCACTTGACTGTGTGACGATTTGCAGAAAAATTGGCTTCATTATTTAACCAATTAGCCAAAAACTTAATTATTTATCGAAATTAGTGGTTATGATTGAATCGCAACTGACAGTTACTGAGGCAATATAGTTGATAGATGCGTCACTTCGTTGTTGCCCATCGCCACAACGTTGCGATTTTTAGTTACAATTAAAAACCGGATTTTTTTTTTCTGAGCTGCTTTTTCATTGTTACTGTTTTTGTGAAAAATCACTGCACGGATGGCCAGGTAATTAACGAAACTCCGTTCAGTTCTGTTCAATTGACACCTTTTTGTATACATTTGTGTGTCTGTTTTTTACATACAGCATTGAGTTGAAGTTATAATGATAGGATACAGGCAATTAAATAGTTAAGAACCTGATGAAAATGATTCTTTTTTTCTGTCGAATTTACTGAGTTTTTGCCAATCGCTCAGTTTGTGCAAATGCGACGAAACATTTTTCTACACAAAAGTATTTTTTACACGAAAACAGCGAACAGTAATTCGTAAAGGCTGTTGCAATCGTCTTCGATCGACCACGCAGTTGGAGCTAAATTTGCGTAGAATGTCGCGAGCGCGTTCTAAATTCGTAGGCAAATATGTGCGACTGGGCGGGGAGGGAAAAAAGACTTTTGTCTATTTCCGTAGCGAGTGGGAAGACGTTGAGTGCGGTTTACGTGAGGGGGAGGAGACACACACATACACACGGACGATGAGTTCCGTCTTATTAATGAAGCGGGTGACTATTATAGTGCACCATTCATCGGCGTGTAATCGGTGCATCGATTGGCCGGCTCGCTGACCGGGCAACGCGGTGCAGCCAATGTGGACGCCGTGCCGGTCGACAGTGAACGTACCGTTGCGCCTGAACTTGATTTTCTTTCACATCGATAACAGGGGAGGTCACGCACGATTGAGCCCCTCGCTCCTCGGCTCTCTTTCGTATTATGTACACCCATTATCTATATCCGTTTATCTATACTATGGCTCCTGAGTGTACCGGAGAAAATCTGACGCGTTCACCACGCCGAGAGACGAGACGCGAGCAAAAACGCCGAGCGTACTCTACTCGATACAACCCTCTTCACGCCGACGGAAAAAGACAAATCGATTTTTAACAATCGCCGGCTGAAAATGTTGCTCGTTGCCGCTGATTTCTTTATTTGTCCTGTGACTGACCGAGAGCCTTGGGACGAAGAGCAACATCGTGTTTCAAACTCGAATATTCTTGCCAGAATCATAAGAAACAATGACGTCAACGTTTGCATCGTTGGAATGCAACGAAATTTCGAAAAAAAAGATTAATTCGAATTAACCCAAATGATGAAATCAGGTATAAAAAGTCATCGTATCAATTAGTTTCTGTAATGATTTTTTATACCTAATTTCATCATTTGGGTTAATAATAATTAATTCTGTTTCGAAATCTCGTTGCATTTCAACGATGCAAACTTCAACATCATAAGAAACATGTGTTTCTGATATTTACTACTTGACAACGATAACATAGACCAAAAGTCAGTATCTCGAAGAAAAAAAATATATGTGAGCTCCATTTTGCCACCTTCTGCTCGGAAGTCGGATCTAAGAACGCAAAGATCAGAAATTTCGGAAAATGACTTATTTTCAAAGGGTCACTTAAAAATGTTTTGCAATCAGCGCAATTCGTGGTGAAATATACGACATGATTTTTCTTTTCCATTCTTTCTTCATCCGAATGTCACGCGACGATCCATTGTGCTCAAGGAAAAATGGTCCATAATGAATCCCTCTACTTTTGCACTTGAAACCCGTAGCAAGGAACAAATCGCGGGTCCATATCTTGAAGGAACATTTTCCCAATGTCTCTCACAAAATGATTTCAAGACCCTTCGCCAAAACTACAAAGCCCTACTTAACCCTTCGTGGTCACAATATCGTAGAATTCCATGATGTTGAAGTTTGCATCGTTGGAATGCAACGAAATTCAGAAAAAAAATTAATTCCAAGTAACCCAAATGATGAAATTAGGTATAAAAAGAAATCATATCAATTAGTTCCTATAATGATTTTTTATACCTAATTTCATCATTTGTGTTAATTAGAATTATTATTTTTTTCTGAATTTCGTTGGATTCCAACGATGCAAACTTCAACATCATAGAATTCCATGTTAAATTACTATGGTAAATTTCACCCAGTGTGACCATGAAGAGTTAAAATCGTGGCAGGCAAGACCGATATATATTTTTTTTTACCGAAAGGTCACACAACCAACTTCTGTGCCCAAGGAAATACGGTCCAGAATGGATAAGACTGCTTGTGTTGAAGCAGATAGGAGGATATTCGGCGTCAAGGACTCGAGACATACGTTGTCCTCGCACGAATTTATCACTCTTTCCCCGTACCGGTGGCATCGCGCAGGTCCGCCAACGTTGTACAAAAGGGTGTAAGGGCTCAAGAGCTATTCCTGCAGATCCACTGTCTGCTCCTGCGGCACACGAGTCCGATCTCCTTTTATACCTCGGCGCCGTGTGTGTGAGACCCACGAGCGAGGCGCATGAATCCATCGCCGTTGAACCTTTGCGACGTATCGATGATTAATATCCGCGATGCGGTGGGTACCGCATATAGTGACAGCTATAGCTCCTCGACGATCCCTCTCGCGGGAAGTTCGCGCGTGGAAAGCGAGGAAATGATTAATGCGCCGGTGAGATGATGAGCCGACATCTCTCGGTAAACCAGACGCACACACAAAGCTGCAGCTGTCCCTCTGTCTCACTCGATAACTTCGGACCGGAGTCGCGCGACGCTCCCGCGATTTTTCACTCACTCTGTTTACTTAAGGTAGTCCTTGCGGATAATATTCATTTCGCATAAATTCGAGGAATTTGGGAGAGAATTGCAAACACTTCTCGGTGGTATAAAAATCTGAAAAAATGCATGCACATTAAAGGTACTGAAAAGATTAATTTTGCATAATAATAATTCGAACATGTTATTAACAAATTGATGAAAAAAACAATTGTTTAACAAATATGTCGATGTCCCAAGATTTTTTTTTCATGAAAATCATTCCTTGGTTTTTCCGAATACGTATGAATTTTTTCAGATTTTAGAGTTCACATTGAATTTTGTGCGTTTTTTATAGGGAAAATATGTGAAAATTCAATGTGAACTTTAAAATCTGAAAAAATTCATACGTATTCGGAAAAATGAAGGAATCATTTTCATGAAAAAAAATCTTGGGTCATCGAAATATTTGTTAAACAATTGTTTTTTTCATCAATTTGTTAATAACATTTTTGAATTATTATTATGCAAAATTAATCTTTTCAGTACCTTTAATGTGCATGCATTTTTTCAGATTTGTATACCACTGAGAAGTGTTTGCAATTCTCTCCCAAATTCCTCGAATTTATGCGAAATGAATATTATCCGCAAGGACTACCTTAATATTCCCATCTCTTTCCACGCATTATTTTTGATACTCTTCATTAATTGCAGACGGTGGCGAAAAAATGTATTGCAAAAAAAAAGTATTTTTTATAATAAAATTTTCAAAAGCTTCAAAAATTGAGTCAGTGTGGAAAATAATCGTTCGTCGATTTGTCGTCAATAAAATGTATAAAATAAAAATGAACTTCCGACAATTTACGCGGTTAACAATTCGAGTGAGTTGGAAAGTAACTGGAGGTCTGCAATTTTTCTCCGGTCTCGGGGATCCTTTCGCTGGAAGCAAGAAAAAAAAGGAATTATGTACACCTAATTATTAGCATTCCCGTCGAGCCAACACTCGTGAGGAATTTAATCGATGCACCGTCCGATCTAATTAAACACCGGAAAGAATTCCAGCGTCGAAGAAGCAAGACGCACACGCGGCGAGAGGGGCCGAGGAATTGTGTCGGGAATCACGTTTCACCAAGTTTTCTCACCGCACCCGTACGATTGCCCCGCAATGTACATCATACATCGCGCTCTGATAGCGCTCGGGCTCTCTGATGCAACTTCTTTCCGCGCCCGAGAGATCCCGTTAGGCCGAACAACTAATTACATTGTTTGGGATTCTCGCACGCGACTCGATCTCGCAACGCCGATGCGCGGCCTGCACTCCGCTGCATGTATAGCGGAATTGCCGGGACGCGAGGAATCCTCATGGTAAGCCATGAAACGCAGCCGCATTTTAATGCAAACTTAATGCGCTATCTCTGTCGTCGGCCTTGAGCCCATATTTAATGCGAAAGATTCTTCGCAATTCTGGTGCACAGAAGCGCAGCAAAATTGCACTTTCAAAGAGAATTGAATCGCGCAAGGGAATCTCGGCGCACCGGAAGTACACGAAGTTTGTGTTTCAGACCTGATCTGAACCGGTCGATCAACTTCAATGATGCTGAAGTTGGAATGCAACGAAATTCAGAAAAAAGAATTAATTCTAATTAACCCAAATGATGAAATTAGGTATAAAAAATCATCATAGCAACTAACCGCTGTGACAACTTTTTGTACCTGATTTCATAATTTGGGTTAATTGGAATTAATTTATTTTTCGAAATTTCGTTGCATTCCAACGATGCAAACTTCAGCATCATCAACTTGAATCAGTGATAAGGCGAATTGCAAATGCGGTATTTTGGGTATTAATGCCGATCATCGTTAATTGTGTCGATATGTCACGCGTCTGCCTCATTTGAGGTCTCGACCGAAACTGTTTGTTATGAACGTTATGATTGTCAAATCGGCAAATCCATTTGATGGTTGTCAAATCGTGTGGTCATTGGTTACTTTCGAAGCTCCCCTCGGTCATCAATGTTATATTGTTCTCGTGATATTTGTTGCAATAGATCTGAATTATGTATTGTACCAGCGTCGATGATGATAATGGTTAGAAGATACTTACGACTCGAAGGTTCGTCCGCGATGCCGCTGCCATCCTGAAACTCGTCGTCGGACTCAGTGCCCGAATCGTGGTCGTCGTCCGCCTGAAAAATATCGTTTTGCATTAGTCAGGAACATAAATCATCATTTTCATATTATCGTTGAACGAACTTAGGAAAATTTTGTTTTCCTAAGTTCATTTTGCATTAGTCCATTTCGCACCCAGAAAAAAGATCTAGTTGACTTAAATAGATCCTACTTATGGTAACTAAATTTTTTTGCTTGATGGCCGGCCTAGTAGACTTGTAGTGATATCAACTAAATTTTTTTATTAGACTTGAATGGACTTCAATGAAATAAAACATTTATTCAAATCTACTAAATGTATATTTAATCGAAATATAGCTTTTGGTTGTTTGAAGAAAAATATATGTTTCAGCGAAGTGATTTTTTTCTTCGTGTTGAAGAAAGAAATATTTCACTGAAATACACTTTTATTCACATTTACCAAATATTTATTTGAATCGAATATAATTTTTTAATATTTTTCACCTAATACATATTTCAGTTGAATATAAGTTTTTATTCATTTAAGAAAAATATATATTTCAGTTTTTCCGCTATTCGGCACCGGAAATGCCTAATAATTGGCCCATGCCAATTTTTGGACATACAATTTTTTACGGTGGGTTCCGAACCACCGG